>CM038677.1:706715980-707315980 GCA_021605205.1 Aegilops longissima
TGTTCAACATCGTCATGTGATGGATCAATTCCTAGAGAGAGTGATTCATTAGATAAATGATCATCACAATAGTCATCTTTATGAAATCAAATGGCTTCGGAGATGATATTACTAATGATTCCAACATCTCCTTTGGCACGCATGAGATCACGAAGCTCAGACAGGCAATCATCAAACTTAGGATCACTAGTACTCATCCTATTCAAGGCAATAGACTTATGGATAATCTCACCTAAATTTTGCAAGGAATAATTTGGAAATCTTTCCTCAAGAAATCTCCATATGGTGTAAGCACAATCTAGAGCAGGTAAGCTAGCAATCAAATTTTTGGGCAATCCTCTAACAATAAGATTGATAGTTCTAAGATTGCGAATCATGTCAAGATCCTCATCGGGAGTGGGATGCAAATGGTCAGCAAGGCGAGCACAAGGAGTTGTAATGTACTTGGTCAAATGATATTCATTGAAAATCTCAAGCATCTCATTTTTTCACTCATGAAAGTACTCTCCATCAAGTATAGGCACTCTATGTCTAAGACTCCCCAACGTTGACTCATACATCTTCCTCCAAAGGTGTTTAAACCAAAGCAATGGAGACCAATGCTCTGATACCAATTGAAAGGATCGAGAAGAGGTGTCTAGAGGGGGGTGAATAGACTCTTAGCAAGAAAAGTGGCAGCTTTTACTTTCTTCAAGTTGAAGTGTAGTTTTAGCACATGTTTCACAATTCAAAATACATATCAAGCAAGCATGATAAGAGTATATGAGCAGCGAAAAGTAAAGCATGCAATTTGCAAGAATGTAAAGGGATGTGACTGGAGTGTGCAAACGCAATTGGAGACACGGAGATTTTTGGCGTGGTTCCAATAGGTGGTGCCATCGTACATCCACGTTGATGGAGACTTCAACCCACGAAGGGTAACGGTTACGTAAGTCCACGGAGGGCTCCATCCACGAAGGGTCCACGAAGAAGCAACCTTGTCTATCCCACCATGGCCCTCGCCCACGAAGGACTTGCCACACTAGGGTAGATCTTCACGAAGTAGGCGATCTCCTTGCCCGTACAAACTCCTTGGTTCAACTCCACAATCTTGACGGAGGCTCTCAAGTGGCACCTAACCAATCTAGGAGAGACCACTCTCCAAAAGGTAATAGACGGTGTGTTGATGATGAACTCCTTGCTCTTGTGCTTTAAATGAGAGTCTTCCCAACACACAACTCTCTCTCATAGGATTGAATTTGGTGGAAAGATGATTTGAGTGGAAAGCAACTTAGGGAAGGTTAGAGATCAAGATTTATGTGGTTGGAATGGAATATCTTGACCTCAGCACAAGTGTAGGTGGTTCTCTCTCAGAAAATGTATGTTGGAAGTGTAGTCATGTTCTGATGGCTCTCTCCATGAATGAAGAGTGGGTGGAGGGGTATATATAGCCTCCACACAAAATCTAACCGTTACACACACCAAACTCTGTGGGACCGAATCAGAAAACTCGGTCAGACCGATTTAGTTCATTATGTGACCGTTAGGCATTTCGGTGGGACCGATATGATCAACTCGGTAGGACCGATGTGCTAGGGTTAGGGTAAAACCTCATCTCGGTTTGACTGATTACACAAACTCGGTGGGACCGATTTGGGTAATAAGTGAAACAGAGAGTTGGCCAAGCAAACTCGGTGAGACCGATTGCATATTTCGGTGAGACCAAAATTATTGCAATAGGCAACAGAGAGTTTGCAAGCCCATCTCGGTGAGACCAAGATCCCATCAGTGAGACCGAATTGACTAGGGTTTGGCAGTGGCTATGTCAATAGAACTCGGTGGCGCCAGATAGAAAGTTTCGGTAGGGCCGAGTTTGACTTTTGGTTTGGAACATATGTGAGAAAGTGGTTGAGGGTTTTGGAGCATATCACTAAGCACTTTGAGCAAGCAAGCTATTAAGCAACACTTCATCCCCTTTTAATAGTATTGGCTTTTCCTATGGACTCAATGTGATCTTGGATCACTAAAAGTAAAATGTAGAGTCTTGAGCTTTGAGCTAGAGCCAATCCTTCGTCCTTAACATCTTGAAGGGGTTACACATTCTCTTGTCCATGCCACTCCATATGTTAAACTTGTCTGAAATATACTAGATGAAAATATTAGTCCAACAAGAGATATGTTGACATTAATTACCAAAACCACTCAGGGAGCACTTGTGCTTTCACTTGGTAAAAAGACTCTCTAGGGCAGCCGGCCAACACGGCCGGCGGACGAACCCTAGGTACGGGCGGCGCGGCCCCCGACGGCGGTCATGGAGGCCGACCGCCTCAGAGGCGGCGTGCGGGTGCGGAAACGGCGGCGGCTAGGGTTTAGAACCCGGAAACTGATACCATGTTAGAAGGGAGAGAGGGATTTAACGGAATAGTTCGTTCTATTATTTGAGCCTCGTGGGTATATATATATAGGAGTACATGATCTATTTGGAGCACGTTACTCAACAGGAAAGAATGGTAACTAACCTACTGTGTGAGCGTGATTCTTCCACGGGAACGGTCCAAAGTTGATTAGGATTACTATTACTTTTTGCTCAAAAGAGAAGCTACTAGGTGCAGCCTTGGTGCTTGGATTTGGTGTTCACGCGAGGAAAAAGGTAGGAATCGAGAATTCTTTATGTTGCCGGAGGAGCAAGGCAACGCAAGGGAAGGAAGGACTGCCGGCCCGCAAATGCTCAGTCAGTCACCAACACGCACCCTGGTCTGCTAGCTCTAGGCTGATTCTGACCTTCCCTGCAAGCCACTGCCGATCGAGAGCCCGCCCAATCAGCAGCAGCATAAATATGCTGTCTGCCATAGCCTCCTAATCTCTTCTCTTATCTACTTGTAGTACGTGTTCTTTCCCCTCCACCGCGGCCAGAGACAGAGAAGGAGCATCGATCCATGGCGCGCTTCTTCGGCCGCCTGTGGGACAGAGCTCAAGGTAACTAATCTTGCAAACTTCTTTCTATTTTCTTGATCCATTCGTGTGGTGTAACTGGTTGGTTGGTCGCAGGCAAGCTGGATGTTGTGAGGATATGTGAGAAGGTGTTCGACGAATTGGCCGTCCTCAACGCCGAGAAGAACGCCAAGCTCCTGGACGTCAAAAATCTCCACGTCGCCACCCTTATGGTTTACAAGTGAGAAGGATATATCCCGTTCGTGTTTTAGTATCGATATCGATCTCTTTCGCCTCATGCATCCTCTGCTCTCGTTTCCTGATTAATTAACTTTTACCTGATCCGTCTCGCCGGGCATCTCATCCAGCTCCATCAACAAGCAGCTGGTGGGGCCTCACAAGGACCCTCCATGCATGCAGGTCGTCAAGGAGAAAGCGGAGGTCTCTGCTCTCTTCGTATTTCTGAAATTTCTACTGAATATCCAGCATGGCGTCCTGCTCAGCTATATATGGAGATAATTTGGCTTGAGCGACTGCAGGGCTACGGCGCCAAGGAGCCCAAGGGGATAACGCAGCAGGAGTTCCGGGAGCTGATCATGGAGTGGGTGAGGATGGACCTCCGCCTCGTCCTCGCCAACAAGGCCGCGGTGGCGGTCCTGGCGGCGCCGCTGCTCGCCGTCACGGCCAAGAACGCCGGCAGGCAGGTGCCGAGGATGAGGGACGCGGTGGACAAGGTGCCCACGCCGCTGCTCTTCGTCGTCTTCTCCGCCGGGCTCATGCTCCTGCAGGACATCAGGGCAGGCAAGCAGTGAACACCTGAACCGGACGCGGTGGGCAATGCGCGATGTATTTAAGATGAGTGTGCACCTCGGAAATTTGTATGCAGGCAGCTCGGTGTGAAAAATTTGTAGCCAAAGAAAGTGGTAAAGGGCCGTACGTAATGGCATTCAATCTTAATATGGTTATTATCAGGCGGCTCCACAACTGATTTTTTAGAATTTCAGTGTTCGTGCATTTGAAGGGCGGGTGCATAGTACTCCTACTGCTTAATCTCTCCCTAATAATAAAGCACGGATTAACTTTGTCGGGTTCAGCGTCACAATATGCTTCTTCCCGTGATTTTACGTTTTTAGTTTGAATTTAAAACATATTCGAGGTGGTACTAAATTTTTTGTCTATCTGTTTCGCTACGTCTGATTTTTGTTTTCCCGTACGTGGCTGATTGCTAAACTGGGCCTCGGCTGGGCTTGCATCCACCCCGAAGAGAAAAAAACCACTTTGTCGTCTGTCTCTGCCAATCTGCCGCTGCTTTTCCCTCTCTTACGATCTCTCTCGCCCCCCGTCGCATAATCCCACATTGCTACTTTACAGTTAATTTCATCGATTCATATACGTGTGCCTTGGTGATTCAACAAGAGGCAACGGAAATCAAGGAAGGAACGAACCGAACCCAGAGCAGGCTCGGGGTGGCAGCGCACCTCTGCGGTGGTGCCATGGCCTGCTGGCCAGATGGAAAGGAGACGGACGGGGCGCTGATACGGGGCCGAGCCGTGCGGCGGCGCCATGGGCAGAGGCAGCCGGAGCTGCGCAGCCAGACAGAGGAGGAGAATGGATCTCGGAGGAGGAGCGGCGAGCCGTTAACGCCATGGACAGAGGTATTAGGAGCTGCCTGGCCGGGCAGAGAATGAGAGGAGGAGGAGAGTGGAGGTCGGAGGGGCAGCGGCCTCGCCAGAGTGACGAACGCGCGCAAAGCTGGCTGCGAGCGCGGCAGGATCGAGAGGCGGGCGGCCTCGGGTGCGCGCGCACGGGCGTATCTGCTGCTGTGGCTAGGCTTGGAGAGTTTAAAGGCCACCGCCCTTCCCTGTGCTATGCTGTTCTGGCTGCTCCTATGGCGAAGAAGATGAAGAGAAAGGGGATCTGGTTTTTGGGGTATGAGAAGGGCATAGAAACGAGTGGTGGTGTAGGACAGTACGTCTCTTAGAGATAAGATGGGTTTGTGTGTACTGCGGTAACTTCGAAGACATGTGTACGCATATACTTCCTCCGTTTCAAAATACACTAAAGTTATTATAAAGTTGAGTCAAATAGAAGAAGTATGTTAGCACGCCTTCCCTTCTTCTCTCATTTCGAAAAGATTTGGCAGTATTTTCTTATGATGACCTGATCGAGAGAGTACGAAACATCGGTGTAAAAGATTGCCGCCCTGTTATTATTTTCTTAACCTCAAAAAGTCTCACGCGCGGGGAAATGGAGGGAGTATGTGTTTGTTGTCCATATTTGCCTTTAATTGTTTTTCTTGACGGACTATACGCTAGACCGTAAATGGATGTTTGTTTTGTCCGGATTTTGTTTGTCTGCGTCTAGAAAACAGACATCCATACCTATCTTTTTCAGAGGCGTCCAATGCTACAGACTATCCCAAAAAATGTCCGACCACGGCCTTACCGTGTCCTTGGCCACGGCCGCAGACCACAGCGCTCGAGCTCACGTGTCCACACGCGCTCATCCCAAAGCTCGCCCGTGCTCTCCGCGCCGCTCTGTCCGCGAGCGAGGCGCCGCCTCGCCAGATCCGCCGCCGCAGACTCCTCCCGTCAGAAGTCGTCGACCCATGGCTCGCGCGGCCCGCTCTGCAGCGATCGGCCATCGGCGCTGGGGCTCGAGCCGTCCCGCCTGCAGCTCGGCCGACTAGCCATGCCCCGCAGCTGTTGCCGCCGTCGAGCCTTGCGGTCCACCCCCGCCGGCCACAGCGCATGCTCATCTCGCGCGCCCACGCCGCTTCGCCAGCAGAGCCCGCCTCTGGCCATGAAGCGCCGAACTCGAGCGCGCAGCTCGCTTCGCCAAGCAATGCCCGCCTCGCGCACGCCAAGATGCTCGCTAACCAACACACCCGCCGAACCACCGGGAGATGCGGCGGCTCGAGCACAGAGCCAAACCACCGGCCGGGGACGCGCGCTGCGGTGCAGATCCGGCGTGACTCGACGGGGTCGCACGCGCCGGCATTGTGGGGAAGAAATAGAGAAAGGAGGAGAGAGAGAGAGAGGTGGATGGGGTGAGAGGACCTATCTTTTTCTCCCGTTGCAACGCACGGGCTCTTAATACTTCCTATGTTTCTTGAGTTCCGCTTTGGTACACCTTCCCTCACAAAACATATAAAGGGTAATATGGACTTTTGACAATCATACTCATTTTCGTATGTATACGATGGATCACCTGTCAACTACGTCAACTCGCCCCTAACCCTGGGCCGGCCCACTTACATCTTTTTTTTCCTCTTACTCTTATCTTTACCTAATAATAAAGGACGGAGGCTTTCATGGATCTCCATACGTCACATCTTTATATCCGTTGATTTTGTGTTAGTCATAAAGATTGATGGATGATATTTATCTACCTTTTTATTATAATATAAAAAACGGTTTGACTGAAAAAATATTTTCCCTGTCAAATATCAAACCCACAACCTCGACCTACACTTCACGTATCAATAACAACAACCAACGAAACCATGGTATGGCTTTTGCTGAAACGAGGATGTTACTTATCAGTAGCCCCACCTCGTCCTTTCTATCAGATTCCACCAACTTTTATATGTTTCTGAGTTGAAACTAATAAGCCGGCTAAACAATGTGAATGGGGAGCGCAGGAAGGAAAGGATCTAAAAGAAAATTATTGCATCCATGATGAGCTTCATAAGGAAAGAAAATAGAGCCTTGCATGGCCATGAGCGAGGAAGAAAAAAAGGCTTCATGCCCATATAGATGAGAGAGAGAATAAATTGGAGATTTTATATATGGCATGAATGAGCCAGCAAGGAAAGAGATTATATTAGATGGGAGAGAGAATAAATTAGAGCCTTCATATATGGCATGAATGAGCCAAGGTAGGACGTGGGCGCATTTTGAGCTTTCACATGTATATGGCATGAATGAGCCAGCAAGGAAAGGGATTATATTAGATGGCAGTGAGAATAAATTAGATCCTTCATATGGCATGATGTTCATATGACATGATGAGCCAAGGAAGGAAAGGAAGGATACATGGGCGCAGGATCCAAGCCGCTGACTGAGTCTGATGAGCTAGACGACGGTGACTTTCCCTTGATATCTCCCTCAAATCGTTCTACTCCATGCACGCATCTTATGATTTCTCATAAAAAAATTAATTCTTCCAATGATGGTGTCCTTAACAAAGCTAAGCATATTGCCTATTAAAATTCATCAACGAAACAATTTCCTATTACATATTATGGATATTTTTATGGATTCCATAATGTATCACTGAATACAAACAAAAAATAAAAGATGTAAATGAAACAAATCAATTTGGATGAGTTAGACCTAGAAAATATCAAAAACATATGGTTAGATGACGGGTGAGTAATAGGGATAGAGTGTATGTACTTGCATTTATAGAGGTGAGTGTATGAGTACCTACGTCTTCACTGTATTACAAAACTAGAAAGGTGACGGGTGAGCCATGGCTTTGATCAAGTGGATTTAAAAAATAGATGAGATGTTGATTAAGTATAAACTATATATAGTCTAATGTTTAGTCTACCTAAACTACTTGTCCACACGCTTCTAACCTATATATATTTTTATCTTTTGACGACATGCTTCTAACCTATATCTTTTTTTATAAGATGCTTCTAACCTATATCTAGTTTATATAAATGCGTCAATCTCTAATTAATGAATCTCATGGTGTGTAGTTGGTTACAACCTGATTCCTCTCTGAAGTAAATGCGTGTATATGAGCGCTTGTGTCTGTACTGATGTTCAAAAAATAATGAAATGTTACTCTATACAAGAAACATGTGATGTTAAGATGAACAAAAAGCTTAACTACATCTCTTCTGTTTACACATCATGATTGCAACCATTTCCGAAATGGCGCATCAACAATAAACTCAATAATTGTCAATATGTTACTCTGTTGGCACACACCAAATTCATGATTATCAAATACGGAGCATTTTACTTGGCAAATTGAGTTGGACAGGAACACCGTAGAGGATGGGTCCATGGCGACGACAACCATGGATGATTAGGACTTGGATTGGTACGAGCTCAATCATGTGGATGATAGAATACACTACAGTGGATTAGAGAATGCCATGAAGCACAAGAAGAGAGGGTTCGTTCACGCCGCTGGAACATGCACATGTCAACATCAAGGCCCTCAAGCCGACCTTGCCCACGCCAATATGTGCGGCATGTGATTTCTTGTCTCATCATCGAGTTCGTATGACTCATTGTCAATGGCTCCTTCCTATTTGTCCACACCTCTATCCACATCTTCGTCGACTCATTAGGACCTTTGTTGCACCTTTACTGGTTCATTGTCGATGTCTCTTGAGGTCAAGTTTGTTTTCTATGCCGAGTTCGTGACAATTTCCTCCATTTGGATCGCTAGGGTTGTATATGGATTTGTTCACCCGTTTCAAAGCATAGGATCTTATCTCCCGTTATAACGCACAGGCATTTGTGCTAGTATTAAGTAAATGTTCAAAAATTATGCACAAGGCAAGCGTCGACCTCAAGACCTCCCTCCATCGTATAAACCATGGTACCAACAGATCACCATAACAGTTGTGACAATTTCAGGTACGACTATGCTCTTAGTACATCCGTCTCGGTGGCCGTTGGATTAACATTGCGCTGTTCGTCCGATCTGACACGTTCCTTCCTTAAATCAGTGCTTCTAGTAAATACTCCCCACGTATATAGTGTTGGAAATATTAGCACTTTTCCGATTAAACTTATCCACGAGTAAACAGTAAGCATGGCATAAAAGGTATGCATCTCATAGCAATACCTAAGCATACTAGCACGTATAGAACATAGAATCGAACCTTCTATGAGCAGCACATATACGGCTAGCATAAGTACGAGTAAACGAGGGATGAACAGATCATACCCTCCGGTTGGCCAGGCCAACGCGGCAGCGGCAGCAGCAGCCTCAGCGTCGTCCATGGCCTTCTTCTTAGCGGCGGCGTCGTCGGCCATGGTGTCGATGCAGAGGAAGTAGTGGAAGCAGAGGCGAACAGAGTTGGGGACGGATCGGGAGCAGTCGCATCGAGACGCTCCCCAAAAACCTTATTGTCGTTCTCCCGGGCAGGATCTCGAACGACAGGGTTCCGGAGGCACCTGCTCTCCCGACCAGCCATGCACGCGGTCGTCGGGATGGGATCGCCGGAGGCAGCACAGAGTGAGGAACAGTAGATGACGGCTAGGTCACGCGAGAGGGAGTGAGTGAACCGAACTAGGTTACTTCACTGGCCAGAGCCTTCTTATATAGTCTGTAAGGAAGAAAGTCGTGGGCCTTGTCGAGGCCCACGACCGAGTCGGCCCACTCCCGGCAAGGGAGCCGTTGTTCCCGGCAAGGGAGTCGACGAATACGCGGGTCCCGGCAAGGGTTGCACCCCCGGCAAGGGAGTCGACGAATCCCGACAACGCAAGTCAGCCCACAGTACAACGTCTTGGACAGTGGCCCACATGTTAGCGACTCGTTAATTAATCCCTGATTAATTAATTCATTCCTGAGCGGCAAAAATAAGCTTGGGCTCGGCTCATTTCCGCAACCCGCGGTGCGCGCGCGTCGTGACGAGGCGAGGCGGGCGGTGGCGGAGGAGGAGCGCGCGTGTACCACTCCTCTTCCCAAGCTCCCAATGGCAAGTGGTAGAGCAGCCCTTATAAAGGGGTTTCAACTCTCCTCAACTAGCAAGGTGGGACTAAACTTCCCACCACCTGCCATCTCATACATGGGCCTCAAGATTAACCAGGGATTAGTGTCTTATATGGGCCTAAGCCCATCCATAATCCAACAATCCCCCACCAGATCTCGAGGCACATAAGTTTGTCAACTGTTCCAAACAATGTTTGATATACCAGAATTTTCAGTGGAGACTGTTAAGTTGAACTTCCACCTAGAGCAACAGGATTAGACTTCTTCACAACTGAACAATGGACTATGCCTTGAATTGTCAGTTTGGCGTGCAGAAGTTTCGCCTATTGTCAGCTGATACGTGGCTGCCGTAGGCTAAACCCACGGGTGGAGCTTATTAGTCATACTCCGTACCTTCTCATGAGCTTACTAGAGATTACCCAATCTCATAGACTGTGACCAGCAGTCGGGCTCACATAGGTGTGTTCCTCCAAAGAATGCTCTGTAGGTTAGCATCTTGCTTACATAAGCTTTGGAACACATTAAGACAAAAGTCAGCCTGCCTTATAGAATTGAGAGTATTACTGCATCTCCAACGGAGTGGGTTTATTAAGGATACTCTCCTGAGTTGACCGCTGGATTGTTTTCCCAGGTCCTAATTCACGGGATCTCCGATCACATAGGTTGGGTTACCCCCATGGCAACTTACGTG
The DNA here is from genome assembly GCA_021605205.1 of Aegilops longissima. Taxonomy (NCBI): domain Eukaryota; kingdom Viridiplantae; phylum Streptophyta; class Magnoliopsida; order Poales; family Poaceae; genus Aegilops; species Aegilops longissima. The sequence goes on from CM038677.1 coordinate 706,726,269, forward strand.
GGTCTCATACCCATCTCCCTCGATGCATTCTCTATCACAATCCGTGATAGCCCTTTCGTAAAGGGGCCTGCCAGATTCTTAGCCGTCTGGATATAATCCAACGCTATTACTCCGGAGTTTCTTGATTTTCTGACAGATTTCGATCATCTTCTTATGTGCTTTGTGGATTTCATGTTGTCCTTTGAACTCTTAGCCTTGGCAATCACTGTTTGATTGTCACATTTCATAAGGACAGCCGGCACTGGTTTATCAACCACCGGCAAATCCATCAAAAGCTCTCGAAGCCATTCTGCTTCGAAGCATGATGTGTCTAATGATGTGAGTTCTGCTTCCATAGTCGATCTGGTTAAGATCGTCTGCTTGCAAGACTTCCAGGAAACAGCACCACCACCAAGTGTGAAGACATGTCCACTTGTGGCTTTCATCTCATCAGCATCAGATATCCAATTCGAATCACTATATCCCTCAAGTACCGTCGGGTACCCAGAATAGTGAATTCCATAGTTCGCAGTACCTTGCAAGTAACGCATCACTCGCTCAACAGCATGCCAATGCACATCTCCCGGATTGAAAACAAACCGGCTCAGTTTGCACACAGCAAATGAGATGTCAGGACGAGTAGCACATTCTAGGTACATCAGTGAACCAACCACTTGAGAATATCTCAATTGATCTACAGCCGTGCCTTCAAACTTTCTAATCCACGCGCTAGGATCATATGGTGTTGCAGAAGGTTTGCAGACCAAATATCCAAAACGCCTCAAAATCTTCTCAACATAGTGGGATTGCAAAAGTGTAATTCCACCCTCAGAATTTCTTAGTAGCTTGATGTTCAGGATAACATCAGCCACACCCAGGTCCTTCATCTCAAAGTTGTGAGATAGAAAAGACTTGACCTCCTCAATGACCTTGAGGTGGGTCCCAAATATCAGTATGTCATCGACATACAGACACAGTATAACTCCTTCGCCCCACCATAGCGATAGTATACACATTTGTCAGCTTCGTTCACAACAAAGCCAACAGATGTCAGAGTAGTGTTGAACCTCTCATGCCATTGCTTAGGCGCTTGTTTCAGGCCATACAAAGATTTCACTAGCTTACACACCTTTCTTTCCTGGCCATTTACTACAAAGCCATCCGGCTGTTGCATGTAAATTTCCTCGTCTAGCTCTCCGTTAAGGAAAGCCGTCTTAACGTCCATCTGATGAACGAGAAGACCATGCGAGGCAGCCAAAGCGAGTAACACTCGAATGGTTGTCAGTCTATCCACAGGTGAATAAGTGTCAAAGAAATCCTCTTCTTCTTTCTGGGTATAACCCTTGGCCACAAGCCTAGCCTTGTAAGTGCATCTAGTGCCCCTTAGTGATTTTGGTGTATTGAAGACTTATAGGTTAAGGGTCTAATGCGTTTATGAGTGTACACAGGTCTATAAGTCTACAGGAGTTTGATATTTACAGAGAAAGTCGACCCCTAAAAATGAAGTTCTTCGACTGAAGACTTTGGTATTCTGAAGACTTTCTGAAGACTTTGAAAGTGAAGAAATTGGTGTGACCTTGAAGACTTGGTATTCATTTGAGGAACATGAAGCGTGAAGATTTTTGTTTTCCTAGTTTCATTTTTCTCTTTGTTGAGTCATAGGAAACACCGTACAGTTAAAGGGGGTCGAGGAAATACTAAGGAAAAATTTCAATGTGATGTTGAACTCAAAATCCTACATCTACCAATCCCTTCGAGTGAAGCCATTGGAAATCTCATACAGTTCAGTCAATTTCTTTAGTGACAGAGACGGAGTTCTTCTGGTCGCTGAGGAATTTGTTCTGACTGAGGAGTTAGGAATTCGCCATGGATTGCCTACGATGAGGAACATGATAGCCCCGAGGAATTTGAACCTCAAATTTCCGACCGTTGCTGTGCTACGCGCCAGCTGTCTCAAAATATCTTATCCACCTAACAGTCATATCATTGAAGGGCATTTATGTCTTATCATGTCGGGTTGCTCCCTAGGCTATAAATAGCCGCCCCCTACAACCACTAGCTGGTTGGCTGCTCCGAGAGAAACTGACACTTGTCAATTGAGAGCATCCCATCCTCCGAGGACTTTGAGTGAAAATCATCAAGTGAGGAAAACCCAAACCCAAACACCTACAAACCCAAAGTGATTGAGCATCATCAAGAGATTGATCCTGTGGATCTAACGCTTGTTACCTTTGAAGACTGTGCTTCTTCCAGACGGTTAGGCGTCATGGTCTAGAGCATCCAAGAGGAATTGTGGATCGCCGAGTGACCGAGTTTGTGAAGGTTTGGAAGTCGCCTGAAGACTTACCACGAGTGATTGGACGAGGTCTGTGTGACTTTAGTTCAAGGAGAATACGGTGAGGACTTGGTGTCCTGAGCTGCGTGCTCAGGACTGGGTGTCTGGGACTGTGTGTCCTCGAGTTTAAATACTCAGCCGCGTGGAGTCGTACTCGTCGTGATCCAAATCACCGGAGATCCTAGTGCCGAACGGACGGCACCTCCGCATTCAACACACGTACAGCCCGGTGACGTCTCCCACGCCTTGATCCAGCAAGGAGAGAGGGAGAGGTTGAGGAAGACTCCATCCAGCAGCAGCACAATGGCGTGGTGGTGGTGGAGGAGCGTGGTAATCCTGCAGGCTTCGCCAAGCACACTGGGAGAGGAGGAGGTGTCACAGAGGGAGGGAGGCGCCAGGCTTGGTGTGGCTGCCTCCTCCCTCCACTATATAGGGGCAAGGGAGAGGGGAGGCGCAGCCTGCCCCTTCCTCCAAGGAAGGGGTGCGGCCAGGGGGGAGGTGCCTCCCAAGTCAAGTGGAGGCCCTCCCCTTAGGGTTTCCCTCCCATGCGCATGGGCCTTGGGGGCTGGTGACCTGGCCCATTATGGCTAGGGCGCCCCCCTACAGCCCATGCTACTGTATTGGACGTGGTGGAACAATTTCCGGACCTCCGGACCCCTCCGGAATCCTCCGGAACCTTCTGGAAGCTTCCCGGTACAATACCGAAAAAACCCGAACAACAACTTTCCATATATAAATCTTTACCTCCGGACCATTCCGGAACTCCTCGTGACGTCCGGGATCTCATCCGGGACTCCGAACAACATTCGGTAACCACATACAAACTTCCTTTATAACCCTAGCGTCATCGAACCTTATGTGTAGACCCTACGGGTTCGGGAACCATGCGCACATGACCGAGACGTTCTCGGTCAATAACCAACAGCGGATCTGGATACCCATGTTGGCTCTACATATTCCACGATGATCTCATCGGATGAACCACGATGTCATGGACTCAATCGATCCCGTATACAATTCCCTTTGTCTAGCGGTATTATACTTGCCCGAGATTCGATCGTCGGTATACGATACCTTGTTCAATCTCGTTACGGCAAGTCTCTTTACTCGTTCCGTAACACATCATCCCATGATCAACCCCTTGGTCACATTGTGCACATTATGATGATGTCCTACCGAGTGGGCCCGAGATACCTCTCCATTTACAGAGTGACAAATCCAGCCTCGATTCGTGCCAACCCAATGACACTTTCGGAGATACCGTAGTGCACCTTTATAGCCACCCGATTACGTTGTGACGTTTGGTACACCCAAAGCATTCCTACGGTATCCGGGAGTTGCACAATCTCATGGTCTAAGGAAATGATACTTGACATTAGAAAAGCTTTAGCATACGAACTACACGATCTCTGTGCTAGGCTTAGGATTGGGTCTTGTCCATCACATCATTCTCCAAATGATGTGATCCCGTTATCAACGACATCCAATGTCCATGATCAGGAAACCGTAACCATCTGTTGATCAACGAGCTAGTTAACTAGAGGCTTACTAGGGACATGGTGTTGTCTATGTATCCACACATGTATCTGAGTTTCCTTTCAATACAATTACAGCATGGATAATAAACGACTATCATGAACAAAGAAATATAATAATAACTTATTTATTATTGCCTCTAGGGCATATTTCCAACAGTCTCCCACTTGCACTAGAGTCAATAATCTAGTTCACATCGCCATGTGATTAACATTGACAGGTCACATCGCCATGTGACCAACATCCAAAGAGTTTACTAGTGTCATTAAACTAGTTCACATCATCATGTGATTAAGACTCAATGAGTTCTGGGGTTTGATCATGTTTTGCTTGTGAGAGAGGTTTTAGTCAACGGGTCTGCAATATTCAGATCCGTATGTACTTCGCAATTCTCTATGTCATATTGTAAATGCTGCTTCCACACTCCACTTGGAGTTATTCCAAATGGTTGCTCCACTATACGTATCCGGTTTGCTACTCAGAGTCACTCGGATAGGTGTTAAAGCTTGCATCGAAGTAACCCATTACGCCGAACTCTTTATCACCTCCATAATCGAGAAACATATCCTTATTCCTCTAAGGATAATTTTGACCGCTATCTGGTGATCCACTCCTTGATCACCTTTGTACCCTCTTGCCAGACATGTGGCAAGGCACACATCAGGTGTGGTACTTAGCATAGCATACTGTAGAGCCTATGTCTAAAGCATAGGGGACGACCTTCGTCCTTTCTCTCTTTTCTGCCGTGGTCGAGCTTTAAGTCTTAACTTCATACCTTACATCTCAGGCAAGAACTCCTTCTTTGACTGATCCATCTTGAACACCTTCAAGATCATGTCAAGGCATATGCTCATTTGAAAGTACCATTAAGCGGTTTTGATCTATCCTCATAGATCTTGATGCTCAATGTTTAAGTAGCTTAATCCAGGTTTTCACTTGAAAAAACACCTTTCAAATAACCCTATATGCTTTACAGAAAATTCTACATCATTTCTGATCAACAATATGTCAACAACATATACTCATCAAAAATTCTATAGTGCTCCCACTCACTTCTTTGGAAATACAAGTTTCTCATAAACTTTGTATAGACCCAAAATCTTTGATCATCTCATCAAAGTGCACATTCCAACTCCGAGATGCTTACCCCAGTCCTTAGAAGGATCGCTGGAGCCAGATACCTTTTAGCATCCTTAGGATCGACAAAACTTTCTGATTGTATCACATACAACCTTTCCTTACTTAAAACCGGTAAGGAAACTCGTTTTGACATCCATTTGCCAGATTTCATAAATGCAGCTTATGCTAACATGATTCCAACGGACTTAAGCATCGCTACGGATGAGAAAATCTCATCGTAGTTAACTCCTTGAACTTGTGAAAAACTCTTTGCCACAAGTCAAGCTTCATAGACGGTGACATTACCGTCCATGTCCGTCTTCTTCTTAAAGATCCATTCATCTCAATGGCTTGCCGATCATCGGGCAAGTCCACCAAAGTCCATGCTTTGTTCTGATACATGGGTCCTATCTCGGATTTCATGGCTTCTAACCATTTGTCGGAATTTGGGCCCACCATTGCTTCTCCATAGCTCGTAGGTTCATTGTTGTCTAGCAACATGACCTTCAAGACAGGATTACTGTACCACTCTGAAGTAGTACACATTCTTGTCACCCTACGAGGTACGGTAGTGACTTGATCCAAAACTTCATGATCACTATCATAAGCTTCTACTTCAATTGGTGTAGGTGCCACGGGAACAACTTCCTGTGCCCTGCTACACACTAGTTGAAGTGACGGTTCAATAACTTCATCAAGTCCCCACCATCCTCCCACTCAACTTTTCGAGACAAACCTTTCCTCGAGAAAGGACCCGATTCAAGAAACAATCCCTATTGCTTTCGGATCTGAATTAGGAGGAATACCCAACTATTTTGGGTGTCCTATGAAGATGCATTTTATCCGCTTTGGGTTCGAGCTTATCACGATGAAACTTTTTCACATAAGCGTCGCAGCCCCAAACTTTTAAGAAACGACAACTTAGGTTTCTCCAAACCATAGTTCAAACGGTGTCGTCTCAACGGAATTACGGGGTGCCCTATTAAAGTGAGTGCGGTTGTCTCTAATGCCTAACCCATGAATGATAGTGGTAATTCGATAAGAGATATCATGGTACGCACCATATCCAATAGAGTGCAACTATGATGTTCGGACACACCATCACACTATGGTGTTCCAGGCGGTATTAATTGTGAAACAATTTGCACAATGTATTAATTGTGTGCCAAAACTCGTAACTCAGATATTCATCTCTATGATCATATCATAGACATTTTATCCTCTTGTCACGATGATCTTTAACTTCACTCTGAAATTACTTGAACCATTCAATAATTCAGACTTTGTGTTTCATCAAGTAAATATACTCAACATCTACTCGAATCATCGTGAAGTCGAACATAACGATATTCATGCATGCCTCAAAGACTCATTGGACTGCACACATCAAAATGTGTTACTTCCAACAGGTTGCTACCTTGTTCCATCTTACTGAAACCGAGGCTTTGCAGTCATCTTTCCCATGTGGTATGATTTGCATATCTCAAGTGATTCAAAATCAAGTGAGTCCAAACGATCCATCTGCATGGAGTTTCTTCATGCGTATACACCAATAGACATGGTTCGCATGTCTCAAACTTTTCAAAAATGAGTGAGTCCAAAGATCCATCAACATGGAGCTTCTTCATGCGTTTATACCAATATGACTTACATGGCAGTGCCACAAGTAAGTGGTACTATCATTACTATCTTATATTTTTGGCATGAAAATGTGTATCACTACGATCGAGATTCAATAAGCCATTCCTTTAGGTGCAAGACCATTGAAGGTGTTATTCAAATAAATAGAGTAACCATTATTCTCCTTAAATGAATAACCGTATTGCGATAGACATAATCCAATCATGTCTATGCTCAACGCAAACACCAAATGACAATTATTCTGGTTTAATACTAATCTTGATGGTAGAGGGAGCGTGCGATGTTTGATCACATCAAACTTGGAAACACTTCCAACACATATCGTCGGCTCACCTTTAGCTAGTCTCCGTTTATTCCGTAGCTCTTTTATTTCGAGTTACTAACACTTAGCAACCGAACCGGTATCTAATACCCTGGTGCTACTAGGAGTACTAGTAAAGTACACATTAACATAATGTATATCCAATATACTTCTATCGACCTTGCCAGCCTTCTCATCTACCAAGTATCTAGGGTGGTTCCGCTTCAGTGTCCGTTCCTCTCATTACAGAAGCACTTAGTCTCGGGTTTGGGTTCAACCTTGGGTTTCTTCACTAGAGCAGCAACTGTTTTGCCGTTTCATGAAGTATCCCTTGTTGCCCTTGCCCTTCTTGAAACTAGTGGTTTTACCAACCATCAACAATTGATGCTCCTACTTGACTTCTACTTTCGCGGTGTCAAACATCGCGAACACTTCAAGGATCATCATATCTATCCCTGATATGTTATAGTTCATCACGAAGCTCTAGTAGCTTGGTGGCAATGTCTTTGGAGAAACATCACTATCTCATCTGGAAGATTAACTCCCACTCGATTCAAGTGATTGTTGCACTCAGACAATCTGAGCACAAGCTCAACGATTGAGCTTTTCTCCCTTAGTTTGCAGGCTAAGAAAACTCGTCGAAGGTCTCATACCTCTTGACGTGGGCACGAGCCTGAAATCCCAATTTCAGCCCTCGAAACATCTCATATGTTCCGCGATGTTTCGAAAACGTCTTTAGTGCCTCAACTCTAAACCTTTTAACTGAACTATCACGTAGTTATCAAAATGTGTGTGTCAGATGTTCACAACATCCACAGACCACGTTTGAGGTCCAGCACACCGAGCGGTACATTAAGGACATAAGCTTTCTACTGACCGCATAATTGCTACTGTCAACTTTCAAATATATTTTCTCTAGGAACATATCTAAACAGTGGAACTAAAACGCGAGCTTACGACACAATTTGCAAAAGGTCTTTTGACTATGTTCACGATAATTAAGTTCACCTTATGAACTCCCACTCAGATAGACATCCCTCTGGTCATCTAAGTGATCACATGATCCGAATCAACTAGGCCGTGTCCGATCATCACGTGAGACGGACTAGTCATCATCGGTGAACATCTTCATGTTGATCGTATCTACTATACGACTCATGCTCGACCTTTCGGTCTCTCGTGTTCCGAGGCCATGTGCGCACATGCTAGGCTCGTCAAGTTAACCCTAAGTGTTTCGCGTGTGTAAATCTGTCTTACACTCGTTGTATGTGAACGTAAGAATCCATCACACCCGATCATCACGTGGTGCTTAGAAGCGATTTAACTTTAGCAACGGTGCACAGTTAGGGAGAACACTTCTTGAAATTTTGTAAGGATCATCTTATTTACTACCGTCGTTCTAAGTAAACAAGATGCATAAACATAATAAACATCACATGCAATTATATATTAGTGACATGATATGGCCAATATCATATAGCTCCATTGATCTCCATCTTCGGGCTCCATGATCATCATCGTCACCGCATGACACCATGATCTCCATCATCATGATCTCCATCATCGTGTCTTCATGAAGTTGTCTCGCCAACTTATTACTTCTACTACTATGGCTACGGTTAGCAATAAAGTAAAGTAATTACATGGCGTTGTTCAATGACACGCAGGTCATACAATAAATAAAGACAACTCCTATGGCTCCTGCCGGTTGTCATACTCATCGACATGCAAGTCGTGATTCCTTTACAAGAACATGATCAATCTCATACATCACATAACATTCATCACATTCTTCTTGGCCATATCACATCACATAGCATACCCCGCAAAAACAAGTTAGGCGTCCTCTAATTGTTGTTTGCATGTTTTACGTGGCTGCTATTGGTTTCTAGCAAGAACGTTTCTTACCTACGCAAAACCACAACGTGATATGCCAATTGCTATTTACCCTTCATAAGGACCCTTTTCATCGAATCCGTTCCGACTAAAGTGGGAGAGATCGGCACCGCTAGCCACCTTATGCACCAAGTGCATGTCAGTCGGTGGAACCTGTCTCACGTAAGTGTACGTGTAAGGTCGGTCCGGGCCGCTTCATCCCACAATACCGTCGAAACAAGATTGGACTAGTAACGTTAAGCATATTGAACAACATCAACGCCCACAACTACTTTGTGTTTTACTCGTGCAAAGAATCTACGCAATAGACCTAGCTCATGATGCCTTTGTTGGGGAACGAGCAGAAATTCAAAATTTTCCACGTGTCACCAAGATCTATCTATGGAGAAACTAGCAACGAGGGAAGGAGAGTGCATCTACATACCCTTGTACATTGCTAAGCGGAAGCGTTCAAGAGAACGGGGTTGAAGGAGTCGATTGCGTCGTGATCCAAATCACCGGAGATCCTAGTGCGAGCGGACGGCACCTCCGCGTTCAACACACGTACAGCCCGGTGGCGTCTCCCACGCCTTGATCCAGCAAGGAGAGAGGAGAGGTTGAGGAAGACTCCATCCAGCAGCAGCACAACGGCGTGGTGGTGGTGGAGGGCGTGGTAATCCTGCAGGCTTCGCCAAGCACTGCGGGAGAGGAGGAGGTGTCACAGAGGGAGGGAGGCGCCGGGGCTTGGTGTGGCTGCCTCCCTCCCTCCACTATATATAGGGGCAAGGAGAGGGGAGGCAGCCTGCCCTTCCTCCAAGGAAGGGTGCGGCCAGGGGGGAGGAGTGCCTCCCAAGTCAAGTGGAGGCCCTCCCCTTAGGGTTTCCCCTCCCATGCGCATGGGCCTTGGGGGCTGGTGCCCTTGGCCCATTATAGCTAGGGCGCCCCTACAGCCCATGCTACTGTATTGGACGTGGTGGAACAATTTCGGACCTCCGGACCCCTCCGAATCCTCCGGAACTTCCGAAGCTTCTCGGTACAATACCGAAAAAACCCGAACTTTTTCCGGAACCCAACAACAACTTTCCATATATAAATCTTTACCTCCGGACCATTCCGGAACTCCTCGTGACGTCCGGGATCTCATCCGGACTCGAACAACATTCGTAACCACATACAAACTTCCTTTATAACCCTAGCGCCATCGAACCTTAAGTGTGTAGACCCTACGGGTTCGGGAACCATGCAGACATGACCGAGACGTTCTCCGGTCAATAACCAACAGCGGGATCTGGATACCCATGTTGGCTCCCACATATTCCACGATGATCTCATTGGATGAACCACGATGACATGGACTCAATCGATCCCGTATACAATTCCCTTTGTCTAGCGGTATTATACTTGCCCGAGATTCGATCGTCGGTATACCGATACCTTGTTCAATCTCGTTACCGGCAAGTCTCTTTACTCGTTCCGTAACACATCATCCCATGATCAACCCCTTGGTCACATTGTGCACATTATGATGATGTCCTACCGAGTGGGCCCAGAGATACCTCTCCATTTACACAGAGTGACAAATCCCAGTCTCGATTCGTGCCAACCCAACAAACACTTTCGGAGATACCTGTAGTGCACCTTTATAGCCACCCAGTTACGTTGTGACGTTTGGTACACCCAAAGCATTCCTACGGTATCCGGGAGTTGCACAATCTCATGGTCTAAGGAAATGATACTTGACATTAGAAAAGCTTTAGCATACGAACTACACGACCTCTGTGCTAGGCTTAGGATTGGGTCTTGTCCATCACATCATTCTCCAAATGATGTGATCCCGTTATCAACGACATCCAATGTCCATGGTCAGGAAACTGTAACCATCTGTTGATCAACGAGCTAGTCAACTAGAGGCTTACTAGGGACATGGTGTTGTCTATGTATCCACACATGTATCTGAGTTTCATTTCAATACAATTATAGCATGGATAATAAACGATTATCATGAACAAAGAAATATAATAATAACTTATTTATTATTGCCTCTAGGGCATATTTCCAACATTTACTTGTTGGGATATCACAATATATCCTATTTAATTAATGCATCTATATACATGGTAAAGGGTGGAAGGCTCGGCCTTATGCCTGGTGTTTTGTTCCACTCTTGCCGCCCTAGTTTCCGTCATATCGGTATTATGTTCCTGGATTTTGCGTCCCTAACGCGGTCGGGTGATTTATGGGACCGCCTTGACAGTTCGCTTTGAATAAGACTCTTCCAACAAGGCCCAACATTGGTTTTACCATTTGCCTCAGCCTATTACCTTTTCCCTTGGGAGTCGCGCATCCCAAGGGTCATCTTTATTTTAGCCCCCCCGGGCCAATGCTTGTCTAAGTGTTGGTCCAAACTAGAGCCACTTGCAGCGCCACCTCGTGGAAACTTGAGGGCTGGTTCTAGTTGTACGCATCGCTCATCCGGTCGTGGCTCGAGACGAGATACGCGGCTACTATCGGGATGTCGGCACGCCGGAGGTCTTGCTGGTCTTGTTTTATTGTTGTCGAAATGTCTTGTAGCCGGATTCGAGACTGATCGGGTCTTCCGGGAGAAGGAATATCCTTCGTTGATCGCGAGAGCTTATCATGGGCTAAGTTGGGACACCCTGCAGGTATAAACTTTCGAAAGCCGTGCTCCGCGGTCATGTGGCAGATGGGAATTTGTTAATATCCGGTTGTAGTAAACTTGAAGCAAACTCTTCTAAAATACACCAACCGTGTGCATAACCGTGAGTGTCTCTTTTCGGGTTGATCGAGAGGAGAACACGGTTTCGGGTTATGTCCGACGTAAGTAGGAGTTCAGGATCACTTCTTGATCACTACTAGTTGACCGTTCCTTTGTTTCTCTTCTCGCTCTCATTTGCGTATGTTAGCCACCATATATGCTTAGCCGCTGCAACCTCACCACTTTACCCCTTCCTTTCCCATTAAGCTTTGCTAGTCTTGATACCCATGGTAATGGGATTTTTGAGTCCTTGTGGCTCCTGATTACTACACCAACATTCTTGTGTACAGGTTATGCGATGATCATGACGTGAGAGCGATGCTTGCTTGTGTTGAGTTCTTCTTCTGCTTCTTCGATCAGGGGATGGGTTCCAGGTCGGCAGCCTGGGCTAGTAGGGTGGATGTCGTTTGAGCTTCTGTTTATGTTTCATCCATAGTCGGATGTTGATCTTGTATGATGTTGATGTATTCTTGTGGCATTTGTGCCTTATGTATGTATCCCCACTATTATGTAATGTTGATGTAATGATATCCACCTTGCAAAAGCGTCTTCAAGATGCGCTTCTATCCTTGGTGGGACCTTCGAGTTCCTTTAGGATAGGGTCGCATCTTGGGCGTGACATCAGCATCCGGAGATGCATAAGCTTCTGAAATGTTACTGGGAGTATCATCATCCACGAGGTACACGAGGAAATCATCACTAAAGGACTTTGCAGTCCTCTGTCTCTTGCTCCTAACAGGAGCTTACTCATCATCCTCCGTGGAACTCTTATCACTTTTATGTTGATAATATTCCATCAGAATGGCAGGTTCAGGAGTCTCATCAGATTCCAGTCTAGAATTGCTTTGCATATCTCTCATGGGGAAAATATCCTCAAATAATGTAGCATCCCTAGACTCTATAATTGTACCGACCTTCTGGTCAGGTACCTCAGATTTCACCACTAGAAATCTATAGCCAACGCTATGCTTGGCATAGCCAAGAAAAACACAGTCCACGGTCTTTGGTCCCAACTTGCGCTTTGATTATCGGCACATTGACTTTCGCCAAACAGCCCCAAGTGCGCAGGTAAGAAAGTGTAGTTCTTTTCTTTTCCCATTGCTCATAGGGAGTAGTCTCATTATCCTTTGTGGGAACTTTATTCAGGACATGACAAGATGTCAATACAGCCTCCCCCCACCATGCCTTGGATAAACCCGATGTATCTAACATGGCGTTAACCAAATCAGTTAGAGTACGGTTTTTTCGTTCGGCAACCCCGTTTGACTGGGGTGAGTAGGGAGGAGTCCTCTCATGAATAATACCATGTTCCGCACAGAATAAATCAAACTCATTAGAAAAGTACTCTCCACCATGATCAGACCGGACTCGTTTTATTTTCTTCTCAAGTTGGTTCTCAACTTCAGCCTTATAGACTTTAAAGTAGTGTAGAGCCTCATCCTTAGTATTTAACAAATACACATAGCAGAATCTAGTGGAATCATCAATCAGAGTCATGAAGTATTTCTTTCCACCTTTAGTCAACACACCATTCATCTTACAGAGATCTGAATGTATGAGCTCTAATGGTGCCAGGTGTCTCTCCTTCTCAGGCTTGTGAGGCTTACGAGGTTGCTTAGCTTGCACACACGCATGGCACTTAGAGCCTTTGGCTAAAGTGAAACTCGGGATTAAATCCATCTTAGCTAGCCGCGTCATACAACCGAAATTTATGTGACAAAGACGTGAATGCCAAACCTCAGATTCGTTCATATTAGAATGAATTTGGTTCACGACTTTATTACAGAAATCCTCCAGGGAAAGGAGGAACAAACCGCCACAATCATATCCTTTTCCAACAAATAGTCCATACCGAGATACGACTACTTTGTTAGACTCAAATACTAACGTAAACCCTTCTTTACATAGAAGGGATCCACTAACGAGATTCTTCTTTATGGCGGGGACATGCTGCACGTTCTTCAGTTGCACGATCTTTCCCGAAGTAAACTTCTGATCTACCGTGCCAACACCATGAACAGAAGCATGGGGGCCATTCCCCATCAGGATGAAACAATCTCGTGCGACCTGGTAGGAAGAAAACAAAGACACATCAGCACACACATGAATATTGGCCCCAGTGTCAACCCACCAATCGGTGGACTGACAAACTAAAAGTATGGTAAACAGATTACCATACCCAGATGCCGCATCATTGTTGCTCAGAGTGACATTCACAGACTTGGAGTCCTGTGTTGGATTCTTGTACTTGTTTGGGCACTTGTTTGCCCAATGTTCATCTGAACCACAAGTAAAGCAACCATCTCTCTTTTTGTCTTTCTTCTTACCCTTCTTCTTAAAGGTAGTATTCTGCTGGACATAGTTCTTTCCCTTGAACTTGTGGAAGTTCTTCTGCACCACATTGGCGCTAGAAGAACCCTCTGCCTCTTTCACGTGTGAGTCCTTTGCTCTCGAGTTCTGCTCAACACTAAGATGACCGATGACATCCTCAACAGAAAATTCACGTCTCAAGTGCTTGAGAGAAGTAGCAAAGTTCCTCCAACTAGGAGGGAGGTTTGCAATAATGCAACCCGCGAAAAACCTGTCTGGTAACTCACACTTCAGGAGCTCCAGCTCCTTAGCAATGCTTGTATCTCATGAGCTCGGTCCAATACGTAACGGTTATCAACCATCCTGTAATCATGGAACTGCTCCATGTCATACAGCTCACTGCCAGCATCAGTTGCGCCGAATTTGACTTCGAGTGCATCCCACAAGTTTTTGGCAACCCCCATATGAATATAGGTGTCAACCAACTTGTCTCCAATCACACTCAGAACTGCTCCTAGAAAGATTGTGGTTGCCTCCCTAAACGCCTTCTCCTGTTCAGGAGCAATCATTTATGTGAGGGACACACCACCAACCCAGAACACGTTCATCGCTGTGAGCTACAAGGTGGTCCTAGTCTGCCAACGCTTAAAATGTGTCCCGGTAAACTTTTCCGGTTTCAGAGTAGCAGCAAAGCCTTGAATCGAAAAGTGCCTAAAATAAGTTTTTGGCACTTTTCTGATTAGACTTATCCATGAGCAAACAGTAAGCATGGCATAAAAGGTATGCATCTCATAGCAATACCTAAGCATACTAGCACGTACAGAACATAGAATCAAACCTTCTATGAGCAGCACATATACGGCTAGCATAAGTAAGAGTAAACGAGGGATGAACAGATCATACCCTTGGTTGGCTGTGCCAACGGCGGCGGCGGTAAAGAAGACCTCTCAAGATCGTCCGTGGCCTTCTTCTTAGCGGCGGCGTCGGCGGCCATGGTGTCGATGCAGAGGAAGTAGTGGAAGCAGAGGCGAACGGAGTTGGGGACGGATCGAGAGCAGTCGCGTTGAGACGCTCCCCAAAAACCTTATTGCCGTTCTCCCGGGCAGGAGCTCGAACGACAGGGTTCCGGAGGCACCTGCTCTCCCGACCAGTCGTGCACGCGGTCGTCGGGATGGGATCACCGGAGGCAGCACAGAGTGAGGAACAGTAGATGACGGCTAGGTCACGCGAGAGGGAGTCATTGTTCCCGGCAAGGGAGTCGACGAATACGCAGGTCCCGGCAAGGGTCGCACCCCCGGCAAGGGAGTCGACGAATCCCGACAACGCAAGTCAGCCCACAGTCCAACGTCTTGGACAGTGGCCCGCACGTTAGCGAGTCGTTAATTAATCCCCGATTAATTAATTCATTCCTGGGCGGCAAAAATAAGCTTCGGCTCATTCGCGCAACCCACGGCGTGCGTCGAGGCGAGGCGGGCGGCGGAGGAGGAGCGCGCGTGTACCACTCCACTTCCCAAGCTCCCAATGGCAAGTGGTAGAGCAGCCCTTATAAAGGGGTTTCAACTCTGCTCAACTAGCAAGGTGGGACTAAACTTCCCACCACCTGCCATCTCATACATGGGCCTCAAGATTAACCAGGGATTAGTGCTTTTATATGGGCCTAAGCCCATACATAATCCAACATATAGCATCTCCTCCCACTAATCTCTCCAAAAAAAATCTTACCGTCGATAATTAATTCTGTGCTTTTAGTAACAAACTAATTGGTTCCCAGAAATTACGTTAATTGTTTTGGTAGGTTTTTTTGCGGGCAGTTGTTTTGGTAGGTTGTGATTGCTTCCAACAAACAAACACGAAAAATATTGCATCCCACTAATTACATATTTGCTTCCGATTTGCTTTTAGCGGGACAGATTTGCTTCCGATAAATAAACAAATAAAGAAATTTAATTGCTTTTGGATGATTTTTCTTTGCAACGCAAACGTGCCATGGAAACATTTTCTTATGGAAGCGCATGCGATGGAAATATATTATTTAGAAAAATCTGCTTCGAAAATAAAGGTACTTCAAAAATTCGTTCCAGATGTATATATTCTTAACTAAAAAAACAAGTGTATATATTCTCGATTGAAACTAGGACGTCTATACTGAAACATTGGGTTGTAGGCAACATGTAATCCCTTGAAGCATCAGGCAGTAATGCTGGAAGTATACCTGATTAGTGTGTAAGAGAAATTCATTTATTTTGGCGCATAGGAAGCCTAGTGTGCTGTTGTTTGAAGCATGATTAGTATTTAGCCGAAATTTTGTTGAACTGTGTAGGAAGCATAAATGTTTCGTGAAACCTACACCTCTTGGTTATTGTGTAACCGAAGCTTCATTCTTTTGGGCAGGAAGCAAAATAGAGACATGTGCGATACAAAATTAATAAGATGGTGTAGCATACATGCGCATCGAGGCCTGCCATGAGCATGCCCACATGCTGGCAAAATTTGGTGTAATTTCGTGCTTGGCAAGAAGCACATTATGTTCAAAGGTGGTGGTTCGGATAGGCCGATAGGGCAAGTCTGGATGCACTTTTTTCACATCAAATAAACGGACCCAAAAATTTTCCACACACTAGCATTACCATGCCAAGCATCCATATAAATTTCATTGAGTTCTGACATTTTGTGCATTTTCTAGGGTTTTCCCGGTGAAAAAAAATCCTAAAACACTAGCCGAACGTGACTCAACATGCGTTCGATGTCCAAATTCCTTCAAATTTTGCATGGAGGCCTGCCATGAGCATGCCCACATGCTAGCAAAATTTGCTATAATTTCGTGCATGGCAAGAAGCACACCATGTTCAAAGGTAGTGGTTTAGATAGGTCGGTAGGGCAAGTCTGGATGCACTTTTTTTCACATCAATAAAATGGACCCAAAAATTTTCCACACAGTAGTATTATCATGCCAAGCATCCATGATAAATTTTATTGAGTTCTGACATTTTATGCACTTTCTAGGGTTTTCTCGATGAAAACCGCCAAAACATTAGCTGAACGTGACGCAACATGCTTTTGGTGTCTGAATTCTGTCAATTTTTGCATGGAGACCTGCCATGAGAATGCCCACATGCTAGAAAAATTTGGTGTCATTTTATGCATGAAAAGAAGCACACCTTTGTACAAAGGTGGTGGTTCGAGTAGGCCGGTAGGGCAAGTCTGGATGCATTTTTTTTTCACATCAATAAAATGGACACAATTTTTTCCACACACTAGTATCATCATTCCAAGCATCCATGATAAATTTCATTGAGTTCTGATATTTTATTTATTTTTTAGGGTTTTTCCGGTGAAACCCCCCAAAACACTAGCCGAACGTGACACAACGTGCGTTCTGTGCCCGAATTCCTTCGAATTTTGCATGGAGGCTTGCACTGAGCATGCCCACATGCTGGCAAAATTTTGCGTCATTTCATGCATGGAAAGAAGCACACCATGTTCAAATGTGGTGGTTCGGGTAGGCCGGCCGTAGGGCAAGTCTGGATGCACTTTTTTCACATCAATTAAATGGACCCGGATTTTTTTCACACACTAGCATCACCATGCCAAGCATCCATGATAAATTCCATTGAGTTCATGCATTTTTTTGCATTTTCTAGGGTTTCCCAGTGAAAAGCCCCAAAACACTAGCCGAACGTGACGCAATGTGCTTGTATAAATGTTTATGAATTTGAAAAAAAAAATACGGGCTTTTATAAAACGTTTGTAAAAGTTGAAAAGAGTTCCCGTATACGGAAAATAGTTCATGAATTTGAAAACAAAGTTTGCGAATTTAAGAAAATATTCATGAATTTAAATGGAAAAAGATTCGGGTAGAGCGTTCGGGTTGGGCGGAAGGTTCCGTCTCAGAGTACATTTTTTCGGACGGCTAAAGCGTGCAGAGAATGTCAAGAGAAGGTGGAGTAGACCGAATTTGACATATGAGGAGTCCGTTAAGAGAGACCTGAAGGATTGGAGTATCACCAAAGAGCTAGCTATGGACAGGGGTGCGTGGAAGCTTGCTATCCATGTGCCAGAGCCATGAGTTGGTTGCGAGATCTTATGGGTTTCACCTCTAGCATACCCCAACTTGTTTGGGATTAAAGGCTTGTTGTTGTTGTTGTTGTTGTTGTTGTTGTTGTTGTTGTTCAAATTGACAAAAAAATTCAAGGGCCTTGCATCACCATTCTAAGGCAGCATGCCAAGTTTAAAAATCTGCATGGTAAGAAATAAAAATGATTGGAGGGGGTATAAAAAAGGATCGGAGGGAGTATTCCTTGCCAACAGAACATGTACGTGCTGTACTCCTTGAAGAAATAAAACAAGAAATATATATTGATTTCCTTCCTTTCAAAGCAGCGCACATTTTTCTTACCTTCTACTGGAAGCATGAATGCATGAGTCCAACCGCATGCACAACAATAGGAGCAGGCTTGGGAAAAAGGTGCTACAAACCAGGAACGAGCAGAGTAAATAGGCAAAAAAGAAAACTACAGGCAAGATAAAAAGGATAGGAGGGAGTAATAAAATCAACACAACTAAGGGGTCCTGTTGGTCATGACTGTTAGTATTTTGTGTGGTGGTCTTGAGTTCGAATCACGTTGGACACTGATTTTTTAAATTTTAACCGTAAAGTAAAACGTGCGTAACGGGCCAGCCCATGGTGGAGGTGGAAATGTAATGTACTTTACCACGTACTTTCAAAAAAGACGATCCTGCCTTTTATTATGAAGGGGTACGGGGTTAATCTCAGCCATTGATGTGTTTAAGAGGGGTGTGCCGAAACAGAAGTGATGTTTCTTTTCACTCCGTATATAAGATTTGTTTGAAGTCAAACTTTGTAAAGTTTAATCAAATTTATATGAAAATATATCAACATCTACAATACTAAAGTAATACAATATGAAAATTAATTTCACAATGGATCTAATGATAATGTTTTGTGAATGTTAATGCTTTTTCTCATAAAATTGATTAAACTTTACGAAGTTTGACTTCAGATAAATCTTACATGCAGAGTAAAAAGAAAGGGGGTAACTAGTTAATATATACCCTGCATCCTGATGCGGGAATTTATAGTAATATAAATTCATCAATACTATAAGTAAAATATATGAGCATAAAGCTCTTTCACATTCTGGTCATATATGAACGGAAATAGCCAAATAGGCTTAGCCCTAAATGGAGGTTGATTGCACGTTATATTGCATCGTCACCTTCTCACTTTGGAAGAATGATCTGTTTCTAAAAAAACAATTGATGATGTGCAGGGCTTGCATGTGCAAGAAAAAAATATGAAAGAAAAATAATATGAATTATAGAAAAATATTTCGCTCAAAAAATAATAATATGAAAGAAGTACGTAGTTGATGACGTGGATGCTTAGATGACATGCGAGGTGGGTGTGCATTTTGAGAAAAATAATAATTCATGGGATCAATTATTTATGTGTACATGATATGTCATTACAAAGTATGAAGGTAAATATGATTGTGATGGCAGCTTAGAGCCTTAGAAGGTGTGCTTTGCTGACAGTTGTAGCATACACATCATCAAGCCACATGACTCTTATTTGTGCGGTTCCACATAATCTCAATCCACAACCACAACCATTCAAGTCATTATACATTGATTACGAGGATCATCAATTAATAAAAAAATGTAATGTATTTTGCTTAACCATTTAACATATTATACAAGGATTTAAAAGAAGTTTCACACAATGGGCATTGCCAACTTCATTTCTTAAGAGCATTCTACTCCGCTATTGTGTTATCTTTTTCATAATAGTAGGATGAGTTCAAGTGATACAAAAATAATTCTGCATAAAGTTTGATTGCTTCTCTTATTCTATAGCCATACCTACTAACCGGAAAGCTACTAAAGAGGATCCAAATCCATATTAGAAGGCTGAAGAAGAGAGGGGGGAAACTATTGGTTATCATCTTGTCAAAGCCACTAAGCAAGGGAAAGAGAAGGAAAGTCGTAACCAATGTATAATGGATAAGCTCACTTAAGATAGCACACCATTCATTCTAATTAAAAAATGGGGTGTATCCTACGGGCCCAATCCATTCCAAAGAATTGTTTCACCGGGTTTTATTACTAACTGGGAATAAATTAAAATGTTTGAATGTATCCATATCACATTGTTGGCACAATTTATCATTCGTGTAGGAGCACATTGACTTTCTAAAAGGTGAAATAAATTTTCCCCATGTGGCTTCTGTTCTAAGGCACAGTGGACCTTTTATCCACTTTACTTCTATGGAGTGTTGTCCACTTGTTTCTAATTATATGTATGCAAGCCAGAAAGTTTCTTGGCGGGTTATCATGTACGTGGTTACTTTTGACCACATAAGAATATTAATACATCCCGCTTATGTTACCTTATTTGTGAGTCCTCGTCTTTCATGTGCTCGATTTACTAGCTCCCCAACTTCCGCACACCCCCACATCTCTCTTGGCTCCTCCATGTGTCCACCTCCACTCACACAACGACGAGGGTGACAGCCTCGGATCTTAGGTGTCGCGCGAAAGGGAGGTCACCATGGATCCCATGGGCACCAGTTAGATAGAAGCCATAGTGGATCTCATGGTCACTAGACACTAATGACACCACTTCCACTCCCTCTCATACCTCCACGCCTTGAACGTGTATCTCTTCCAAAAATGGGAAGTGAGATGGAGGGTTGGCCCAACATGGCTTTTTGGGAGTGTCTGACACTAATAGCTAGCTAGTCTATTACCTTTTGTAAGAATCTTTTTACATGTTGTGTCAAAGTTAAGTTTGGTTAAAGTACCACCTGTAGTGTGCATAGAGGGGAGGGAGATGTCCTTGCGCCAGCACATATAAGTGTCATCTCTTTTATGTTCAAAAATTCAAAATATGAGTCGACAAATGTCAAAATAAGTAGTACAAGAATAAGGTATTCAAAATGTCTCCAAATTCTTATAAAAACTTTTTTCTGCAGGTAATACCTAAAAGACAACGCGGGTGATGAGCTAACCGGGATTACAGGGTTCTTTAATTTTTATTTCATATACGCCACAAGAATGCAAAGCATTGCACAGAACTTAAAATATGCACATGATACTCAGCCGTCTACTACATGTTTAAATGTTTTGAATTGAAACTGAAAGAACGGGAAATATATTGCTGAGCCTGGAGCATGTGCTGCGTACAACTTGTGTGTGCCCGTAGCATAGTCGCGAAAAGGTGTGAGGGAGATCTATAGTCCACGAGATTAGATTAGCCAAAGCCTCTTCTCCCCCCTTTTCCGAGCCCCCCACCCGTCATCTCTCCAGCCTCCGCCGACGCCCGACGCCATGGGGCAGGCCTGGGCGTCCCTGCAAGAGAAGCTCCAAGGTACTCCACCCCCCTCCCCTACGGCATCCATTCGATCCGTCCGTCCCTTCTTCTCGGAAACTGAAGCACGAATCGAATTGGCGCAGGGCGGCACTGGAAGGAGAGGCAGGTGCGGAAGATCACCGACAAGGTGTTCGACCGGCTCACCGAGGACACCCAGAAGCCCGAGAAGGACGCCCTCAAGTTCGAGGAGGTCTACATCGCCGTCCTCTGCGTCTACAAGTACAACAGCCGGCCCAATCCCACATATAATACTAAAAATTTCAGCTTCTATTTGTTCCTGCGATTCTTATTAGATGTTCCTGATGCCTCCTGTTGTCTTTGGTCGGCAGTGACATCAACAAGTACTTGCCAGGGCCGCACTACGACCCCCCGTCCAAGGAGAGGCTCAAGGAACTCATGAGAGTAATCGCAATCTCCCCTTCCCCTTATCCAATTTTTGTGATTTACTCCGTATTTGGTCAACTGGATATCGTGTTCTTCACCTGTGCATTCTACTTTTAGAAGCAAAGTACTCTTGGTTTCTGCTTTTCGTTCCCTGAACATGGCAAAGCATACTCTTTACATAAGATTATTTAACTATCATGTGCACTCTGTTATCTATGAAGCGCCCTTTATGCTACATTTAGTATTGTTCACAACTCTGAACTCATCGCCCAGATAGCTCCGAATACCATTTTCTTGCCAGCGGAATTTTCCATTGTGCTATGTGCTATCGTCTATTATGCTGTCATATAGAGTACTGTATATTTGTAGGGAGTCAGAATTGTTTATAACTTACCTCTAAGTATCTTTCTTTTCTGACGACGAAATGTGCACTGTTTGGTGGATAAGTTACAGCTTTGATTTCTATAGACAAACAAGTTACAGCTTTGACGGATATCTCAAACGCGCAGGAGTTTGACATCGACATGAACGGTCTCCTGGACCGCGAGGAGTTCGCGGAGTTCATCCGGAAGCTGACCGCCGAGTCACTCTGCGCGATCAGCCTCAAGCTGATCATCACGCTGGTCGCCGCCCCTGCGCTGGCGCTGGCGACCAAGAGGGCAACCGAGGGCGTCCCCGGCGTCGGCAAGGTAGTGCACAAGGTGCCCAATGCCATCTACGCCGCCGCCATCACCATGGCTGCCGTGCTCATCCAGAGATCCGCTGAGGGCGTCGAGTAGAAGCAGCGTCATCGGCATTGCGCCGTGAACTGTAGATGCAACCAGGCAACCAGTGGGGTTGTAAATGTGCTGTGATTTGCCGTGTGAAATGTGATGCCCTCTGGGACTTGTATTTTTTCTGTAATATCGTCCAGTTTGTGCTTCTTGGTGTTGCTAGCCTGGTGCCCTGGTTGGATTCAGGGCATGAACAATGGTTGGATTCAGGGCATAAAGACAGGAATAGCTTCTTGACATGATAAATTCAGGTACTGAATAAAGTCGTGGTCCTGCTACTCTTGGCGATGCTTTGCTGCTTTGAGATTGCTCTTCTTTTGATGCGCAATATATTCCTTTACTTTCAGTCTCTTAACTTTTTTATCTTTTGATGAGGGGTTTTAACGCCCTTTTCTTTCAGTTTCTTAACTCTTTTTTTTTTGACAAACTTCAGTTTCTTAACTCTTTTCTTTCGAGAGGTTATGTTAACTCTTTCCGGCCATTAAGAGAACACAGTTTCTGCTAGCACAGTTTTTTTGTAGAAATATTCTGTTAACACAGTTTTGTAGTGACGGCTGCTGTGCAGCTCATTGATAATTATTTTGTTAAAAAAATCTTACAATTATTGCAATGGAGAAATTTTGTATATATATAAATAAAAATGCTCGTGTTCCTAGAAATAAATGTTCTTATATGAAAAAAAATCATACCAATTAAAAATGTTCACCATGAATGGAAAAAAACTTATGCGCATATCTATTGAAAAGTTCATGTATGTCAGAATAATTGTTCATGTGTGAATATATCGTTCATGAATTGTTTTTAAAAATGTTCACATATGTCCCTCCAGAAATACAAATATAAAGAAGATGAAAAGAAATACTACAACACAAAAATAAATTGAGAAATGTGAGTAATATACAAGAATTATTTCAAAACTTTTAAAATGCCAAAATGTTATTTCCAAAATTTGAAAATGCTATGTGCGCATTGCTCAGGTAACCATGCTTGCTGGTTTTTTTTCTTTTCTGCTAACGCCGGAAACACAGCAATGAAGCCATATCGAATATGGATATATCTGCTTCGCCATTTCTCGGAAGCTAACAATTATTCCTTTCTGTTGCTTTTTTGCCACTTTTGGAATGACTTACGAAATACAAATGTCTTAACAGGATAGATACTACAGGACTCACCATTTTCGTGAAGGAGACGCCGGTTCCTTGTTGATGTACCTTGTTTCCATTCTGAATGATTGTGTTTTCTCACTTTGCAACACTAATAGATGATCGAAATGTTTTTCCCAATATCATAACAGTGATTAGTTGAGTCGTGAATGACTCCCTACTGCACAAAATGCTGCATCCATCATGTACATCACCTAAACCTGATAGCAATCAGAATCAGTTACAGTTGAGTTCTAAAACCCTCCCGAAGGCCCAAGCAGACAGACAGTTCTAGCATAAAAAATTCTCCTCTACGTGCTTTAAGCTAAAGACACATAAGATAAATATAAACTGCCACACCATTTCCGGATCTGAGTGGGTGTTCAAATTAGGCGGCGGCGGCAACCATAGCTGTGCGAGCAGTCGTGAAAGTCGAGATCAATGCTCCAAGCTGCAGTTTGTCGTTGCAGGCGAAGGTTAGTCGATACCTGCACAGGAATGATGTCAATAACGTTGCTGACTGTTTGAAGAGGCACTGCCAAAAGAATTATCCGACTTTTGGTCCCAGTATTTTAGGAATAGAACAATTCAACAAGTCCAAAGGGAAAAAAATCATAGCTCATTCCTGATGAATATTTCCGAGGATCATTTCAGATCATATAAGGGATCCAGTACAGTACAAAACCCAAATATTCCAGATAGGCAAAGGTTTCCTATGTGTAATTGCTTCGTTGAAACTACCACAGTTTTTCACTTTCTGAAACCTTGGACCCATTGCAGTTACTGAGCTATGGTAAGTACTTGTGTGAACTAAAATGACTATCAGAATAACATAATAGGCATAAATCATCAATACAACTATGGCAGTTTAACTTCTGAGAAGTGAACATGCAGTGTTACTATTACAGTTAGATGTCGATTTGAGCAGAATAATCAGCACAATATAACTAATCGATGAGAACTTTGGTTGAAATTCAACTTTAAAAGTATAAACAGGACATACTCGATATCTGCCAAATCATTAATTAACTTTACTCGTACACTGGATGGCATTTTTATTTTGAACACAAACCTGCAAAAAAGGAAGCTTAGTAGGTTTTGGAGAATAATGAAGTTAAGAAGGAACAAAAGGCAGGAGGGAGCACTTACATCGTGACCTCCCGTATGATATCAATTAAGGCCAGACCTTTTCTCATCTTCATATCAGATATATCTGAAAAGATAAGGATACAGATTGCACATTAAGCACACATTTAGATCATGAATTGTGAAAGATGGTAATGGTAATTAGGAGTACATTTGAAGCTGCTTGAAAATGGTTCATTTAGTAACCAGCTCGCTATCTGCTCAATATCTTTAGGCATGGGGTTTCCAGTGCAAAGGTAGACAGCTTCTTCTGTTATTTGTGGGGATGCCATGTGTGTTGACTACACATAAAAAGCAATGCATGTCAGTAAACCAAAGGTACATCAGCTTATGGAACAAAACGATGGATAACAATACAGCAGCTTTGGAATACAAAAAAAAAGAGGCTTGAGATTACTCAGACGTAACCTGCAATATATTCAGAGCCTTCCTCATGTCACCGTTACTTAACCGCATGAGGGCTGTCAAGCCACCCTTATCGACGTCAAGTCTGCAAGGACAAGCATAAACCTAGTGTTGTCATACTCAAATATATAGAAAAATTACTGACTTCTAAAGTCCCAACAGAGTACTGAAGGAAGTTAAGGATAAAAAACTGAGGAACTGACAAAAGGTCCAGATTCCTAACATAATCTTACAACAAAAACGTAAGTTCTTACCCCTCAGATTTTATTACATGTTGAAGACGGTCACTAACATGAGTGCCATCAAGTGGAGCAAATCTAAACCTAGTGCACCTTGATTTTAGTGCTGGGATTATTTTGTTCACATGGTTGCATATAAGTGCAAACCTTGTGCTCCTTGTATACTTCTCAATGACTGGAAGTCAGATTAATGTAAATAGATTTAATGAAATAATAATATCATATGGGGAAAAGAAGGACCAAACAATAGAAAAACCTCTCCGCAGTGCAAATTGTGCATCCTTGGTCATGGCATCTGCTTCATCCAAGAGGACCAACTTAACAGCAGGCTTTGCTCTACAGAAATTGACAGCATTGTGAAGAAGTGAAGAACAAACTATAATTGCTTAATGCTGCAATAAAACTTGATTCTTCAACAGTTCATTCAACCATACGAGCAGCCCAATGCAGTTAAAGAATCAAGTGTGGGCATCAATAGACGCATGCAAGTAAGCAACTCTTGCACAGGTATTTAATTCAGATTGTAATTGCATACTTACAAACATACGGGCTCATGTTAAAACTAAGGGATCCATTTCTTAGAAAGCTACTGCAGTTCCATATTAGAACAATGATAGGGCCTATGGAAATCATCTATTAAGCCAACCACAATACAAGGAACACCCCCCACCAACATCCATGCAAGTATGCAACAAAAAGAAGGTAAGAATGTTAACAGTATTTTGCAACGAAATATAGCACTTAGTGTATACCCAAAAGAGAGGCTGTGTGCACTAGCAAAGTCCTGTATCTGCTGCCTTACAACACCAATCCCACGTTCATCTGATGCATTGAGCTCCAGAATCATGTTCCCATACTGTGAGCCATATATCTTCCTTGCAACAGCTAGTATCGTTGATGTTTTCCCAGTGCCAGGTGGACCGTAGAGCAACAAATGTGGAAGCCTATTCTCATCTGTAAGCCTATCAACTACAATAATAAAATGATATAAACTTATTAGATTACCTCACAGATTCAAAGTGCGGAAACAGAATCATGCATTACAGGTACTCCCTCCGTCCCAAAACAACTTAGAACTAAATCAGCGACACTTATTTTGGGACGGACGGAGTACTTCTTTTTTGGCCAAACTAGTACTACTAGGTAATAAGAAAATGTTACAGCTTAACAAACTCAAAATGTGTGACAGCTTACACAGAACTTGATTTTGGCGCGAAAATACCCAATATGACAACAGATGCACACGAAATCACTTGAGAAAACCACTCTTCACACCCAAATGACAGGTCATATTAACCATCAAATAAATCTAAAACGGCACACTGCTATATTAGAGAAGTCCAAAATCCTAACCATATGAAACCACCAAACTTCATCAAATCACTAGCAAAGCCATACTACATAACAACTCTACCGAATCCACACACCACGTTCAACTATCATGTGGTAAAAATCTTAGAGGTAGTGAAGGCCGGAGCCAACGGGAGAGGGGAACTCACTGGTGTCCACGATGTCGCGGTGGGCGGCGACGTCGGCGAGGGACTGGGGCGGTACTTCTCGACCCATGGCGAAGATTTGACTGCGGCAGCAGAGGAGAGGGTCGCCTTGCCCTTGGAGGCTAGCGGCACGGCGGCGGCGTCGATGTCCATCGGAGCGGCGGCGGTGGTTCCGGCCATGGCGCGGTAGGAAAGGCAGAAATCCGAGTTGGGGGAATGGACGGACTGGTCAGTGGTGCGGCCCGCTTGAGGAGGATTACCTCTGGGCTCCAGCCCATTTCCGGCCCCAGACGTTACAGCAGATCCGGCAGGTTCGGCGAATCAAACCCTTAAGTCGAAATACCTGTTGTTTGCACCTGAACTATTTAATCCCGGTCTAAATCAAACCTGGTAAAAAGTCAACCGGGATTTGTCTGATGGGCCAGCCCATTTGTTTTTTTTGCTCAAAAAAAGTTGGCTTTATTCTTCTGTCGCACAGGCCGAACTCAGACTGGGCCGGCCCATTAAAACTGGCGACCGTCAGCGGACCTTACTGTAGCGCGAGCCTGTAAGGCTAGAAAAATGCGCGCTAGCCAAGTATCGAACCCAGGATCTGCAGCTCAACATACGCTGGTACTTCCATTTGAGCTTTGGACTTAATATATTCAAATAGCAACACTAAAGAATATAAACCTAAAAATAAAGCAACACAAAACTATATGAATCAACACCAGATTCGAATATTTTCTTAAATTTCGAACGCAAAAAATGTTTCGATTCTTTTTGAGTGTTTATGAAAAGCGACTACTTCTCAAATTTGTGAACAAATTTACGAAACTTAATTTGTAGAATTTAAACAAACTTTTGGAACATGCACATTTTTTAAAACACCCGAACAAAATTAGGAAAATGGAAAA
This sequence comes from Aegilops longissima, assembly GCA_021605205.1. Classification (NCBI taxonomy): domain Eukaryota; kingdom Viridiplantae; phylum Streptophyta; class Magnoliopsida; order Poales; family Poaceae; genus Aegilops; species Aegilops longissima. The sequence goes on from CM038677.1 coordinate 706,754,015, forward strand.
GATTTAAAACTCGCAAACAATTTTAAACGGGGACATTTTTGAACTCCTGATTTTTATTGAAAACACGGACATGTTTAGAATTTTGTGAAATATAGGAATATTTTTTGAAACTCCAGAAAAAATTTAGAACACACGATCATTTTTTAATTTTGTGAGTTTTTTTAAAACGGAACCAATTTTCTTTAAAAAGTTGTCAAAATATGAAAAACAAAACATTCTAAACAATTTTTCAAAATAAGTAACAGCTTTCAAAAAAAATATTCTGAACAATTTTATAATCTTGTTCACGAACAACTTTATATTCTTTCCAGAATCTGGTTCATGAGGTTCTTATTTGTGTGCTTACCTGTTGCAAATATGCAACTTCACGAATTTAAGAAAAAAAAAAGAAAAAAAAAGAAGCAAGTGGACACAAAAGATGTGGTGGTAGCTTCCGTCTACCCTATGGCTTATTTTTTTAACAGAAAAAAACTAAAGCAGGCTGGCCCAGCAGGGAGCGGGATGTGCATCTGTGTTTTAATAAAAAAATGAATAATTTCGACCATTGAACATTTTTTAATATACAATGAACAATTTCTTAAATACACATTGAACATTTGTGTGATGTATGCTAATCAATTTGTAAATACACAGTGAACATTACTGTGATATACGCTGAACAATTTGAAAATACACAATGAGCATTACTGTGATGTGCGCTGAAAAATTTGAAAGTACATATTGAACAATTTTTCCCTATACGCTTAACATTTTAAGTACATAATAAACATTTTCTTAAATATATGATGACCATTTTCATAATACATGATAAAATCTTGTATAATACACAAAAAGAAGAAAGTAAAAATAAACAGAAGAAACACAGATTGTTCGTCGTATTAAAGTATTATTAATGAAAAAATACACAATGAAACGTTTCCTTTTCCTTATAATGTATTAATGGAAGAAAAAGGAAAACGAAAAACAAAAGAAAGAAAAACTGAAAGAAAAAGGCAAAGAAAGAAAGAACCAGAAAGAATAAACCTAAAAGATAAAATAAAACAAAAGGTCAACAAAAGAAATGAACAGAAAAACAAAGCAGTGAACGGACAGCGCGCGCTGCCGTGAAATGGGCCGGCCCACCCGTGGGCGTGGGCGGCAAATAGGTTCCACCACCAATCCCGGCCTTCCTTTGCAATCCCTGTTTGGCAAACGACTTCAGGGTTTGATTTAGACTGGGATTGCATAGTTCAGGCTGCAAACGACAGGGATTTGGACTTGAGGGTTTGATTCGCTGAACCTCTACGATTTCAAGGTTTAAAATAGACTTTTTCCGATCCGGGACCTCCTAACTGACAGCTAGTATAGACCGGCCCATCACGAGGCAAAGCGATCGTGTCAGCTGTCCCATGAAGAACTAGAAAATCACCTCAAAAAAATATGAAAAACTAGAAAAGGGACTGGTGGGATGGTGTGCTCTGGCGACCCTCATGGCGATACACCCGACGAGAGATGGCGTGTATCCTTCACCGCCGATCTACTGACGCATACGCTCTCGTTCAACGACGGCGTACTGATCCTCCGGCAAGACGCTCTCCGCCTCGTCCTGATCGATGGGCGCGGGGCCATGGTCGACGCGCGGTTTCCCCTCATGGGGGAGTACATCGACATCGGCGACGTCATCTCGTTATCGTGTCACTTTGTGAGGGTTCGGGATCGGCTACCGGCGACGTGGTCGACTCCAGCGGGCGTGGCGCATGGCCCGCAGACGGCGCGGTACACGGAGACGCGGCGAGACACCAAGCGAAGCGGCGTCGGACGAGTCGGGCGGACCGAGCCCCACCCACCGCCCGCCAATGGCGGATGGGCGACACGTGGGCACAAATCCGAGCCTCCATTCGCAGCCGCGGGGTGCTGCTGCTGGTATAAATCCTCCACCTCGTCCGATCCTTGACCTAGATATTGCCTTCTCCCATTTCTGGGCACCGGCGGAAAACCCTAGATCCAGGAAACCAGAATCGTACGATTGGTGGGAGGGCAAGGTGGGTGGACATCCCCGTTCATTCGCGGCGGTCGCTGCCTCTCCTCCCATGGCGGTCGACGCCGGACAGGATTACCGCGGGGGGCGCGGCGGAGATGGAGCGGGCCACACGGGCCGCGGGGCGGGGCAGATCGCCGGCCGTGGAGGCGAGCGCAACAAGTTCTCATGGCGGCGCGAATCCAACACCGCATCGGCCTCGGGGGACACCTCGCGCTGGGATGATGCGGCGGCAACGAAGCACCGCGAGATCCAGGACGGCGGGGTCTGGGTGCAGAAGACCCAGGTGGCGGCGGGATCGGACGACACCGTCGCCGGGAAGCAGACCACATCTCCGCAGCGATGTCCTCAGGAAAAAAAAACCCTGCTCAGGTGCCTTCCTCCAAAAAAAACCAGGGGCCTGTCCTATCTGCAAATCATATGAGCATCCTCCTACTTGTTGCCCTCAAGCATTCTGTGAAAGGTGTAGCAAATTGGGTCACCTAGCATCTGTGTGTGTGGAATTTTTACCTGGGGAATTTATAGCTTCGATGTGTGCATTTCAGTCTAAGGGGCAAGGGTTTTATTTCATTCATGAGTCCTGCACAGCAAATCAACAGAAAGAGAGAACCCACAACATTATGGTCACAATTGTTGAGGGAGAGACCTCCACTCGCCAAATGGAGTTGGACCTGAGCGACTATCTGGCCACGGGATGGCGCTGTTCAGCTCATGCTATAGGCCCAGGTGTTTTTGTGGTGCGATTTCCTAATCCTCGTGCTGTTGAACAAATTTGCTATGTGGGGAGAGTAACTCTTAAGACTAGTGGGGCTGTTATCCATGCTACACAGTGGTCATCTGCTATTGGGTTGAAAGGAGTGATGGAAGTAGCTCGGGTGAGAATTAGCAATGTTCCTCTTGATAAGAGAAGTGAGAGAAACCTAGCATATGTTGCCTCTTTACTGGGTGTTCCGCTGGAAATTGATGTTGCTAGTTGCACCACCCATCCTCTGCTGGGGTGCGGTTGGGGTGCAGAAATGTTGATGAAATACCTGTGGTTGCAGAAGCTGTTCTGGGAGGGCATTTTTATGATTTCTTTTATGAAGTGGACCATGTTCTGGTGAGAGATCCTAGCAGAGAGAAAACTGCAGTTCATATGCCTTCTGATTATGATAAGAAAACTACTATTGGGTCCACATCTCAGTCGATTCTTTGAGCTAAGCTGGGCGGTTTACCTACTGGGCTTGGGGGAAATCTTCTCCCATTCCCGGGGGACTGACCCCATTCGGGATTCTGAAAGGATCGAGAAGAGGTGTCTAGAGGGGGGGGGGGTGAATAGACTCTTAACAAGAAAAAGTTGCAGTTTTTATTTTCTTCAAGTTAAGGTAGAGTTTTAGCACAAGTTTAAACATTCACAATACATATCAAGCAAGCATGGCAAGATTATATGAGCAGCGGAAAGTAAAGCATGCAAGTTGCAAGAATGTAAAGGGATGGGATTGGAGTGTGCAAACGCAATTGGAGACGCGGAGATTTTTGGCGTGGTTCCGATAGGTGGTGCTATCGTACATCCACGTTGATGGAGACTTCAACCCACGAAGGGTAACGGTTGCGCGAGTCCACGGAGGGCTTCACCCACGAAGGGTCCACGAAGAAGCAACCTTGTCTATCCCACCATGGCAATCGCCCACGAAGGACTTGCCTCACTAGGGTAGATCTTCACGAAGTAGGCGATCTCCTTGCTCGTACAAACTCCTTGGTTCAACTCCACAATCTTGACGGATGCTCCCAAGTGACACCTAACCAATCTAGGACACACCACTCTCCAAAAGGTAATAGATAGTGTGTTGATGATGAACTCCTTGCTCTTGTGCTTCAAATGATAGTCTCCCCAACACTCAACTCTCTCACACAGATTTGGATTTGGTGGAAAGATGATTTGGTGGAAAGCAAGTTGGAGAAGGCTAAAGATCAAGATTTGTATGTGGTTGGAATGGAATATCTTGACCTCAACACATGAGTAGGTGGTTCTCTCTCAGGAAATATATGCTGGAAGTGTAGGCATGTTCTGATGGCTCTCCTCACGAATGAAGAGTGGGTGGAGGGGTATATATAGCCTCCGCACAAAATCTAACCGTTACACACAAATCACCAAACTCGGTGGGACCGAATCAGAAAACTCGGTCAGACCGATTTAGTTCATAATATGACCGTTAGGCATTTCGGTGGGACCGATATGATCAACTCGGTGGGACCGATGTGCTAGGGTTAGGGTAAAACCTCATCTCGGTTTGACCGATTACACAAACTCGGTGAGACCAATTTTGGTAATAAGCAGAACAGAGAGTTGGTCAGGCAAACTCGATGGGACCGATTGCTTATCTCGGTGGGACCGAAATAATTGCAATAGGAAACAGAGAGTCTGCAAGCCCATCTCGGTGAGACCGAGATCCCATCAGTGAGACCGAAGTGACTAGGGTCTGTGGCAGTGGCTATGTCAAGTGAACTCGATGGCACCGGGTGGAATGTTTCGCTGGGGCCGAGTTTGATGTTTGACGTGTTTTTGTACCAAAGTTCATAATACCAGGGCAGCACTCCATGACGTGTGGGTCGCATGCATTGCTAAATATTCATAGTGGAATATGTTCAATGTTGGACTCTTTTGGTAGAGTTCATCATGCCAAGTACAATGGTGCAAATAGCTTATAATTTTGACAGTTGATTTTTAAAGAAATAGTCAACAAATAAGGTAAATATGTACATACTTCCTCCGTTTTTAAATATAAGTCTTTGTAGAGATTTTACTATGAACCACATACAGATGTATATAGATGTATTTTAAAAGTGATTCATTCATTTTTCTCCGTATGTAGTCCATCTAGTGAGATCTTTACAAAGACATATATTTAAAAACGGAGGGAGTACAAAGCTAGCAAAATTTAGTTGTGTGCACGGCATCGTGGATGCATGTCATTCCTTTTGAATATTCTATCCATAAAGGAGATGAAATAGTGATGCACAGAAACCTGCCCATAGTACTAATAACCGTGACAAGCCAAGCCCCACATGGCATTGAGTAGCTTCAACCTTGGGTAGTTTCCTGGCAGCTCTAGCTAGCACCGATCGGTTTTGATACTAACAAACTGCATGCGTACATGTCAATCTGCTCAAGGCAGGAAATCCAGGCAGATTTTAGCCGGGTCACGCGGTTGCAACGGATCAACGTGATCGACAAGCCAACACCGACGTCTCACCAGCCTATAAAAAGCTCCCATCCTACACGCAGCAAGGGACGGACGCCAGCCGGGCCACGGCCACGATGAGAAGAAACAACAAGCCCTAGACTGCGCGTCCCAAACACCGAGAAGGACTTGCGCGAGAGCCGGCCGAGAAGCAAGAACACGCCGAGGCTCTCGTCAAGTTTCTCACCAAATCTCACCTAAGCACTCGCTCGGAGTACGCCGATTCGCTAAACAAAACAGCGACACCGTAATACCACGTAGATGCCGAGGTACCCTCCATATACAAGATCAACCTTCCACTTATAAGGAGGCCAGCCGCGAGAAGGGCACGAGGAAACAAGAAGCTCAGGCTGGTCGTCCCACACATCGAGAACTTTCACGGGAGCCGGCCGAGAAGCAAGAACAAGCCGAGTTTCTCGTCTATGTCTCATCCAAATTCCACCTGAGCATACACTGGAATTACGCCGATTCGTTAAACAAGACAACGACGCCGTAATACCACGTAGATGCCGAGATACACCACATCGATCTTCCACCAATCTATCAAGTTTCTCACACATATCTCAGCTAAGCTCATGCCGGGACTACGCCGATTCGCTAAACAAGACAGCGACGCCGTAATACCGCGTAGATGCTATGGTACACGAAGAAGTTGCACGGGAGCAGGCAAGAAGCAAGAACACGCCGAAGATCTCGTCAAGTCTCTCACACATATCTCACCTAAGCTCGCGCTGGGAGTATGCTGATTCGCTAAATAAGCAATCCCGTCAAACCTTCTCATCTTGATCTAAGCAATATTTCCAAGTCTTCATCTTCTTGCCCTCTTCTCTGAAAACATATACTATGGCAAATCGATCAGGTGAACATGGTAGCACTCGGAACTGCACCAATGAGCATCAAATCCTCCATCAGAGCGAGCCTAAGATAGTTGCTTCATGCAAACTGTGACAAGCGTGCGTGGGTATGGCCAAGTACGATGGAGTCAAATCTACTACATTGATTTTTGCCCCTCGAGAGGAGGCAACTTCAATAAAATATTATCTCAATTCCGCCCCTCACAAGGAGGCGAGGCTACAAATTATACGATGGTTTTGTCTCTCACAAGGAGATGAGATTAATAAACTATTACTCTGATTCCGGCGCTCACGAGGAGGCGACGTCCATACAACCACACATTGATTTTGCTCCTGCAAGGAAGCGAGATTGATATATGTTTTATTGGCAAGCTCATCCAATGCATATGTGATATATTCCACATCGACATCTTGGCCGAGTGTCGACGAGACAAAAGGCTATGCACACCATTATCTCCGTCATACGTCTAGTGTCGACGAGGCCACAAAATTCTGGTCAAGTGCCGACGAGGCCGGGTCACCACTTTACCGACATGTCACAAACCTACCAGATTGGACACACCGTTGCTGGGCACCGACGAGGCGATAGCAACATACACATGTCCGCGTCCGATGAAGTTAGGGCATCACATGACTGGGCACCGATGAGGCGAAAGTCACCCCCTTCATTGACACATCCGGTTGGTCACACCAACATGACGATAGTACTTGTGACTGGGTTTCGGCGGAACAAAGCCACCCGCACAAATATCCACATAAAATATCATATGCTTCATGGATGAGCAAATTTCACGACGACGACTGCGCGCAGCTTAATCGGAGGTTTTCTGTAGGCTTGACCTGCAGATGTAATTAACCGGACGCTTTGCAAAAGCACCGGGAATCAGCGGACTACACGCAATCTTCCAAGTCAGATACTCCTTAAGCATAATCGCAGAAGGCAAAATAGGCAAACTCCAATGGGAGCATGTAACATTCATGTATTTGTAGTCGTACGATGATGAATAAAATACAGAGTTCCCATAATTTATTTCCGTGTTTGTCATGTATTTTTGTTTTCGAAACAAAATGGCACGCCCGGTGGGACCTGATTCTCCTCCCATCTTTGCTGCGCTTCGAAGGTCGTCAAATTTTTTTGGTTCTGTTGCTCATCGGAAGTTGCAGCATTGAGGCGTTGCATGGAAGTGTAATGTCCCGCTCAAAGCACATGGCTCCATACGTGCGAAATACAACAACACAAATCCATCACGTGTTAGATGGATAACTCGCTCCTGTAATTTGATACTTCATCTCAGCTTATGAACATACATTGTGAGATACTGATGCATGGATTCCCTCCCACATGGTGAATCCTTTCCTTGTCAGTGTTGTTGCCGAGGCAAAATATGTTCCAACACCACCATTGTGAAGGCTCTCGTTTGCATCATTGTTCATTGTTAGATAATAACGAGAAATAAACGAGACAAAGAGACACGGATTTTTACGTGAAAACCCTTGCGGGAGAAAACCACGAAACGCACGAAGGCGTATCACTATAATTGGGAGGAGCATTACATTACACGAGAGGACAAACCCTCTACGTGCTAATCTGGTGGAGATCTCTCTCGTCTATTCTATGACTAGCTGGTACTATATAAAGGGGCAAACAACTCTCTTTCTTGGTGGACACGAAACAGAGTTGTAGTCGTGCTACGTCTAGCACGGTTGGCATGCTGTAGTCCGATAAGACTCCATCCGTAGTACAATACTTGTATGGGATTCGGAACACAATAAAAATAACATTCCACCGGATCTTTGTTCTAAAGAGACATACACAACGTGAGATGAGTATTTCAAAGTGAAGCAAGAAATCTCTCATGTCCACCTCTCCAAGGGCATTCATCATGTGCTCGCCTAGGTCACAATGCACCAATAGATACTTATTAAGAAAATCATTCGAGGATAGAGCCGAGTTGAACAATTCCCACATTACCAAGTCTATTTGCTTGTGAGAAGTTTTGGCATCACAAGCATATCAAGAGGCTTCTTCATTAAAAGTTAGAAATGGTGGTAACCTTTACCTGCCAAGAGACTCACCACCTATCGTCAATGAGTGATTGTGATTGTTCGTGCTTACTAACAACCTACACACGTCACAGCAAAGACCCATGTTAAGCGGCGGCGGTCAAATCTTGTGGAGGACCGACTCGGTCTTATCTGAGGTGACAAGTCTATCATTGGTGTTGCATCTTCACTTGTTTAGCCGGGAGAAACTATAGGCAAAAGAGCAGAGAGGGCTACCTGTAGCAACACAAGTTGTTTCAGTGTGCAGCTTCTTGCCACCCCGGTGAGGCATAAACAAGGGTCTATATAAAATGCCTGCGAGGGTTCTAGTTTCCACAAAGGTGGTTGGCTATCATCCAAGTTCTAAAAGTGTGTTCCCAAGCAAACATGGAAGAAGGTCCTACAAAGAAGTTAAAGAAATCCTCCAAAGAGGAAATCTCATGAACACAAAGAAGGTCAAACGGTTCTCACAAGAGGAAACAAAGTCATGGCCGTTGAAGCAACCCTCCAAACCAAAGAGGAGATGGCCCCATAAAGTTCAAAAAAGCAACATCAATCGAGAATCCTAATCAAGCAGTAATGTACTCACTTGAAAGAAGGCGGATGATAGCTACTCACCACCCCTCAGCAAAAGTAATGGCATATTTCCAATAGCCTCTACCTCCATGAAACACCATATCAACTAGCCATATCCTAAGTCCCTTGGGACAGGAGGTGTGATGCCAATGGGAAGCTCTAACCAAAGAGACGACTCAAAGAAGTCAAAATAGCTTTGAAAGAGCCCCGTACTAGCGTGGTGTTCATACACACACTTAAAAAATCTATGAAGTATAGATCATCACGACCATTTGTTCCTTTAGGTGGTTGAGTTTTATTGCAACTCTACCTAAAACTTTTCCATATTCATGGTGCATAGGAAGTTTCACTATGCATGTGTTGTACCAAAACCGCTCAGCAGAGCATGTTCTATCAAACTTGTTGAAAATTTCAAAGGCCAACATCCAAGCTTATAACATAAGTGAAGTATGAAATTATTTCAGTACTATTTTGGCCTCTATATGTACTTTTAGTACATGAGATCTCAAGGTTGGCGATGCGCAATGAGCAGTATGTAAAGACATCCATACAGTTGTTGGTTGGTAAACAATATTGTGACAACTCAACTCTATTCATGATGTGACTGGGGGCAAGATGTTAAAAAATACTCATTCCAGATGCTATGTTTGTGTTCATATACACGATGATGACTATACAAGCCCCGTACTGTCTCTTATTGTGCCCAACCCCCTTTTTGGCATGAACATTTCTATACGGCACGACTTCCGTCGACCATCAAATTTTCCTGTGTGGCAGAGACTATCACTTACAATATATAACATTCTGTGTTTGTACCACGAGCTTTCGGTCAAACATATTCAATTCAACATGTGGCATGAACATTCGCTACACATACAAATCACTTTCCAATGCACTTCCTTAATGTAGCATAAAGATACGCTACATCATACAACTTTGGTGGACTTGATAATCAGAGTTGTCACCAAACACTTCCGCGAGGGAGCGAATTTTTCCCCAGACGAGTATCGTCGAGGACATTCCGACGCCTAAAATTCTACATCAACCTATACATCGTCATTGGTGGCGTCACCCCGACGATCACAACAAATGACACCGGGGGCAATACCGCCCCCTGGTTCCATCATAGTATCGACAACATTCTGAGGCCTGGCTATATCATACGCCAATTATGCATCATCATTGGTGCCATCACTACCCGATGATCACAACAAAATACACCGGGGGCAACACCATCCCCTAGTTCTCTCATAGTGTCGACGACATTCCGGCATGATTTTCACTACATTGAAGTGCCGCTTTAGGGTGTTGACACTTCATATTTTATGGGAGCAGTGAAGCACGCCAGTGCGGCCAGTGCTAATCTGTGAAACCCTTCGAGTCTGGTGGCTGGCACCGGATAGTATTACGGTCGCATCATACTTGATAAAAAAAAAGAACTTTACGCCGATGGCAATATCCTGGCAAATCAAAAAAAAAAACCGCTGGCTGGCACCATCATTGCATTTGGTCGCAGTGGTAATGAAGAAAAGCATTTTTTTTCTAGCCTATGTAAGCTGTTTTCCAAGGCAATTTTTTGACGGGATTTTCCAAAACCACATCATGCCTGATATACTCTAACTCGACTCTACTTTATGGGGGCATTACCCAGTTTTCTTCTCAATATGGGCGTGACAAGCGAAATATGCATACATGTTCAGTACGTGCATACCAATGAACAAGGCAGGCATGTGTGCGCATCAGTTTTACCGTTTAAAGAAAAATTGACCAGATAAAAGGATTTGGGCCTGCGTCAATTCCCCATCCACGCCCCCTTTCTCTAATTAGTAAGCGTGCACGTGCAACGCACGTATCATAATCTATAATGAAAACAATATGTATTTGATGCTTATTTCTCTTTTAGTCATTTTTACCAAACCATTTAAATGCCTCATGCCTAACAAATTGAGCGGTGTTAAACGATCTAAAATTATGACACACCATAAAATAATTAGCATTATAACACGACTCAAAATATGCCTGATGGGAGTGCCGGATCCAAAATAACGCACACCATAGAATAGTTAGTATGATGACTATTCACAAAAAAAAATTAGTATGACGATATGATGCAAAATATACCTCTCGGGATTGTCGAACAAAATATCTCCCGTGAAGTACTCCATAAATTTAGGGAGTGTCTAACTGTCAGACGTGTGTTTTTCAAATTGGTTTAGGCTGTTTTTTTGTCCAGTCATATGTTGACACGTGTCATCATTTGTTTCCTCAGTCCAAAATTGAAAACAGAAAAACGACTGTTTTCCTTCCGCTTTTAGGTCGAATTCCACTCCCCGCCTCCCTTTTGGACCTTCAACGGGCCGGATTTGCAAATGGCGTTAGCGTGCAAAAGAAAAGGGAACAAACCCAAAAACCGCTAGCATCCAAACGCACTCACACATGACACAGTCTCGTGGGCTTTCACCAGGATAGGAAAAAGAAACTGTAGCTCACTTTCTTCTCCCCTTCCCCATCCAGTTCAAAAGAAAAACAAAATCCATTTCAAAAGAAAAATATAATACTGAACATAACTGAGAAAACTAGACACAAAAATACAGTAGAAAAAGGATTTCGTACCGTATTTTCCATGCAAAAAAAAAAAAGATATCCACCTGTCGCGAGTCCTGTACAGAATGCCTGTGATAAAAATGTAAAAAAAAATATAGTTAAGTTACCAGATCGGAAAAGATGCACATATGCAATGAACTGGCCTTGAAGAATTTATCTCTGCAGTGAGGGAGCACCAGTCGCAGATTGAAAAACCGATGCAGAAGATGAGAAAAAGGCTAAATTTTACCTCTACAAGGAACACTGCGTGCGACAAAACTTCAAACCTGACCAACAGGACAAAACATGAAAAATAGCAATGCAATGTGATTAAAACCCAATATAGCTGATCAAAAGGGCCATGCGATCGCATAAACAGATTAACAGGCAGAAATGATACACACATCTTCAAAATACTGATTCATAAAAAAATGAATAAGTTCGAGTAGCTTGAAGAAAAAGACATAATAAACCACACACACTGAATTACATATTGTTCAATTGACACATCACCTATACAAAAAATGGATAACGAGTGCGCACGACCTCTGACTAAACTGTAGCAACTCTTAGATCTTGTTGTTGATCATTATCATTTTGAACTCCTCGAATGCACTGTGCCTGAAGGGTGATCAGTACGACATTAGAAACACTGAGGTCTTTTTCAGACAGAAACTCCACCCACCCCTCCTTAATTCGATCCGGCCGTCCTTACAAGTCTTGAAACTACCTTCTGGTGCAATCTGAAGACTGGAAACTACCACCAATGTTACTTTCTGTGACGCGAGCGGGTTACACGTATCACAAAAAAACACATGAAAAGAAAAGAGAAAAAAAAAGTCAGTCGGTGGCCAACAAAAAAACCAAGGACAGTTGTCAAAAACTAAAAAAGACTAAGCATATGAGAACCGTACAAGAGAGAACTAGTTGCAAAAAGTTATCCACTGTTAGATCAGAAGAAAAGTTGCATTAGTTTATTCTGTTGAACTCTAGCCTAGCTAACATCTCATGGGACAATCCGCGAACGTATAAAATCATTTTTTTAAATAATAACAACAAAACACAATGAGAGAGTTTGAAGTGAAAAAAGGTTCTGCCACTGATCGCTCAAATTCTCTAGCAAGCCAAATCCCGAATGATATGACACTTGCATTGCGATCTCCGCAGTTGTCAGACAAGCAGATGTTGCATGCCATATGTAAAAAAACAGATGTTTGTGAGATCACATGTCTAAAAACCACAGTATGATACTGAAAGCGAACCTAAAACTGAAACACTAGCACCTACAAAAACAAAAGAACTAAAAACATGTACGATCCATTGAGCAATTAACATGTTATGATCCAAGTTAGCGTGCCGGCTTAATTTATATGACTTCAGAAACGTGCATAATTCAAAGACATAGACATGAGTGAAAAAAAGTGAGCGAAATGAGCATTTCCCTACTTGTTTACCATGCTACTTATTTGTTTAAACACTACACTGATCAACCAAAAATCTACTTTCACAGGGGTGGGAATAAACTAGTGACAGAAATAAGTACATTAAAAAATGATAGGACTGAGAAAGTAGATACCATGACTGAACCTAATAAACAAAATGGACAGTCACTAATAACTGATAACATGATCAAAGATGAATGAGACACAAATAACTGATAAAATACAAAATAAAACTAAGAAGATTGAAGAACCAATCACTGGTAAATAAACAATGAAACTAAAGACTGGTTAAAAATAATAACTGATAAAATGCAAAATAAAATTAAGAAGACTGAAGAACTAACAACTGATAAATAAACAATGAAAGTAAAGATTGATTAGAAACAACTGAAGAACAGATGAGTAATAAAACGACTAAAAGAACTGAATATAACTGATGGCAAAATTTCCTAAACACAAAACTGAATATTACTAAAATACTGATAAATAAACAATGAAACTAAAATAAAACTGAAGAAGAGTGCAAACAAAGAAAGCTAGACTGAAGATAGAAAAGAACTAGCGATTGAGTGAGTGAAAGACCGAGGAAAGAATGACCAATGAAAAAAAAAGAGAACATGAACACTGAAATACTAAAGTAAAAATTACTGAAGAAGAGTGCATACTAAGAAATTAACACTTGAGAAAGAAGAAATAGTGACTGCGTGGAATACTGAGGAAAGAATGACCAATTACAAGCGTACTGAAGCAAGAATAACAAGTGCACTAAAGCAAGAATGATGAGGCACTCAACAAACAGACTGAGAGATGACAAGAACAAATTAATGAAAGAGAAGGGTGAATTGAGGTCCCAAACCGAAGGACATGAATAAAAGGTTGCAAAACTGAAGGACATAATAAGAACGATAGAATACTTGGATATTCTAGAGAAATGACAACACTAATTGGTGAACTATAAAGAACAATTCTAACATACAACACAAATGAAAGGAGTTAATAAATAATTGATTCTAAGGTCTGTTTCTGAGGTATTGAAAAGTGTACATCTGGACTGAAGATGACTAAAACTGAAATTGAACAACATATTACACACACTACCACAAAAGAAACACACTGGATGCTGGACTTTGCGAATCAAGCAACTTTGAGCCAGACAAAAATAAACCACTACCACAACTAATTCTACAGAGGCTTGAAACTAAATAATAACCACAACTAATTCTACAGAGGCTTGAAACTAAATAATCTAGTACCAAAACTAGCTCTTATCACTGAACTGAGTGGGGTGAGTACAGGAACATGAGCTGAAAATAATAACCAAGTATTCCTTCCTCGATGCTACATCAACAGAGCGCAAAAAAATGCCTCGGGAATCATTACTGACCATTAGCAAAGATCCAGCAAAAAAAAACCTGGGCGAATGCGGTTCATCTGAAAATGGACTGAGCGGAGAGGTTGCTGCAGAAATTAGCGAGCGACGATACTAAACATGGACGACGGAGAGGACAAGGAGTTGAGTGCAGAGGAGGGGGACAGAGGGAGAAAGCTCCGCACATGTCTCCAGGCCGGCGGCGAGCGGTGGTTCTGCCTCCGACGACCACCACTCGCGCATGGTGCACCCGATGTGGGAGCTGCTGGTCCCTCTCCATCTCTTTCCCTTCCACTGCTTGCGTGCAGCTTCCCCCCTCCAGAGCCTCCACCCCTCCTTCCATTGCTTGCCCGCATCTCCTCTTCTTCTACCACCTCCCACTCCCCTTGAACTGCGCTGGCTCAACGATGAACCAACACGCCTCCTGTCAACCAGGTATGGTTCAAAACCCGGTACCCCAAAAAACCGCAACCTGAACCGAAGGCGTGGACCAGACTGGCCAAACCCACTCACACGCATTAAGATTGGGGACACAGATCGAGCGGCCACAAAATCCGGCCTGAAGCCAAAACAAAAACAGATGACTGATTTTTAGTAAAACTGTAAATTTAACATCCAAAAGACCACAAGATAACCTATATGATGATTGATAAAACTATTATACTTTAATTCTTTTTATAAAACTATCAAAATAATCATGACTGAACATTTATTTAAATCTGTGTGACACCATAAAAAATCGCACCATACGGCCAATACAGCCAAACTGAACACGTCTAATAAAAAAGAATTAAACAATGTCCGATGCTAATATAAACCAAATGAAAAAAGGCTAGTGATAATTAAAAAAATGAACAACGCCCGACGCTATATATTAATTCGTTATTACTTGACCAAAGAGCCATCGATAAAGAAAGAGAAAAAGAAAGAAACAACTGGACACTTCCGACGCTCCTTGACTCGTGCCTCCCTCTTACACCTCACACATCACCAAACCTTATCCCTTCCACTGTCTACCCACCGCTCCTATAGAAAAGCAAAAGAAAAAGAAAGCGCTAGCAGCGGAGCGCCACCACCCACCACACAACAGTCAGCCGTTGCCATCCTCGGTGCTCCCGGAGGTCGGCGAAGGAGACCATGGGCGTGCTGCTGCTCCGGAGGAACGCTTACCTGGAGTAGGAGCTCGACCTTTGCTTCCGCCTCTTTCACTCCTCGGATGCCCCTCCCGACGGGGGCGCCGAGTTCCTTCGCGCCGACACCTCCTCCATCGGTGCCTTCGTTGGCAACGCGGATGCTGCATCCATGCGCCGCCATCCTTCTCTGTGGGGACCGACCGCGTCGACCTCCCAAGTGCCGGGAGCGGCGGATCAGCGTCACCAACACCCCCGACTTCCTCACCGATGAGGTCGCCAGCCTCGCCATCTCCGTGCCAAGGAAGACCACGCAGGCTGACCGCTACGTGCGCGCCGGCTTGTGGAAGGCAAGGGGGACTACACAGTCACCATGCGGGTTAGTTTCCGATGCTTTCCCGTTGACTTCCGTTCATATTTTTCTATCCAGTGCATTCTTTAGTGATTCTTTAATATAAATGCAACATAAATACAGTAGTATATCTTAATTGATACTTTTAGTGGATACATGGTCGATGGCACCAAGTAATTACTTACGGGTGAGACATCGCTCATCAAGATGGTGAGGCTTTGATTGGACATACACATATATACCTTTATGTAGCCCAAATCGTTAGGCTCAAATTCTTCCATGATGAGCGTTGTGTACTCATCCGCTCGCTCCTTGATCTTGGAAAGTTTGTTTGCTGAGGCACTAAGGGCGATAATCTGCGAAAGCGTGTCATCATTTGCTTAATTAATAGCGGAATATATGCTTCACTCTTACACACTAAGACTACATTTTCAGTTTGGGCTCTTGTGACTGACCTCCTTAACATCCTTGGATGTGATTCTTCCATCAACATTTTGTCAACCCTGAACAAAGTGCACCTATATATCAAGAGTGAAGGAAACTATGAAAAACATTTAGCATAAGTTGAAAGGACATGCGGTGCCCCCATGTGTGGTTTTGGTCATTGATGACATTCTCTATGGACTAATGGTTGCATTGAGTTATATTTGAAGGATTTGTCCATAGGCATTTCTTGAAGTCCATGTGTTGGTTTCAAGGAGTTTATGTGTTGACCAAGGTGCTATTAAGGAATTATCCAAAGATTGGTCATGTGAGTGTTGAGCTTATTGCAAGCATGTCTTGAAGAAGAAGATTGTGTGATCATTCATGTTTACCTTCAAGACATCATCCAAACGAAGAGAGTTGGAAAGATTCAAGGTTGATCAAGACTAAGTCAAGAGTGAATCAAGTTGATCAACTCACAAAGCGTAGAAGATGTACCGAGAGGGATCAAGTGATCCCATGGTATGGTAAGCATTATCCATTGCACTTTGTGTACTAACCCATGGTCTATGTGAAAGTCTATGTGGGGTTAGGTACGTGTCCATGGGCTTGCTTCAAGAGGAAGATATCATACAACCCATGGAAAGGATGACATCAAGTGGTGACCGTCATCAAGATTGCCGTGTGCAAGTTCAAGTGGAGCATCACGAAGAGATCAAGTGCTTGAAGCTTGCCATCCATTGTGGTGTCAATGGACTTGTGAAGATGTGCCGAAGAGTGGCTCACCCATAGTGGAGTATGGGGGAGCAATCATCTAGTCTCCATCGACCCATCGCAATCAAGAAAGGTGGTCCATCTTGAGGAGGACAAGATCGTCATCATCTAGCTCAAGTGGATCATGTGCAAGGCAAAGGTTTGCCCTTGATAGGTCTTCTATTTTACCGGTCTCATGGTGGTAGTTGGGAGACCGGGTTATAGGATCGATAGCCGTACTATCAAGGGGGGCTCTCAAGTGAGTAGCTTGATCGTATCGTTCGTTGAGAGCTCAAACCATTGCATCCTTGCATCATGTTTCTTGGTTCTTGTTTGGTTCTCTTTGTGAGTCTTAGAGCTTATGGTCATCTTGACGACAAGCTTGAGTTCATTGAAAACGGAGTTTGCATGCGTCTTCTATGATGTTTTCGGTGTTGGAGGTTTTACCGGTCTTATCCGAGGAAGGGTTCTCACCATTTTCTTTTGGGCCTTTTCTCATTTGCTTATTATTGGTATTTCTATCAAGATTGTGTTAGCCCTTGTAGCTAGCTTTCCAACAAACTTGGTTTCGTCGAATTCGGAGTCCGAATGCAGAAGTTATGGTAGTTTTGGTGTTCTGAAAAGGCTGCAGCGGTACTACCGCGGGTAGGAGCGGAAGTAATTTTTTACTATCGCCCTTGGGCGCGGTACTACCGCTCTTGGGAGCGGTACTACCGCTTGGAGCAGTACTACCGCGGCTACTTCCATGGCTACTTCCGCTCGGGACCAAAAACTTGTCACAAGTCCAGCGGTGGTAGGCACGGATGTAATTTTTAGTACCGCTTCATAAGCAGTAGTACCGCTTCCCTTAGCAAGTAGTATCTGCTACCCCTTCTTGTAGTACCGTGATGTCAAGCGGTACTACCGCTCGGTCTGGCTGTGAGCATAACGGTTGGATTTTTGCCCACCTATAAAAGAGGGTCTTCTTCCCCATTGAACCTTATCATTTGGGCTCGTGTTCTTCCCCCATTGTTGACCTTCTTCGAGCTTGCTAACTCTCAATCCCTCCATGGATTCTTTCTAGTTTTTGAGGGAAAAGAGAGAGGAGATCTATATCCACATTTCCACCAATCACTTTCTCCTCTATGTGAGGGGAACCCCTTGGATCTAGATCTTGGAGTTCTTGGTGTTCTCCTTCTTGTTCTTCCTCTCATTTTCTTCCCTAGCATTAGTTGCTTCGGTGGGATTTGAGAGAGAAGGACTTGGGCACTCCGTGTGCCCTTGCCATTGCATTTGGTGCATCGGTTTGAGTTCTCCACGGTGATACGTGGAAGTTACAAGTTGAGAAGCTTATTACTCTTGGGTGCTTGGTGCCCTTGAGCTTGTTCCTCTTGGGTGCTTGGGCGCCCTAGACGGTTGGTGGTGTTCGGAGCTCAATCATTGTGGTGTAAAGCTCCGGGCAAGCGTCGGGGTCTCCAATTAGGTTGTGGAGATCGCCCCGAGCAATTTGACGGGTATCGGTGACCGCCCCCAAGGGTTGCCAAAGTGTATGGGTTCGGTGACCGCCCCCAAGGGTTGCCATTTGTACGGATTCGGTGACCGCCCTCAAGGGTCCCTTAGTGGAATCACGACATCTTGCATTGTGCGAGGGCGTGAGGAGATTACGGTGGCCCTAGTGGCTTCTTGGGGAGCATTGTGCCTCCACACCGCTTCAAACGGAGATTAGCATCCGCAAGGGTGTGAACTTCGGGATACATCGTCATCTCCGTGGGCCTCGGTTATCTCTTATCCGAGCCCTTTACTTATGCACTTTACTTTGTGATAGCCATATTGTTTCTTTTCATATATCTTGCTATCACCTAAGTAGTTTTTCTTGCTTAGCATAAGTTGTTGGTGCACATAGGTGAGCCTAGTTGTTGTAGGTTTTGTGCTTGACAAATTAACCGCTAGGTTTATTCCGCATTTGTTCAAGCCTCAACCGTAATTATTTTAAAGCGCCTATTCACCCCCCCCCTCTAGGCGACATCCACGATCTTTCAATTGGTATCAGAGCCTCGTCTCTCTTTATAGGGCTTAACCGCCTAGAGAGTAAAGATGTCGACTAGGGGATTAGGATTCTCTGACACTCTTAGTTCCGATGGCACAAATTTTGATGTTTGGGTAATTCGCATGCTTAATCTCTTTAGGGTCATGGACCCAAATTTAGAGCGAATTGTAGATATGGGTTTTTCTCCTCCAAAGGATCCCCAAAGATTATCTTTAGAGGATGAGAAAAACTCTTATCTCAATGCTCAAGCTTCTAATGTGCTTTTCGATGTTTTGAGCAATGTAGTTATATTTCAACTCATGCCATTCCGGGATGCTCATGAGTTGTGGACAAAGCTTCAAGATAAATATGGCGTGTCCAAGATTTGTAGGGATGATTGTTCTCCCTCCACCTCCGGCCGTATAGTCTTCTCAACTTCTTCTACTTCACCTACATGTGGTTTGCCACAAGGTAATGATATGGTGAGTAGTGTCGGTCATTGCAATGATGATAGTGTGCTTTTGTGGATGATTCTTCATCACTATATTATTGCAATGCTCGCCTTTGGGCCTTAGCACTTGAGCACTCCAAATGTTTCACTTGCTTGTGTTGATAGTCCTTGCATATCATGTAGAAATTGCTTGACTAAATCTCATGATGATATGCTTGCTATATCTTGTTGCCATGATAAAATGCATGTATTTTCTCGAGTTGTTGTGCTAACAATGTAGATGAAACCCAACACTCCATGGAACAAGATGTGGTCTTGAATGGTGCTTCAAGGGATCCTATATCATCATCTACTGCATTTTGCCTTATGGCCAAGGCTTCAAAGGTATCTCCCACTTTGAATCCCAATATATCTTGTGATGATAGTGATGATGGCAAGAGTGATGATGATGTTGATTATGATGAAGAGAGTGATGATGTTGCCTCCTTAAAAATTAAGGGGGAAATGATTTTTAAATCTCTTCTTAAGAATAAAATTGCTCGTTCCAACTTCATGGAAATCATGTCTATTGCTATTGAGGGCAATAAATATATTAATGAGTTGGAATCTCGTCTTGAGGAGCATGAGGTCACCATTGATCAAATGGAAGGTCATGAGCGTGATTACGCTAATGAGATTGCAGACCTCTCTCAAGCTCTTGAACTTGAACAAACCACCAAGGAATCTCTTGAGGAGACTTTTGCTCTAGAATTATCTAGAGTGAGGGAATCTCGTGATAGAGCTCTTGACGTGGCCAATGATTTTGAAACTAAAAATGAGGAGCTTGAAGTTGTGCATGCTAAACTCCTTGAGGACTTTGAGCACCTCGAAAATGGCTCAAGGGTCATTAAGAGTGAGCTCATCAAACTCACCGAGTCTCATGCTCAACTTAAAGCTTCATATTCAAAAGAGCTTGCCAAGTTGTCTTCTCCTCTTGTTGCTAATGATGATGCTTGTGCTACTAACTCTATCTCTTGTGAAGCATCCATATTGAAGGAGAATGTTGAGCTAAGGGCTCAACTTGAGTTGCTATCTAGCAATTATGGGATGTTGGAAGAAAATCATGTAAGGCTCACAAGCTCTCATGATGATCTTCTAGTATCCCATAATGTGCTAAAGATAGCTCATGAGGCCATGCTTGCTAAGGTAACATCTAGTGAGCCTCATGTGGATACTAGCACTACTTCTAGTCAAAATGCTATATTGATATGTGCTAGTCCTTGTAATTCATATACTCACAATGTTGGTACATCTTGTGATGAATTGCTTTCCTTGCCTTGTTGCTCTAACAATGAAGCTTATACTTCCTCTAGTACTTGTATTGAGACTAACCATGTAGAGGAAATCAAAGAGCTCAAGGCCCAAGTCACTTGTTTGAAGAAAGACTTGGAAAAGAGTCATGAAGGGAAATCCACACTCAACAATATCTTGAGTGTGCAAAAATCCCCCAATGACAAAGGTGGACTTGGATTCAACTCCAATAAGAAGAAGAAGTCCAAGATGAACAAAAAGAAGGGCCAAGAGCAAGTCAAGAAATCGGCCAAGATTGTTTGCTTCAAGTGCAAAGTAGAAGGGCATCATGTTAGATCTTGCCCATTGAAGAAGAAGGCCATTAGTGTCAAGCAACAAGGGAAGAGGGCACAAGTTCAATCTCATGCTCAACCTCAAGTTGAAGAAAGGCCACTTCCCAAGAAGACTCAAGTTAATGCTTCTCTTGTTGAGAAATCAAGTGAGAAGAAAGTGAAGAGTAGACGTTGCTACTTATGTCGTGAGAAAGGCCACGTCGCTTCTTCATGCACTAGTGGTAACTTATCCAACCCAATTATTATTTATGATGTCTATTCTCTTGGGAAGGATAAGGTTGGCAATGTGTTTGCCAAGTTTGTTGGTACTCAAAGTGGTGTCAAGAAAAGAACCATTTGGGTAGCCAAGCCTATTGTGACTAACCTCTTAGGACCCAACTTGGTTGGGGACCAACTAGCTCAAACTTGATCAATAGGTGTTGTTGGAGGTCATTGGAGACTTGGCTACATTATGAAGATTTAAGGGGTCCTCATCATTCATATTGTGTCAAGCCAAGTCATTCGGATTATCTTTCTATCATATATCCAATGTTCCTCCTTCATGTAACTCGTGCTTAAATTGCTTACATTAAAAGTTACTTGTCCCTTAGCATGTTGTGGTTTTGTATCTTGCATGTGCTTGTATATGTTGTGCTTCCAAATTGCTTATCTTGAGAAATCAAGTATGTGCATGTTGGTTTGCACATCATGTACATGTGTGTTGTGTGTTGAGCCTTTTTGCATCTTGTTTATTTCTTAGTTGGCTCTTGTGAGAGATTAATGGAATATCCCATTATGGGGGAGTTATGTGCTTTGTGCACCTCACAATCCTATAAATGTGTGTACATGAGTAATGCCATCTAGTATTGATATTTCAAGATTATCTAGTCTCTAGGTGGTATATCTCTCATGAGAAATTCAAATTCTAAATTTTCCATTAATTATCTCTTGTTGGATCCTTTTAATTGCCTCTTGTCTATATTTAATTGGTATCACATTATGGGGGAGTAATATGCTATGTGTGTATTACTAGCCTAGAAAATGTGTACATTTGAGATATTGTCACCTAGAATTGATATTGTAAATTATCTTGTTCCTAGGTGGCATGATAGCTCTACAAGTTGCAATTTGCTTGTGTTTGGTGTGAAGATGTTGTCGGTTATCCTTGTTATCTACCACCAGGAATTATTTCCAAATACTTCTTGTCTTTTGACAATTGGTACTCACTTTTGTGTGGTAGAATTTATTGATCTTTTTTCTTTGGCTTTTTTTTTAATTTTTTTGCCTTTTCTCTTGCCAAGGTTTGTGTCAACTCCCATTGCCTTCCGTGCCACTTGAGGATCTTGTTGTTTTCTTGATCTTGTCTAGCGTTTTCCTTGATATAGTGAACGTCGTGATCCTACCTTGTGCATTTGTATTCAAATGCAAATTCTCTATAATGCACAACTCATGGGGGAGCTATCCTATTCTCTATAAAATACTCATCTTGTGATCCTTATCAAGTGTGTGTTTGTGGAAGGCAAGCCGTTTCTTTTTGGTACTTTGTGCCATCATGAAACTTTGTAGAGGGCTTGGTTTGTTTGGAACCATTCTCTCTTTTGGGAGTTTGACATCCTTCTTTTTGAGTGTATCAATGGATATCTCATTCCTTGATGTATCTTTTGGGATATCCTCCAAGTGATGATTTATTCATTTGGTATATTTTCTTCGCTTGGTATTTCTTTGTCTTTTGGTCTCGGTTCTTGAAAGTCTTGAGCATGCATATTTACTTCTTGTAGTTTCTTTGGCATGCTTTCCTTCTTTGACCCAATTTATAGGGGAAACTCCACCAAGTATCAAATTGGATGAGATGTGCATGAAATTCATTTTCATATATATATATATATATATATATATATATATATATATATATATATATATATATATATATATATATATATATATATGCACATATTTATGTGGAGTTTTTCCTATGCATTGGTGTTTCTAACTATTTGGTCCCGATGAGTTTGGGTACCGTTTAGTTTGTGTTGTTCTTATAGGAACATTTGGAGATGCATTGGATGCTCGGCTCACTCACAAGGAAGGTGTTGTCACCATGTGCATATTGGAGTCAAGCCAGGATGATCAATGAACTACCATCTACCTTCATTTGGTATCTACTACATCCTTCCAATGGTATCTCGGTAACAAGTATCATCATCTACTTCATGCACACATTTCTTGCATCAACCATGTGTAGGTTGTATCATGGCATGTAATTCATTTTTTGTGATACTTGTTTCCTTTCTCAAAGCATCTCAACGATGATCTCATGTTGCTAGTTGTGATGTCTTTGATGGTTGTGTGGTAGGAATTCATTTATATACAATAAGACCATATCTAGCCATGTGCTATGCTTTCAAGCAAATATCTTATTGGTATATTTATGACTTCCTTGTGGATATCTTGTTCCTTCATGTTGTAACTATTTCGGGTGTACATCCCTCTTTGTAGATATATATCATCATGATTTTGTCTACCTAGAACCTTATACACTTGAGAGAAATTACATCTCTAGTTGATATCCTTTCTTTCACGTCCACCTTGTCTTTCTTATGTTATTTCTTTGGTGGCTCCGTGAAAGCTTTTGCCTTGAGTGCGTGTCCTCTATCGTTGCATCTTGTTGCACTCTTGTGTGGTGAAGATTATTTTCCTCTTGCTTATCTTTACGAGGCTTTTGCCATCTTAATTGGTACCCCTCGTCTTGATGAGCCTCTCATCGTCTATCTTCACCACGGGTTGTCACAAGCATAGGTTCTCTATTTTCTTATTAGTAAGCTTGTGAACCCATTTGCTAGTTGTGTGTGAGAATGAAAGGCTTTGCACCGTGTATCTCATTCATTCAAGACTATGTTGATGCTTATGCTCATCCGTATATTAGTCTTCTCATGTGCTTTGCCATGACTCACACACAACATTTTGGTTGAGCCTATTCTTAAGTTGCCTCTTTTACAATGTTGCTCAACCATGTGCTTGTTGCAAGCGCTAGGCTTAGTTCCTATATGCTCTCTTGCACTTGTTGTTAGTTTTTGTTGACTTTGGGGGAGCTATGATCCTATTTTGTGCACTTTGTATCCAAATACAAAAATTCTTGATGTGCACAAATCATGGGGAGCTTCTCTAGTTTCTTTAGAACAATCCTCTGCTCATATCATAATATCTTTTTCATGTGGCTCGTAGGATCTTTGGTCTAGTTGGTTTAGTTGATATCTTTTGATAGCTTCCTTCAATTGGTATCTTTTGATTGCTTGTTTCTCTCTTTGTTATGTCTTTGTGGCATATCATTCTTTTGCAATCTTGGTGCCTCAATATAGTTGGTCTTCCTCCAAGTATTACCTTTGGATATGTGTATGGCATTCCACTCTCTTGTTGAGAAATACACAACTTTTGGAGGAACACCTTTTATATTGGTCTTCTTAGCTTTTCGCCCATTTTGGCAATCGATGCCAATGGGGGAGAAGTTTCAGAGAGTTTTGTGGAGAAGTCTTCAGAGTTTTCTCCTTGCTTTGGTTTTGTTCCTAAGCATTTGCATCTCATACGCATGCATTATTGGTTGTTGCATTTCATGGTGATGCATAATTCCTTATATAAACTCTCTTGAAAGTGATTGTCATCAATTACCAAAATGGGGGAGATTGAAAGGACATGCGGTGCCCCCATGTGTGATTTTGGTAATTGATGACATTCTCTATGGACTAATGGTTGCATTGAGTTATATTTGAAGGATTTGTCCATAGGCATTTCTTGAAGTCCATGTGTTGGTTTCAAGGAGTTTATGTGTTGACCAAGGTGCTATTAAGGAATTATCCAAAGATTGGTCATGTGAGTGTTGAGCTTATTGCAAGCATGTCTTGAAGAAGAAGATTGTGTGATCATTCATGTTTACCTTCAAGACATCATCCAAACGAAGAGAGTTGGAAAGATTCAAGGTTGATCAAGACTAAGTCAAGAGTGAATCAAGTTGATCAACTCACAAAGCGTAGAAGATGTACCGAGAGGGATCAAGTGATCCCATGGTATGGTAAGCATTATCCATTGCACTTTGTGTACTAACCCATGGTCTATGTGAGAGTCTATGTGGGGTTAGGTACGTGTCCATGGGCTTGCGTCAAGAGGAAGATATCATACAACCCATGGAAAGGATGACATCAAGTGGTGATCGTCATCAAGATTGTCGTGTGCAAGTTCAAGTGGAGCATCACGAAGAGATCAAGTGCTTGAAGCTTGCCATCCATTGTGGTGTCAATGGACTTGTGAAGATGTTCCGAAGAGTGGCTCACCCATAGTGGAGTATGGGGGAGCAATCATCTAGTCTCCATCGACCCATCACAATCAAGAAAGGTGGTCCATCTTGAGGAGGACAAGATCGTCATCATCTAGCTCAAGTGGATCATGTGCAAGGCAAAGGTTTGCCATTGATAGGTTTTCTATTTTATCGGTCTCATGGTGGTAGTTGGGAGACCGGGTTATAGGATCGATAGCCGTACTATCAAGGGGGGCTCTCAAGTGAGTAGCTTGATCGTATCGTTCGTCGAGAGCTCAAACTATTGCATCCTTGCATCATGTTTCTTGGTTCTTGTTTGGTTCTCTTTGTGAGTCTTAGAGCTTATGGTCATCTTGATGACAAGCTTGAGTTCATTGAAAACGGAGTTTGCATGCGTCTTCTATGATGTTTTCGGTGTTGGAGGTTTTACCGGTCTTATCCGAGGAAGGGTTCTCACCATTTTCTTTTGTGCCTTTTCTCATTTGCTTATTATTGGTATTTATATCAAGATTGTGTTAGCCCTTGTAGCTAGCTTTCCAACAAACTTGGTTTCGTCGAATTCGAAGTCTGAATGCAGAAGTTATGGTAGTTTTGGTGTTCTGAAAAGGCTGCAGCGGTACTACCGTGGGTAGGAGCGGAAGTAATTTTTTACTACCGCCCTTGGGCGCGGTACTACCGCTCTTGGGAGCGGTACTACCGCTTGGAGCAGTACTACCGCGGCTACTTCCGTGGCTACTTCCGCTCGGGACCAAAAACTCGTCACAAGTCCAGCGGTGGTAGGCACGGATGTAATTTTTTAGTACCGCTCGCAAGCAGTAGTACCGCTTCCCTTAGCAGTAGTACCGCTACCCCTTGCGGTAGTACCGTGATGTCAAGCGGTACTACCGCTCGGTGCGGGCTGTGAGCATAACGGTTGGATTTTTGCCCACCTATAAAAGGGGGTCTTCTTCCCCATTGAACCTTATCCTTTGGGCTCGTGTTCTTCCCCCATTGTTGACCTTCTTCGAGCTTGCTAACTCTCAATCCCTCCATGGATACTTGCTAGTTTTTGAGGGAAAAGAGAGAGGAGATCTAGATCCACATTTCCACCAATCACTTTCTCCTCTATGTGAGGGGAACCCCTTGGATCTAGATCTTGGAGCTTGGTGTTCTCCTTCTTGTTCTTCCTCTCATTTTCTTCGCTAGCATTAGTTGCTTCGGTGGGATTTGAGAGAGAAGGACTTGGGCACTCCGTGTGCCCTTGCCATTGCATTTGGTGCATCGGTTTGAGTTCTCCACGGTGATACGTGGAAGTTACAAGTTGAGAAGCTTATTACTCTTGGGTGCTTGGTGCCCTTGAGCTTGTTCCTCTTGGTGCTTGGGCGCCCTAGACGGTTGGTGGTGTTCAAGCTCAATCATTATGGTGTAAAGCTCGGGCAAGCGCCGGGTCTCCAATTAGGTTGTGGAGATCGCCTGAGCAATTTGACGGTACCGTGACCGCCCCAAGGGTTGCCAAAGTGTACGGGTTCGGTGACCGCCCCAAGGGTTGCCATTTGTACGGGTTCGGTGACCGCCCTCAAGGGTCCCTTAGTGGAATCACGGCATCTTGCATTGTGCGAGGGCGTGAGGAGATTACGGTGGCCCTAGTGGCTTCTTGGGTAGCATTGTGCCTCCACACCGCTCCAAACGGAGATTAGCATCCGCAAGGGTGTGAACTTCGGGATACATCGTCATCTCCGCATGCCTCGGTTATCTCTTATCCGAGCCCTTTACTTATGCACTTTACTTTGTGATAGCCATATTGTTTCTTGTCATATATCTTGCTATCACCCAAGTAGTTTTTCTTGCTTAGCATAAGTTGTTGGTGCACATAGGTGAGCCTAGTTGTTGTAGGTTTTGTGCTTGACAAATTAACCGCTAGGTTTATTCCGCATTTGTTCAAGCCTCAACCGTAATTATTTTAAAGCGCCTATTCACCCCCCCCCCCTCTAGGCGACATCCACGATCTTTCATAAGTGGACTACTAACATATCGATGCATGTTTGGTAACAGTTGTCGAAACCCTGGTGATTGATTTGCTCCCAGAACTCTGTCAGCTCCGCCTTGGGCAGCACTTCACTATCCCTCTCTTCCTCGCGAGTGAATCGAACATCTGCACTGCAAACTCATCGAGCCCTTCCATTCCATCCCTCATCCCTGCACACACAATCAAAAGTAATCACTACTTGAACTATACTACAAATTATATCCAGGAAATACTCACTGAAACTGTTCGAGTTACCTATCAATGCATTTTCCAAATCTGGAACGGAGCAGGACACCATCAACGTGTAGGTGATTGAACGATTTCTCCACAGGGGCCCAGCCGTCAGCGGCAACTTTGGTAGTCACAAACTGCAAGCACTTGAGTGCCACTGCAGCGGTGCTCTTGCTTATGTTTTGTCTCTTCCTTGTGTGAGCCATGCAGCCTCCGCAGGCACTGGCCTGACGCCTTGGACCGACACTGAATCGCGTTGTAGATCGAGCATGATCTCGACAACATCGTCGTTGTCTCTGAGCCAGGTGGTCTTTGTGGCCTATTGCTGCTTGAACCTTCTAAGCTTCCACTGTGTGTTTAGGATCAGTCTTGTAGTGTCAGAATCAGTGGCGTGCTTGCCAGCTTCAGTGTCACCCATGTCCTTCTTTACCTACCTCTAGTACTGTCATTTTCAGCGAATCAAAACTCACAGCAGACGTGTCTCCACAAAATAGAAAGGTAAACTAAAAATAAAAGTTACAAGTGTACTTGTAATAACTTAAGAAACAAGAATAGAAATTACAAGAGAAGAGATCTCTCTTTCTATTTCCCAAATGGTCAGATCTAGCTAGCTCAATCAAGGACTCATCTCTCCATGGGGGGAGTTAAGCGGCATCATCAACTGGAGTAAACAGATATTGGACCGAACCCCAAGTGGAGAAACAAACATACACTAACTAACCATCAAGCACAGAAGAAGAAAAGAAACTATTTTTTACCTCAAAGGGGGAAAGAGCAAAATTTATACCTTAAACCCAAGAGAGATTGCAGGCCCTAATTGGAACCGGGAGCAAAGAGAAGCCTTAATAAATATAACACATTTTTGACACTTTTGAGACATAGGGAGTACAAACCAAGTTGTCTGGGACCTAAACGCACGAGGGCAAACACCAACCAACACTGGCATTTGGTACTTGTCACTGGTGTGTGCTCTACTCCGAATGCGACTCGCTGGCCTCGCGACAAATGATAGGGGAAACTGGCTAGTGTATGATTGCACTTCAGCTATAGGAAACTTAAGGAAAAAAACCAGAATATTTTTTTCTTTGAATCAGATCTAGAGGTATTTTTCCAAAAGAAACTTCGAAGAAAACAGAAACAACAGTAAAAAAAACTGTCGGCAACTCCAAAAGAAGATGGTGGTGACTGAGAGTTAGCATCCGGAGATTTTCATACATGTTTGTCGTGCATCCAGTGAATCACATACAAGTTTAGTTCAGTTTGTTTGCATCAAAATAGAAACCCTTCCTAGCTTCTAGCACTGCCACTTTCCAATTATTATTTTGGCTACGTTGATATAACCAGTGTTCTTATATTTTCTTATGCTGTGTCAATAGCATTTCTGGTGAATATTACCTGTATGGAACTTTTTATGTGTGTTATGTTCTTTCAAGAATACTCCTGTACTTACATGATGTGGGTTATTCAGGTTATTATTTGGTGGCCAGGTCTCATGAGAGGTGTTGTGTCAATTGCATTGGCCTACAATAAGGTAAAGTATTGTGAAACAACTAACCAGGAATCCTAATGTGCAGTGTGCACTTAATTTCTGTAATAAAACATTATAGATCATGGTGTCCTGTAGGTAACAAAATAGACAACTAACCAGGAATCGTAATATGCAGTGCCTACTCAATTTTTTTAATAAAACATTATAGATCATGGTGTCCTGTAGGTAGCAAATTATATTATAGATCATGGTAACAAATTACATTGCATAAATCAGCAGTGTGATGGTGACAATTTCCTTTATTTTCTTCGGATCATAAGAAGTGCAAATTGCAATGATGTAACCTGTGCAGGGGAAGGGCTGGAAGTACGCCGAAGGAAGGGCGCGATGGCGACCTATGTCCTTGAGACGGTGCGGCCACCAGGGCGAGGACGGTGTGGACATCGGAGCTAGGGCAACGCGTTGATGTGGGCTGAGATGACCTCGGAGACGGCGGCCACCGAGGCGACGCCGCCGTGGACACTAGATCAGGGCGGCTCGCTGGGACGGGGATGTCTTCTTGAGACGGCGGCCACCAAAGGAAGGACGGCGTGGACACCATATCTAAGGCAACTCACCGGGATGGGAAGGTCTCCTTGAGATGGCGGCCACCAGGGGCGAGGGCAGTTCGTGGCCTGGTGGCAGCGTTGATGACGGGCGTAGTGTATTTTCCTGGAGGTAGCATCGTTGGGTTGTCCATCGTCCCGTACGGGGGCAGACGCGGGGGCAGTCTGCCGGCAGAACATTTGCTCTGAACGGTTGATCTAATTGACAGACGATTGATGAACGTGGACACTTGGATGCATTTAAGTTGGTTTGATCCGACGGGGCTGGTTATCCTGTGTGCATTATTTGGTGTGGCTATAGCGGTACTCATGTTTGCTTTTTTAATAGTAGTATAGATATAGAAAAAGAGAGAAAACAAAAAAGATCTATCCGCACAGCTCGCTCTCCCCGTTCTCAGGCCGCTCCAATCCACCGCCGCCGCCATCAAGCTCCAGCCGCGGCCGGCCTTTCTCCTCATTCCCCATCTCTACCTAGCAGCCTCCCCGTCCTCTCCAGGTCGTTTCCACCGTCAGCCTTGGGAAACCAGGACCAAGCCCCCTGGGTCATGGCGACTGCGCGGGCGAGAGGAACTGCGCGGCTCCCCAATGGACGCAGGGGAGAGTGAGAGCTGGAGGAAGTGTACTGCTCGCCGGGAGCGGCGGCGACCGCCGCGTCCTTGCCGGCACATACCCAACAGGCAGGATAAGTTCCCTCGTTGGTCTACTGTTAGTACTGTTTGCATATTCCCCACTAGCAGTTTCTTCTTGTTACAAAGTCAGTCTAATATTCACAAATTTCCTGGGTGAATTGCATAGCTTCTTTAGTTGCTATGAGATACAATGTTTACTTCGTGCACTGAAGAAGTCCAAAGAACACGTATTGAATTTCTCTACCAAGAACATTCAGAATTTCTCTTGGTGATGTACATGTTTTCTTCAGTGGTGGATTTGACATACATGGGACTTCTATGTGACTCTACCCACAAGCTAGAAGTGCCAACTTAGTTTTACCCTGGGATACCAATTTCCAAAATCAAGGAACGCCGTCAGCCGTTCCATGCCTGTTCAAGGATCCCCTGCCTGTACTCCTATATTCTCCTTATAAAGGAAAGCATAAATCCTCCACACACACACAGGGGGTAACCCTGCACATGCAGCAGTTTTGGGCGGACTGCCGATGATGTCCATGTCCAGCCAAAGAAAAAAGTACGAGTGTAAAAAAATTAAATTCAGCTTGAGCCACCCCGCTCGCAAACTTAGGTGTATGAGTACTGATGAAGAATGTCTCAGTTCATGGCAATAATTCATAGTACAATATTTCCTAAGAAGTTTATGAACTAAGTAGGAGATAATTCCATAAACTGTTTCGAGCTATAAAAAAAAGATTCCTAAGATGCTCGTTCACTTGTGAACCGAACAAAGTGTGCCAGGAAGGACTAATCCTCTGAAGCGCACGCTATGAAAAAATCATGCAAAGAATACATGTGTTTTGTAAAGCCCAGCTTGTCCATCTTGAAATCTTCAGTGATTTTGTCAAGCTGTTGCATTTTGTCCTGGTCCTTGGAGAAGCAGTTCTCCAATGCGATTTTGAAACTTTTGCCCTTGTCAACACGCCCTTGATGGCTAGACAAGCACAGATCTGTCTGATCCTTGAGCAGTTGCTCACGTGAGCTGTTCTCCTCTATTTCCTGAAGCTCTAATTGTAATTCCAAAATCTGAGCTCTTATTGCGGTGGCACGGGATAAATAACCTTGTTGTCTAGTCTCTTGCTCGTCGAGCTCCCCCTCAAGAGATGTCGTAATAACGTCCATAGAATTACAAGAAATTGACACCTTGTCAACAGAGGTTTTGACAACGGATACCCATTGTTGAATATTCTCTCTCTGTAAAGCAATTCCCCCTGTGAGGTCAGATGTATCCCTGCCGTAGGCCTCTCGCAAAGAAGCGAGTCCCTTCATAAGTCGTGCCACTTCAAATGGCGGATCCTTGAAGAATCTCCCCCACAATGCTAAATCAGCAGTTATTTCCGAAACCACAGATGCCTTGTTCACGGGGTATTCACTCAGTAGGCGTTTAAGGTTTCTAAGATCTGATTGGACATAGTTCACATAGCGTGCTAAAGACGTCCCCTTTAGCCCTCTTAAATCCACAGGAGTGTCGCCACTAAACTCAGTACACGGTGATAAGCTTGTGAAATTCTTGGCTGCATCTAGTTCCATCTGGTTTTGATGTAACTTCCCCTCAACACTACCATGATATTCCTTGCATATAAATTAAAAAGACGTTTCAAAAGAACAGAAGATCACCTGTTTGTGTGCTCTTCATTCTCTTATTTGCACCTTCTTCAGGTTCAGCCAACCTTCGTTTAGGCGAACCAGGTGTCAGCTTACTCGCGTTGAGTTGATTCATCTGCGATACTAAGGAAGCATCTCCTGTGGATGTTGAACTTGACAAAATATTTTGGCTATTGAAGTCAGAACCTCCTAACGACTCAAAAAGATTGTCCATGTTGAGAGAGGTGTCATACTGTCATCAATAATTTCTGTTGGAAGGGCGGCTATATTATCGCCTGGTGTATACAGTGCGACGTTTAATTCGTTGGGTGTTGCATCATGAATATTTTTTTCCACGGTACTGTAACACAATGGTACAGCCGGTCCCTGAAGGACTTTTAAAGTCACTGGAGCGTCTTCCTTACTCCCTTGCCCAAGTACCGCTTCTACCACGCCAAATGATTTTCCAGACCTTCCCTGCTTATTCTCTTGAAGCGTTAGTGTCCTCTCTTGAGGATTCACTGAGTTTGACTCGGTTGCCACAGGCGAGGCGACTACTATGTCTTGCTGCCTCTCGAAAAATTTATTTGACGATGATGACACCCCACCTGTGTTGGCAACATCAACTTTTCCCACGTCCCTACACATACACACAAAAAGGTGTGAATAGAAAATAAACAAATCATGCATAAGACATGCATCAGCTTGAAATATAACCCCTTATTATCTATGAGTATCTTACCTCCAGGGGAACTTGTCATACGCTGTTGCCACTTGAGGCCACCTGCCCCTTGTGCACGCACACAAAATAATTCTGGTGCTTGAAGAAAGGCAAAAGCTTTGTTGTGCCAATCAATATAATCCACCGTGCGCCCAGGTCTTCTTCTCACGGGCTGCACATAGAAGATATGACCCTCCAGTCGATGAAAACAAAGATGTCGCCGACCCAAGAGCTCTAACGACTCCTGGCGGGAATTTGTTAGAAAACTTGGGAAATCAAGTCTATTCGTCTTCTCATCTTCTGCAAGCATGTCCAACTCCGGAACGTGCTGATCACAATTGAACATCCGGGCGAATCGGTGCGGACAATACACTTGATTGTCATAGCGCTCGCTGCATCGGTGCAAGACACCGCCAACACATGAGCTCATAAGTAGATCAACAGCAGCAATGGAAAGTGCTCTTGGTCCACGATATTGAGAGTGGTCGTCCCATAGGCGAATCGCTCCCCCAGATCCTGGAAAGCGTACCATGGATCTACCCAAGAAATCCAATGAGCGTAGGCTCATTCCACTTTCGTCAAACTCCCAGAAAAGATTGTGTGCTTCAACAAGGGACATTGTTTCTCGGCGCACTGAATCAATAACAAAAGGTGCCGATGGAATCGGACACTTTAGAGATGCTGACGGTGGGAAGTCTTTCATGAATGATACAAACCATCCCATTATAAAATGCCCAGGAATAAATAGGGAGCATTTACTTGCAGAAATTGACTCATCCACAACCTTATGATGAAACTCGTCCAGTGTGCGGTACAAAAAGGCCAAGCTCGACACCCCAATAGCTCGACGGCTGCCTTTTGCAAGTTTCACTGCCATGATAAAAACCTCGGGGCGAATATATTGGCCCTCCTCGACTGGGATACAATACGTACATAGCCATGCGGCGATAAAAGCTGCCCGAAACACCACCGACGAGTATGTTGGGCGGTAATGCATCGCTTGGTCGCCTAGAAAGGCAGACATGCGGTTATTTTGAACTTCGACTCGGAAACACATTTTTTGCAGCAATGGATCATCCGGATCGGCATAAGAATCTGCCAGCAGGGACCCGAATGAGCGGAACTTATCCTCAAAAAAGTGATTGACCCATGCTTCAATAGTCACCAACCCAGGTTTAGGCGTAGGCCTTAGTGGGCATAAACCAACATATATATGGTATAAGGTCTGCACATGTCCTTGCACAGTACCAGGCAATGGAATATATTATTCATATAACCGTCCAGAGAATGGTATCCCCATTGCATCATACATTGTATGAAGTGGATAACCCATCTCTTCTTGGCTAGTAACCAGAGTGTGCCCGTCGATGTTCCAATATGTCAGGAAGGCAGCGAGTAGGGAGGAATCGACATGTCAGTGATAAGTCGAGGCCATGACTCCCCGAATGATATCCGTTTTTTTTTTAATATTCACTATCTTCCGGATTAAGCAACATCATGCGTGCCCATATTAGCAGTTGACGGCACACGGAAACATCTGTACGAAAACGGTGCGGATAACTATCAATCCACCTCGTCGAGGGTGACCGAATAAACTTTTGAGCCATCGTAGAAGTACGAGTGGGAGCTGCAAACTTTTTAATGCCAAACTGGTTAGGCCTCAACACAATGGCCGGGCCCGACGGCACCTTGATAGGTGGTGCCCCATGACCTTTTTGTGTGCCAAGGGCAAACTGAGAAATTGATTGCGTCAGCATACGAGGTGGCATTGGGATGAGGGTCTTGCGGTCATAATACACTTCATTCACTCTGTGCATAAAACAAGAACCTGATTCAGTAATAAGTGTCTGACCTCGACCAAGGCCTAAACACTTGGCAACCTCTGTCATGATCTCGTCCACTCCTGACTCTTTCAAAGATGGTTCATCATCAAAAGCACGTGGTTTCCACTCATAGTCCATGAAGACATTGAATTCTTCTCGCCAAAGTATCATCTCCCCGTCTGTCTCCTTTGGCGCCTCATCAATAGGGCCGCTGAACAATGTATAGATCGCAGGCTGAGAACCACTAGCACCCCAAAAAATATGGTATGAGAAAGTGCAAAAAGCAAAAAAAAAAAAAGCACAGAGCATAAGTCTTGTCAGACAAAACACACTTGTCAAATAAAAATATATACCTGATCACTCTTCGGGTGTAGATTTCCTGATGCACCGCGATCAGATGGACGCCTACTACTACTGTCATCGGCGTCGGCGAGACCCTTGTCTCGATTATTATTTATCGTGGGTTTAACTTTTACCTGCGATTTGATAGCAATTTCCTTGTCTCGCAGATTATATCTTGGGGCGCGTATCTTTGCTTGAGATAAATCCATGCGGTTGGAGCTATTTTTTGGAATTTCCTGGATGCGCGCTGCGGCGCCTGCGCGGCGGCGAGTACCATCCAGATGAATGTGCTTGTTCCCACGAGTTGAACTCGGCGGGTCACAATCATCAGCTGCAGAACTAAAACACCGGGATTTTTTGCGAGGAGCGGTCATCACCTGGTTAATCAAGATGGCTCGAGAAAAGTAACTATAGGCGAGCAAAAGAGATGCCTACTTTATAAAAGGGTAAGCCGTGAAGGGACTCTATCTCAAGTATGCTTGGCTGTAATTTATGCATGTCGTGTACACCTCAAAGTCCGATGCTTATAGGGACAGATTGATTCACGTCTGGCCGGCTCATTGGTTTACGCTGGAGCTTGCCATACAAAAGTTACTTTTCAAATTTGGGGCAGCAATGAGAAAGTTGTCCGATTGATCGGGAAATTAATTTCACCGAGTTTAGCTCCTGTGCTTCGCCCATGAACTACAGTCGGCGGGGGGCATTTGTTTGACGTATTTTTGTACCAAAGTTCATAATACCAGGGCAGCACTCCATGACGTGTGGGTCCCACGCATTGCTAAATATTCATAGAGTGGAATATGTTCAATGTTGGACTCTTTTGGTAGAGTTCATCATGCCAAGTACAATGGTGCAAATAGCTTATAATTTTGACAGTTGATTTTTAAAGAAATAGTCAACAAATAAGGTAAATACATACATACTTCCTCCGTTCCTAAATATAAGTCTTTGTAGAGATTTTACTATGAACCACATACAGATGTATATAGATGTATTTTAAAAGTAGATTCATTCATTTTGCTCCGTATGTAGTCCATCTAGTGAGAGCTTTACAAAGACTTATATTTAGAAGCGGAGGGAGTACAAAGCTAGCAAAATTTAGTTGTGTGCACGGCATCGTGGATGCATGTCATTCCTTTTGAATATTCTATCCATAAAGGAGATGAAATAGTGATGCACAGGAAACCTGCCCATAGTACTAATAACCGTGACAAGCCAAGCCCCACATGGCATTGAGTAGCTTCAACCTTGGGTAGTTTCCTGGCAGCTCTAGCTAGCACCGATTCGGTTTTGATACTAACAAAACTGCATGCGTACATGTCAATCTGCTCAAGGCAGGAAATCCTGGCAGATTTCGGCCGGGTCACGCGGTTGCAACGGATCAACGTGATCGACAAGCCAACACCAACGTCTCACCAGCCTATAAAAAGCTCCCATCCTACACGCAGCGAGGGACGGACGCCAGCCGGGCCACGGCCACGATGAGAAGAAACAACAAGTCCTAGACTGCGCGTCCCAAACACCGAGAAGGACTTGCGCGAGAGCCGGCCGAGAAGCAAGAACACGCCGAGGCTCTCGTCAAGTTTCTCACCTAATCTCACCTAAGCACTCGCTCGGAGTACGCCGATTCGCTAAACAAAACAGCGACACCGTAATACCATGTAGATGCCGAGGTACCCTCCATATACAAGATCAACCTTCCACTTATAAGGAGGCCAGCCGCGAGAAGGGCACGAGGAAACAAGAAGCCCAGGCTGGTCGTCCCACACATCGAGAACTTTCACGGGAGCCGCCGAGAAGCAAGAACAAGCCGAGTTTCGCCTATGTCTCATCCAAATTCCACCTGAGCATACACTGGAATTACGCCGATTCGTTAAACAAGACAACGACGCCGTAATACCACGTAGATGCCGAGATACACCACATCGATCTTCCACCAATCTATCAAGTTTCTCACACATATCTCAGCTAAGCTCATGCCGTGACTACGCCGATTCGCTAAACAAGACAGCGACGCCGTAATACCGCGTAGATGCTATGGTACACGAAGAAGTTGCACGGGAGCAGGCAAGAAGCAAGAACATGCCGAAGATCTCGTCAAGTCTCTCACACATATCTGACCTAAGCTCGCGCTGGGAGTATGTTGATTCGCTAAATAAGCAATCCCGTCAAACCTTCTCATCTTGATCTAAGCAATCTTTCCAAGTCTTCATCTTCTTGCCCTCTCCTCTGAAAACATATACTATGGCAAATCGATCAGGTGAACATGGTAGCACTCGGAACTGCACCAATGAGCATCAAATCCTCCATCAGAGCGAGCCTAAGATAGTTGCTTCATGCAGACTGTGACAAGCGTGCGTGGGTATGGCCAAGTACGATGGAGTCAAATCTACTACATTGATTTTTGCCCCTCGAGAGGAGGCAACTTCAATAAAATATTATCTCAATTCCGCCCCTCACAAGGAGGCGAGGCTACAAATTATACGATGGTTTTGTCTCTCACAAGGAGATGAGATTAATAAACTATTACTCTGATTCCGCCGCTCACGAGGAGGCGACGTCCATACAACCACACATTGATTTTGCTCTTGCAAGGAAGCGAGATTGATATATGTTTTATTGGCAAGCTCATCCAATGCATCTGTGATATATTCCACATCGACATCTTGGCCGAGTGTCGACGAGACAAAAGGCTATGCACACCATTATCTCCATCATACGTCTAGTGTCGACGAGGCCACAAAATTCTGGTCAAGTGCCGACGAGGCCGGGTCACCACTTTACCGACATGTCACAAACCTACCAGATTGGACACACCGTTGCTGGGCACCGACGAGGCGATAGCAACATACACATGTCCGCGTCCGATGAAGTTAGGGCATCACATGACTGGGCACCGACGAGGCGAAAGTCACCCCCTTCATTGACACATCCGGTTGGTCACACCAACATGGCGATAGTACTTGTGACTGGGTTTCGGCGGAACAAAGCCACCCGCACAAATATCCACATAAAATATCATATGCTTCATGGATGAGCAAATTTCACGACGACGACCGCGCGCAGCTTAATCGGAGGTTTTCTATAGGCTTGACCTGCAGATGTAGTTAACCGGACGCTTTGCAAAAGCACCGGGAATCAGCGGACTACACACAATCTTCCAAGTCAGATACTCCTTAAGCATAGTCGCAGAAGGCAAAATAGGCAAACTCCAATGGGAGCATGTAACATTCATGTATTTGTAGTCGTACGATGATGAATAAAATACAGAGTTCCCATAATTTATTTCCGTGTTTGTCATGTATTTTTGTTTTCAAAACATTTGACTTTTTGGTTTGGGACATATGTGGATATGAGAAAGTGCTTGAGGGTTTTGGAGCATATCACTAAGCACTTTGAGCAAGCAGGCCAGTAAGCAACACCTCATCCCCCTTTAATAGTATTGGCTTTCCTATGGACTCAATGTGATCTTGGATCACTGAAAGTAAAATGTAGAGTCCTGAGCTTTTGAGCCTGAGCCAATCCTTTGTCCTTAGCACCTTGAAGGGGTTCCACGTCCTCTTGTCCACGCCACTCCATCTGTTGAACTTGTCTGAAATATTCTAGATAAAACATTAGTTCAACAAGAGATATGTTGACATTAATTACCAAAACCACCCAGGGAGCACTTGTGCTTTCAATCTCCCCTTTTTGGTAATTGATGACAAAATACATCAAAGATTTAGATAGAGATATAGAGAATAGCAAGTAAAGCCTTGGGAAGACATGTAACATGCATAGGCTCCCCCTACATGTATGCAATCATGTCAATATGGAAAGTAAGAGCATGTGAGTGCATAAACATGACAGAGCAAGCAATGTATTACATGTATCTTGGCTATATGCATCAGAGCAAATGATGTGAATATATGAAGTTCTAACTTCATGTTCATGATTCATTCTTGCAAACAATATGTACATTTGGCAAGAAATCATCATGCACATGAGTGTAATGCTTTTACTTACCTTGTGATCTTGAGCTGGCTTAGGAAGAGATGAACC
Organism: Aegilops longissima; assembly: GCA_021605205.1. Classification (NCBI taxonomy): domain Eukaryota; kingdom Viridiplantae; phylum Streptophyta; class Magnoliopsida; order Poales; family Poaceae; genus Aegilops; species Aegilops longissima. Next base: position 706,792,650 of record CM038677.1, read on the forward strand.
TGAGTAAACAAGGTTAGAGTAACATAGATGCAACTACTAGACAGAGCAAGCAAAAGAACCACAAGAGTACCAAGACTGGGATGACATGTAGAGAGTGAGTACTAGGTACTCTAGTTTGATATAGACATGTCCCCAAAGATAAAAAATATATGCAATGAATTCAAGATTTCCATCCCTAGCAGTCTTTCTCCCCCTGAATCTTCTATGGGATAATGGGAGAACATAGGAAAACAAAATCAGAGCAAAACAAATCAGTTCACAAATCATAACACAAATTGACATGTCTTTTCCCTCTTAAAGACATGTGACTTCTCTCCTCTTGAACACCAAGCATCTGGGGCCTTTGATGTGATTATCTCTCTCTCCCCTTTTTAAGTGAATAAGCTTTGATGTGATCTCTCTCTCCCCCTTTGACATCAATTTCCAAGAAGGGATCTTCTGGAGTATGAGTTAAAATAGGTTTGGTCCTTGAGTCACAGAGCAAAGCAGCATGTAGAATATGATGCTGGTAGAGGACAAGAATCATCGAGTGGAGCTGGAACAAAAGGGCAGGAACAAGTGGAAAATTGTCTTCTCTGCAGTGAAATGGTTCGGTTTGACCGTAAGTGATAGATCGGTGTGACTGAGTTCAACACAGAGAAAGGGCAATTTTTCACCTCAGCTCACTTAGGCAAATAAGATCTCACAAAGATTTGCAATGAATTAACTGAAGGATTTGCAATGAATTAGATGCAGAAAATGCAGAACAAAACAGAGAAAAGAAAATCTAGATGAAGTTTTTTTTATTAAAGAAAGGGAACAAAAATGCAAGGGACAAATGCAAAAACTCAGAAACACTAGAGAACTTCATCTAGAATTGGGTGGTGACAAAGTCACCTATGTTAGAGTATGTTGACTGAGGAGTCAAGTGAGAACACTTGATCATAAGTCATACTCATCGTTAAAGCTCAAAATGGGGTTGCCATTTTTCGTTTAAGCATTTGATGTATTCACGTCTTGTTGAGTTGATGTGATCCATGACTTGGAGTAAAGCTTCTCTAAGATGGAATATCATACCTTGGGTGGTGGTGTTGAACTTCATCATGTAGTTGAACTTGTGTGGAGTGCTCAAGGTTAATGTAGCGCATCAATGGTTGGGAGCACCACTTGTAGTTTGAGTTCATCTACCTACATGGGTTAGTCTTGCAAGGAAGAGCACTTGTGTATCCAACATGACAATCATGAAATTTGATACCAATTGAAATTTGATATATAGAATTTGTCAAAGGATATTGTTGGGGATATAACTACTCAGCATAAACCGCCCAGGAGGGGCCGGGTTACACTCATTATAAGTTATTCATATTGAAGCCCACGAAGACAAGGAATATGGCGCTTTACGGAGGAGATTAACAAGAAGGCCTAAAGCCCAAAGGCGGATTAGGGCCCGTAGATATAAACCGCCATATGATGTATGACTTGTGTTGTAAGATAGGAAAGGGTAGAAACCGAGCCGGACACGTTTATGAGCTGGGTCGCCAAATGGACCTCACGGGTTAAAGTATATGCCTCGTATGACAATCAAGTCCCAAGCGCTTGTGGATTTCATCAATGACTGGACGGAGTTGCAGGCGCCGGAAGAAAAGCCGGATAACACTTATTGGACTATTCATTTTGATGGATCCAGGCAATTGGAGGGCTAGGGGGCTGGAGTCGTGTTAACTTCCCCACGAGGTGATAAGTTTTGTTATGTTCTCCGTTTAATGTTCCCTTGCACTAACAATGCAGCTGAGTATGAGGCCTTGCTCCATGGTCTTCGAATAGCTAAGGAGATGAATTTGAGCCGGGTTAAGTGCTTTGGTGACTCAGACCTAGTAGCTCAACAAGTTTCTGGTACTTGGGATTCCAAGGATCCGCTCATGGCAGCGTATCGACAAGAGGTGGATATGGTTGCCGGTCACTTCAAGGGTTATCAAGTTGACCATGTGGACCAGCGAAAGAACGAAGCGGCGGACGCTTTAAGCCGGTTGGGCTCCCAACGTAAACCGGTGCCACCCAATGTTTTTATGGATGTCTTGCATAACCCGTCAGTCAAGTTACCTACAGAGGAGGATTTGGCTATTCCTGACCCGGAAGCTCAGTTGGTGGCGGCGGTTCATGCAATTCCTGATTGGATGGTCCCTTATTTGGCTTATATGAGTCGGGGCGAGTTACTGGAGGATGAAACTTTGGCCAGGCAGATAATCCGGCGATCCAAGTCAATGACCATTGTCAACGGAGAATTGCATCATTGCAGTGTAACATGGGCGTTTCAGCGTTGCGTATCTCCTGAAGAAGGCTGTGAGATTTTGCGTGAGATCCACGAAGGATATTGTGGTCACCACGCCGGTTCAAAGTCCCTAGTAGCCAAGGCTTTTCGTCACGGCTTCTATTGGCTGACGGCTCCTGCTTATGCTGAAGACTTGGTAAAAAAGTGTGATGGTTGTCAGAAGTTTTCACGTCGAGCTCATGTTCCGGCTCAGGAATTGAGGATGATTCCAATCACTTGGTCGTTTGCAACTTGGGGGCTGGATATGGTTGGACCTCGTCCAAGGATAAGAAGACCCACCTTCTGGTGGCGGTTGATAAGTTCACTAAGTGGGTGGAGGCAGAGCCAGTCAGTAAGTGTGATGCAGCCACAGCGGTTCAATTCATCAAGAAGGTGATTTTTCGGTTTGGTTTTCCACACAACATCATAACTGATAATGGCACTAATCTGTCCAAGGGTGCTATGAAAGAATTTTGTCAACGTGAGCACATCCTGCTTGACGTGTCATCAGTGGATCACCCCCAGTCTAATGGTCAAGCGGAGAGAGCCAATCAAGATATCCTAAGTGGCATGAAGCCCCGGCTTATGGTTCCTTTGCAACGGACGCCGGGTTGTTGGGTGGAGGAGTTACCTTCTGTGTTATGGAGCATCAATACCACACCCAACAGATCTACGGGTTACACACCTTTTTTCATGGTTTATGGAGCAGAGGCGGTTCTCCCTAGTGACATCCATCATGACTCGCCCCATGTAGCGGCCTATGTTGAAGCTGACAATGAGAAAGCACGTCAGGAAGCACTTGACCTGTTAGATGAGGAGCGTGATATTGCAGCGGCTCGTTCGGTGATTTACCAGCAAGATCTGCGTCGTTATCACAGCCGCCAGGTTAAAACCAGAACTTTTCAAGAAGGCGATCTGGTGCTCCGGCTCATCCAGGATCAGACTGATATGCACAAGTTATCCCCGCCTTGGGTCACCAAGAATCTACACAACGGGTCATACTACCTTATCGATGTTCGAGAGCACAAAGACTCACGTAAATCGAAGGAGGAGACCCACCGGCCATGGAATATCGCTCATCTTCGGCCTTACTACACCTGAGCCATAGGCTCCTCTTATGTACATACTCTTGACAATGTATAGATTATGATGATCAATATAATAAACCGGCATCCCTGCTAAAGCGGGGCCTCTGCCGTTCTTCCTTAAAAAATTGATTACATGGGGGCTTCTGTTTATAAAGCGGAGTTCTGATTACCCATTGATCCGGCTTATAGGCCACATAAAAAAACTTGGGGGTTGCTACCCAAAGTCAAAAGGAGCCAAAGAGAGTCTGTTGCAGAGCATAATTCAAACATAGGCGCCCATTGAGCATAGCTCAAAATATTGCTTGGGGCTCTTTTGTTCTACAAGAACACAGAGTCTATAACGTTGTAATAGGCTATAAAACCCAGGCTTGGAAGCCAGGTGTATTCACCTAAAACCCCAGGTTATCCTGCCTTTTTAAGTAAGTCACTCCGCCCAGGTAATCCTGGTAAGACCCGTCGAACATTTGACAAGTCAATCTTATACAGACCCTAAACTTGTCTTAGTTAAAATGACGATTTGGTTAATGTGAGGTCCATCTTATAAGGCTTTGTAAAATGGTTTAACTCAGTGGCCTGGCAGCCCATGAAAAGCCTTGCTTCTTGCATGTTTTCCTTTGAAATCTTTCTTTTTGAGGTTTATTTTGCGGTTTATACTAATCCAGTGTTTATTGACCCGGTCTGGCTGTTGACTATAAGTCGGCCGAACAAACTGAAAAGATTGCTGGTGTCTATTGACCTGGCTTGGCTTTTGATTACAAGTCGTCAGCATGCATTCAACTATAAGCCGGTGTTTATTGACCCGGTCTGGCTTTCGACTACAAGTCGCCAGTATGATATAAGGATAATCCGGTGTTTATTAAACCCGGTATGGCTTTGCTGTAAACCGACAAAACATAAGAGGAGTTATCATTACTCAGGATTTGGGTTATCACCCTTACTACAATAAGTTGGTAAACCAACGATGTGATTCAATGTCATAGGTATGATATATTTCATATTTGATTATTCTTAAGCACAAGCCTTGGTTATAAACCCTGGTTATATGTTGGGCATTATGACCCGTTCGGCGGTAAACCGCCAGGACACTTTCAACATGTTGTATGCAGGAACAGGTTGAATAAAGCTGCTAAGGATCATAAGCAGACATAGCATATTTTAATCATGGCGGATTAACAGTATCATGCAAAGTGAATATGCACGATGGCATAGTAGATCAAGCGTTTGAACTAGCCTATTACAAGGCGCTTTGATGCCCAAAAGGATAATTGTTTTTCACAAGTGTCGCAGTATGCAGAAGTTAAACCGGCCTCCGAATCATGAATCTTCGTCGGGCTGACCTGAAGGTTGTGGATCATCCTGCGCCGGTTCATCCTCCTCCTCTCCACCCAGTGGCTGGAAGTCAATGGTTGCCCAATCAATCCCAGTTAGGGCTTGTAAGACAGCTTCATCACTTATAAGTGTGGACGGTTCAACATCAGGGGCATAGGTGTGCTTACGGGTTGGTGGGATAAGATTTTGCACATCATAAGTTGGCGCATTAACCCGTTTGTTGTTGGCATCATAAATGGACTGATAGTGTGAAATATCCGTTTCTTCAGCCAATTTGCTAGCCAGTGGACGCATTTCCCTTGTTATGGCCCGGAGGTCGTCGTTACCGAAGTCTGAACCGTCCTCCTTTATGCTTGGATAGCCGTTTCCAATATCGGCTGGATCAAGGTCAAGTATCCATGCTTTGGCCCGAGTTAATGTAGTAAGAGCACCTGCCCTGGCAGCCAATTTCTTCAATTCTTCAAACCAGGCAGGCAACATTGACAGCCTTTCCAATGTCTCCTTGATTAAAGTTGGGGGCGGCTTGTTATGAGAGGCAGTACAGATGATCTGTTGCGCGCCGGTATATAATTGCTCTATAAGAGTATAGGCAGCCTTCAATTTCTTACGCATATCGAGCCGGATGGATAATGCGAGATCCTCGCATCATTATTTAACGCCGATAAACTGGTAGTTTATGGGATAATACATGTTAAAAGCTTATAATAAGGAAACTTACCTAACACAGCAGTGGTCATAGCATTTATTTGCCGCTTCAAACCAGTCAGCTCTTCCACCACCGGAGTAAGGGCTGCTTTTGCATCCTCAACCCTCTTTGCAAAGGTGGCTTTCTATGTCCCGACCGCCTGCCTCGCTTGAAGCTCTCTGATACGTCTCCAACGTATCTATAATTTTTTATTGCTCCACGCTATATTATCTACTGTTTTGGGCAATATTGGGCTTTATTTTCCACTTTTATATTACTTTTGGAACTAACCTATTAACCGGAGGCCCAGCCCAGATTTGCTGTTTTTTGCCTATTTCAGTGTTTTGAAGAAAAGGAATATCAGACGGAGTCGAAACGGAACGAAATCAACTAGAGAAGTTATTTTTGGAACGAAAGCTACCCGATGGACTTGGACCCCACGTCAAGGAAGTAACGAGGAAGCCACAAGGGTGGGGGGCGCGCCCACCCCCCTAGGGCGTGCCCCCTGCCTCGTGGGGCCCTCGTGGCTCCCCTGACGTGCTTCTTCCGCCTATATAACTCCACGTACCCTAAAACTTCCAGAACAGAGAATAGATCGGGAGTTCCGCCACCGCAAGCCTCTATAGCCACCAAAAACCAATCGGGACCCTGTTCCGGCACCCTGTCGGAGGGGGGATCCCTCACCGGTGGCCATCTTCATCATCCCGGCGCTCTTCATGACGAGGAGGGAGTAGTTCACCCCGGGCTGAGGGTATGTACCAAGAGCTATGTGTTTGATCTCTCTCTCTCTCTCTCTCTCTCTCTCTCTCTCTCTCTCGTGTTCTTGATTTGGCATTGATGTATCGCGAGCTTTGCTATTATAGTTGGATCTTATGTTTCTTCTCCCCTTCTACTCTCTTATAATGAATTGAGTTTTCCCCTTGAAGTAATCTTATCGGATTGAGTCTTTAATGATTTGAGAACACTTGATGTATGTCTTGTCGTGTGTATCTGTGGTGACAATGGGATATAACGTGATTCACTTGATGTATGTTTTGGTGATCAACTTGCGGGTTCCGCCCATGAACCTATGCGTAGGGGTTGGCACACGTTTTCATCGTGATCCTCCGGTAGAAACTTTGGGGCACTCTTTGAGGTTCTATGTGTTGGTTGAATAGATGAATCTGAGATTGTGTGATGCATATCTTATAATCATACCCACGGATACTTGAGGTGACATTGGAGTATCTAGGTGACATTAGGGTTTTGGTTGATTTGTGTCTTAAGGTGTTATTCTAGTACGAACTCTAGGGTTGTTTGTGGCACTTATAGGAATAGCCCAACAGATTGATTGGAAAGAATAACTTTGAGGTGGTTTCGTACCCTACCATAATCTCTTCGTTTGTTCTCCACTATTAGTGACTTTGGAGTGACTCTTTGTTGCATGTTGAGGGATAGTTATATGATCCAATTATGTTATTATTGTTGAGAGAACTTGCACTAGTGAAAGTATGAACCCTAGGCCTTGTTTCCTAGCATTGCAATACCGTTTACGCTCACTTTTATCGCTTGTTACCTTGCTGTTTTTATATTTTCATATTACAAAAACCTATATCTACCATCCATATTGCACTTGTATCACCATCTCTTCGCCGAACTAGTGCACCTATACAATTTACCATTGTATTGGGTGTGTTGGGGACACAAGAGACTCTTTGTTATTTGGTTGCAGGGTTTCTTGAGAGAGACCATCTTCATCCTACGCCTCCCACGGATTGATAAACCTTTGGTCATCCACTTGAGGGAAATTTGCTACTGTCCTACAAACCTCTGCACTTGGAGGCCCAACAAGGTCTACAAGAAGAAGGTTGTGTAGGAGACATCAAGCTCTTTTCTGGCGCCGTTGCCGGGGAGGTGAGTGCTTGAAGGTATATCTTTAGATCTTGCAATCGAACCTTTTTGTTTCTTGTTTTATCACTAGTTTAGTTTATAAAAGAAAACTACAAAAAAATGGAATTGAGTTTGTCTCATACGCTTCATCTTTTTAATATCTTTCGCGAGTATGATGGAAAGGAAAATTGTGCCAAAGTGTTAGAAGAAGAATGCATTAAAATGTTTGGCACTAAATCTCTGAATGATGAGCATGATTGCAATGTTGTTAGTATGAATTCCTTGAATATCCATGATGCTAATGATATGTAAAGCCACAAGCTTGGGGAAGCTATGTTTGATCAAGGTGATATTTTTTGTCCCCCAAGCTGTGATGAGCAAATTTACTATGATGAAAGCATGCCTACTATCTATGATGATTATTGTGATGACATGTATGCTCTAAAGAATAATGATAACCATGAAACTTGTCATCTTGATTTTAATTTTCAATCATATGATAGTTATTTTGTTGAATTTGCTCCCACTACTATTGAAGAGAAGAATTTTGCTTATGTGGAGAGTAGTAAAATTTCTATGCAAGTAGATCATGAAAAGAATGCTTTAGGTGCTGGTTATATTGTTGTATTCATTCATGATGCTACTGAAAGTTATTATGAGGGAGGAACATATGCTTGTAGGAATTGCAATAATATCAAGTTTCCTCTCTATGTGTTGAAAATTTTGAAATTATGCTTGTTTTGCCTTCCTATGCTAGTTGATTGTTGTTCCCATAAGTTGTTTGCTCACAAAATCCCTATGCATAGGAAGTGGGTTAGACTTAAATGTGCTAGTCATATTCTTCATGATGCACTCTTTATGTTTCAATTCTTATCTTTTATGTGAGCATCATTGAAATCATCATTCCTTGCTAGGGGCGTTAAACGATAGCGCTTGTTGGGAGGCAACCCAATTTTTTTAGTTTCTTGCTTTTTGGTTCTGTTTAGTAATAAATAATCCATCTAGATTCTGTTTAGATGTGGTTTTGTGTTTTAATTAGTGTTTGTGCCAAGTAGAACCTTTGGTAAGACTTGGGTGAAGTCTTTATGATCATGCTGTAAAAAACAGAAACTTTAGCGCTCACGAGATTAGCTTCAACTTTTTACTGGAGAGTGCTATTTAGTTGATTCTTTTTGCATATGATTACTAGACAAATTCCTCAGGTCCACCAATTTATTTTAGAATTTTTGGAGTTCCAGAAGTTTGCGTTAGTTACAGATTACTACAGACTGTTCTGTTTTTGACGGATTCTGTTTTCATTGTGTTGTTTGCTTATTTTGATGAATCTATGGCTAGTAAATTAGTTTATAAACCATAGAGAAGTTGGAATACAGTAGGTTTAACACCAATATAAATAAATAATGAGTTCATTACAGTACCTTGAAGTGGTGTTTTGTTTTCTTTCGCTAACGGAGCTTACGAGTTTTCTGTTAAGTTTTGTGTTGTGAAGTTTTCAAGTTTTGGGTAAAGAAAGATTCGATGGACTATGGAATAAGGAGTGGAAAGAGCCTAAGATTGGGTATGACCAAGTCACCCCAAGGTAATATTCAAGGATAACCAAGAGCCTAAGCTTGGGGATGCCCCGGAAGGCATCCCCTCTTTCGTCTTCGTTCATCGGTAACTTTACTTGGAGCTATATTTTTATTCACCACATGATATGTGTTTTGCTTGGAGCGTCATTTTATTTTGTTATTATTTGCTTGCTGTTATTTATATTAATGTTTTGCATCTTTATTTTCAATAAAATTGTCAAGGATAGCCTTTACTATGCTTATTTTGCAAGTATACATGTTGCTGTTTGAAAACAGAAAGTTTACCGCTGTTGCACAAATTCCCTAGAAAAGTCAGAATGTGATAAAATGTTGAAACATTTTGCATAATAAGCTCTGATCAATTTACTACAGTGGGAATTTTATTTCATAATTTTTGGAGTTAGGGAAGTATGATGAATCTTGCATTCTTTACAGACTGTACTGTTTTGGCAGATTGCTGTTATGTTTGCATTGTTTGCATATGTTTGCTTGTTTAATGATTCTATTTGATGATAGGAGTATTAAATATGTAGAGGCATTTAGTATGCAATGTTGAATAATATTTTTAGTGATTTGCTACAGTATAGTATGATAAGGTTTTTGCATTGGTTTATGCTAACTTATCTCACGAGTCCTTGTTGAGTTTAGTGTGGATGAAGCTTTCGAGATTTAGGAAACCATGATATGAGAGGAATTAAGGAGACAAAAAATCTTAAGCTTGGGGATGCCCAAGCCACCCCAAGATAATATTTCAAGAAGTCTCAAGCATCTAAACTTGGGGATGCCCCGGTAGGCATCCCACCTTTCTTCTTCAACAACTATCGGTTAGTATCGGTTGAGCCTAAGTTTTTGCTTCTTCTCAATGATGAGTGCTATCCTTGAAATGTCGTTTTATTTAGCTTTGCTTGCTGTTTGAATAAAATACCAAGTTCTGAAATTATTAAATGGGAGAGTCTTCACATAGTTGCATAATTATTCGACTACTCATTGATCTTCACTTATATCTTCCGGAGTAGCTTGTTTTTGCTCTAGTACTTCACTTATTTCTTTTAGAGCACGGTGGTGGATTTGTTTTATAGAAACTATTGATCTCTCATGATTCAATTAGATTATTTTGAGAATCTTAAATAGCATGGTAATTTGCTTAATAATAATAATATGCTTAGCATAAATGATTTGTAAAAATTCTTATGAGTGCGTTGAATACTAAGAAAAATTTGATGCTTGATAATTGTTTTGAGATATGGAGGTAGTAATATTAGAGTCATGCAAGTTGAGTAGTTGTGAATTTGAGAAATACTTGTGTTAAAGTTTGTGATTCCCGTAGCATGCACGTATGGTGAACCGTTATGTGATGAAGTCGGAGCATGATTTATTTATTGATTGTCTTCCTTATGAGTGGCGGTCGGGGACGAGCGATGGTCTTTTCCTACCAATCTATCCCCCTAGGAGCATGCACGTAATACTTTGCTTTGATAACTTGTAGATTTTTGCAATAAGTATATGAGTTCTTTATGACTAATGTTGAGTCCAGGGATTATACACACTTTTCTTCCTTCCACCATTGCTAGCCTCTCTAATACCGCACACTTTTCGCCGGTATCATACACCCACCATATACCTTCCTCAAAACAGCCACCATACCTACCTATCATGGCATTTCCATAGCCATTCCGAGATATATTGCCATGCAACTTTCCACTGTTTCGTTTATTATGACACGCTCCATCATTGTCATATTGCTTTGCATGATCATGTAGTTGACATCGTATTTGTGGCAAAGCCACCGTTCATAATTCTTTCATACATGTCACTCATGAGTCATTGCACATCCCGGTACACCGCCGGAGGCATTCATATAGAGATATATTTCTTCTAAGAATCGAGCTATAATTCTTGAGTTGTAAGCAAATAAAAGTGTGATGATCATCATTATTAGAGCATTGTCCCAGTGAGGAAAGGATGATGGAGACTATGATTCCCCGACAAGTCGGGATGAGACTCCGGACAAAAAATAAAAAAATAAAAGAAAAGAGGCCATAAAAAGAGAAAATGCCAAAAAAAAAAAACAAAAAAATGAGAGAAAAAGAGAGAAGGGGCAATGCTACTATCCTTTTACCATACTTGTGCTTCAAAGTAGCACCGTGATATTCATGATAGAGAGTCTCCTATGTTGTCACCTTCATATACTAGTGGGAATTTTTCATTATAGAACTTGGCTTGTATATTCCAATGATGGGCTTCCTCAAAATGCCCTAGGTCTTCGTGAGCAAGCGAGTTGGATGCACACCCACTTAGTTTCTTTTGTTGAGCTTTCATATGCTTATAACTCTAGTGCATCCGTTGCATGGCAATCCCTACTCACTTACATTGATATCTATTGATGGGCATCTCCATAGCCCGTTGATACGCCTAGTTGATGTGAGACTATCTTCTCCCTTTTTGTCTTCTCCACAACCACCCTTCCATTCCACCCATAGTGCTATATCCATGGCTCACACTCATGTATTGCGTGAAGATTGAAAAAGTTTTGAGAATGTCAAAAGTATGAAACAATTGCTTGGCTTGTCATGGAGGTTGTGCATGATTTAAATACTTTGTGTGGTGAAGATAGAGCATAGCCAGACTATATGATTTTGTAGGGATAACTTTCTTTGGCCATGTTATTTTGAGAAGACATAATTGCTTAGTTAGTATGCTTGAAGTATTATTATTTTTATGTCAATATGAACTTTTATCTTGAATCTTTCGGATCTGAATATTCATACCACAAGTAAGAAGGATTACATTGAAATTATGCCAAGTAGCATTCCACATCAAAAATTCTTTTTTATCATTTACCTACTCGAGGACGAGCAGGAATTAAGCTTGGGGATGCTTGATACGTCTCCAACGTATCTATAATTTTTGATTGCTCCATGCTATATTACCTACTGTTTTGGGAAATATTGGGCTTTATTTTCCACTTTTATATTACTTTTGGGACTAACCTATTCATCGGAGGCCCAGCCCAGATTTGCTGGTTTTTGCCTATTTCAGTGTTTTGAAGAAAAGGAATATCAGACAGAGTCGAAACGGAACGAAATCAACTAGAGAAGTTATTTTTGGAACGAAACCTACCCGATGGACTTGGACCCCACGTCAAGGAAGGAACGAGGAAGCCACGAGGGTGGGGGGCGCGCCCACCCCCCTAGGGCGCGCCCCCTGCCTCGTGGGGCCCTCATGGCTCCCCCGACGTGCTTCTTCCGCCTATTTAACTCCATGTACCCTAAAACTTCCGAACAGAGAATAGATCAGAGTTCCGCCGCAAGCCTCTGTAGCCACCAAAACCAATCGGGCCCTGTTAGGCACCACGGGGGGGGATCCTCACCGCTGGCCATCTTCATCATCCGGCGCTCTCCATGATGAGGAGGAGTAATTCACCCTCGGGGCTGAGGGTATGTACCAAGAGCTATGTGTTTGATCTCTCTCTCTCTCTCGTGTTCTTGATTTGGCACGATCTTGATGTATTGCGAGCTTTGCTATTATAGTTGGATCTTATGTTTCTTCTCCCCTTCTACTCTCTTGTAATGAATTGAGTTATCCCCTTGAAGTAATCTTACCGGATTGAGTCTTTAATGATTTGAGAACACTTGATGTATGTCTTGCCGTGCGTATCTGTGGTGACAATGGGATATCACGTGATTCACTTGATGTATGTTTTGGTGATCAACTTGTGGGTTCCGCCCATGAACCTATGCATAGGGGTTGGCACGTTTTCGCCGTGCTCTCTCGGTAGAAACTTTGGGGCACTCTTTGAGGTTCTATGTGTTGGTTGAATAGATGAATCTGAGATTGTGTGATGCATATCGTATAATCATATCCACAGATACTTGAGGTGACATTGGAGTATCTAGGTGACATTAGGGTTTTGGTTGATTTGTGTCTTAAGGTGTTATTCTAGTACGAACTCTAGGGCTGTTTGTGGCACTTATAGGAATAGCCCAACGGATTGATTGGAAAGAATAACTTTGAGGTGGTTTCGTACTGTACCATAATCTCTTCATTTGTTCTCCACTATTAGTGACTTTGGAGTGACTTTTTGTTGCATGTTGAGGGATAGTTATATGATCCAATTATGTTATTATTGTTGAGAGAACTTGCACTAAAGAAAGTATGAACCCTAGGCCTTGTTTCCTAGCATTGCAATACCGTTTACGCTCACTTTTATCGCTTGTTACCTTGCTGTTTTTATAGTTTCAGATTACAAAAACCTATATCTACCATCCATATTGCACTTGTATCACCATCTCTTCGCCGAACTAGTGCACCTATACAATTTACCATTGTATTGGGTGTGTTGGGGACATAAGAGACTCTTTGTTATTTGGTTGTAGGGTTGCTTGAGAGAGACCATCTTCATCCTACGCCTCCCACGGATTGATAAACCTTAGGTCATCCACTTGAGGAAATTTGCTATTGTCCTACAAACCACTGCACTTGGAGGCCCAACAACGTCTACAAGAAGAAGGTTGTGTAGTAGAAATCACTCTCCTTCAGTTTCTCCATGGCTGCTAAGGCACTGGTCAGCTCCTCTTTCGCTTTGGAGGTTTCTGCTTGTTGGGACTTGATATTTTCTTGAAGGTCAGTGGTTTGGGATTCCTTTTTGCTTAGCTCAGCCTGTAAGAGACATGCATGTTATGAGCTGGCAGCATATATTTGAAGTACCAAGCACATAACAAGTTATACACTTGGCCCTTGGGGGCTAATGCCTATTTGCTTGTTATCAAAAAAAAAAAATTACAAGTCCCAAGCTCAATACAAGTATTATTCTTGGCACTTGGGGGCTAATGTATATTTGCTCAAATTTAACATTATGGGTGTTCTTCCATCAATCAGCTTAGTGGACGATTTTAGTACAAAGATATTCAACAATAAGTTTGGCAGGATAAAAGTCCCCGTTCATCTTGAAAAGATAAACCGGCCCTTCAGGGCTATGCAGGCAAAGTTGAAGTATTACAAAGTCCCGGCTTATATGGATAATATAAACCGGCCCTTGGGGGCTACTGGAGTTGATATTATAAATTGGAAGAATAGTTATGCAGAATTAAAACAGTATTTTCCTCATATCGCTCCTTTATCATGTTCACTAAACCGGCTCCGACTGGGCTTGCCGGTTTATCAACATGGCCCTCTTCAGGATCAACTTCCATTTGTTCACCTGTTAAGTCATGATCTCGCGGTGGCGGATCATAGAGAATAGCGTCAGCATTTGTTTCCTCCGGATCTGGAGTTTTCTCCGGTTCAGTGGTCGTATTGACATCAGTCGGTTTATTCAATTTGGCCTTTTTGCTGAGTCTGGCCTTGGCTCTGAAAGGAATGAACATAGAGGTTAGTATGCTGAGCACGCACAAGGTATAAAGGGTTAGTTTAATATATTTACCCAGGAATAGTTTTTAGAGGTGGAGGCTGTGTCCCTGTTGACTCGCTAGAAGATGAATGAGATGTACCCTGATAGTTTGAATCAGACGGATTAAGAGGTTGTCGGAAATAACCTGTTTTGGGATAAGATGTGTCAGGAATAGGTGAAACCTCTGGGCGGCGTTTACGAACCAGCGTGTTTGATAAACCGGATGAGGTAACCAACTTGTGACGCCCCCGATTCAATCGTACACTAATCATGCACGCAAATGTGTACGATCAAGATCAAGGACTCACGGGAAGATATCACAACACAACTCTACAAATAAAATAAGTCATACAAGCATCATAATACAAGCCAGGGGCCTCGAGGGCTCGAATACAAGTGCTCGATCATAGACGAGTCAGCGGAAGCAACAATATCTGAGTACGACATAAGTTAAACAAGGTGCAATAAGATGGCTAGCACAAACGGGATACAGATCGAAGAGGAACAGCCTCCGCACAGGATCCTCCTAGGTCACTCCTGGTCGCCGTCGGCGGGCTGCACGTAGTAGTAGGCACCTGCAGTAGTAGTCGCCGAGGCGGTGGCGTCGCTCCCGGCTCCATCGTGCTGTTGCAGCAATCGAGTAGAGATAGGGGGAAAAGGGGGAACAAGGCAACCGTGAGTACTCATCCAAAGTACTCGCAAGCAAGGAGCTACACTACATATGCATGGGTATATGTGTAAAGGCCATATCAGTGGACTGAACTGCAGAATGCCAGAGTAAGAGGGGGATAGCTAGTCTTAACGAAGACTACGCTTCTGGACTCCTGTCTTGCAACAGGTAGGAGGGGACAATCTGAAGTCCTCCAAGTAACATCATATAGCAATAATCCTACCCGCAATCCCCGCTCATATCCCTCGAGCGAGAGCGACCACCGTTGTATCCGCACTTGGAAGGGTGTGTTTTATCAAGTATCCGGTTCTAGTTGTCATAAGCTCAAGGTACAACTCCAAGTCGCCCTGTTATCAAGATCACGGCTATCCGAATAGATTAACTTCCTGCAGGGTGCACCATCTTACCCAAAGACGCTTGATCCCATTTGGCGGACACACTTTCCGGGTCATGCCCGCCGCGTAAGATCAACACGCCGCAGCCCCACCTAGGCACAACAGAGAGGCCAACACGCCGGTCTAAACCTAAGCGCGCAGGGTGCGGGCCCATCGCCCGAGCACACTCGCACGTTGCGACGTGACGGAGGCGCACCTAGCCCATCGGGCGTTCGATCCAATCCGGTAGCGCCCGCTCGTCAGCCGACGTCTGAAGTATTTCGGTGATACCACGACGCGGGATACCCATAACTACTCCCGCGTAGATGGTTAGTGCGTATAAGCTCAGAGCCAACCCAGATCAAATACCAAGACCTCGTTAAGCGTGTTAAGTAACCGCGAACGCCGAACAGGCCAGCCCACCTCTCTCCTAGGCGGTCTCAACCTGCCTGTCGCTCCGCCACAAAGATCCACTCGCGGGTATCATGTATCATGTATCATGTATCATGTATAAGTATATAGTATATACCCGTGATCAACTCCCGAGTGATCACGGCCCGATAGTATAGCACGGCAGACGGACAAGAAAGTAGGGCCACAGATGAAAGTACTAGCATCCTATACTAAGCATATAGGATTGCGTAAGGTAACAATGTGGTTACAAGGACAAAGCTATGCAGCAAGATAGGAGTATCCGAAAACAAGAATATGCTATACTACTCTAATGCAAGCAAGGTAGATAAGAGTAGGCGATATCTGGTGATCAAGGGGGCTTGCCTGGTTGCTCGGCAAGAGAGAGGGTCGTCAACACCGTAGTCGAATCGGCCGTAGCAGCGTCGGTCTCGTAGTCTACCGGAGAGAAGAGGGGGAAGAAACAATGAATACAAAGTAAACAGATGCATATCGATGTATGACATGCCAAGAAGCGATGCTAGGCGTGCCCTAACGTGGTATGAGGGGGGTACTGGTTAGGGGGGAAAACATCCGGGAAGTTTTCCCGGTTCCGGACGTGTGTCAGACAGATGAACCGGAGAGGAAAGTTTGCAGGTTCGATAGGTTAGAGGCGTGTGGTGGACGAACGGACTGCGTAACCGGATTCGTCTCGTCGTTCTGAGCAACTTTCATGTTGAAATTATTTTAATCCGGATTACGGATTAAAAGATATGATTTTTAAAAGATTTTATTAATTTCTGGAATTTAATTAATTATTTAATTAATTTCGAAAATGCATTTATGACATCAGCATGATGTCATGCTGACGTCATCAGTCAACAGGGTTGACTGAGTCAACCCTGACAGGTGGGTCCCGCATGTCATTCTCTAATACCTAATTAACCTAATCAGAGTTAATTAACATTAGTTAATTAGGTTAATTAGTGATTAGGGTTAATTAATCAGAATTAATTAGATTAATTAATTAATTAATTAATTAATCAATTAGTTAATTAGTTTTAATTCATTCTCATTTTATTTTTATTCCCTTTTTATAAAACGTTCTGGGCGCGGGGGCCCGCATGTAAGTGACCCTGGGCCGGTCCAGTCAGCCGGGCTGACCGGGTCAACACGCCATGGGGGCTAGCGGGGCCATTGGGGCCACCGGTCAATGACCAATGGTGGCCCAGGCGGTGCCACATAGGCAAAGTCGGAGAGAGCTCGGCAAGGCTCTCTCTGGTGACTTCACGGAGATGGCCGAAACGTGATCTGGGGTCTCGGTGCATGTGGTTTGGACCTCACGGTGCGGTCCAAGCATCGTGCATGTGATGGTGACGACGGCCGGCGCCGAGGACAGCCGAGCATCGCCAGCTTTGAGCGAGGCGGATGGCGATGCCGTCTTGGTCGCGGTGGGGTTCGGGCGGCGGCCGGGCACGAGGGCGCCAGAGACGCGGAAGGGCGGGAATCGAGGCGCCGCTAGGGGCGCCGGAGAGGGAGGACCCGGGGGTTTGGTGGCCGGAGGGTCGTGGCCTGGACGGCCGAGCCGGGCGAGGGGGAGGAGAGGAACGGGAGGCGGCGTGATCATGGAGGGTCGAGGCCGGCGACGAGAGCCGGGCGACGGGCGCGATTCGGGAGGGAGGAGAGAGGACGAGAGGAGAGGGGCGAGCTCACATCGGGCGCGGGGTCTATGCGAAGGGCTCGGGAGGGCGGTGACGATCGGGCGAGCGAGGCGGGCGGGGCGAGCTCGCCCGGCGTGGGAGGCGGAGGGGTCGGGATCGACCAGGCGGCGGTTGCTCGTGCTTAGGGGCGACGGAGGGAGGAGGGACCCGGACGGTGGAGAGGAGGATGAGGGGGGTCCCAGGCGGGGGCGGCGGGGACCGCCGGCGAGGTGGGGCGATGGGTCTCGCCCGATCTGGATCGGGCGAGGAGCAGGAGTGGGTCGGGGCGTGGGGGAAGTGTGGGGGCTAGGGTTTGGGGGGGTGAGGGATGGCCACTGGCCGGGCTGGGGGGAATGGGCGGGGGGAGGGGCCAAGTGGGGAGGGAATGGGCCAGGGTTTTCCTTCCCTCTTTTTGTCTTTCCTTTTCTTTTATTATTTCTCTTTTCTGTTTTTAGTTTATTTAAAATGCCAAAGCATTTTACCAAAATTAGTGCACCCCACCATAATTAGGTTAGCTATTTTAGACAACCCCCGAACATTTTTAGTCTTTGTTTTAAAACCTTTTATCTTTGCTTTTGTTTTGATTTTTGTTTTAGAACGGGTTCGGATCAAAGAGAGGTTTGACACAGTAACCGAGGTGATCACTGTTGCATAACCATCCGGGCGTTACACCTGGCCACTATGCCGGGTTGTGCGGCGAGCTTCGTGTTGCTGCTTCTTCAAAAGAAAGTTTGGATCCAAGTAAGCTAGGGGGTGAGAAAATCTTACTTTCCGGTTTGCTTGACGGCTTTTCTGTGTTGGCAGATGATCTGAACCGGAGGAAAGAATAATTACCTCTACATGATCAGCATGGCTAGCTTCAGCATCGTCCTGATAATAGTCATTGTCAATGAGGTGTATGAAAAATGAGCCAAGAGAATCAAGTTCTACCTCTGATTTCGGGTTATCAAGATCATCATCAATGTTCAAATCAGTGGACTCAGCGGTTTTCTTCTTGGCAGGTTTTTTGGTAACCTTAATCTTGGGGCGAGGTGTCTTGGCCGGTTTATCTTGCGGCTTCTTCTTCCAGAATGGATCATCACCCTGTCGAATCGGCAAAAGTTATAAGGGAATATTAAAAGGGGTCGGATTAAAATAAGAGTTATGTAATGCTTACAGTTGGCGGTTTATTGGAAATGCAGAAGGGACTAAGCCCTATTTTGCTGCAAGCAGCCACTGGTTCATCCAAAATCTTCTTGACAGCTTCAGTAATTTCAGCGACAGTTAACTGAATGTTGATGTGCCGCTGAGGATCTTTCAAGTCCCCTGTGTACTCACACATTAAACCGGGACGACGGCTTAAAGGCAGAATGCTCCAGGATATCCAACAACGTACAAAGTCAATGCCCGTTAAAACGTTCGCAACAAAGGCTCTGAGCTTTGAAAGCTATGGTGCATAGTTGGCCCGTTCCTTTGCAGTCAGCCTTTGGGAAAGGGATGTGTATTAATAAGCCGGTGAGCACGATAACCCGGCAGAGGATTCTCGTCAGCTGGAGACGTGTCTCGACAGTAGAACCAAGTCTGATTCCAGTCTTCGGGGTGGCTATGATGTTTGGCGTGAGGGAAGCTGACATCTTTCCGTTTCTAAATTGAAACCCCGCCAAGTTCAGTGTTGGGACCATCGGTAAATTCAGTCCGCCGGTTTAAATAAAAGAAGTCTCTGAACAGGTCAACGGTGGGTTCTTCTTGCAGATAAGCCTCGCAAAACACTTGAAAGTTACAAATATTGGACACAGAGTTAGGTCCAATATCTTGAGGGCGGAGCTAGAAGCTAGCAAGCACATCACGAAAAAAAATTGATCCGGGAGGGCTAAACCCTCGACCCAGATGATCAACGAACACAATTACTTCTCCATCCTTGGGTTCAGGAGGATTTTCTGGACCAGGGGCTCTCCAGTGGATAACTTCCTTTTTTGCTAAAGCGCCGGTTGCGACGCACCCGTTTAGTTGCTCTTCAGTAACCCGGGAAGGAACCCAATTGCAAGCATAAAAAGACTTGTCCATTTGAAGAACAACCTGAAGGAAGGTTTGTGCTGATTTAAGATTCATAGTTGACAAGCATAAAGTGTTACAGGTTAAGAGACAGTTGTTCAAACATGCAAGATTGTTAAACCAGAGGTTGATGTTATCAGAATGATAATGGCAACTGATTGGCGGTTTAAGAGGGGACTAATGGTACCTGGCGGGTTATCATTTTCTAAAGTTAAACCGCTTATATTAGCATTGAAGGTACAGATCTGAAATAACTAAGTGATGGAAAAACAGGTTTCATAAATTGGTATTACAAATCTGGATCTACCGCGTGCCAGAAAATGGAAAAACATTCAGGGTTAAATATTCTGATACTTGAGCAGTTGAAGGATTCAGATGGGATTTTCTACTTAAGTGAGATACATTAATGGAAAGAAGGACTATGGCCATCGCTATACAGGTTGAATAAAAGTCAAGGTTTGAATCAAAGAGCTACCGCACGGCGACGAACATCGACGAACCTCGATGAACGCTGAAACCCTAATGGCAGATCTATGGAGGAAAGAAGGAAAGCTTACTGATGCTGATAGAACAGCGGAGTGGCGCCGCGATTCTCTGGTACGATCAGGGTGATGCAGCGGCCGGGGTTGAGGTTGAGGACGAAGACTTGGCAGCGGCGGCTGAGCTTCAGCGCTAGGTCGGCGCGAGGAAGGAGATGAAGTGAAGAGGCACGAGGGGGAAAAGTGAAAATGACTCCCGGTCCTATTTATAAGGGGAATGGATAAGTGGCAGGCGCGGGAATAGAGGAGGTCGAAAAACGGATCTATAGATATACAGACGCCTCGATTTTCGGAGACTCATTAAAGGAGAGGTATTAAAAGATTTGGGTTCTATATAATGTTAATGGCAGATGACGTCACGGCGGATTATCATGATCTTTGAAGATGACGTCACAGAGAGTTACAAGATTTTCGCGAAGGTGTTGACAAGGGAGTTCTTCTAAGTACTAAAGATTGACATGAACAAGTTCAAATCAATCTGGGGCCTAATGTTGGGGATATAACTACTAAGCATAAATCGCCCAGGAGGGGCCGGGTTACACTCATTATAAGTTATTCATATTGAAGCCCACGAAGACAAGTAATATGGTGCTTTACGGAGGAGATTAACAAGAAGGCCTAAAGCCCAAAGGCGGATTAGGGCCCGTAGATATAAACCGCCATATGATGTATGACTTGTGTTGTAAGATAGGAAAGGGTAGAAACCGAGCCGGACACGTTTATGAGCCGGCCGGGATTCTGTGAACCGCCGGGCGTCAACCTGTGTATAAAAAGGGACGACTCGGTGACGGTTTAGGAACAAGAAACAACAGATCGAGAGCCAGGCAAAGCGTATTCGCTCCCTGGTCATCGAAACCCTAGCAATTCCACCACAACTGGATTAGGCTTTTACCTTCACCGCAAGGGGTCGAACCAGTATAAACTCCTTGCGTCCTTTGTCCCGCTTTAACCCCTTTAAGCTAACTACGTTGCAATGGCTCCATGACTAAGTCCTCACACTAGGACATCTGTCGTGACAAAACCATGACAGATATGTTGAAGGGTTTCATGCTTCCTTGTCTTCAACCACCTTGGTGTAGAGACTTGGTGATGTAGAGATTGCTCAAGATGTGAGTGAATTGCAATCCCATGGATTTAGATCCATCCAAGTACCTACAAGGGTTAGATAGCATGCAAGGGTACAAATGTATCCAAGAAACATGATCATCATCATAAGAGAAAAAGTCAAGGATTAGCCATAGGCTCATGCCTTGCATGTATCCAAATGGAGTTCCTACTCCAAGTTTGAAGCATTATTGATGTTCAATTCACCTCTCAAACGTCAAAATACTTTCTCATCAAGCGGTTTGGTGAATATATCCCCCAATTGCTTATCGGTGCGAACATGCTTAAGATCAATGTCCCCTTTAGCAACATGATCTCGAATGAAATGATGAAGAACTTCAATATGCTTAGTTCGAGAATGTTGCACGGGATTATGAGCAATCTTAATAGCACTCTCATTGTCACAAAGCAACGGAACATGTTTCACATTGATCCCATAATCTTTAAGAGTTTGGGTCATCCAAAGTAATTGAGCACAACATGAACTGGCAGCAATGTATTCCGCTTCAGTGGTGGATAAGGATACCGAGTTTTGTTTCTTGGAGGACCAAGACACAAGAGATCTACCAAGAAATTGACAAGTACCCGAAGTGGGCTTTCTATCAACCTTGTCACCGGCATAGTCCGAGTCGGAATAGCCCACAAGATCAAAAGAAGACCTCTTAGGATACCAAATGCCAAAATTTGGTGTATGTATTAAGTATCTCACTATCCTTTTCACGGCCTTAAGATGACATTCTTTGGGGGCCGCTTGATATCGTGCACACATGCACATACTTAGCATAATATCAGGACGGGAGGCACATAGATATAAAAATAAACCAATCATAGACCGGTAAACCTTTTGGTCAACCGATTTGTCATCCTTGGTCAAGTCAAGATGTCCACTAGTAGGCATGGGCGTTTTTATACCTTTGCTTTCTTGCATGTTGAACTTCTTGAATAAGTCCTTGGTGTACTTTCTTTGAGAAACAAAGGTGCCTTCCTTAGTTTGCTTGATGTGCAAACCAAGAAAGAACTTGAGTTCACTCGTCATAGACATCTCAAACTTCTTCGACTTTACTTCCCAAACTTTTCACTAAAATGAGGGTTAGTCGAACCAAATATCATCAAAATAAATTTGGAACATAAATAATTCACCATTAACCCTTTTAGTAAAAAGAGTAGAATCTATCTTTCCAATCTCAAAGCCATTTTCAATAAGGAACTTGGTAAAGCATTTGTACCATGCTCTAGGAGCTTGTTTAAGACCATAAAGAGCTTTGTGAAGTTTGTAAACATGATCGGGTTTCTTAGGATTGACAAAGCCGGGAGGTTGCTTAACATAAACTTCCTCCTCAATTTCACCATTTAGAAAAGCACTTTTAATATCCATTTGGTACAAGGTGATATCATGGTGATTAGCATAGGCAAGTAAGATGCTGATGGACTCAAGTCTAGCAACGGGGGCATATGTCTCACCGTAGTCCATACCTTCTACTTGACTGTAGCCTTGGGCGATGAGACGTGCGTTGTTGCGGACGACTAGACCATCTTCGTCTTGCTTGTTGCGAAACACCCATTTGGTACCAATGATGTTGTGGTTGTTGTCGGGCTTCTCGACCAATGTCCACACTTGATTTCTCTCAAAGTTGTGTAGCTCTTCATGCATGGAATTTATCCAATCCGGATCTTCCAATGCTTCTTCAACCTTCATAGGTTCAATGCTAGAGATGAAAGAATAATTTTCACAAAAATTAGCCAAACGAGTTTTGGAGCGAGTGATTCTCCCGGTTTTGATATCATTGAAGATTTGCTCGACGGGATGGTCTCTTGAGACCCTTGCTCGAACTCGTGAGAGCTTTTGCTTGGGTCGGCGTTTAACATCTTCTTCATCATCTTGTCCTTGTTCTTGGCCTTCTACATTGTTGACATTGTCGTTCTCTTGTTGTGGTGGAGAAGGAGGTTGATGAGGTTCATCTTGATGCATTTCCTTGTTTTCTTCATCTTGATGTGTCCCACTTGTGGATGCTTCCATGTCAACTCTTGGTTCACCTTATCGTGAGGTAGAAGCTTCCACTTGGATGGACGAGGTACTCTCCTTCACCTCCGTTGGACGAATCTTGCCAATATACAAGTCTTGTATTGCTTCTGAAGGGTCTTTGTCTCCTACATCAATTGGCAATTGCTCTACTTGCGAGCCGTTAGATTCATCAAACTTCACATCTATCGTCTCTTCAACCTTTTGGGTGAAATTATTGTAGACACGGTAAATGTGAGAGTTTGAGCCATAACCAAGTAGGAAACCCTCATGATATTTGGGAGCAATTTTAGAACGACGATGCTTATCAAGAATGTAGCACTTTGAGATGAATACTCGAAAGTACCCTGATGTCTACTACACAACCTTCTTCTTGTAGACGTTGTTGGGCCTGCAAGTGCACAGGTTTGTAGGACAGTAGCAAATTTCCCTCAAGTGGATGACCTAAGGTTTATCAATCCGTAGGAGGCGTAGGATGAAGATGGTCTCTCTCAAGCAACCCTGCAACCAAATAAAAAATAGTCTCTTGTGTCCCCAACACACCCAATACAATGGTAAATTGTATAGGTGCACTAGTTCAGCGAAGAGATGGTGATACAAGTGCAATATGGAAAGTAGATATAGGTATTTGTAATCTGAAATAATAAAAACAGCAAGGTAACAAGTGATAAACGTGAGCGTAAACGGTATTGCAATGATAGGAAACAAGGCCTAGGGTTCATACTTTCACTAGTGCAAGTTCTCTCAACAATAATAACATAGATAGATCATATAAAAATCCCTCAACATGCAACAAAGAGTCACTCCAAAGCCACTAATAGCGGAGAACAAACGTAGAGATTATGGTAGGGTACGAAACCACCTCAAAGTTATTCTTTTGGATCAATCTATAAAAGAGTTCGTACTAGAATAACACCTTAAGACACAAATCAACCAAAACCCTAATGTCACCTAGATACTCCATTGTCACCTCAAGTATCCGTGGGCATGATTAGACGATATGCATCACACAATCTCAGATTCATCCAACCAACACAAAGTACTTCAAAGAGTGCCCCAAAGTTTCTACCGGAGAGTCAAGAACGTGTGCCAACCCCTATGCATAGGTTCATGGGCGGAACCCGCAAGTTGGTCACCAAAACATACATCAAGTGACACATGATATCCCATTGTCACCATAGATAAACATGACAAGACATACATCAAGTGTTCTCAAATAAAGACTCAATCCAATAAGATAACTTCAAGAGGGAAACTCAATTCATCATAAGAGAGTAGAGGGGGAGAAACATCATAAGATCCAACTATAATAGCAAAGCTCGCGATACATCAAGATCGCGCCATAGAGGGAACACGAGAGAGAAAGATCAAACACATAGCTACTGGTACATACCCTCAGCCCCGAGGGTGAACTACTCCCTCCTCATCATGGAGAGCGTCGGGATGATGAAGATGGCCACCGGTGATGGGTTCCCCCTCCGGCAGGGTGCCGGAACAGACTCCCGAGAGGTTTTTGGTGGCTACAGAGGCTTGTGGCGGCGGAACTCCCGATCTATCTTGATATTCGATGGTTTTAGGGTACGTAGGCTTTATAGGCGAAAGAAGTCGGTCGGGAGGTGCTCGAGGGGCCCACGAGACAGGGGGCGCGCCCAGTAGGGGG
The DNA here is from genome assembly GCA_021605205.1 of Aegilops longissima. NCBI lineage: Eukaryota > Viridiplantae > Streptophyta > Magnoliopsida > Poales > Poaceae > Aegilops > Aegilops longissima. The sequence continues at coordinate 706,817,356 of CM038677.1, forward strand.
GGCACGCCCCCCTATCTCCTGGCCTCCTCGAGTATCTTCTGACTTGATCTCCAAGTCTCCAGGATCATATTCTTCCCAAAAATAACGATGCCGAAGGTTTCATTCCGTTTGGACTCCGTTTGATATTCTTTTCCTCGAAATACTGAAACAGGCAATAAAACAGCAATATGGGATGGGCCTCCGGTTAATAGGTTAGTCCCAAAAGTAATATAAAAGTATATAATAAAGCCCATAATCATTCAAAACAAGTAATATAATAGCATGGAACAATCAAAAATTATAGATACGTTGGAGACGCATCAAGCATCCCCAAGCTTAATTCCTGCTCGTCCTTGAGTAGGTAAATGATAAAAACAGAATTTTTGATGTGGAATGCTACCTAGCATGATTCATAATGTAATTTTCTTTATTGTGGCATGAATGTTCAGATCCAAATGAATACAAAATAAAAGTTCATATTGATAAAAGAAATAGTAATACTTCAAGCATACTAATCAAAGTAATCATGTCTTCTCAAAATAACATGGCAAAAGAAAGTTCATCCCTACATAATCATATAGTTAGGCTAGGCTTCATTTTAGTCACATAAAGATGTTCCCAACTTCTATACCCCCGATGACAAGCCAAGCAATTGTTTCATACTTAAATAATCTCAAACTTTTTCAACCTTCACGCAGTACATGAGCGTGAGCCATGGATATAGCACTATGGGTGGAATAGAATATGATGATGGGGATTGTGTGGAGAAGACAAAAAAGGAGAAAGTCTCACATTGACGAGGATAATCAACGGGCTATGGAGATGCCCATCAATTGATGTCAACATGAGGAGTAGGGATTGCCATGCAACGGATGCACTAGAGCTATAAACGAATGCTCAACAAAAGAAAACTAGTGGGTGTGCATCCAACTTGCTTGCTCACGAAGACCTAGGGCATTTGAGGAAGCCCATCGTAGGAATATACAAGCCAAGTTCTATAATGAAAAATTCCCACTAGTATGAAAAAGACAACTTATGAGACTCACTATATGAAAAACATGGTGCTACTTTGAAGCACAATATATGACACTCACTACATGAAGAACAAGGTGCTACTTCGAAGCACAAGTGTGGAAAAGAGATAGTAACATTGCCCTTTTTATTTATTCTCTTCTTTTTTGGGGCCTTTATTTTTTTATTTTTGGCATTTCTCTTTTTTTTTCTTTTTTTTTTGATTGGGCAATGCTCTAATAATGATGATCATCAGACTTCTATTGATTACAACATAAGGATTACAACTCGAAACTAGAACAAGCTATGACTCTATATGAATGCCTCCGGCGGTGTACCGGGATGGTGCAATGAATCAAGAGTGACATGTATGAAAAATAATGCATGGTGGCTTTGCCACAAACATGATGTCAACTACATGATCATGCAATGGCAATATGACAAAAGTAAAGTATGTCATGATGATGAACGGAACGGTGGAAAGTTGCATGGCAATATATCTCGGAATGGCTATGGAAATGCCATAATAGGTAGGTATGGTGGCTGTTTTGAGGAAGATATAGGGAGGTTTATGTGTGATAGAGCGTATCGTATCACGGGGTTTGATGCACCGTGAAGTTTGCACCAACTCTCAAGGTGAGAAAGGGCAATGCACGGCAATCAAGAGGCTACCAAAGGCGGAAAGGTAAAAGTGCGTATAATCCATGGACTCAACATTAGTCAAAATAACTCATATACTTATTGCAAAAATTTAGAAGTCATCAAAAATCAAGTACTACGCGCATCGGCGCATGCTCCTATGGGGATAGATTGGTAGGAAAAGACCATCGCTCGTCCCCGACCGCCACTCATAGGGATGCACAAGCCAGGTACACTTCATGTTTCAAATTTGTTACACAACTTTAACCATACGTGCATGCTACGGGACTTGCTAACTTCAACACAAGCATTCTTTAAATTCATAATCACCCAACTAGCATGACTTTAATATCACTACCTCCATATCTCAAAACAATTATCAAGTATCAAATTGTTCATAGCATCTAGTTCACCTCCTATGGAAGTTTTCGTTCAAATTACCATGCTGTTTAAGACTCTCAAAATAACATAAGTGAAGCATGAAAGTGCATTTATTTCTTCAAAATAAAACCACCACCGTGCTCTAAAAGATATAAGTGAAGTACTAGAGCAAATGACAAACTACTCCGAAAGATATAAGTGAAGATCAATGAGTAGTCGAATAATTATACAACTATGTGAAGACTCACCCATTTAAGAATTTCAGATCTTGGTATTGTATTCAAACAGAAAGCAAAACAAAATAAAATGACATTGCAAGGATAGCACAACTCATGTGAAGAAGCAAAAACTTAGGCTCAACCGATACTAACCGATAGTTGTTGAAGAAGAAAGGTGGGATGCCTACCGGGGCATCCCCAAGCTTAGATGCTTGAGACTTCTTGAAATATTATCTTGGGGTGCATTGGGCATCCCCAATCTTGAACTTTTATGTCTCCTTAATTCCTCTCATATCATGGTTTCTCTATTTCTCAAAAGCTTCATCCACACCAAACTCAACAAGAACTCGTGAGATAGGTTAGTATAAACCAACGCAAAACCTTATCATTTTCTACTGTAACAAATCACTAAGATTATTATTCAACATTTCATACTAAATTCCCCTGCATATTTAATACTCCTATCCTCAAATAGAACCATTAAACAAGCAAACATAAGCAAACAATGCAAACATAACAGCAATCTGCCAAAACAGTACAGTCTATGAAGAATGCAAGAGTATCAATACTTACCTAACTCCAAAAATTATTAACTAAAATTCCAACTGTAATAAATTTATCAGAGCTTAATATGCAAAAAGATTCAACATCATACCACTCTCTGACTTTTCTAGGGAATTTTTGCAACAACGGTAAACTTTCTGTTTTCAAACAGCAACATGTATACTAGCAAAATAAGCATGGCAAAGGCTATCCTTGACATTTTTGTTGGAACTAAAGATGCAAAACATTATTCTAAATAACATCAAGAAAAAACTAACAAGATAAAATGACGCTCCAAGAAAAACACATATCATGTGGTGAATAAAAATATAGCTCCAAGTAAAGTTACCGATGAACGAAGATTTAAAGAGGGATGCCATCCGGGCATCCCCAAGCTTAGGCTCTTGGTTGTCCTTGAATATTACCTTGGGGTGCCTTGGGAATCCCCAAGCTTAGGCTCTTGCCACTCCTTATTCCATAGTCCATCGAATCTTTACCCAAAACTTGAAAACTTCACAACACAAAACTTAACAGAAAACTCGTGAGCTCCGTTAGCGAAAGAAAACAAAACACCACTTCAAGGTACTGTAATGAACTCATTATTTATCTATATTGGTGTTAAACCTACTTTATTACAACTTCTCTATGGTTTATAAACTATTTTACTAGCCATAGATTCATCAAAATAAGCAAACAACACAATGAAAACAGAATCTGTCAAACACAGAACATTCTGTAGTAATCTGTAACTAACGCAAACTTCTGGAACTCCAAAAATTCTAAAATAAATTGTTGGACCTGAGGAATTTGTCTAGTAATCATCTGCAAAAAGAATCAACTAAATAACACTCTCCAGTAAAAAGTTGAAGCTAATCTCGTGAGCGCTAAAGTTTCTGTTTTTTACAGCATGATCATAGAGACTTCACCCAAGTCTTCCCAAAGGTTTTACTTGGCACAAAAACTAATTAAAACATAAGACCACATATAAAAAGAATATAGATGGATCATTTATTACTAAACAGAACCAAAAAGCAAGAAACTAAAATAAAATTGGGTTGCCTACCAACAAGCGCTAACGTTTAAAGCCCCTAGCTAGGTATGATGATTTCAATGATGCTCACATAAGAGATAAGAATTGAAACATAAAGAGAGAATCATGAAGAATATTACTAGCACATTTAAGTCTAACCCACTTCCTATGCATAGGGATTTTGTGAGCAAACAACTTATGGGAACAATAATCAACTAGCATAGGAAGGTAAAACAAGCATAACTTCAAGATTTTAAGCACATAGAGAGGAAACTTGATAATATTGCAATTCCTACAAGCATATATTCCTCCCTTATAATAATTTTCAGTAGCATCATGAATGAATTCAACAATATAACCAGAACCTAAAGCATTCTTTTCATGATCTACAAGCATAGAGAATTTACTACTCTCCGCATAAGCAAAATTCTTCTCATGAATAATAGTGGGAGCAAACTGAACAAAATAACTATCATGTGATTGAAAATTAAGATCAAGATAACAAGTTTCATGGTTATCATTATTCTTTATAGCATACGTGTCATCACAATAATCATCATAGATAGGAGGCATGCTTTCATCATAGTAAATTTGCTCATCAAAGCTTGGGGGACAAAAAATATCATCTTCATCAAACATAGCTTCCCCAAGCTTGTGCCTTTGCATATCATTAACATCATGGATATTCGAGGAATTTATACTAACAACATTGCAATCATGCTCATCATACAAATATTTAGTGCCAAACATTTTAATGCATTCTTCTTCTAACACTTTGGCACAATTTTCCTTCCCATCATACTCACGAAAGATATTAAAAAGATGAAGCGTATGAGACAAACTCAATTCCATTTTTTGTAGTTTTCTTTTATAAACTAAACTAGTGATAAAACAAGAAACTAAAAGATTCGATTGCAAGATCTAAAGATATACCTTCAAGCACTCACCTCCCCGGCAACAACGCCAGAAATGAGCTTGATGTCTACTACACAACCTTCTTCTTGTAGACGTTGTTGGGCCTGCAAGTGCACAGGTTTGTAGGACAGTAGCAAATTTCCCTCAAGTGGATGACCTAAGGTTTATCAATCCGTAGGAGGTGTAGGATGAAGATGGTCTCTCTCAAGCAACCCTGCAACCAAATAACAAAGAGTCTCTTGTGTCCCCAACACACCCAATACAATGGTAAATTGTATAGGTGCACTAGTTCGGCGAAGATGTAGCGACCCGACCTCAGACGGTCAAGCCTCTGTGTTACTGTGCCATCCCTGGATCAGTATGCTGGCACACACAGTACATCAATGTATATATCAAAGTGCAATCACATGTATAATTAACGTAAAACTGATATATACCTCATAAGTCACAGCGGAAACAAATAATCGGGTGTGAAGTCCCATCAACGCCATCGGCAGGTTGAGTGTAGACCGTAACCCTGTATCGTAACTCTTACTCGTCGAGAAAATATCTGCAACATGATACGTTGCAGCCGTGTAGGTCAGTACATTGAATGTACCGGCAAGATCACAATAAAAAGAACAAATGATAAAACTATACTATATGCAATATGGCTTTGTGGCTCTGTATCTGAGTTTTTGCGTAAAAGCTGGTGTTATTTTCCCTACATCAAAGGAATAAATGAAGTCTGTACTATGGAGTTTTCTATCATGACATGGTTCCGCCAACCGATGTCTCATAGCCCAAAATCATCATATGTTGCCCACAATTAAGTTATCAATCCGGTGTTGAGAGTTCCGAGATAGATCCAAGTCCAAAGGCTCAAATTGTCCGTGAATCGGGACACGGCTAATCGATTAGGTTTAAACCCTCTGCAGAGGTTTGTACACTTTACCCGCAAGATTCGATCCCTCTTTTCACATTCTCGCACTTCAGGTGTTTGAGAACAAGATGACCAAACATGGTCTTCCGAAGAGTTCCTCCGACCACCGTCCGTACTCATCCCATCCTACCGCAGTTCTACATCTGCTAGCACCGCCCCAGCCAGAGTCACAACTAAGGTCAACCAAGCCAGATCCCATAATGACTTGCGGTTGCATGTAAGCTTCCGGCATGAAGTATTCTTCCGTCTCTTTGAGTCTGGGTGAAGCTTTCGCAAGATGTCATGGCGCTTCTCCATGCATCCCGCCAACCACTGGTTTCTCCAGGTGCCGTCAACCGTCCTTCACCCAAAGAGTGTATTGAATTCTTGTCTCGAGTCTTGAAGTCTTGAGGCCTTGAAAATGCAGTCCTTGCAGATGCCATCATGGAGTTGTCGCCATTGACGAGAGTCCTCCTTCTTCACACCACTCTCGAGCACTCATACCAACCCCGTCTACTATAGTGTAGCATTAAATAAAATATCGTCCCGGGCTTGGTAACAGGGTGATGGGTTCCTACCTCATGCATACTACTCAACTAAAAGAACTCAATATCACTACTGGAGGTGGTTGCAAAGGTGCCACTAAGTGCAACAAAACATAGGTATGAAAGTATGGTCAAAGTGAACTTGCCTTGTTGACGATCTTCGAAAACTAGGGACTCGTGGTAGCAAACTTCGCACTCCGGAAATTCTACCGAGACAAACAATAACCATAATAAGCACATTGCATATGATCACTTAACACAATAGCATAGTAACATAACACAACAAAACAAACAATCAAAACCCAAAGGGAAAACTCAAGAATTCCAACTCAAAGTTTTTCCTACTTCAAGCAACAACTAGAAATAGTTTTATATAACAAAAATTTTCTCAACATAACCTAATCATGGGTTTTTGTTAACTTAACAGAAAAGAATGCATTAGCAACTAGGAGCAAAAAGAATCAATTTAAAAGCTATTGTAAAACTCCTATTAGGCCTAATTCCAAATTCTATTAAGAAAAATAAAATAAAAGTTTTATTTATTATAAATAAAAGTTCATCCCATAAAGTGACAGAAACTATCCTAGAATAATCAATCACATGTGTAAAATACATTTATTTACTAATTAAAATAATAGGAAAACAGTAGCTAGTTAATTAAACAAGATTCTGCTTAAAACTAATTTTTATTAATCCTAAAATACCCAAATTAATTCCTACGGTTAGGCAATGTCAAAATAAAGTTGGGACAAAAGAATCATATAAAATAATTTTCCTAACTCATTTTATGGCAGATTTACTATTCTGACTAAATCTAAAATAAAGCAATTTTAGTTAATTTTAACATAGCTAATAATATTTTCTTCAGAAACTATAGAAAATTTGCAAACCAAAAAAAAAAAGAATCACTCAAAAATATTAAGTAGAATAAAAGATATGAATTTTTCAAATCTGAAACTATTCTGTTAAAACAGAAAAACGAAAATAAAGAAAAAACGACTAAATGGGCCTAACTAGCGCACTGCGCGTAATATAACTAAATGGGCCCTAGGGTTAAACGAGTCGGGCCAGTACTAAAAATAAAACCTAACAAAAAAATAAACCGTAACGAACCAGGGTAAAAACCCGGTTTTAAATTAATGCTGCGATTCTTTGGGGTTCTAATCCTAGCCGTAGGATTGGGATCGGACGGGGGAAGGAAGCTCGGCGACTCACCGGCGTTCGACGGCGGCGGAGGCTCGGGCGGCGAGTGCGTTGGCCTCTCCGGTCGTCGGGGAGGTCGGCGGAGGGCTCCGGCGGGTGCGGGGCGACGAGGGGGGTGGTCTGGTGGAGTGGGTGGAGCTCGGGGAGGGCTAGGGCGACGGCGGCGAGGCAAATGACGGCGGCGGCGTTCGGCAAGTCCGGCAGCGTGAGGAGGAGGAGGAGGGTTCGGCGAGGGGCAAGGGGGAATGGGGTGCGGGAGGGGCTTATAGGCGGGCCTCACCTTGGGCGGGGGTGAATCGGGCGGATCAAATCCAGTTTCTTGGGGATCCGTGGCGGGGGCGAGGTGGCGGCGGGGGGGGGTTGAAGGAGGTGGGCGCCCACCTGGCAGGGGGGAGAGGGGTGCGGCGCGGTCGGTTGGCCGAGCCAAGGAGGTTCGGGCGAGGGAGTGGGCGGGCCACTGGCTGGCTGGCTCGGTCGGTCGCTGGTGGGCCTATTGGGCCTCAAGGCCATGATTGCCTCGGCGCTGGCTGGGCGATGCTTTGGTCGGCGCTGAGGTCTTTCCTTTTAAAAAAATTATTTTTTTTGAAAATAAAACAGAGATAGAATATAAAATATAAATATTTTATATAGGACATATATATACTAAAATGATCAGGGAATATTCCTATCATTTGAACATTTTTCCAGGGGCAAAATCCAAAGTTTATAAAAAATCATTTTTTTCAAAATTCAAATAAAACTCAATTTTGAATTCAAAACTTTTGGCATTGTTTTCCTCTGATATTTTTGGAGTGTCATGTTTACTCCTCTCATACTTTTGCTCAATTATTTATCAGGCATAGTTTTTGAAATGATTCCCACTTGCCAAAGTTTGAATTCAAATTCCAGAACTCAAAATCTTCTGAAACTCCAAATGGCACTTTCAAATTGATATATTTTTAACTTCCAACTCATATTTCATATAATTGAAGAAGTCATTTTATCTTCCCTCATGAAAATCATTGAGTGGCATAAAGCTTTGAATTTGAAATATTCTCAGTTGAAATTCAAATCTTTCCGAAACCCTTTTCATTCCAAATGGAAGAAGTCATGTCATCTTCACTCTAGGGTTTGGTGTTGGAATGAACTTGAATTCATTGAGATCCAAAAAAAAGGGGAAAGTTTGGGAAAGTCATTTCATTCCCTCTCATTCAACTTTCAAAAGTTTTCAAATTCCACTCAGTTTCACTCAATCAATCAAACCAACAATCAGACAACAAGCATAGTTATTTATCTAATATAACATTCCAAAATTTAGAATTTTGGGTTGTTACAAACCTACCACACTTAAATTGAATCTCGTCCTCGAGATTCGAAGAGGCTAGCAAGAAAGGGTTAGGGGTTGGGGGTCTTCTAGCAAAAAGTTTTGGTCAGAAAGGTCAGGGGTGCTATCACACTTAAAAACAAGGTTACGGTTCCAATAAACTCAGATACTTCCTCTGGAGTGCCGACAATGTATGTCTCTCCACATGTCTTACAATCGCTCTTCTGTCAGAAGCATAGAGTTTTCCTCAGAATCTTGGGTCGGTTCGTCAAAGTTGAAGTTCGTCCGAGACTGGATCTGCTTAGCTGATAGGTCCGTGTCCATTCTAGACAACTATCGAAATACTCATGGTGGTCTACAATTTATGGTTTCTCCTGCAGAAAACGGGTCTGAGTTGAATCTCACCGTATAACCTACGATTGGCCACGGTTGCCTGTAAAGGGGTTCCATCGTCCTACCATTCTATGGTTTTATGGCTTATCGCGTCGACACTCTTCAAAGGTTTTCGAGGCTCTCTGATTTTCCATCAACATATGATGGTTTATGATAGAAGTCTCCGGTATGGGGGCCAATCCATCCCGTACTTGAATCATTACCACATACGTAAACAGTGAATCACGTATTCTAACACTTGGGCATACTCACAAGCATTGCAGAATTTCTCTTGTTCTCGAACTGGGTTCGAGTAAATCCATGGTTTCTGCAAGCCAAACAAAACATCTATCGTTACTTCACCACTCTCAGGTTTTTGCGTAACCTCCTACGAAACGTATGCTGATTGGATCACTGATTCTTCCAATTTATTCCTTTATCAAGGTTACATCTGTTCCTTTCAAAATCCTGGGCATGTGGGTTATGGCCCACGTCAACACTAGTGCAGCTTTAACTCATCCTTGGAGTAACTCTCTTGTTCCATATTACACCTACTTTAAATCTAGTAGTACTCTATTTCTTCATACCATCATATCAAAAGCAAAACTCCAACTTTTTTTTCCTTCGAACTACAGTCCGTGGAATATATATTTTCTTATCCATTAGTCTAGTCTTCTTCACAGGGTACTACCACCCTAAAAATGAAATTCACAAATCCATCCATAGACCATATTTCTCATATCCTCGAAAATGGTCAAAATCCGTGTTCATAGAGTAACAACTCATACAATTAAACATATGAAAACATGTCACCTTAACTTTATTGATTTCATGAATTCATTACAATATCCGAGACTTTCATTACATAAATTCAACTCCATATCCTTATGGAAACAATTGCTTCCTACTACACTTATTACCAATATCAAAATTCCAACTACTCAGCTCCAGCTTTCATCTTGTCGGAACATTTAGTAGCATAATGTCCTGCTTCCTTGCAGCGAAAACAAATGACTTTCGATAAGTCTTTGGGCTTCTTGGAGATGGTGCCTGCTCCTTGAGTTCCTTGCTTCCTTTCAAGACAATGATTGGCATAATGCCCGACGTCCTTACATTCAAAACAGGTAATATGACTCTTGTCCCTCTTTGCAAAAATTGGGTTGTTCTGAGGGTGTCTTTGTTTTTTCTCTTCCGGGGTTTCTTCGTTCTGATCAAACCTTTTATTCCCTTTGGATCAAACTCTATTGCTTCCATCGGGAAGTATCCCAGACACTCTTTTCTTTCCTTGGTGCAATACTGTGAAAAATGTCCTTCTTCTCCACATGAATAGCAGGCATTGGAGTAAAATCTGTTGAGGCCTTCTCCATCAGGGTCTTCAACACATTCCTTCATCACAGGTTCTTTCATAACTTCTCGGAGGGCTTCTTTCATTCCTTCTTCCTGCTCCTGAATAGTTTGTTGCACCATGGGGTAAATGTGACACTTGAGTCGGGAAGTGGGTGGTTCCTTCACACAAGAAACAAGTCACCGACTAGTTGGGCATTCCTCACTGGGTGTTTCTCCTCACAATGAGGGCATCCATCCTTGTGTTCCTCCTGGTGTGTCCTATTTCTCCGCAAATCTTGCAGGCACAAGGTTTATTTCTTGGTGTATCATGGTGCTTCCGGTAAGACGAGATCTTGTCGAGTCTTCTTGAATTCTTCCCAAGTCTTTGCTCCATTCCATCCCTGTATAGCTTGATGCATCTGCCACCATGTTGCAGCACTTCCTTCAAAATCAAGAGCGCACGATACTTCATTCTTCCTTGAAACCAAATTGCTCCCAAGTGATTCTCCATGTTCCGAATCCATAGCTCGCCTCCGGTGAGTCTTCGATCCGAGAATATCAGTCCAACTTCATTCATCATCTATGGGGTCCAAAAGTTTTGGGATGAGATATGAGAGAGGTGAGGAGGGATATACACACAATACAAACAATAGTTTTGAAGAAACATGTTTTATTTTGGGGCTGTCGGAAAACATCAAGCAAATGACAGCTCACAAATCATCGCATCTAACGTAGGTGTATAACAGGGGTTTGGTCTCTAAAGGTCAAATAATTCTTCAGGAACTTCAAATTCTTCAAGTCTTCAGAGTCTTCAATTGTTGCAGCTGCAATTCTTCCAACGCATGGTGAAATCCTCTTTACTCTGAAATGGCCATTAGTTGTCCGATATCTTTACTTCTTGGAGCGGCTTCAGTTGATCCTCCGTGTGGTCAAAAAGGAAAGGGGTATATTCTAACTATTTGAGGTGAGAGTGTCTATTTGATAAAATCTGAGAAGTAAGAGTCTTTTTGAAAATAAAGTTTTAGAAATATCCTTTCCAAAGGGCTTTTCGATTTCTAGGGTCACGTCCTACAGTCAACATGTGCTCTGATACCATATCTGTAGCGACCCGACCTCAGACGGTCAAGCCTACGTGTTCTTGTGCCATCCTCGGATCAGTATCTTTGGCACACACAAGACATCAATGTATATATCAAAGTGCAATCACATGTATAATTAACGTAAAACTGATATATACCTCATAAGTCACAGTGAAACAAATAATCGGGTGTGAAGTCCCATCAACGCCATCGGCAGGTTGAGTGTAGACCGTAACCCTGTATCGTAACTCTTACTCGTCGAGAAAATATCTGCAACATGATACGTTGCAGCCTTGTAGGTCAGTACATTGAATGTACCGCAAGATCACAATAAAAGAACAAATGATAAAACTATACTATATGCAATATGGCTTTGTGGCTCTGTATCTGAGTTTTTGCGTAAAATCTGGTGTTATTTTCCCTACATCAAAGGAATAAATGAAGTCTGTACTATGGAGTTTTCTATCATGACATGGTTCCGCCAACCGATGTCTCATAGCCCAAAATCATCATATGTTGCCCACAATTAAGTTATCAATCCGGTGTTGAGAGTTCCGAGATAGATCCAAGTCCAAAGGCTCAAATTGTCCGTAACCGGGGACACGGCTAATCGATTAGGTTTAAACCCTCTGCAGAGGTTTGTACACTTTACCCGCAAGATTCGATCCTCTTTTCACGCTCTCGCACTTCGTGGTGTTTGAGAACAAGATGATCAAACATGGTCTTCGAAGAGTTCCTCGACCACCGTCCGTACTCATCCCATCCTACCGCAGTTCTACATCTGCTAGCACCGCCCCAGCCAGAGTCACAACTAAGGTCAACCAAGCCGAGCCCATAATGACTTGCGGTTGCAGGTAAGCTTCCGGGCATGAAGTATTCTTCCGTCTCTTTGAGTCTGGGTGAAGCTTTCGCAAGATGTCATGGCGCTTCTCCATGCATCCCGCCAACCACTGGTTTCTCCAGGTGCCCACAACAAATCCTTCACCCAAGAGTGTATTGAATTCTTGTCTCGAGTCTTGAAGTCTTGAGGCCTTGAAAATGCAGTCCTTGCAGATGCCATCATGGAGTTGTCGTCATTGACGTAGAGTCCTCCTTCTTCACACCACTCTCGAGCACTCATACCAACCCCGTCTACTATAGTGTAGCATTAAATAAAATATCGTCCCGGGCTTGGTAACAGGGTGATGGGTTCCTACATCATGCATACTACTCAACTACAAGAACTCAATATCACTACTGGAGGTGGTTGCAAAGGTGCCACTAAGTGCAACAAAACATAGGTATGAAAGTATGGTCAAAGTGAACTTGCCTTGTTGACGATCTACGAAAACTAGGGACTCGTGGTAGCAAACTTCGCACTCCGGAAATTCTACCGAGACAAACAATAACCATAATAAGCACATTGCATATGATCACTTAACACAATAGCATAGTAACATAACACACCAAAACAAACAGTCAAAACCCAAAGGGAAAACTCAAGAATTCCAACTCAAAGTTTTTCCTACTTCAAGCAACAACTAGAAATAGTTTTATATAACAAAAATTTTCTCAACATAACCTAATCATGGGTTTTTGTTAACTTAACAGAAAAGAATGCATTAAATAACTAGGAGCAAAAAGAATCAATTTAAAAGCTATTGTAAAACTCCTATTAGGCCTAATTCCAAATTCTATTAAGAAAAATAAAATAAAAGTTTTATTTATTATAAATAAAAGTTCATCCCATAAAGTGACAGAAACTATCCTAGAATAATCAATCACATGTGTAAAATACATTTATTGACTAATTAAAATAATAGGAAAACAGTAGCTAGTTAATTAAACAAGATTCTGCTTAAAACTAATTTTTATTAATCCTAAAATACCCAAATTAGTTCCTACGGTTAGGCAATGTCAAAATAAAGTTGGGACAAAAGAATCATATAAAAATAATTTTCCTAACTCATTTTATGGCAGATTTACTATTCTGACTAAATCTAAAATAAAGCAATTTTAGTTAATTTTAACATAGCTAATAATATTTTCTACAGAAACTATAGAAAATTTGCAAACCAACAAAAAAGAATCACTCAAAAATATTAAGTAGAATAAAAGATATGAATTTTTCAAATCTGAAACTATTCTGTTAAAACAGAAAACGAAAATAAAGAAAAAACGACTAAATGGGCTAACTAGCGATCGCGCGTAATATAACTAAATGGGCCCTAGGGTTAAACGAGTCGGGCGGTACTAAAAATAAAACCTAACAAAAAATAAACCAGAATTTAAACGGGTAAAACCCGGTTTTAAATTAATGCGCGTATTCTTCGGGGTTCTAATCCTAGCCGTAGGATTGGGATCGGACGGGGGTGGGAAGCTCCGGCGACTCACCGGCGTTCGACGGCGGAGGAGGCTTGGGCGGCGAGTGCGTTGGCCTCTCCGGTCGTCGGGGAGGTCGGCGGAGGCTCCGGCAAAGGGGTGACGAGGGGTGGTCTGGTGGAGTGGGTGGAGCTCGGGGAGGGCTAGGGCGACGGCGGCGAGGCAAATGGCGGCGACGGCGTTCGGCAAGTCCGGCGAAGCAGCGTGAGGAGGAGGAGGGTTCCGCGAGGGGCAAGGGGGAATAAAAGGGAGGGGCTATATAGGCGGGCCTCACCTTGGGCGGGGGTGAATCGGGGGCGGATCAAATCCGGATCCTTCGGGATCCATGAGAGGGCGTGGCGAGGTGGCGGGCGTGGGGTTGAAGGAGGTGGGGCCCACTGGCAGGGGGGAGGGGTGGCGGTCGGTTGGCCGAGCCAAGGAGGTTCGTGGTGAGGAGGGTGGCGGGCAAGGCTGGCTGGCTCGGTCGGTCGCTGGTGGGCGGGTGGGCAAGGCCATGGTTGCCTCGGCTGGCTGGGCGGTGTATGTCTGGCTGGCGCCGAGGTCTTTCACTTTTTTTTTTAAATTTATTTTTTTTGAAAAATAAAACAGAGATAGAATATAAAATATAAATATTTTATATAGGACATATATATACTAAAATGATCAGGGGAATATTCCCTATCATTTGAACATTTTTCCAGGGGCAAAATCCAAAGTTTATAAAAAATCATTTTTTTCAAAATTCAAATAAAACTCAATTTTGAATTCAAAACTTTTGGCATTGTTTTCCTCTGATATTTTTGGAGTGTCATGTTTACTCCTCTCATACTTTTGCTCAAGTATTTATCAGGCATAGTTTTTGAAATGATTCCCACTTGCCAAAGTTTGAATTCAAATTCCAGAACTCAAAATCTTCTGAAACTCCAAATGGCACTTTCAAATGACTTTCAATTTGATATTTTTTTAACTTCCAACTCATATTTCATATAATTGAAGAAGTCATTTTATCTTCCCTCATGAAAATCATTGAGTGGCATAAAGCTTTGAATTTGAAATATTCTCAGTTGAAATTCAAATCTTTCCAAAACCCTTTTCATTCCAAATGGAAGAAGTCATGTCATCTTCACTCTAGGGTTTGGTGTTGGAATGGACTTGAATTCATTGAGATCCAAAAAAAAGGGGAAAGTTTGGGAAGTCATTTCATTCCCTCTCATTCAACTTTCAAAAGTTTTCAAATTCCACTCAGTTTCACTCAATCAATCAAACCAACAATCAGACAACAAGCATAGTTATTTATCTAATATAACATTCCAAAATTTAGAATTTTGGGATGTTACAGAAGAGATGGTGATACAAGTGCAATATGGAAAGTAGATATAGGTATTTGTAATCTAAAATAATAAAAACAGCAAGGTAACAAGTGATATACGTGAGCGTAAACGGTATTGCAATGATAGGAAACAAGGCCTAGGGTTCATACTTTCACTAGTGCAAGTTCTCTCAACAATAATAACATAGATAGATCATATAACAATCCCTCAACATGCAACAAAGAGTCACTCCAAAGCCACTAATAGCGGAGAACAAACGTAGAGATTATGGTAGGGTACGAAACCACCTCAAAGTTATTCTTTCGGATCAATCTATAAAAGAGTTCGTACTAGAATAACACCTTAAGACACAAATCAACCAAAACCCTAATGTCACCTAGATACTCCATTGTCACCTCAAGTATCCGTGGGCATGATTAGACGATATGCATCACACAATCTCAGATTCATGCAACCAACACAAAGTACTTCAAAGAGTGCCCCAAAGTTTCTACCGGAGAGTCAAGAACGTGTGCCAACCCCTATGCATAGGTTCATGGGCGGAACCCGCAAGTTGGTCACCAAAACATACATCAAGTGACACATGATATCCCATTGTCACCACAGATAAACACGGCAAGACATACATCAAGTGTTCTCAAATTAAGACTCAATCCAATAAGATAACTTCAAGAGGGAAACTCAATTCATCACAAGAGAGTAGAGGGGGAGAAACATCATAAGATCCAACTATAATAGCAAATCTCGCGATACATCAAGATCGTGCCATAGAGGGAACACGAGAGAGAAAGATCAAACACATAGCTACTGGTACATACCCTCAGCCCCGAGGGTGAACTACTCCCTCCTCGTCATGGAGAGCGCCGGGATGATGAAGACGGCCACCGGTGATGGGTTCCCCCTCCGGCAGGGTGCCAGAACGGACTCCTGAGAGGTTTTTGGTGGCTGCAGAGGCTTGCGGCGGCAGAACTCCAGATATATCTTGATATTATATGGTTTTAGGGTATGTAGGCATATATAGGCGAAAGAAGTCGGTCGGGAGGTGCTCGAGGGGCCCACGAGACAGGCGCGCCAGAGGGGGGCGCCCCCCTATCTCCTGGCCTCCTCGAGTATCTTTCGACTTGACCTCCAAGTCTCCGTGATCATATTCTTCCCAAAAATAACGATGCCGAAGGTTTCATTCCGTTTGGACTCAGTTTGATATTCCTTTTCCTCGAAATACTGAAACAGGCAATAAAACAACAATATGGGCTGGACCTCCGGTTAATAGGTTAGTCCCAAAAGTAATATAAAAGTGTATAATAAAGCCCTTAATCATTCAAAACAAGTAATATAATAGCATGGAACGATCAAAAATTATAGATACGTTGGAGACGTATCATACCCAACCTGGGGTTTATTACCGGTGAGGAGCTCGTATGCCGTCTTGCCGAGTAGCTTGTGAAGATACAAGCGATTTGTTGCATGACAAGCCGTCTTAACCGCTTCCGCCCAAAAGTGTTTTGGAGTCTTGTACTCATCAAGCATCGTTATTGCCATCTCAATAAGAGTTCGGTTCTTCCTCTCAACAACTCCATTTTGTTGAGGTGTGTACGTAGCCGAGAACTCGTGTGAAATCCGTTCTTCGTCAATAAAGGTATCCACATTTGCGTTCTTGAACTCCGTTCTGTTGTCGCTTCGAACCTTCTTGATCTTCACTTCAAATTGATTTTGGGACTTCCTAGCGAAGTTCTTGAAGATCTTTTGGACCTGCGATTTATCGTCAAGAAAGAACACACACGTAAATCTTGAAAAATCATCGACTATGACTAGACGAAATGAGTTACCACCGAGACTTTTGTAGGCATTGGGACCAAAGAGATCCATATGAAGTAGCTCGAGCGGTCTTCTCGTGGTCATGATGTTCTTCACCGGGTGACTTCCTCCAACCTGTTTTCCTACTTGACAAGCACTGCACAATCTATCCTTGTCAAATATAACATCTTTTACTCCAAGGATATGATCACCTTTAATAAGCTTATCAAGTTTTCGCATGCCCACATGACCTAACCTTCTATGCCACAACCAGCCTTTAGAAGATTTAGCAATTAAGCAAGTTCTAGGTTGAGCCTTTTTAGTGAAATCAACAATGTAAAGATCACCTCTACGTATACTAGTAAAGACCATTTTATGATTATCTCTACGAAACACTTGGCAATCTACTTCGGTAAATTGGACATTGAAACCAAATTCAACAAGTCTAGATACGGAAAGTAAATTGTAGCCAAGAGATTCAACTAGCATAACATTTTTTATGGAGCTATCATGTGAGATGGCCACCTTACCAAGGCCAACCACCTTACCCTTTGATTTATCACCAAAGTGACGTACTTCCGAGGGTCGTCGTTTTTCGCAAGCTCACGAAACATGTCCTTGTCTCCGGTCATATGATCGGTACATCCACTATCAAGGACCCATTCCTTTCCTCCAGCCATGTAGCCGCGGGGATTAGCCATAAGACCAAAGTGTCTCATTGCATCATCAAGGTCATTCTCATCATCCTCATAATAGTATCCATGTTCAACATCATATTGTAATTGATCATTTCCTAGAGAAGGTGATTCATTAGAAGTATGACCGTAACAATGTTCATCTCTATGGATTCTAATGACTTCAGAAATGATATTGCTAATAATTCCAACATCTCCTTTGGCACGCATGAGATCACGAAGCTCAAACAGGCAATCATCAAACTTAGGATCACTAGTACTCATTCTATTCAAGGCAATAGACTTATGGATAATCTCATCTAGATTTTTCAAGGAATAATTTGGGAATCGTTCCTCAAGAAATCTCCATATGTTGTAAGCACAATCAAGAGCAGGTAAGCTAGCAATCAAATTTTTAGGCAATCCTCTAATGATAAGATTGATAGTTCTAAGATTGCAAATCATGTCAAGATCCTCATCGGGAGTGCGATGCAAAGGATCACTAGGGGGAATGCAAGGACTACTAATGAACTTGTTCAAGTGATATTCATTGAAAATCTCAAGCATCTCATTCTTCCACTCATGAAGGAACTCTCCATCAAGAATAGGCACTCTACGTCTAAGACTCCCCAACGTAGATTCATCCATCTTCCTCCAAAGGTGTTTAAACCAAAGCAATGGAGACCAATGCTCTGATAACAATTGAAAGGACCGAGAAGAGGTGTCTAGAGGGGGTGAATAGACTCTTAACAAAAAAGTTGCGGTTTTTTTTCTTCAAGTTAAGGTAGAGTTTTAGCACAAGTTTAAACATTCACAATACATAACAAGCAAGCATGGCAAGATTATATGAGCAGCGGAAAGTGAAGCATGCAAGTTGCAAGAATGTAAAGGGATGGGATTGGAGTGTGCAAACGCAATTGGAGACACGGAGATTTTTGGCGTGGTTCCAATAGGTGGTGCTATCATACATCCACATTGATGGAGACTTCAACCCACGAAGGGTAACAGTTGTGCGAGTCCACAGAGGGCTCCACCCACGAAGGGTCCACGAAGAAGCAACCTTGTCTATCCCACCATGGCCATCGCCCACGAAGGACTTGCCTCACTTGGGTAGATCTTCACGAAGTAGGCGATCTCCTTGCCCGTACAAACTCCTTGGTTCAACTCCACAATCTTGACGGAGGCTCCCAAGTGACACCTAACCAATCTAGGACACACCACTCTCCAAAAGGTAATAGATAGTGTGTTGATGATGAACTCCTTGCTCTTGTGCTTCAAATGATAGTCTCCCCAACACTCAACTCTCTCTCACGGATTTGGATTTGGTGGAAAGATGATTTGAGTGGAAAGCAAGTTGGAGAAGGCTAGAGATCAAGATTTATATGTGGTTGGAATGGAATATCTTGACCTCAACACATGAGTAGGTGGTTCTCTCTCAGGAAATATATGCTGGAAGTGTAGGCATGTTCTGATGGCTCTCCTCATGAATGAAGAGTGGGTGGAGGGGTATATATAGCCTCCGCACAAAATCTAACCGTTACACAAAAATCACCAAACTCGATGGGACCGAATCAGAAAACTCGGTCAGACCGATTTAGTTCATAATGTGACAGTTAGGCATTTCGGTGGGACCGATGTGCTAGGGTTAGGGTAAAACCTCATCTCGGTTTGACCGATTACACAAACTCGGTGAGACCAATTTTGGTAATAAGCAGAACAGAGAGTTGGTCAGGCAAAATCGGTGGGACCGATTGCTTATCTCGGTGGGACCGAAATAACTGCAATAGGCAACAGAGAGTTTGCAAGCCCATCTCGGTGAGACCGAGATCCCATCGGTGAGACCGAAGTGACTAGGGTTTGTGGCAGTGGCTATGTCAAGTGAACTCGATGGCGCCGAGTAGAATGTTTCGGTGGGGCCGAGTTTGACTTTTTTGTTTGGGACATATGTGGATATGAGAAAGTGGTTGAGGGTTTTGGAGCATATCACTAAGCACTTTGAGCAAGCAAGCCATTAAGCAAAACCTCATCCCCTTTTAATAGTATTGGCTTTCCTATGGACTCAATGTGATCTCAGATCACTGAAAGTAAAATGTAGAGTCTTGAGCTTTTGAGCCTGAACCAATCCTTTGTCCTTAGCACCTTGAAGGGGTTCCAAATCCTCTTGTCCACGCCACTCCATCTGTTGAACTTGTCTGAAATATTCTAGATAAACCATTAGTTCAACAAGAGATATGTTGACATTAATTACCAAAACCACCCAGGGAGCACTTGTTCTTTCAGATTCGCAGGAGAGTGTGGAGTCTGATGAGTCATTGCACACTACTTTGCTCCTCGAGACCATGGCTCAGGAGATGGAACATGATGAAAAAGTGAGTTCATGTGTTGGGAAGACTCCTAGTACTTTATGTATGAGTGGGAAAAAACTTACTCTGATGTGGTAAAATCTCTTCCTCAGATTGTGGAGGTGGATAATATAAATGACCCAAATCTGAAAATCGTCACTGACTACATGGTCGAGTCACCTGATGCTGTAATGGACACTGAGGTGATTCCTACACCTCCCCTAGTTACTGAAGAGAACCTGCGTTTCAGCCTACGCAATGTGCAGAACAAGATGGAGAGAGTGGAGGAAAAAGCCATGGCAGTGGCAAAGAAGAGGGACATTGAAGGTACCCCCAAAACTCCCAACTCTTTAGACGCTTTAAATAATTCTGAACTTATTATTGAGCAGTCAAGATGGGAGTTAATATTGCTGATGCGGACTTTGATAGTGTGGATATCCTTAGGGAATTGGAGAAATGTAGAAACAAGTATAATGTGAATGATAATCATAGCAATCCTGATGTTGGGGGGTGGACTACGATGTTAACCAATGCTAAAGGGGATCATACTGATAGAATAAATTCGAGGCATACCGTAGTCGATCATCCGAGGACCAAGCAATCACACGAGCACGACACCGAGATTTGCTAACGAGGTTCACCAATATGGCTACATCCCCGGGGCATTGACTATGGGCGCTCCTCCCCATGACACCACTACAATACTGCACCAGGTCGCCCTGGACGCCGGCACATGCCGTCGGCTTCCCCTGCATTCCTGTGCTATTATGTTGGCATAGGTTATATCCTGTGTCTACCCTCACTATATAAGAGAGGCCTAGGATACAAGTGTCCTATTAGGACACGACTCCATATCCTATCTAAACACAATACTACTCAGAGTCCAGTTGTAACCTACCTTGTACATAATATTCGACACAAATCTAACAAACTCCACCTTGGCGAATATTCTCCACCACCTTGAATTCGTCAATGCGTCAAACTTCCATGCACATTGTACTTGAGCTTATCCCATGAGTACCACTGCTACTCCAAAGACTCCATATGACTCCACCTGCAACTTGTAGTTCCTCCATTTCTTGACCACAGTCAACGCTCAAGTGAAATTAAATTTCACCTTACTCTAGTTTGCGCTCCCAACTTCCAGAGTGTCCGTCCAACGCCATCACACACTGATCACTGGCCTACGTGAAAGTGAACAACTCATATATTGGGTGTCACACATAAGAGTCGTTACCTGAACTCAACATCACCGCTCCTTTCTTGACCGCCAGTCTGAAACTTGAAGGAATTTCACCATTGCGTGTAGTCATCCCGAGTCAAATTCACACTTGTCTCACCACATGTATGACCACCAGAGCCCTGGCCTGTCTCCATGCCCCGTCCATACTGCACGCCTCGCTGCTATTACTGCGTCAAGCCTCCGCTGTCCCGGTCGAGTCTCAAGGGTCACGAAACCACACCACTCAACCCTCACTGTAGAGTACCATCGATCATCACCGACCGATGGCGAGTTTCACACTTTCATCAGACCACCGAGCTCCAGTCTGAATTGCGCGTCCCTCGCTTTTTTCCCGTCGCTGAAATAGGCTTCGATTCGCTGGATCCTTACACCGTAGCCCGTCAATCCAGCTCCACTTTCAACATGGCTCCATGGTAGATGATCATTCCACCCCTACGCCTCATCGACTTCAAGCTCCGTGTATACACCACCTTGAACCAACACTGCGCCATAGTCTTGTCGAAGCAATACAAGCACTCGGGCCTGCACCACGTGTTTCCACACCCCAAAAGTCGGTCATCATCAGCATCACGCTCATAAGTCATCGTCGCTGATCCCACCACCGTCTTCTGTACCGACCGACTCACATCAATCCTGTCAGACTGACTAGTCCGACCCAGCTGAACTTGTTCGACTGCAACAACACGCTCAAGGCTCTTAAATCATCTTTCACGAATTCTCATCCGTCACATGATACTTTCATCTTAGCTGACATGACTTCCTGCAACGCCTTCAAGCATCCCTGTTGTGCCAACACAAAATTTCTCCTTTGTCTGCCATAACCCAAGGTTTTCAATTCCTTGAACTTCTCCACCCCAAACCTGGTACCCACTGACGCCATGGTTCTTTGTACGGCTGACTCTATGAAAAAATTAATCGAGCTTCCACCACAATGCCCCAAGTACACGAGAAAAACCTGAAGAGGTACACCCCTGTGTACTAATAGCAAAATCCAACCAAACTTGGTCTTTCACGTGATATGCTCCTGGCTCAATATATGCTAGCTTTGCTCTGTCAAGTCTGTGCTTTCTAACGTATACGTATCAATCGATGTTTCTCCACCGATTGATCTGCTGCCTCCGTCCATGTCGCATATGAGGACTCGGTCCTCTTTTTGGTCCAAAACAAATCCCATATATGTGCACCATCGCACTATAACCCGTGTGTTCTGCCTTGGATCGGCAGGCTCTACACCTGGGCCACTTGCCCATCCAGCACCTGGCTGGAACGTGCCCGCATCTAGCACGCCCCCCGCCTCCAAGCCCTCAGGCCACGCCCCGCGATGTTGCTGGCCGCTCACCCACACACGCTGGTAGATTCCGCGTGCGCCGCTGTCAGTCCATCGATATACTCTACCTCGCCGACACGGTCTAGAACACGCCTTGCTATACATGATCCAGTCACTCGATTGCCTCTGATCCTCGCCGAGATCTCAACCGCGGTACAGGACGACTTTCACAGAAAAAATTGCTTCTCATCCGAGCGTAAGCTTCGGCCACAAAGACTGATTCTTCCACATGTCATCTCCATGACTAACTCAACGACGATCCTTCTCTGAATCAACCCGCAGCCTCCTTGTACCTTGCTCTGATACCACTTGATAGAATAAATCCGAGGCATACCATAGTCGATCTTCCGAGGACCAAGCAATAACACGAGCAGGACACCGAGATTTGCTAACGAGGTTCACCAATATGGCTACATCCTTGGGGCATTGACTATGGGCGCTCCTCCCCATGACACCGCTACAATACCGCACCAGGTTGCCCTGGACGCCGGTACATGCCGCCGGCTTCCCCTGCGTTCATGTGCTATTATGTTGGCATAGCTTATATCGTGTGTCTATCCTCGCTATATAAGAGAGGCCTAGGATACAAGTGTCCTATTAGGACACGACTCCATATCCTATCTAAACACAATACTACTCGGAGTCCAATTGAAACCTACCTTGTACATAATATTCGACACAACTCTAACAAAAGACCCCTTTAAATATGAAATGGGGGGATGAAAATGAAGGAAATTTGCCCTATAGGCAATAATAAAGTTATTATTTATATTTCCTTATATCATGATAAATGTTTATTATTCATGCTAGAATTGTATTAAGTGGAAACTTAGTACATGTGTGAATACATAGACAAACAGAGTGTCACTAGTATGCCTCTACCTGACTAGCTCGTTGATCAAAGATGGTTAAGTTTCCTAGCCATTGACATGAGTTGTCATTTGATTAACGGGATCACATCATTAGAGAATGATGTGATTGACTTGATCCATCCGTTAGCTTAGCACTATGATCGTTTAGTTTATTGCTGTTGCTTTCTTCACGACTTATACATGTTCCTATGACTATGAGATTATGCAACTCCCGAATACCAGAGGAACACTTAGTGTGCTATCAAACATCACAACGTAACTGGGTGATTATAAAGATGCTCTATAGGTGTCTCCGATGGTGTTTGCTGGGTTGGCATAGATCGAGATTAGGATTTGTCACTCCGTGTTTCGGAGAGGTATCTTTGGGCCCTCTCGGTAATGCACATCACTATAAGCCTTGCAAGCAATGTGACTAATGAGTTAGTTACAGGATGATACATTATGGAACGAGTAAAGAGACTTGCCGGTAACGAGATTGAACTAGGTATTGATATACCACGATCGAATCTCGGGCAAGTAACATACTGATGACAAAGGGAACAACGTATGTTGTTATGCGGTTTTGACCAATAAAGATCTTCATAGAATATGTAGGAACCAATATGAGCATCCAGGTTTCGCTATTGGTTATTGACCGGAAGTGAGTCTCGGTCATGTCTACATAGTTCTCGAACCCGTAGGGTCCGCACGCTTAACGTTCGATGACGATCGGTATTATGAGTTTATGTGTTTTCATGTAGCGAAGGTTGTTCGGAGTCCCGGATGTGATCACGGACATGACGAGGAGTCTCGAAATGGTTGAGAAATAAAGATTGATATATTGGAAGGCTATGTTTGGACACCGGAATGGTTCCGCATGAGTTCGGGCATTTTCCGGTGTATCGGGGGTTACAGGAACCCCCCAAGGAGTCAATGGGCCTTATTGGGCCTTAGTTGGAGAGCGGAGGAGGCGGCCAGGTGGAGGCCCCCCCAAGCCCAATCCGAATTGGGGTGGGGGGTCGGCCCCCCTTTCCTTTTCTCCCTCTCCCTCTTCCTTCTTCTCCTACTCCAACTAGGGAAAGGGGAAACCTACTCCTACTAGGAGTAGGACACCCCCCCTTGGGTGCGCCATAGAGAGGGCCGGCCCTCCCCTCCTCCACTCCTTTATATACGGGGGAGGGGGGCACCCCATAGACGCACAACTAGATTGTTTAGCCGTGTGCGGTGCCCCCCTCCACAGATTTCCACCTCGGTCATATCATTGTAGTGCTTAGGCAAAGCCCTGCATCGGTAACTTCATCAACACCGTCATCACGCCTTCGTCCTGACAAAACTCCCCCTCGACCTCAGCTGGATCTAGAGTTCGTGGGACGTCACCGAGCTGAACGTCTGCAGATCGCGGAGGTGTCGTACGTTCGGTGCTAGGATCGGTCGAATCATGAAGACGTACGACTACATCAACAGCATTGTCATAACGTTTCCGCTTTCGGTCTACGAGGGTACGTGGACACACTCTCCCGCTCGTTGCTATGCATCACCTAGATGGATCTTGCGTGTGCATAGGAAAAATATTGAAATTACTGCGGTCCCCATCAGTGGTATCCGAGCCAGGTCTATGCGTAAATGTTATATGCACGAGTAGAACACAAAGAGTTGTGGCTGATAATAGTCATATTGCTTACCAGCATGTCATACTTTGGTTTGGCAGTATTGTTGGATGAAGCGGCCCAGACCGACATTACGCGTACGCTTACACGAGATTGGTTCTACCGACGTGCTTCGCACACATGTGGCTAGTGGGTGTATGTTTCTCCAACTTTAGTTGAATCGAGTGTGGCTACGCCCGGTCCTTGTTGAAGGTTAAAACAGCACACTTGACGAAAAATCGTTGTGGCTTTTGATGCGTAGGTAAGAACGGTTCTTGTTAAGCCCGTAGCAGCCACGTAAAACTTGCAACAACAAAGTAGAGGACGTCTAACTTGTTTTTGCAGGGCAATGTTGTGATGTGATATGGTCAAGACATGATGCTATATAAATTGTTTTATGAGATGATCATGTTTTGTAAAAGTTATCGGCAACTCGCAGGAGCCTTATGGTTGTCGCTTTATTGTATGAAATGCAATCGCCATGTAATTGCTTTACTTTATCACTAAGTGGTAGCGATAGTCATAGAAGCAATAGTTGGCGAGACAACAACGATGCTTTGATGGAGATCAAGGTGTCAAGCCGGTGACGATGGTGATCATGACAGTGCTTTGGAGATGGAGATCAAAGGCACAAGATGATGATGGCCATATCATATCACTTATATTGATTGCATGTGATGTTTATCCTTTATGCATCTTATTTTGCTTAGTTCGGCGGTAGCATTATAAGATGATCTCTCACTAAATTTCAAGGTATAAGTGTTCTTCCTGAGTATGCACCATTGCTACAGTTCATCGTGCCGAGACACCACGTGATGATCGGGTGTGATAAGCTCTACGTTCACATACAACGGGTGCAAGCCAGTTTTGCACACGCAGAATACTTGGGTTAAACTTGACGAGCCTAGCATATGCGGATATGGCCTCGGAACACTGAGACCAAAAGGTCGAGCGTGAATCATATAGTCGATATGATCAACATAGTGATGTTCACCATTTAAAACTACTCCATCTCACGTGATGATCGGACATGGTTTAGTTGATATGGATCACGTGATCAATTAGATGATTAGAGGGATGTCTATCTAAGTGGGAGTTCTTAAGTAATATGATTAATTGAACTTTAATTTATCATGATCTTAGTACCTGATAGTATTTTGCATGTCTATGTTGTTGTAGATAAATGGCCCGTGCTACTGTTCCGATGATGGTAGCAACTACACGGACTGGGTCCGTAACTTGAGGATTATCCTCATTGCTGCATAGAAGAATTACGTCCCGGAAGCATTGCTAGGTGCTAGGCCTGCTGCATATGCTACTGATGACGTTAAGAATGTCTGGCAGAGCAAAGCTGATGACTACTCGATAGTTCAGTGTGCCATGCTTTACGGCTTAGAACCGGGACTTTAACGAAGTTTTGAACGTCATGGAGCATATGAGATGTTCCAGGAGTTGAAGTTAATATTTCAAGCAAATGCCCGGATTGAGAGATATGAAGTCTCCAATAAGTTCTATAGCTGCAAGATGGAGGAGAATAATTCTGTCCGTGAACATATACTCGGAATGTCTGGGAACCACAACCACTTGACTCAAGTGGAAGTTAATCTTCCTGATGATAGTGTCATTGACAGAGTTCTTCAATCACTGCCACCAAGCTACAAAGCTTCGTGATGAACTATAATATGCAAGGGATGGATAAGACAATTCCCGAGCTCTTCGCGATGCTAAAAGCTGCGGAGGTAGAAATCAAGAAGGAGCATCAAGTGTTGATGGTCAACAAGACCACCAGTTTCAAGAAGAAGGGCAAAGGGAAGAAGGGGAACTTCAAGAAGAACGGCAAGCAAGTTGCTGCTCAAGTGAAGAAGCCCAAGTCTGGACCTAAGCCTGAGACTGAGTGCTTCTATTGCAAAGGGACTGGTGCTACCTCTTGAGCACTACGTTGGATTTCCTTGAAGAGGAAAGGGTGATGCGGCAAAGTAGCGTAAGTATTTCCCTCAGTTTTTGAGAACCAAGGTATCAATCCAGTAGGAGGCTACGCGCGAGTTCCTCTCACCTGCACAATACAAATAACTCCTCGCAATGAACGCAATAAGGGGTTGTCAATCCCTTCACGGTCACTTACGAGAGCGAGATCTAATAGATATGATAGGATAATATTTTTGGTATTTTTGTGATAAAGATGCAAAGTAAAATAAAAGCAAAGTAAAAAAGCAAAGGAAATAACTAAGTGTTGGAGGATTAATATGATGAAGATAGACCCGGGGGCCATATATTTCACTAGTGGCTTCTCTCAAGAGCATAAGTATTTTACGGTGGGTGAACGAATTACTATTGAGCAATTGACAGAATTGAGCATAGTTATGAGAATATCTAGGTATGATCATGTATATAGGCATCACGTCCGAGACAAGTAGACCGACTCTGCCTCTGCATCTACTACTATTACTCCACTCATCGACCGCTATCCAAAGATGCATCCGAGTATTAAGTACATGAAAACAGAGTAACGCCTTAAGCAAGATGACATGATGTAGATGGATAAATTCATGCAATATGATAAAAACCCCATCTTGTTATCCTCGATGGCAACAATACAATACGTGCCTTGCTGCCCCTACTGTCACTTGGAAAGGACACCGCAAGATTGAACCCAAAGATAAGCACTTCTCCCATTGCAAGAAACATCCATCTAGTAGGCCAAACCAAACTGATAATTCAAAGAGACTTGCAAAGATAACCAATCATACATAAAAGAATTCAGAGAAGATTCAAATACTGTTCATAGATAATCTTGATCATAAACCCACAATTGATCGGTCTCAACAAGCACACCGCAAAAAGAAGATTACATCGAATAGATCCCCACGAGAGAGGGGGAGAACATTGTATTGAGATCCAAAAAGAGAGAAGAAGCCATCTAGCTACTAACTGTGGACCCGAAGGTCTGAGGTAAACTACTCACACTTCATCGGAGAGGCTATGGTGTTGATGTAGAAGCCCTCCGTGATGGGTTCCTTCCCGTGAGCTCCTAACAGGCCCCAAGATGGGATCTCATGGGTACAGAAGGTTGTGGCGGTGGAATTAGGTTTTGGCCCGATGTCGATCGCTTGGGGGCAATGAGGTATATATAGGAGGAAGGAGTACGTCGGTGGAGCAACAGGGGCCCACGAGGGTGGAGGGCGCTACTGGGGGTGGGCGTGCCTCTACCTCATGGCTTCCTCCGTTTCTTGACGAGGGTCCAAGTCCTGGATCATGTTCGTGAGAAAATCACGCTCGAAGGTTTCATTCCGCTTGGACTCCGCTTGATATTCCTTTTTCACGAAACTCAAATAGGCAAAAACAACAATTCTGGGATGGGCCTCCGGTTAATAGGTTAGTCCAAAAAATAATACAAAAGTGGATAATAAAGCCCATTAATGTCCAAAACAGTAGATAATATAGCATGGAGCAATAAAAAATTATAGATACGTTGGAGACGTATCAAGCATCCCCAAGCTTAATTCCTGCTTGTCCTAGAGTAGGTAAATGATAAAAAAGATAATTTTTGATGCGGAGTGCTACTTGGCATAATTTCAATGTAATTCTTCTTAATTGTGGCATGAATATTCAGATCCTAAAGATTCAAGACAGAAGTTCATATTGACATAAAAATAATAATACTTCAAGCATACTAACTAAGCAATTATGTCTTCTCAAAATAACATGGCCAAAGAAAGTTATCCCTACAAAACCATATAGTCTGGCTATGCTCTATCTTCACCACACAAAGTATTTAAATCATGCACAACCCCGATGACAAGCCAAGCAATTGTTTCATACTTTTGACATTCTCAAACTTTTTCAATCTTCACACAATACATGAGCGTGAGCCATGGATATAGCACTATATGTGGAATAGAATGGTGGTTGTGGAGAAGACAAAAAAGGAGAAGATAGTCTCACATCAACTAGGAGTATCAACGGGCTATGGAGATGCCCATGTCAGGACCCCGATTCCAAGTCACATCGATCTAGCCGGTAACACCTCATATCACTTTGCGGCCTCACGCACGGTATTCCCACGGGTGTCGCCTTACCATGGACCAGGACCGTTTGTGCCTTTTGGCTCACGTATATGATAGTGTCGCTAGCATCTACATGACAGAGAACCCGGGCCTACATGGCTAGTCGTGAACCCAAAGCGGCACTAACCCATGGGGACAGGCATACATGAATCACATCGAGCATGTCGGTCATCAACGTGTGAATCGGGCTGTAGCACTGGCTAACAGGACTCCGTAACCCGGCTGTAGCAGGCTAGGCAGACACGGATGTCATCTGCGTGACATTTTCAAGGGATGTACCACAGAACGAAGTGAAACACATGCCGCCACCAAGTGTCCAGAGCAGTTGTCTTTGGGCTAGCAGGACTCGTGAACCGGCTGTAGCGGACTACTATCACTCGGGAAGCACTAGACTACATTTCCCCATATGAGAGGCTGCCAAGGATAAACAACTAGATTGTCGGATCCCACTCATACCAAGCATTTCAATCATACACACAATATGCCCGATATGAGTACATACAACATGGCATCACAACAGAACTCTACAACTCAAAGTACTTTATTTAAAAGGCTCCGAGGAGCCATACATAACATGTTCATATAGATAGGGGTCACATGACCCGACACTCAAGTCATACAAACATACAAGCACATGCGGAAGCAAACTAGTCTAAGTACAGATACTAAAAAGAAAGAAGGCTTGACGAAGCCCTTCTATCTACATCGGCCCTTCACAAGTCTGGGACCACCACCTGGGTGGCTATCACTCGTCGACGTTAAGGTCTACGTAGAACCCATCGGAGGGGGCGGTGTTGTCGTCTGAAAACAATAATTAAAGCAACATGAGTACGGAGGTACTCAGCAAGTCTTACACCAGAATCCTACTATACATGCACATTCTCAAGAAGGTAGTGGAGTTATTGCAGCAAGCCAGCTTTGACTCTTGGCTAAGCTATCCTACGTGACACCACTTGAAAAGCATTTGTCGCACACGAGTCCACTAATCACCAACACAATACTCCACCGTGGATCCTCTCTCGTCAACCTACGAGAGGGCCATCCATGTACTCACACTTATCTTGAGGCTTTTAGTAGTATCCATTTACTTGTCTATGAACCGTATAGGTGACCAAGTAGTCCTTCATCATGACGCGCTATTCAAATAGTTTTATACCCTGCAGGGGTGTACTTCTTCACACACGCTCTCACCACTTATCGCCGTTACACGACGTGTACTCGACAACCTTCAAGCGGAAGCCCAGCGAGGGTGTCGGCCACAACCTGACTAAACACACGTGTCCCTAGTCCAGGTTTATCGCCTATTCGGGTTCCATCCGCAGGGAGTCCGGCCGAGGTTTCCACTAACGGCCCCGAACGATGTGTGGAGGGTTCCCGAGACACCAAACGGGCGAATCGGTACACCGGGCCACGTGCCTACCGCAACACAGCCCACCCCTAAGGTCGGCGCCATGCGCATGGCCCCAAAGATGCTACAAACACCAGAAACTACTTTGCAACTCCCGGACAGAGGACAAGAGTGGTTAATAAGTCGAGAGGGTCCATTGGTTTTGGTCCCAATGCGTGGTAGTAGCTGAATCTTAAATCACACACACAGATCTCAGTCCTTAAGGACGGGTTCAATGAAACAACCCACCATGTACTCCTACATGGCCTCTCATCGATACCTTTACCAAATCATGTTCAACACCTCACTCTCATTACCGACACAACCTTTCACTCTAGTTCATCCTCCCGATGAGCCAGACCTGACACAACTCTATGTTGGGGAATGTAGCAGAAATTCAAAATTTTCTACGCATCACCAAGATCATCTATGGAGAAACTAGCAACGAGGGAAGGAGAGTGCATCTACATACCCTTGTAGATCGCTAAGCGGAAGCGTTCATGAGAACGGGGTTGAAGGAGTCGACTCATCGTGATCCAAATCACCGGAGATCCTAGTGCCGAACGGACGGCACCTCCGCGCTCAACACACGTGACAGCCCGGTGACGCCTCCCACGCCTTGATCCAGCAAGGAGAGAGGGAGAGGTTGAGGAAGACTCCATCCAGCAGCAGCACAACGGCGTGGTGGTGATGGAGGAGCGTGGCATCCCAGCAGGCTTCGCCAAGCACCAAGGGAGAGGAGGAAGAAGAGATGCAGGCTGCGCCAACGAGAGGAGAAGTTCTCATGTGTCTAGCAGCCCCAAACCTCAACTATATATAGGGGGAAGGGGGGGCTGCGCCCCCTTTAGGGTTTCCCCACCCCAAGGGGTGCGGCCAGCCCTAGATCCCATCTAGGGGGCGCGGCCAAGGGGGGAGGAGTGCCTCCCAAGTCAAGTGGAGGCCTCCCCTTAGGGTTTTACCCTTCCCATGCGCATGGGCCTTGGGGGCTGGTGCCCCTAGCCCATTAAGGCTAGGGCGCCCCACAGCCCATGCTACTGTATTGGACATGGTGGAACACTTTCCAACCTCCGGATCCCTCCGAATCCTCCGAACCTTCCGAAGCTTCCGGTACAATACCGAAAAACCCGAACTTTTCCTAACCCAACAACAACTTTCCATATATAAATCTTTACCTCCCGACCATTCCGAACTCCTCGTGACGTCCGGGATCTCATCCGGACTCAACAACATTCGTAACCACATACAAACTTCCTTTATAACCCTAGCGCCATCGAACCTTATGTGTAGACCCTACGGTTCGGGAGACATGCGACATGACCGAGACGTTCTCCGCCAATAACCAACAGCGGATCTGGATACCCATGTTGGCTCCTACATGTTCCACGATGATCTCATCGGATGAACCACGATGTCAAGGACTCAATCGATCCCGTATACAATTCCCTTTGTCTAGCGGTATTGACTTGCCCGAGATTCGATCGTCGGTATCCCGATACCTTGTTCAATCTCGTTACGCAAGTCTCTTTACTCGCTCCGTAACACATCATCCCGTGATCAACCCCTTGGTCACATTGTGCACATTATGATGATGTCCTACCGAGTGGGCCAGAGATACCTCTCCGCTCACGGAGTGACAAATCCCAGCCTCGATCCGTGTCAACCCAATGGTCACTTCGGAGATACCTGTAGTGCACCTTTATAGTCACCCGATTACGTTGTGACGCTTTGATACACCCAAAGCACTCCTACGATATCCGGAATTGCACGATCTCATGGTCTAAGGAAAAGATACTTGACATTAGAAAAGCTTTAGCATACTGAACTACACGATCTTTGTGCTAGGCTTAGGATTGTCTTGTCCATCACATCATTCTCCTAATGATGTGATCCCGTTATCAATGACATCCAATGTCCATGGTCGGAAACCGTAACCATCTATTGATCAACGAGCTAGTCAACTAGAGGCTTACTAGGACGGTGTTGTCTATGTATCCACACATGTATTGCTGTTTCCGGTCAATACAATTATAGCATGAATAATAAACAATTATCATGAACAAGGAAATATAATAATAACTAATTTATTATTGCCTCTTGGGCATATTTCCAACAGTCTCCCACTTGCACTAGAGTCAATAATCTAGTTCACATCGCCATGTGATTAACACTGATAGGTCACATCGCCATGTGACCAACATCCAAAGAGTTTACTAGTGTCTTAAACTAGTTCACATCACCATGTGATTAAGTCTCAATGAGTTCTGGGGTTTGATCATGTTTTGCTTGTGAGAGAGGTTTTAGTCAACGGGTCTGAACCTTTCAGATCCGTGTGTACTTCGCAATTCTCTATGTCATATTGTAAATGCTGCTTTCACGCTCCACTTGGAGCTATTCCAAATGGTTGCTCCACTATATGTATCCGGTTTCCTTCTCAGAGTCACTCGGATAGGTGTTAAAGCTTGCATCGACGTAACCCTTTACGCCGAACTCATTATCACCTCCATAATCGAGAAACATGTCCTTATTTACTCCAAGGACGATTTTGATCGCTGTCCAACGATCCATTCCTGGATCATTCTTGTACCCTTGACCGACTCATGGCAAGGCACACTTCGGTGCGGTACACAAGATAGCATACTATAGAGCCTATGTCTCGAAGCATAGGGACGACCTTAAATCCTTTCTCTCTTTTCTGCCGTGGTCGAGCTTTAAGTCTTAACTTCATACCTTACATCTCGTGCAAGAACTCCTTCTTTGATCGATCCATCTTGAACACCTTCAAGATCATGTCAAGGTATATGCTCATTTGAAAGTATTATTAAGCATTTTGATCTATCCTTATAGATCTTGATGCTCAATGTTCAAATAGCTTAATCCAGGTTTTCTATTGAAAACATCTTTCAAATAACCCTATATGCTTTCCAGAAATTCTACATCATTTCGATCATCCATATGTCAACAACATATACTCATCGAAATTCTATAGTGCTCCCACTCACTTCTTTGGAAATACAAGTTTTCATAAACTTTGTATACACCCAAAATCTTTGATCATCTCATCAAAGCGCACATTCCAACTCCGAGATGCTTACTCCGGTCCTTAGAAAGGATCATTTGGAGCCAGCATACCTTTTAGCATCCTTAGGATCGACAAAACTTTTCTCGATTGTATCACATACAACCTTTCCTTACTTAACACCGGCAAGGAAACTCATTTTGACATCCATCGCCAGATTTCATAAATGCAGCTAATGCTAACATGATTCCGACGGACTTAAGCATCGCTACGGATGAGAAAATCTCATCGTAGTCAACTCCTTGAACTTGTGAAAACTCTTTGCCACAAGTCGAGCTTCATAGAAGGTGACATTACCGTCCATGTCCGTCTTCTTCTTAAAGACCCATTTATTTCAATGGCTTGCCGATCATCGGCAAGTCCACCAAAGTCCATGCTTTGTTATGATACATGGATCCTACTCGGATTTCATGGTTTCTAACCATTTGTTGGAATTTGGGCCCACCATCGCTTCTCCATAGCTCGAGGTTCATTGTTGTCTAGCAACATGACATTCAAGACAAGATTACCGTATTCACTCAAGTAGTACGCGTCCTTGTCATCCCACGAGGTTCGGTAGTGACTTGATCCGAAACTTCATGATCACTATCATAAGCTTCTACTTCAATTGGTGTAGATGCCATGGGAACAACTTCCTGTGCCCTGCTACACACTAGTTGAAGTGACGGTTCATTAACCTCATCAAGTCTCCACCATCCTCCCACTCAATTCTTTCGAGACGAACTTTTCCTCGAGAAAGGACCCGATTGAAGAAACAATCCCTATTGCTTTCGGATCTGAATTAGGAGGTATACCCAACTGTTTTGGGTGTCCTATGAAGATGCATTTTGTCCGCTTTGGGTTCGAGCTTATCAACCTGAAATTTTTCCACATAAGCGTCGCAGCCCCAAACCTTTAAGAAATGACAGCTTAGGTTTCTCTAAACCATAGTTCATACGGTGTCATCTCAACGGAATTACGTGGTGCCCTATTAAAGTGAGTGCGGTTGTCTCTAATGCCTAACCCATGAACGATAGTGATAATTCGATAAGAGACATCATGGTACGCACCATATCCAATAGAGTGCAACTATGATGTTCGGACACACCATCACACTATGGTGTTCCAGGCGGTATTTATTTTTGAAACAATTTCCACAATGTCTTAATTGTGTGCCAAAACTCAGAACTCAGATATCCATCTCTATGATCACATCACGACATTTTATCCTCTTGTCACGAAGATCTTCAACTTCACTCTGAAATTACTTGAACCTTTCAATAATTCAGACTTGTGTTTCATCAAGTAAATATACTCAACATCTACTCAAATCATCTGTGAAGTAAGAACATAACGATATTCATCAGATGCTCAAAGACTCATTGACTGCACACATCAAAATGTGTTACTTCCAACAAGTTGCTATCTTGTTCCATCTTATCAAACCGAGGCTTTTCACCATCTTGCCCATGTGGTATGTTTTGCATATCTCAAGTGATTCAAAATCAAGTGAGTCCAAACGATCCATCTGCATGGAGTTTCTTCATGCGTATACACCAATAGACATGGTTCGCATGTCTCAAACTTTTCAAAAACGAGTGAGTCCAAAGATCCATCAACATGGAGCTTCTTCATGCGTTTTACACCAATATGACTTACATAGCAGTGCCACAAGTAAGTGGTACTATCATTACTATCTTATACATTTGGCATGAAAATGTGTATCACTACGATCGAGATTCAATAAACCATTTTTAGGTGCAAGACCATGAAGGTATTATTCAAATAAATAGAGTAACCATTATTCTCCTTAAATGAATAATCAGATTATGATAGACATAATCCAATCATGTCTATGCTCAACGCAAACACCAAATGATAATTATTCTGGTTTAATACTAATCTTGATGGTAGAGGGAGCGCGATGTTTGATCATATCAACCTTGGAAACAATTCCAACACGTATCGTCACTCACCTTTAGCTAGTCTCCTTTATTCCGTAGTTTTTTTTCATTTCGAGTTACTAACACTTAGCAACCGAACCGTATCTTAATACCCGGTGCTACTAGGAGTACTAGTAAAGAACACATTAACATAATGTATATCCAATATACTTCTATCGACCTTGCCAGCCTTCTCATCTACCAAGAATCTAGGGTAATTCTGCTCCAGTGGCTGTTCCCCTTATTACGAAGCACTTAGTCTCGGTTTGGGTTCAACCTTGGGTTTCTTCACCGAGCAGCAACTGATTTGCCGCTTCATGAAGTGCCCTTCTTGCCCTTGCCCTTCTTGAAACTAGTGGTTTCATCAACCATCAACAATTGATGCTCCTACTTGACTTCTACTTTCGCGGTGTCAAACAACGCGAATACCTCAAGGATCATCATATCTATCCCTGATTTGTTATAGTTCATCACGAAGCTCTAGCAGCTTGGTGGCAATGACTATGGAGAAACATCACTATCTCATCTGGAAGATCAACTCCCACTCGATTCAAGTGATTGTTGCACTCAGACAATCTGAGCACAAGCTCAACGATTGAGCTTTTCTCCCTTAGTTTGTAGGCTAAGAAAATCGTCGGAGGTCTCATACCTCTTGACGTGGGCACGAGCCTGAAATCCCAATTTCAGCCCTTGAAACATCTCATATGTTCCATGACGTTTCGAAAACGTCTTTGGTGCCTCAACTCTAAACCGCTTAACCGAACTATCACGTAGTTATCAACGCGTATGTCCGATGTTCGCAACATCCACAAACGACGCTTGGGGTTCAGCACACCGAGCGGTGCATTAAGGACATAAGCTTTCTATTGTCCGCATAATCGCTACTTTCAACTTTCAACTATATTTTCTCTAGGAACATATCTAAACAATGGAACTAAAGCGCGAGCTTACGACATAATTTGCAAAAGGTCTTTTGACTATGTTCAAGATAATTAAGTTCATCTTATGAACTCCCACTCAGATAGACATCCCTCTGGTCATCTAAGTGATTACATGATCCGAGTCAACTAGGCCGTGTCCGATCATCACGTGAGACGGACTAGTCAACATCGGTGAACATCTTCATGTTGATCGATCTACTATACGACTCATGCTCGACCTTTCGGTCTCCGTGTTCCGAGGCCATGTCTACACATGCTAGGCTCGTCAAGTTAACCCCAAGTGTTTTTGCTGTGTAAATCTGTCTTACACCCGCTGTATGTGAACGTAAGAATCCATCACACCCGATCATCACGTGGTGCTTAGAAGTTTATTTAACTGTAGCAACGGTGCACGTCGGGGAGAACACTTTGAAATTTGTAAGGGATCATCTTATTTACTACCGTCGCTTCTAAGTAAACAAGATGCATAAACATAATAAACATCACATGCAATTATATAGTAGTGACATGATATGGCCAATATCATATAGCTCCATTGATCTCCATCTTCGGGCTCCATGATCATCATCGTCACCGCATGACACCATGATCTCCATCATCGTGTCTTCATGAAGTTGTCTCGCCAACTATTACTTCTACTACTATGGCTACCGTTAGCAATAAAGTAAAGTAATTACATGACGTTGTTCAATGACACGCAGGTCATACAATAAATAAAGACAACTCCTATGGCTCGCCGGTTGTCATACTCATCGACATGCAAGTCGTGAATCCTATTACAAGAACATGATCAATCTCATACATCACATATATTCATCACATTCTTTTGGTCATATCACATCACATAGCATACCCTGCAAAAACAAGTTAGACGCCCTCTAATTGTTGTTGCATGTTTTACGTGGCTGCTTTGGGTTTCTAGCAAGAACGCTTCCTACCCACGCAAAACCACAACGTGATATGCCAATTGCTATTTACCCTTCATAAGGACCCTTTTCATCGAATCCGTTCCGACTAAAGTGGGAGAGATCGGCACCCGCTAGCCACCTTATGCACCAAGTGCATGTCACCGGTGGAACCCGCCTCACGAAGAGTACGTAAGGTCGGTCCGGCCGCTTCATCCCACAATACCGTCGAAACAAGATTGGACTAGTAACGGTAAGCATATTGAACATTATCAACGCCCACAACTACTTTGTGTTCTACTCGTGCAAAGAATCTACGAATAGACCTAGCTCATGATGCCTTTGTTGGGGAACGAGCAGAAATTCAAAATTTTCACGCATCACCAAGATCATCTATGGAGAAACTAGCAACGAGGGAAGGAGAGTGCATCTACATACCCTTGTAGATCGCTAAGCGGAAGCGCTCATGAGAACGGGGTTGAAGGAGTCGACTCATCGTGATCCAAATCACCGGAGATCCTAGTGCCGAACGGACGGCACCTCCGCGCTCAACACACGTACAGCCCGGTGACGCCTCCCACGCCTTGATCCAGCAAGGAGAGAGGGAGAGGTTGAGGAAGACTCCATCCAGCAGCAGCACAACGGCGTGGTGGTGATGGAGGAGCGTGGCAATCCCGCAGGGCTTCGCCAAGCACCAAGGGAGAGGAGGAAGAAGAGATGCAGGCTGCGCCAACGAGAGGAGAAGTTCTCATGTGTCTAGCAGCCCCAAACCTCAACTATATATGGGGAAGGGGGCTGCGCCCCTTTAGGGTTTCCCCACCCCAGGGGTGCGGCCAGCCCTAGATCCCATCTAGGGGCGCGGCCAAGGGGGAGGAGTGCCTCCCAAGTCAAGTGGAGGCCTCCCCTTAGGGTTTTACCCTTCCCATGCGCATGGGCCTTGGGGGCTGGTGCCCTAGCCCATTAAGGCTAGGGCGCCCCCACAGCCCATGCTACTGTATTGGACATGGTGGAACACTTTCCGAACCTCCGGATCCTCCGAATCCTCCGAACCTTCCGAAGCTTCCGGTACAATACCGAAAAACCCGAACTTTTTCCTAACCCAACAACAACTTTCCATATATAAATCTTTACCTCCGACCATTCCGAACTCCTCGTGACGTCCGGGATCTCATCCGGACTCCAACAACATTCGTAACCACATACAAACTTCCTTTATAACCCTAGCGCCATCGAACCTTATGTGTAGACCCTACGGGTTCGGGAGACATGCGACATGACCGAGACGTTCTCCGCCAATAACCAACAGCGGATCTGGATACCCATGTTGGCTCCTACATGTTCCACGATGATCTCATCGGATGAACCACGATGTCAAGGACTCAATCGATCCCAGATACAATTCCCTTTGTCTAGCGGTATTGACTTGCCCGAGATTCGATCGTCGGTATCCCGATACCTTGTTCAATCTCGCTACGGCAAGTCTCTTTACTCGTTCCGTAACACATCATCCCGTGATCAACCCCTTGGTCACATTGTGCACATTATGATGATGTCCTATCGAGTGGGCCCAGAGATACCTCTCCGCTCACGGAGTGACAAATCCAGCCTCGATCCGTGTCAACCCAATGGTCACTTTCGGAGATACCGTAGTGCACCTTTATAGTCACCCGATTCGTTGCCAGACGCTTGATACACCCAAAGCACTCCTACGGTATCCGGAATTGCACGATCTCATGGTCTAAGGAAAAGATACTTGACATTAGAAAAGCTTTAGCATACTGAACTACACGATCTTTGTGCTAGGCTTAGGATTGTCTTGTCCATCACATCATTCTCCTAATGATGTGATCCCGTTATCAATGACATCCAATGTCCATGGTCGAAACTGTAACCATCTATTGATCAACGAGCTAGTCAACTAGAGGCTTACTAGGGACACGGTGTTGTCTATGTATCCACACATGTATTGCTGTTTCCGGTCAATACAATTATAGCATGAATAATAAACAATTATCATGAACAAGGAAATATAATAATAACTAATTTATTATTGCCTCTAGGGCATATTTCCAACACTCTAAGCATAGCAAGCATAGCATGGTAGGAAACACAAATATGGCTCAATCAACTCCTACACATGCTAGTGGGTTTCATCTAGTTACTGTGGCAATGACAGGTCATGCAAAGGAAGTGGGTTCAACTACCGCAACACACAGTAGTTTGAATCGCGTTGTCTTAATGCAGTAAACAAGAGCAGAAGCAAGATCATGGGTTTGTATCGGAATGATCAATGGGTTGCTTGCCCGATGTAGTGGTAGTAGGGTACGCCTTCAGACGGATATTCGGGTTATCCTTGGAGGCGAGAACCTACCACTAAAGACACACCAATATAATCAACACATGACGATATGCAACAATATGATGCATGCTATGACATGGCAATATGAATGTGTCTTGGCCTAATGCAAGCTAGAACAGAAAGGAATGAACTCATTTGAATCAAAGATTCAAATGTTAGTTCATTTAACATAGCCATAATAGTGCATTATCGTATTCTGCTTAAACAGCAAGGTTAACTTGTTCTGTCATGCATGAAACCATTACCAATGAATAGATTGAATTTTTTGATCAAAATTCATATATAAATCTTTGCATTTGGAGTTACAGATTAATTTCTATGAATTTTTGAAGTTTGACACAATTTCTGGAATTTTCTATATAAAAATAAATCCAGAAATTTGTTATTACACAAGAATGCGTCGTGGTGACGCCGAGGTCAAAGGGGACGTCCAGGTCAACCTGACCAGTGGGTCCCGCGTGTCAGCAGTTATTTAAACTAACTAAATTTAGTTAAAAAATCTGAGTTAATTAGCAGAGGGGGGGCCCACTTGTCATAGACTCAGGGGAGTCAACCTGGGCCCACCCAGTCAAAGTCAAAGGTCAAACACGCCGGCGTTTAGCCGCCGGCGAGGCCAGACGCGGCGGTGAGAGTGCATTAGCGCGTTCCAGCGACCAAATGAGCGACGGAGGGCATCTACGCGTAGCTGGGAACAAGCCGCAGCGTTTGGTGGTGGTGGTTGAGCTCGGGGTGGCCGGAAACGTCGCCGGCGACAACGTTGGCGGTCGCCGGAGTCGGGTGAAGATGAACCCGAGGCTACGGGGCACGGCGAGGCACATGGTGAGGTGCGTTGGGCTCCTGGGGATGCAGTGAGTGTGTTAGACACGGTGGTGTGGCCGGTGGTTGGCTGGAGACACGTCGGCGACGAGCTCGGCGGTGGTGCGTGCGGTGAAGCTTCATGCAGTCGATGCAGGGCTCGAGAGCGAGAACGAGAAGGGGGAGGAGGTAGCTGAGCTCACGGCGGTCACGACGGTGTAGACGACGCGGTCGGGGACGAACTGGTGCGGCGGTGACGACAAAAGGGATCTCCAGCGGTGGCGGAGTCGGGCGAGGTCAGTGTAGAGGCTTCGAGGTAAGCGAGTGCTCGGGGCTCGGCTTGCTCGAAGGAGAGGAGGGCGGCGGAGCTTCTGGACATGGTGGCGCGGCGTAGGGACGACAGAGAGCGTGGTTATCACGGTGGCGCGGGCGCGGCAGCGTCGGCCATGGTGCGGGCAAGCGAGGGAGAGGAGCTGGATAGGAAGGGGCGTGTTTGCGAGCTCGGGGGGAGGAGTGGGTGACCGACCCAGGGCGGCAGAACGCTGAGGGGAGGAGGCAGGGCGGCTGGCAGCTGCGTGGCACGCGCTGGTGCCGACGTCGAGCACCTGGCTGCCTGCCTGGCTGTAACATCCCAAATTTTCAATTTGGAATGTTATACATTAGGTCATCATGCATGTCATATTTTTCTCGCATTTTTCCGATCCTAGAAATTTCACGCAACTCAAGGACCCTCGGAGAGAGTTGGAAGTTTCATTATTTTCATATTTGGGATTTCCCAAATTTTGAAAATAGGATCATTAGGATTTATTTAAATTATCTTCATAAAGTTTTTCCTATAAAATATTTTGAGAGGGAATAATATGACTTTCCCAACAATTAGAAAAATGAAGATTTTATAAATAAATCAAATTTGGTTTTGGAAGATTTATTTTGCTTAGGCAAAATGAGCATTTTAAAATTTACGCATGTTTGCCGCTTTTAAAGTTCATTTTGTTCGACTCATTTTAGGAGTCGGGAAAATTTGTTTTATTTAAATCGGAGTTCATTTGGTATTTTTTAATTGCTTTGTTTTAAATTTTAATAAAAAAATACGCACCCACCCTCTCGGGCCGAGGCCCCCCCGCCTAGCCCAGCGCCCCGCCGCCCCGCCCACCTCCCTCCTCTCCTCACACACCACTTGTGTGCCTCACACAAGACGGCCCCGCCTTTGAGTCCGCCCCCACCCGCGCCTTGCTGCCCTTCCCCAAGCCGGCGAACCCCCTCTCATAACACGCCCTCTCTCTCTCCCACGGAGCCGCCTCAACCAGCGCTCGGCCGAACCCCCCGCCGCCGTGGGCCGCCGCCGCCGCCGCCGTTCCCCTCCGACGCCGAACCCCGCCCCTCGCCTCCCGACCCCGCCGGACTCGCCACCCGCCGGAGCCTCACGACCCGTCGGCGAGAGATCACCGAGGTAGCCAGCGCCCGATCCGGTTTTCCCCTTAAAACCCGATCCGGTTTTTATTTTAAAAAAAAGATGTTCGGTTTTTTTTAAAAACCCTAGATTGGTTTTATTTTTTTTCGGTTTTCTTATTTAACGAATGTTTACCGAACCGTTCGTTTTAATGAACGCGTT
Organism: Aegilops longissima; assembly: GCA_021605205.1. Taxonomy (NCBI): domain Eukaryota; kingdom Viridiplantae; phylum Streptophyta; class Magnoliopsida; order Poales; family Poaceae; genus Aegilops; species Aegilops longissima. The sequence goes on from CM038677.1 coordinate 706,859,410, forward strand.
CGTTGGATTTGTTCTGTTAACGAACGTCCGCTATTTAAACCGTTCGTCGTTTTCTTTTAATCGGATTTAATCCGTTATTTTTCGATTTGATTTCAGATCCGATTTTCAAATTTGTTTTATTTTCGCCGCTTATCGGAATCAGTGATTCAAGCGCCGAGTTTCAGAACGAAACCGCCGTTCGACTACCCTACTTTCACAGAGTTTTGCTACTGTGAAATTTTGACCTAATTTCAGATTGCTAAACCGAGTCGTTTCTCTCGAGTTTCGACTTTCGGAGTTTATTTTGATTCGATTCTTTTGCAACTGTGGTTCTTAAGTTGAACTTTCTGGTTAGATCTTTTATTCGAGATTTCCCCGTGCATTAGATGAGTACTTATTGTATGCTTGTTGTTTGTCTGCGTTAGATCACCCGGAGTGCGCCGCTTGTTACTTCGAATCTCTAGGTCTCGCGGATCATCAGCAAGGCAAGTAACACTTTGATCATACTTTTCTACTACCCAGTTTTTATGCATTAGATCTATTCCTCAAACACTTGCATGGTTAGGATCTAATTAAATTGTGGGATGGGAAGTAGATTGAGGTAGTACCTATTACCTGTTGTTTATGAAACCTTGGGAGTTACTTCTACGTTTGCTTGTTCATGCCATGCTATGCTAGTAGACGTGGATTGGGTGAGTGAATATCCATGACAGATGTGAGATTATTATTTAATGGTTTATCTAAGGTGGCAACCTAAACACACATCTGGGTGGATTGAGGCACCTGGTTTCTATCATGACTTGCCTGTATTTCTTCGGACCGCCACCCAGGCTCTAAGGGATCATAAGATTATTCAAACTAGAAACTTCCGTGTGCAGCCACAAGCCAATTATGGGCTCTGGCGTAGTTGACTAAGTTGTGCGAACTCTTACGGGTAGGCTAGCTGATGTAGGGGATGTAGGTTGGTACGGTCTACCCACATGTAAGGTGCTAGCGCTTCTGAAAGACTATGTCTCGGCCATCCGCTTCTCAAACACCATGTAGTGCGAGAACCAAGCGGAGGCGATCGAGTCTTGTGGGGAAAAGTGCAAACCTCTGCAGAGTGTATAAACTAATCATGATTAGCCGTGTCCCGGTTATGGACAATTTGAGTATCCTGTAATTGAATATCATGTGAATCTCAACATGTTACCTCTAATAAAAGTTATTGGGTTTTGATGAGTACTTTTAATTGGGATTGAGGATCTGTCAACCATTCTCAATGTTTAACAACCACCATGATAGTTAAATAAAATTATTCCTTTGATGTAGGGAAAAATCAGCTTTATGCAAATGTAACAGAGAGCCCTACCACCAGCCATATATGCATGTAGTATAGGCTTATTTCCTTCATTGCTCTTATGTGTTACATTGCCAAGATATTCCATGTCTGAATTGTTGGCTGCAACTTTTCACGCTATGACTTTTCGCACGACAGTAAGGTGTTAGGTCGTGGTTCTATACTCGGTGATGCCGTTGGAGTTGATGGACTCGCTTATCTTCCAAGCTTTCGCTGTTATTATTAGATGGCCTTAAGCCATATTATTGTAATCAGTTCCCTTGTGGACAACGATGTAATAAGTGTGTGATTGCTACTGCAATAAATCCTTCAAATCTTGTGTGGTGTCAGATTATCGATCCAGGATGACATCGAGCACGAGATCGGATCCATTCGGTCTGGTCGCTCTGAGAATGGTATCGAGCACACCGACTATAGGACACGCACCACTAAGATAAAGCCATAGATCACTACTCTCTTCCCATTTTCTAACTCCTCATCTTTTCTACTCTCTTTAGGATGACGGACGCGAAGATCAAGTACACCCAACCGATGAAGGCACACCTTTTGGATTTCACTTGAAGGAAGTTACTAAGTACTGAACATTGGATTACCAAGCTTCACCGGACTTTCAACGCCACTGCTCAAGAGGAGCGCTGGAAGATTCATGCTCACGTTCCAGAAGGACATTCGCCCCAATCACCAAGCCTATAGATAGTGTTTTGATTGCACCAACTTGAGTCCAGGAAAGAGCATGGCAGCTCACATCACCATGGGACGATTGGAGAAGTTTATCAAGAAGACCTCAAGGACACCATCTACCAGATTTGCGGACGCCGAGATGACAACTGGGACGTCGTCAGCACCAAGAAGGATAGATCCATTGCAGCGTTCATCCAGGAGTTAAATCAGCACATTCGACGCCAGGAGAACCAAATGTGCAATGACATGTTGGAGTTGCAGAAGACAAAGGGAAGGATCATCGAACTAGAAGAAGAACTAAAGACTACCCGCAAGGACTACATGGACGAGATCGTAGCTCTAGCAAGACACAATAACGATCTTAAGTACGAGATCGAAGAACTCAAGAAGAAGTTGGCACTCAGGAATGAAGACCAGTATGTCGAATACCCAAGCGACTACATTAACATCGACGACACCGATTCGGATCCAAGTGAACCCGACTTTGAAGACGAAGTCGAGCAGACATCATGGAGTCTTCCACGGTTCAAATTAGTAGAAGTCCCCACATATTTAGTAGTATTTCCTCCATGTAAACATTATAGTACACGACTTTTGTGATAGTTAGATCGTTGTAAGCCCTTGTTTGATTGAATGGAGTGATTTTGTGTGTTTTTGCTCATGTGCATTTGGGTAGTGATTCCCTTAGACCTCATTCTATTCTACATTTCTCTTCTCTTCTAAACCCATCGATGCCTCCGAGACGCGACCCGGATTCGCTTTTCCGCCAGAGATCACCCAATTGATCCAGCAGCAGAATACCTGATTCAAACATTGGTGCGTAACAAGAATAACAACAACAACCCACCGCCACCACCACCACCTGCGGATCATCGACTCGCTTCCTTAGACTGAACCCGCGGTGTATTCCAAGAGCACCGAGCCGATTGTAGCAGTATGGTGGCTCCGCAAAATAGGAAGGAGCTGACCACGCAGGATGCACAGATGGTGAAAGAGTGAAGTTTGCAGCACATCAGCTTGAAGGACCCGCAGCAGCATGGTGGGAGAATTTCACAGCCACTTACCCGTGAGACACCGCCACATGGGACCAGTTTGAAGAAGCTTTTCAGACCGCTCATGTTTCAGCAGGAGCCATGGCCATGAAGAAGCGTGAGTTTCGCAACCACGCCAAGGAGGAAGGACTATTGGCAAGACGTGGATGACTTTAGCAAATTAGCACGTTATGCCCTGATGACGTTGCTACTGGATGCAGCTAAACAGAGAAGTTTCTAGAAGGACTGAATGATGAGTTCAAGATGTCGTTGATGGTAGCAAGTTTCAACAACTACCAGGAGTTAGTAGACCGAGCTCTCATGATTGAAGGAAAGCAAAGAAGAATTGAGAACTGCAAGCGGAAGTATGGACAAGGGAAGTATAACTCTGGATCCCAGCAGAAGCCTCGTTATACCCCTAAATCAGGAATTCAGTTTCAGCATACCCATGGAGGAGGTAATTCGCATAACCATAATGGCACCAAGAATGGGAATGGGAATGGAGGAAGCAATGGACAGAATCGCACCAACCCGTCTACACCATCCAAGGTAGACTTGAGTCACATTACTTGCTTTAAGTGCCGCAAGACTGGGCACTATGCAAATGACTGTCCAGAATGCCAGAATGGAAATGGCAATGGAAGCTCTGGAAAGAAGCCAAAGCCTTTCAACAAGGGACAGGTGAACCACATTGATGTGGAGGAGGTTGAAGATCAGCCCGATGTAGTAATCGGTAAGTTTTTGGTTAAGTCATTTATTGCAGTTGTTCTTTTCGATACTGGTGCATCGCATTCATACATATCAAGGGGATTTGTGGATAAGTACAAGTTACCAACCCAAGCCCTTAGGTCACCCATGCTAGTAACCTCACCCGAGCAGAGTACATGGCTAGTAAATGGTGTGATCGACCGCCACTAAGGATTGGACACTATGTTTTCCCTCGCACCTAATAGTTCGGAATCCCAAGGATTGGATGTGATATTAGGAATGGATTGGCTATCAAAGTATGGAGGAAACATAGATTGTACCACAAAGTCAATTTTGCTCACCACACCGTAAGGAAGAAGGATTAGTATGTATCACGGCACGAGCCGAGGAGAGCACAAGTTAATTGCTTATCGAGTGGTACAGAAGAAGTACCAGTGGTAAAGGATTATCCCGATGTATTTCCTAAGAGTTGCTGTGAATGCCACCGGATAGAGACATTGAGTTTTTGATCGAGCTGTTGCCGTGAACAGGCCCGATATCGGCGTTTAATCAGGATGCCCGCAAAGGATTTAGCGGAAATCAAGAAGCGATTAAGGAACTATTGGATAAAGGCTTTATTCGCCCAAGTTCTTCACCTTGGGGATCACCCGCTTTATTGGTGGAGAAGAAGGATGGATCTTTGAGAATGGTTGTTGATTACCGTGGATTGAATGAAGTAACAATCAAGAACAAGTACCCACTACCTATGATAAATGATCTGTTTGATCGCTTGCAAGGAGCCAAAGTGTTTTCTAAGATCGACTTATGATCGTGGTACCATCATTGAAGATTCGGGAGCAAGACATACCCAAGACCGCATTTACCACGAGATATGGACTGTATGAGTATACCGTTATGTCATTTGGACTGACTAACGCGCCAGCCTATTTCATGAACACGATGAACAAAGTGTTTATGGAGTTTTGGATAAGTTCGTCGTGGTGTTCATTGATGATATTTTGATTTTCTCAAGAATGAAGAGGAACACAAGGAACATTTGCGATTGGTTTTGGAGAAACCGAGGAACACCAGTTGTATGCCAAGTTCAGCAAATGTGAGTTTTGGCTAAAGGAAGTTGGATTCTCGGACATGTTATATCCGGAGAAGGGATAGCGATTGACCCCACAAAGGTTGAGACCGAACCAAATGGGAAGCACCAACGACAGTTGGAGAGATTCGAGTTTCCTTGGACTCGCAGGATACTACCAAGGTTCATTGAGAATTTTTCAAGGATTGCAAAGCCTATGACTGAATTGTTGAAGAAGGAAAACAAATTCATATGGACTGAGGACTGCGAGGCAAGTTTTCAGGAGTTGAAGAAAAGATTGGTTACCTCACCAGTTTTGATATTGCGGATCGCACTAAGGATTATGAGGTGTATTATGACGCTCACGCCGAGGACTTGGAGCCGTGCTTATGCAGGAAGGAAGAGTTGTTTCAGATGCTTCACGACAACTTAAGCCCCATGAGTTGAATTATGCCACTCATGATTTGGAGTTAGCAGTCCAGCATGCCTTGAAGACATGGAGACATTTTCTCATTGGAAATCATTGTGAAGTATATACGGATCACAAGAGTTTGAAGTACATCTTCACACGTATGAATTGAATCTCATAAAGGAGATGGTTAGAACTTATCAAGGATTATGACATGAGATTGCATTATCACCCGGAAAGGCTAATGTCAGAGGCGACGATTGAGCCGTAAGAGCCACGCCAATACCCTAATGATGGGAGGAATACCCAATGAGTTAGCCGAGGACCTTCGAGAGCTATGTTTGGAAATAGTTCCTAGAGGCTATGTAGCAGCATTGGAGATTCAGTCGACACTAATGGACAAAATCAGAGATGCCCAAAAGGCAGATAAGGAAGTTGCCTCTATAAAGGAGAAAATGAGCAATGGAAAAGCTAAAGGATTTCGTGAGGATGAGCACGATACCCTATGGTTTGAAGACCGTGTTTATGTGCCCAATGACCCGTAGATCGAAGTTGATTTTACAAGAAGCCCATGATTCACCCTATTCGATTCACCCAGAAATACCAAGATGTATTTGGATTTGAAGAATATTTTCGGTGGACCGGAATGAAGAAGGATATTGCGGAGTATGTAGCAATTTGTGACGATGTCGAAAGTAAAAGCAGAGCATCGAAGCCAGCAGGATTGTTACAACCATTGCCGATACCGAATGGAAGTGGGATAAACTAGGCATGGATTTCATCACAGGTTTGCCAAAGACCCTTCAGATATGACTCGATTTGGGTCATAGTCGATCGCTTGACCAAGGTAGCTCATTTCATTCCAATCAAGACTACCTATAGCAGTGCTAAGTTGGCAAAGATATACATGACCAGAATTGTGTGCTTACACGGAGTTCCGAGGAGCATCAGATCGGATAGAGGAACCCATTTACCTCGAAATTTTGGAACCGGTTACACGAAACATTGGGAACCAGATTGAATTCAAGACAGCTTTCCACCCACAGATCGATGGACAGACCGAGAGAGTCAATCAGATTTTGGAAGACATCTTTGAGAGCTTGTGCACTAGATTATGGATCTAGCTGGGATGATAATTTGCCAGATGCAGAATTTTCCTACAATAACAGCTACCAAACCAGCTTAAAGATGGCACCTTCGAGGCTCAGATGGAAGAAGGTGCAGGACACCGTTGTCATGGGACTAAACCGAGATCGCCGCTTGTTTGGACCAGATTTGATTAAGGAGTGCGAACAGAAAGTTAAGTTGATTCGAGACAGCTCAAGGTAGCCCACCTGCATGTAAGAGCTATGCCGATTCAAAGCACAAAGCGATTGAGTATGCAGTTGGAGCAGAGTATATCTCGAGTATCCCCGCTCGAGGAGTTAAGCGTTTTGGAGTGAAAGGAAAGTTAGCACCCGCTTCGTTGGACCATATAAGATTTTGCAACGCATGGGAGAAGTTGCGATAAGTTGGAATTGCGGAAGGACTGTCGGGAGTTCATGATGTATTCCATGTTTCTCGATTGAAGAAATGTCACCCGAGATAGCAGAGGTACCGTTAAGAGACACAAGTACACTGGAAGCAATTCAGTTGAAGGATGACTTGACCTATGAGGAAAACCAGTTAAGATTCTCGATTATGCCAAAGCAGAGTTACCCGCAGCAAGGTTATCAAGTTTTGCAAAGTTCAAGTGGAGCCACCACACCGAGGATGAAGCCACCGGGAAAGAGAGGAAGTTTTGCTTAAGGACCACCTCACCTATTTTCTAGTTAACCCGAATCTCGAGGGCTAGATTCATCTTAAGGGGGTAGGTTTGTAACATCCCAAATTTTCAATTTGGAATGTTATACATTAGGTCATCATGCATATCATATTTTTCTCGCATTTTTCCGATCCTAGAAATTTCACGCAACTCAAGGACCCTCGGAGAGAGTTGGAAGTTTCATTATTTTCATATTTGGGATTTCCCAAATTTTGAAAATAGGATCATTAGGATTTATTTAAATTATCTTCATAAAGTTTTTCCTATAAAAATATTTTGAGAGGGAATAATATGACTTTCCCAACAATTAGGAAAAATGAAGATTTTATAAATAAATCAAATTTGGTTTTGGAAGATTTATTTTGCTTAGGCAAAATGAGCATTTTAAAAATTTACGCATGTTTGCTGCTTTTAAAGTTCATTTTGTTAGACTCATTTTAGGAGTCGGGAAAATTTGTTTTATTTAAATCGGAGTTCATTTGGTATTTTTTAATTCGTTTTGTTTTAAATTTTAATAAAAAAACGCGCGCAAGACTTCAGGCCGAGGCCCAGCCCCCCAGCCCAGCCCGCCCACCTCCTCCTCCTCCTCTCTCCCCTTGCCATGCAGTGCCCGCCGCCTCGAGTCCGCCTCCCGACCCAGCGCCTGCCCCCTTCCCCAAGCCGTGAACCCCCTCTCATAACACCCCTCTCTCTCACCGCCGGAGCCGCCTCAACCAGCGCGCCGATCCCCTTGCCGCCAGGACGCGCCGCCGTTCCCCGCCGCCGACGCCGAACCCCCGCCGCCTCGCCTCCCGACCCCGCCGGACCCGCCACCCACGAGCCCTGCGGACCCGTCGGCGAGAGATCACCGGAGGTAGCCCCGCGCCCCGATCCGGTTTTCCCCTAAAAACCCGATCCGGTTTTTATTAAAAAAAAAAGATGTTCGGTTTTTTTTAAAAACCCTAGATTGGTTTTATTTTTTTTCGGTTTTCTTATTTAACGAACGTTCACCGAACCGTTCGTTTTAATGAACGCGTTCGTTGGATTTGTTCTGTTAACGAACGTCCGCTATTTAAACCGTTCGTCGTTTTCTTTTAATCAGATTTAATCCGTTATTTTTCTGATTTGATTTCAGATCCGATTTTCAAATCTGTTTTATTTCTCGCTCGTTTATCGGAATCAGGTGATTCAAGCGCTGGAGTTTCAGAACGAAACCGCCGTTCGACTACCCTACTTTCACAGAGTTTTGCTACTGTGAAATTTTGACCTAATTTCAGATTGCTAAACCAAGTCGTTTCTCTCGAGTTTCGACTTTCGGAGTTTATTTTGATTCGATTCTTTTGCAAACAGTGGTTCTTAAGTTGAACTTTCTGGTTAGATCTTTTATTCGAGATTTCCCGTGCATTAGATGAGTACTTATTGTATGCTTGTTGTTTGTCTGCGTTAGATCACCCGGTGCGCCGCTTGTTACTTCAATCTCTAGGTCTCATGGATCATCGCAAGGCAAGTAACACTTTGATCATACTTTTCTACTACCCAGTTTTTATGCATTAGATCTATTCCTCAAACACTTGCATGGTTAGGATCTAATTAAATTGTGGGATGGGAAGTAGATTGAGGTAGTACCTATTACCTGTTGTTTATGAAACCTTGGGAGTTACTTCTACGTTTGCTTGTTCATGCCATGCTATGCTAGTAGACGTGGATTGGGTGAGTGAATATCCATGACAGATGTGAGATTATTATTTAATGGTTTATCTAAGGTGGCAACCTAAACACACATCCGGGTGGATTGAGGCACCTGGTTTCTATCAGACTTGCCTCAGATTTCTTCGGACCGCCACCCTGTGCTCTAAGGGATCATAAGATTATTCAAACTGAAACTTCCGTGTGCAGCCACAAGCCAATTATGGGCTCTGGCGTAGTTGACTAAGTTGTGCGAACTCTTACGGGTAGGCTAGCTGATGTAGGGGATGTAGGTTGGTACGGTCTACCCACATGTAAGGTGCTAGCGCTTCGAAGACTATGTCTCGGTCATCCGCTTCTCAAACACCATGTAGTGCGAGAACCAAGCGGAGGCGATCGAGTCTTGTGGGGAAAAGTCATAAACCTCTGCAGAGTGTATAAACTAATCATGATTAGCCGTGTCCCTGGTTATGGACAATTTGAGTATCCTGTAATTGAATATCATGTGAATCTCAACATGTTACCTCTAATAAAAGTTATTGGGTTTTGATGAGTACTTTTTAATTGGGATTGAGGATGTGTCAACCATTCTCAATGTTTAACAACCACCATGATAGTTAAATAAAATTATTCCTTTGATGTAGGGAAAATCAGCTTTATGCAAATGTAACAGAGAGCCCTACCACCAGCCATATATGCATGTAGTATAGGCTTATTTCCTTCATTGCTCTTATGTGTTACATTGCCAAGATATTCCATGTGACTCGTTTTTTGGCTGCAACTTTTCACGTTGCAGACTTTTCGCACGACAGTAAGGTGTTAGGTCGTGGTTCTATACTCGGTGATGCCGTTGGAGTTGATGGACTCGCTTATCTTCCAAGCTTTCGCTGTTATTATTAGATGGCCTTAAGCCATATTATTGTAATCAGTTCCCTTGTGGACAACGATGTAATAAGTGTGTGATTGCTACTCGCAATAAATCCTTCAAGCTTGTGTGGTGTCAGACATCGATCCAGGATGACATCGAGCACGAGATCGGATCCATTCGGTCTGGTCGCTACATCGGCCGATCCAAGCAGCTCATTGGAGCGGTGGGCTGGGTGGGCGGCAGGTGGGCTTGCAGGATGTGCGCTGTAAGCCTCGCTTTGCTTTGATTTTCTTTTCTATTTTTACGTAAGTTTGTGGCTTTATAAAAATAGTTAGGCACTTCTAAAAATCCTGAAAATAATCGGAGGCTCATTTAGAAAATCTCCAACAGCCCACACTTATTTTCAGAATTATTTGAGCATTCAAAATATTTACTAGCATTTAAATGCCCAAATGCAATTTACATATGATTTAATTCAATGACCTTCTGTTGACCTAGAAAATTGTGCACCAATTTTGCGGAGGTTCTAACCCAAGACAAAGAGGGTGAACTTTTTAGAAAGGCAATTCAGGTTCATTGAAAATATTTTTAGTAAACCTTAGTTGAATTCAGAGGGGTTCTGGGGGTTCTGTCTTCCCCAGTTCAAGTTTCTGATGAAAGTAGACATGATGCAACACTCTAATGCATGGACTAGCTAGGATGTGACAACTCACCCCCACTCAAAAGAATCTCGTCCCGAGATTTAGGATCCGTCAGGAAGAAGGTGGGGTACTCAAGTCGAAGACGATCCTCCTTTCCCAAGTAGCTTCTTGCTCGGAATGGTGTGACCATTGAACCTTGAGAAACTTGATATTCTGGCGTCGAGTGGTACGCTCGGCTTAATCAAGGATACGAACGGGATATTCTCAATATGTGAGATTATCTTGGAGATCAAGCGTTTCGTGGTCCACTCCACGGATAGGATCCGAGAAGCAACGCCTGAGTTGAGAAACGTGGAAGACATCATGAACTCTGGAAAGATGCGGAGGTAGTTCCAACTGGTAAGCAACTTCTCCCCGTTTGGCAAGAATGCGAAAAGGTCCAATGTAACGAGGAGCCAATTTGCCCTTGATACCGATTCGATGAGTTCCCTTCAAAGGAGTAACCCGAAGGTAAGCCTTCTCGCCAACTTCATAAGTCATAGGCTTATGTTTGCGGTCATATAGACTCTTTTGACGAGATTGGGTTGTTTTCAGTTTCTCACGAATAACACGAACCTGCTCTTCTGCTTCCTGGATCATATCCGGGCCAAAGAGTTGTCTTTCCCCGGTTTCTGACCAGTTAAGAGGCGTTCGACATTTTCGTCCATAGAGAACTTCGAAAGGAGCTTTGCCCAAGCTAGCTTGATAACTATTGTTATAAGCTTAACTTCGGCGAATGGAAGGCATTTCTCCCAATTCATACCGAAAGAGATGATAGAAGCTCGAAGCATATCCTCCAGAATTTGATTGACTCGTTCTACTTGACCACTTGATTGAGGATGGAAGGCGGTGCTAAAGGAGAGACGGGTTCCCATAGCATTTTGGAAACTCTCCCAAAATCGAGAGGTGAAGAGACTTCCACGGTTTGAGTTAATCTCCAATGGAACACCATGAAGAGACACTATTCGGGAGATGTACAAATGAGCTAGCTGGCTAGCGGTTATACTCTCACGAACGGGTAGGAAGTGGGTTAATTTGGAAAGACGATCGACAACAACGAAGATAGCATTATTCCTCTCTTGGTCTGGGAAACCCGTAATGAAATCCATACCGATTTTATCCCATTTCCATTCAGGAATTTCCAAAGGTTGAAGGGTGCCAAGCAGGCCGTTGATGCTCGCTTAACGCGATTTACGACGCCGCAATTAGCAATGTATTCAGCGATTTCTCTCTTCATCCTAGTCCATCAAAACCTCTGGCGTAGGTCATGATACATTTTAGTACTACCGGGATGAATGGTGAGAGGGGATTCATGAGCTTCCTTAAGGATTAGTCGCCTCAGGTTGCGTACCTTGGGAACCACTAGACGGTCTCCAAAGAACACGACACCTTGATCATCAATGGAGAAACAACCCGCGACTCCTTTCTTGATGTTTCTCTTGATGCGGGAGATTCCCGGATCTACCTTTTGTGCCTTGATGATCTGATCCGTAAGGGTAGGTTTCGCCACCAGGGTGGAAAGAAATCCTCGAGGAACAATGTGAAGGTTAAGCTTACGAAATTCCTCATGGAGAAGTGGTTGACTTAGTTGTAACATCAGGTTGTTACAATAAGATTTACGACTTAGTGCATCGGCCATGACATTGGCTTTGCCTGGGATGTAAGTTATTCCTAAGTCGTAATCCGTAATCAACTCGACCCAACGCCTTTGCCTGAGATTCAAATCCGGTTGGGTGAAGATGTATTTCAGACTTTGGTGATCGGTGTAAATTTTGCAACGATTGCCAAGAAGGTAATGTCGCCATGTTTTGAGTGCATGGATCACTGCTGCAAGCTCTAGATCATGTGTGGGATAGTTATCCTCATGTGGGAACTAGCTCGTCGAGAAGCGTAGGCAATCACATGACGATCTTGCATGAGTATGCAACCTAGTCCTTGTCGCGAGGCGCCGTAATAGATAACAAAGTCCTTAGAAAAATCTGGTGGAACAAGTACGGGAGCAGATGTCAGGCGTCTTTTCAGTTCCTGAAAGCTGAACTCGCTTTGTGGGGTCCACTCGAACTTTTTATCTTTCTTGAGGAGTTCAGTTAGAGGCTTAGCAACCTTGGAGAAATTCTCATTTGAGCGGCGTGTCACATCCCAGATAGACCATGCATTAGGGTGTGCATCATGTTTAAATTTCATTTGAATTTGAAATGGGAAGGCGAAACCCTGAACACCCCCTTTCAAAAGAACTAGGGTTTACTAAAATTTATTTCAATGAATCCGAAATGCCCTTCAAAATGCTCATCCTCTTTGTTTTGGATCAGAACCCATGTCAAAGGAGGTGGATCATTTTCTAGGTCATCCAAAGTTCCTAGGATTAATCCACAAGTTTTGAACTTGAGCATTTTTAATTATATAAAATATTTTAAATGTTCAAAATTGTCAAACCAAAATGTTTCATGTTGGGAATATTCCAACAAGTGACCAGGAGCATTTTGGTGATTTTAAAATAGTTTTGGTATTTTAAATAAACCCCACAAAGTTACAGTAAATTAGAAAAGACTAAAAAAGGAAAAGCTTACTGTCGCCTGCGCGCCTGCCCACCTGCCTGCCCAGCCCAACAAGCCTGGCCAACAGCTGCTTGGCTCGGCCAGCAGCAGCAACTGGTGCTCGCTGGCCAGCGCAGGGCGCGCCACGCAGCTGGCCGCCGCCTGCTTCACCCCTCGCCGCCGCCGCCTGGACGGCCTCCGCGTCGTCGCCCGACCCCGGACACATGATCGCCCCTTCTCCTCTCTCTCGCTCCCTCCTCGCCATGGCCGACGCCACTGCCGCCTCCTCCGTCAGCCGTAGCCACCTCGCCCCGCGCCATGAGACCTTGTCTGAGTCGCCTCGCCGTCGTCGACTTCGTCGAACAAGCCGAAGCCCGAGCACTTGCTCGCCCGGCTGCCGCGACCGACCTCGCCTCGACTCCGCCACCGCCGGAGATCCCTTCGCCGCCGCCGCCGATCGAGCATCCCCGACCCGACGAGGCTCTCTACGGGATCACCGTGAGCTGGCTACCTCCCCATCCTCTCCATTCTCTTCCTCGTGCACCACAACAACCCAACCGCGATCACCGAACCCACCGCCGCGGAGCTCGTCGCCGACGAGGCTCCGGCCACCCAACGGCCACGCCACCCTGTCCATCGCACTCACCGAGTTGCGCTGGGCCTAACTATGCACTCCACGCGCCTCACTTTGCCCCCTAGCAACTAGCCCGACATCACCCGAGCCCCGGCCGCCGCCCGACTCGTCGCCGGCGCCAACTCCGGCCACCCCTACCCCAACTAACCTCACCGAAAGCCGCGGCTCATCTCCAGCTCCACGAGATGCTCTCCCGCGCCCATTTGGTGCCCGAAAGTGCAAAAGCACTTTGCTCCGCTTGGCCTTTGGCCTCGCCCGGCTAGGCGCCAGCGAGTTGACCATCGACCTCGATTGTGGGCCCTGATCGCTACGAGTCAATGACGGTGGACCCCGGTTAACTAATTAGGATTAGTTCTAATTAAGTTAATTAGTTAAACTAACTCGACATGCGGGTCCCACTGGTCAGTTTGACCTGGATGACCCGTTGACCCTGACGTCACGCTGACCTCATGCCGACGATTAATTCAAATTCTGGATTTATTTTGATATAGTAAATTCCAGAATATAATTCAAATTTCAAATGCTTATAACTTTTATTCTATAACTCCAAATGCAAAGATTTATATATGAAAAATTATCAGAAAAATACACCCTATCCATTGGTACAGGTTTCATGCATGTTAAAACAAGTTAACTATGCTGAATAACCAGAATAAGATATTGCACCATTAGGACTAACTCAAATGAGCTATCATTTGAATCCTTGATTCAAATGAGTTCATCTCCTGTTCTTTCAACTTGCATTAGACCAACACACATCCATATTGCCATGTCATAGCATGCATCATATTGTTGCATATTGTCTTGTGTGCTTTCATGATAGGTTCTGCCCCCGAAGATAACCTCGACTACCCATCTGAAGGGCAGTTCTCTACCCCAGCTCCATCAGGCAAGCAATTCATTGATCATTCCGATACAAACCCATGTTCTCGCTTCTGCTCTCGTTTACTGCATTAAGACAACGCGATTCAACTGTTGTGTGCTGCGGTAGTTGAACCCACTTCCTTTGCATGACTGTCATTGCCACAAGAACTAGATGAAACCCACTAGTATGTGTAGGAGTTGATTGAGCCATGTTTGTGATTCCTACCATGCTATGCTTGCTATGCTTAGAGTTGTGTCGTCGGCTCATCGGGATGATGAACTGGAGTGAAAGGTTGTGTTGGTTCGAGAGTGAAAGTGTTGAACACGATTTGGTAAAGGTATCGATGAGAGGCCATGTAGGAGTACATGGTGGGTTGTTTCATTGAAGCGAACTTAAGAACTGAGATCTGTGTTTGTGATCCATGAACTAGTTACTACCACGCATTGGGCCCGAAACCAATGGACCCTCTCGCTTCTTAACCACCCTTGTTCTTAGTCCGGAGTTGCAAGTAGTTTCGTGTTTGTAGCTTGTTGGGGCCGCACATAACGCTGACCTTAGGGGTGGGTTGTGTTGCGGTAGGCACCGTGGTCGTGTACCGAAAGTGCCCGTTTGGTATCTCGGGAACCCTGCACACATCGTTCGGGCTGTATGGGAAACCTCGGCGGACTCCTGCGGATGGAACCCGAATAGGCGATAAACCTGGACTAGGGACTTGAGTGTTTAGGTAGGCTGTGGCCGACACCCACGCTGGGCTTCCGCTTGAAGGTTGCAGTACATGTCGTAAACGATTTATAAGTGGTGAGAGTGTGTGAAGAAGTACACCCTGCAGGGTTAAATATGATCTATTGAATAGCCGTGTCCACGGAGAAGGACTTCGGGTTACCTATATCAGTTCATAGACAAGTAAATGGATACTACTAAAAGCCTCAAGATAAGTGTGAGTATCGTGGATGGCCCTCTCGGGATGACGAGAGAGGATCCACGGTGGAGTATTGTGATGGTGATTAGTGGACTCTGTGCGACAAAATGCTTTACAAAGTGGTGTTACGAGGATAGCTTAGCCAAGAGTCAAAGCTGGCTTGCTGCAAATAACTCCACCTCCTTCTTGAGAATGTGCATGTATGATAGGATTACGTGGTAAGACTTCTCGAGTACTTTTGTACTCATGTTTGCTTAATCAATATTTTTCAGAGGACTATACTACCCTCCGACGGATTCTATGTAGATGTTGACTTGACGAGTAAGCTAGCCACCCGTGTGGCGATCTAAGACTTGTGAAGGGCCATTGTAGATAGAAAGGCTCCAACAAGCTTTCTTTCTTTCTAGAGTCCGTACTCGGACTAGTTTGCTTTCGCATGTGCTTGTATGATTGTATGACTTGAGTGTTGGGTCATGTGACCCCTACCTGTATGAATGTGTTATGTATGGCTCCTGAGCCTCTTAAATAAAGTACTTGAGTTGTAGAGTTTTGTTGTGATGCCTTGTTGTATTTACTCATATCGGGCATATTATGCGTGTATGATTGAAATGCTTGGTATGAGTGGGATCCGACAAACTAGTTGTTTATCCTTGGCAGCCTCTCATATGGGGAAATGTAGTCTCGTGCTTCGAGCGATAGTAGTCCGCTACAGCCCGGTTCACGGAGTCCTCGCTAGCCCAAAGACTACTGCTTGGACACTTGACTGGCGGCATGTGATTCATTTCGTTCCTATGTACGTCCTTCGGGAAATGTCACGCGGTGATACTCGGAGTCCTGCCTAGCTGCTACAGCCCGGGATACCGGAGTCCTGTTAGCCAGTGCTACAACCCGAGTTCATACGCTGATGACCGACATGCTCGAAGTGTTTCATGTATGCCTGTCCCCATAGGTTAGTGCCGCTTTGGGTTCACGACTAGCCATGTCGGCCCGGGTTCCTTGTCATGTGGATGCTAGCGACACTATCATATACGTGAGCCAAAAGGCACAAACGGTCCCGGGCCATGGTAAGGCGACACCCGTGGGAATACCGTGCGTGAGGCCGCAAAGTGATATGAGGTGTTACCAGCTAGGTCGATGTGACTTGGAATCGGGACCTGACAGCGTTGGCATCGAAAGGGGCTGCTGTAGGTTCGCTAAGCCAAACTGGTCAAGTTGAGTCTAGAAATGCTTTAGTTATATGTAGGGAATTGATTGTGGGAGGAACGAAGGCTCTTTTTACTCCTTTACCTTATGCCTCTCGATCCGAGTCATCCTCTTCTCATTCAACGTGGGTATAGGACTAGGCTCTCTCTCTCTATCAGGTTCACGTGTTACTAATCCGTAGTAACTTATAGGATTGTTGGTTACATCCTCAGTTCAGTGCTACTAAATTTTAGTATGCTATCATTTGAACCAGAACCTTGATATGATGTTGTTGAGTGGTTTTGCAAATCTGATTTTGAATGTCTCAAATCTGATTTTGAGCATTTACAGATGTTATGCTGCCCGATTTTCCCTAGAAATTCTAATGCCTTTGCATTGTGGCTGTGCTTTCAGATGGCCACCCGTTCCCAGAACCAAGTGGTTCGCCTGACTCGTTGCATTGATGTGTGCGGTCACACGGCCATGTTGGTTAGGGTGATGATTGAGGCTGGTTATCGATGGTATCCTGAATATACCGTCGAGGAGCAGTTTAGGGATTTCAATCAAAGCCAATATCTATGCACGGTCCGGATTTATCCATCTTACCCCGAGCTCTTGAGCCACTTCTTCGTTCTTATGGGCTCGAATCACTATTGGAATGTCATGCAAGATGCAGCCTATTCCATGATGACCATTATTCGAGCGAAGCGCTTTGTTGAGCAACACCGACTACCGCTATATGCCAAGATCCCTTCGGGCGCATGGCTACCTTCGTGGTTTGTACAGCGATGCATCCCATGAGGACTCACTTCGCACTACTCTTGAGTTGTTGGAGGACAAGGACCGTGAGAACCGGCCTTGCGCATGGAGCTTTTTAATGCCCGCTCGACCACCTGGGCTACTCGACTAGGTTTGCACTGCCGTGCAAGCCGGATATATGGACATGAGAGACTTGTACCCGCAAGGGAGAGTCTGCGCGGACTTTATGGAGTGGCGTGAGGTTGGAGGCATCACTCCTCCTCGTGGGCCTGGCCCGCCACCGTTTGTTGGTCCACGGCCACATCCGAGTCCTTATGGTCCACAGGCCCCACAGGATTGTCTGTTTCCGGACGATCATGTTCCACTTCCAGGTCTGGGTGGTGACTTCTATGAGGACTACTATGGAGCTGCCTGAGATAGTAGTAGTATTCCTAGTATGGTAATGGTTGTGTTTCCACCATCCTGCGTGACTCGTGGAATACGACCTAGTGTGTATCATTCCGGAAGTGTAGAAAAATAATGTATAGGAGTTGGAATGCTTCCGATGAGATGTAACGCCTTTCCTTATAGTTGTACTCCGTCAGGCTTGTACTAAACTATGAATGGTGTGTATGACCGTTGGTATATATATATATGGCAGTTTTATATTACCATGTCATACGGATGAACATCTTTGCATTCCATACTGTCCATTACCTTCCGCACTTCCTTGTTAAATTCTGCCATCCTGGTTTAAACCTTTGCTTTGTCTCCCGGGATGGTCAACACTGAATAACCTCCTGCTGCTCAGAGCAGGAGAAGCAGTGCAGCCAGAAATGAGAATCTGCGCAACCGCCATCTTTGGCCGAGGTGATTTGGAAGCGAGCATAATAAGCGTGAAACCAACCGCTTATTGGAGCGGATTGAACAAAACACAGCACGCCAGCCAAGAAACGATGGGGTTTCACTCAATGATTTCGTCAAGCTATATCCTCCAAAATTCAAATTTTCCGTCGAGCCTCTCGACGCAGATGATTGGCTCCGCAAAGATCCACCACAAGCTGCGCTCCGCCAACGTGGCTGAGGCGACAAGGTTACCTTTGCCGCCTATCATCTTGAAGGCCCCGCTAGTCTCTGGTGGGAGAATTATGAGGCTATGCGTCCGCTGGACAAGTTACAACTTGGGATGAATTCAGTGCCGCCTCCGTGAGCACCATATTCCGAAGGTCTTATGGACCGCAAACGTGAGGAATTCTGCAGTTTCACCCAAGGTAGGTCGACGGTGGATGCCTACAGCCGTGAATTTGGGAGGTTAGCACGTTATGCTCCGAAGAAGTTTCTACCGATGCCAAGAAGCAGGCAAGGTTCCGCAAGGACTTAGCCCTGAGCTACGCCGAGATCTCCGTCTGCATGAGTGCACCTCTTTCCGGCTAGTCAATAAGGCTATCGGCGCCGAGATCAAGGCAGACTGATTTTGAGGCTTCACGCAAGCACATCCGTGACTCGGATCGTCATCCGCTCGATCCCGAAGCGCGGGTTTGGGTCCAAACACGGCTCTACCACCTAGGTACACCCCGAGGCCATCCTTCGAGGCGCCTCGCCCCAACCAGCCGTATTTTCCACCCAAGACTTATGGAGGTCCAACTCGCTAATGCTGCTCCACGACCAAATGTGATCACTTGCTTCAAGTGTGAGAGAACGGGCCACTATATCCGAGAGTGTCCCAGAACAACCCCAATCAAGCTGGAAAGTCTGTTGGCGCGGCAAGCCAGCAGAAAGGTGCCCTATGCTAAGCCGGTTGCCACCGCCGTGGCCATGTCAACTATGTCTCCGCTGAAGAAACCTATGAGGATCCCAACGTCGTCCTCGGTACACTTCTTGTTAATTGCCATCCGGCAACTGTTCTTTTTGATACTGGAGCATCTCATTCATTTATTTCTGAGAGCTATGCTCGATTGCACAACACCACATTCTCGTGACATGCCTACCTCCATGGAAATTCAAACTCCTGGTTCTAGATGGCAAACCTCTAGAATAAGTCATGGGAATGAAATTCTTGTCGACAGATTAGTCTTTCTTGCATCTCTAATAGCTCTCAAGTCCTCGGACATAAACATCATCTTGGGTATGGGTGGATGTCAGCCCATTATGCTAAGATTGATTGCTCTACTAGAACTGTTCAACTTACCCATCCTTCGGCAAAACGGTGGATGTTTTAACCCGAGTGTCTAAGCGCCACTTTACTCCTTAAATGCCAACCCCTTCCGGACCTCGAAGATATTCGGTAGTCCGTGATTTCCGGATGTCTTTCGGAAGAACTGCCGGTGTTCCACCGACAGGGATGTCGAGTTCGTGATAGATCTTATTCCCGGAACCGTCCCAATCTCTAGAAGACCTTATAAGATGGCACCCCTAGAACTAGCTGAACTTAAGAAACAACTCGATGAGTCCTTGCAAAAGGGTTTCATCCGTCCTAGTTCATCTCCATGGGCTTGCCCCGTCCTCTTCGTCAAGAAGAAGGATGGTACGGATCGGATGGTTGTAGATTACCGACCTGTCAATTTGGTCACTATCAAGAACAAGTATCCGCTCCCCAGGATCAACGACCTGTATGATCAGCTCGCTGGATCCTCAGTCTTTTCCAAGATGGATTTGAGGTTGGGCTACCATCAAATCAAAATCAAGAACGGGGACATACCCAAAACGGCCTTTGTCACTCGTTATGGCCAATACGAGTACACCGTCATGTCCTTCGGATTAACCAATGCTCCAGCCACCTTCTCTCGGTTAATGAACTCAATCTTCATGGAGTATTTGGATAAATTCGTCGTGGTATACCTCGATGATATACTCATCTACTCCAAGAATGAGGAAGAACATGCCGAACACCTAAGGCTAGTATTGATGAAACTTCGAGAGCACCGCCTTTATGCCAAATTCTCTAAATGTGAATTCTGGTTACCAGAAGTGACCTATCTAGGACATGTAATCTCTGGTAAGGGCATTGCTGTCAATCCCGAGCGAGTTCAAGCCGTCCTTGATTGGACTCCACCTGAATCGGTCAAGCAAGTTCGGAGTTTCCTCGGTTTAGCGAGCTATTGCCGCCGCTTCGTCGAGAATTCTCTAAAGTTGCTAAACCTCTAACCGAACTCCTCAAGAAAGATAAGAAGTTCGAATGGACGCCACAAGGAGATCAGCTTTCAGAACTGAAAAGACGCTCGACATCCGCTCCGCACTTGTTCCACCAGATTTCTAAGGACTTTATTATCTATTGCGGCGCCTCGCGACAAGGACTAGGTTGCATACTCATGCAAGATCGTCA
Source organism: Aegilops longissima (assembly GCA_021605205.1). Lineage (NCBI taxonomy): Eukaryota > Viridiplantae > Streptophyta > Magnoliopsida > Poales > Poaceae > Aegilops > Aegilops longissima. Next base: position 706,879,834 of record CM038677.1, read on the forward strand.
TGTGATTGCCTACGCATCTCGACGATTCGCCCACATGAGGATAACTATCCACACACGATCTAGAGCTTGCAGCGATGGTTCATGCACTCAAAACCTGGCGACATTACCTTACGGGTAATCGTTATAAATCTACTCGATCACCAAAGTCTGAAATATATCTTCACCCAACCGGATTTGAATCTCGGCAAAGACGTTGGGTCGAGTTGATTACAGATTTCGACTTAGGAATATCCTACACCCCAGGCAAAGCCAATGTCATGGCTGACGCACTAAGTCGCAAATCTTATTGTAACAATCTGATGTTACAACAAAGTCAACCAATTCTCCACGAGGAATTTCGTAAGCTTAATCTTCACATTGTTCCTCGAGGATTCCTTTCCACCCTGGTGGCGAAACCTACCCTTACGGATCAGATCATCAAAGCACAGAAGGTAGATCCGGGAGTCTCCCGTATCAGGAGAAACATCAAGAAAGGAGTCGCAGATTGTTTCTCCATTGATGAACAAGGTGTCGTGTTCTTTGGAGACCGTCTAGTGGTCCCCAAGGTGCGCAACCTGAGGCGATTGATCCTTAAGGAAGCTCATGACTCTCCTCTCACCATTCATCCTGGTAGTACTAAAATGTATCAAGATCTCGCCGGAGGTTTTGGTGGACTAGGATGAAAGAGAAATCGCTCAATACATTGCTAGCTGCGACGTCGTCGTCGAGTTAAGCAGAGCATCAACGGCCTTTGGTACCCTTCAACCTTTGGAAATTCCTGAATGGAAATGGGATAAAATCGGTATGGATTTCATTACCGGGTTTCCCCGGACCAAGAGAGGGAATAACGCTATCTTCGTTGTTGTTGATCGTCTTTCCAAAGTAGCCCACTTCCTACCTGTTCGTGAGAGTATAACCGCTAGTCAGCTAGCTGATTTGTACATCTCTCGAATAGTGTCTCTTCATGGTATTCCATTAGAGATTAACTCCGACCGTGGAAGCCTCTTCACCTCCCGATTTTGGGAAAGTTTCCAAACGCTATGGGAACTCGTCTCTCCTTTAGCACCGCTTTCCACCCCCAATCAAGTGGCCAAGTAGAACGAGTCAATCAAATCCTAGAGGATATGCTTCGAGCTTCTGTCATCTCTTCCGGCATAAATTGGGAGAAATGCCTTCCATTCGCCGAGTTCGCTTATAACAATAGTTATCAAGCCAGCCTGGGCAAAGCCCCTTTCGAAGTTCTTTATGGACGAAAATGTCGAACGCCTCTTAACTGGTCAGAAACCGGGGAGAGACAACTCTTTGGCCCGGACATGATTCAGGAAGCAGAAGAGCAGGTTCGCGTTATCCGTGAGAAATTGAAAACAGCCCAATCTCGTCAAAAGAGCCAATATGACCGCAAGCATAAGCCTATGACTTATGAAATTGGCGAGAAGGCTTACCTTCGGGTTACTCCTCTAAAGGGAACCCATCGTTTCGGTATCAAAGGCAAGTTGGCTCCTCGTTACATTGGACCCTTTCGCATTCTTGCCAAACGAGGAGAAGTTGCCTACCAATTGGAACTACCCCCGCATCTTTCCAAAGTCCATGATGTCTTCCACGTTTCCCAACTCAGGCGTTGCTTCTCGGATCCTATCCGTGGAGTGGACCACGAAACGCTTGATCTCCAAGATAACCTCACCTATCGAGAATATCCCGTTCGTATCCTCGATCAAACCGAGCGTACCACTCGACGTCGGAATATCAAGTTTCTAAAGGTTCAATGGTCAAACCATTCCGAGCAAGAAGCAACTTGGGAAAGGGAGGATCGTCTTCGACTTGAGTATCCCACCTTTTTCGCAACAGATCCTAAATCTCGGGACGAGATTCTTTTGAGTGGGGGTGAGTTGTCACATCCCAGATAGACCATGCATTAGGGTGTGCATCATGTTTAAATTTCATTTGAATTTGAAATGGGGAAGGCAGGAAACCCCAGAACACCCCCCTTTAAAAGAACTAGGGTTTACTAAAATTTATTTCAATGAATCCGAAATGCCCTTCAAAATGCTCATCCTCTTTGTTTTGGATCAGAACCCATGTCAAAGGAGGTGGATCATTTTCTAGGTCATCCAAAGTTCCTAGGATTAATCCACAAGTTTTGAACTTGAGCATTTTTAATTATATAAAATATTTTAAATGTTCAAAAATTGTCAAACCAAAATGTTTCATGTTGGGAATATTCCAACAAGTGACCAGGAGCATTTTGGTGATTTTTAAAATAGTTTTGGTATTTTAAATAAACCCCACAAAGTTCTGAAATTAGAAAAGACTAAAAAAGGAAAAGCTTACATGTCGCAGGCCTGCCCACCTGCCTGCCCAGCCCAGCAGCCGGCATGGTGGCTGCTTGGCTCGGCCAGCAGCAGCCTGGTGCTCGCCAATGAGCGCAGGCGCGCCACGCAGCTGGCCGCCGCCCGCTTCACCCCTCGCCGCTCGCCGCGCCTGGGACGGCCTCCACGTCGTCGCCCCGACCCCCCGGACACGCCAGTCGCCCCCTTCCTCCTCTCTCTCGCTCCCTCCTCGCCATGGCCGACGCCACCGTCGCCGCTCCTCCGTCGTAGCCGTAGCCACCCTCGTCCCCGCGCCGCGAGACCTTGTCTGGTCGCCTCGCCGTCGTCGACTTCGTCGAACAAGCCGAAGCCCGAGCACTTGCTCGCCCCGAAGCTGCCGCACCGACCTCGCCCGACTCCGCCACCACCGGAGATCCCCTTCGCCGTCGCCGCCGCATCAGAGCATCCCCGACCCCGACGAGGCTCTCTACGGGATCACTGTGAGCCTGGCTACCTCCCCATCCTCTCCATTCTCTTCCTCGTGCACCACAACAACCCAACCGCGATCACCCGAACCCACCGCCGCGGAGCTCGTCGCCGACGAGGCTCCGGCCACCCAACGGCCACGCCACCCTGTCCATCGCACTCACCGAGTTGCGCTGGGCCTAACTATGCACTCCACGCGCCTCACTTTGCCCCCTAGCAACTAGCCCGACATCACCCGAGCCCCGGCCGCCGCCCGACTCGTCGCCGGCGCCAACTCCGGCCACCCCTACCCCAACTAACCTCACCAAAAGCCGCGGCTCATCTCCAGCTCCACGTAGATGCTCCCCGCGCCCCATTTGGTGCCCGGAAAGTGCAAAAGCACTTTGCTCCGCCGCGCCTGGCCTCGCCGGCGGCTAGACGCCGGCGAGTTGACCACTGACCCCTGACTGTGGGCCCTGTTGACTGCTCTGAGTCAATGACAGGTGGACCCCGGTTAACTAATTAGGATTAGTTCTAATTAAGTTAATTAGTTAAACTAACCCTGACATGCGGGTCCCACTGGTCAGTTTGACTGGATGACCCGTTGACCCTGACGTCACGCTGACCTCATCTTCGACGATTAATTCAAATTCTGGATTTATTTTGATATAGTAAATTCCGAATATAATTCAAATTTCAAATGCTTATAACTTTTATTCTATAACTCCAAATGCAAAGATTTATATATGAAAATTATCAGAAAAATACACTCTATCCATTGGTACAGGTTTCATGCATGTTAAAACAAGTTAACTATGCTGAATAACCAGAATAAGATATTGCACCATTAGGACTAACTCAATGAGCTATCATTTGAATCCTTGATTCAAATGAGTTCATCTCCTGTTCTTTCAACTTGCATTAGACCAACACACATCCATATTGCCATGTCATAGCATGCATCATATTGTTGCATATTGTCTTGTGTGTTTATTTCGTGTGCTTTCATGATAGGTTCTCGCCTCAAGATAACCTCGACTACCCATCGAAGGGCGTTCTCTACCCCAGCTCCATCGGGCAAGCAATTCATTGATCATTCCGATACAAACCCATGTTCTCGCTTCGCTCTCGTTTCTGCATTAAGACAACGCGATTCAACTGTTGTGTGCTGCGGTAGTTGAACCCACTTCCTTTGCATGACTGTCATTGCCACAAGAATTAGATGAAACCCACTAGTATGTGTAGGAGTTGATTGAGCCATGTTTGTGATTCCTACCATGCTATGCTTGCTATGCTTAGAGTTGTGTCGTCCGGCTCATCGGGATGATGAACTGGAGTGAAAGGTTGTGTTGGTTTGGGAGTGAAAGTGTTGAACACGATTTGGTAAAGGTATCGATGAGAGGCCATGTAGGAGTACATGGTGGGTTGTTTCATTGAAGCGAACTTAAGAACTGAGATCTGTGTTTGTGATCCATGAACTAGTTACTACCACGCATTGGGCCGAAACCAATGGACCCTCTCGGCTTCTTAACCACCCTTGTTCTTAGTCCGGAGTTGCAAGTAGTTTCGGTGTTTGTAGCTTGTTGGGGCCGCATAACGCTGACCTTAGGGGTGGGTTGTGTTGCGGTAGGCACTGTGGGTCTGTGTACCGAAAGTGCCCGTTTGGTATCTCGGGAACCCTGCACACATCGTTTGGGGCTGTATGGGAAACCTCGGCGGACTCTCATGGATGGAACCCGAATAGGCGATAAACCTGGACTAGGGACTTGAGTGTTTAGGTAGGCTGTGGCCGACACCCACGCTGGGCTTCCGCTGAAGGTTGCGAGTACATGTCGTGTAAACGATTTATAAGTGGTGAGAGCGTGTGAAGAAGTACACCCTGCAGGGTTAAATATGATCTATTCAATAGCCATGTCCACGGAGAAGGACTTCGGGTTACCTATATCAGTTCATAGACAAGTAAATGGATACTACTAAAAGCCTCAAGATAAGTGTGAGTATCGTGGATGGCCCTCTCGGGGATGACGAGAGAGGATCCACGGTGGAGTATTGTGATGGTGATTAGTGGACCTGTAATGCGACAAAATGCTTTACAAAGTGGTGTCACGAGGATAGCTTAGCCAAGAGTCAAAGCTGGCTTGCTGCAAATAACTCCACCTCCTTCTTGAGAATGTGCATGTATGATAGGATTCTGTGGTAAGACTTGCTGAGTACTTTTGTACTCATGTTTGCTTAATCAATATTTTTCAGAGGACTATACTACCCTCCGACGGATTCTATGTAGATGTTGACTTGACGAGTAAGCTAGCCACCTGTGGCGATCTAAGACTTGTGAAGGGCCATTGTAGATAGAAAGGCTCCAACAAGCTTTCTTTCTTTCTAGAGTCTCGTACTCAGACTAGTTTGCTTCGCATGTGCTTGTATGATTGTATGACTTGAGTGTTGGGTCATGTGACCCCTACCTGTATGAATATGTTATGTATGGCTCCTCGGAGCCTCTTAAATAAAGTACTTGAGTTGTAGAGTTTTGTTGTGATGCCTTGTTGTATTTACTCATATCGGGCATATTGCGTGTATGATTGAAATGCTTGGTATGAGTGGGATCCGACAAACTAGTTGTTTATCCTTGGCAGCCTCTCATATGGGGAAATGTAGTCTCGTGCTTCTGAGCGATAGTAGTCCGCTACTGCTCGGTTCACGGAGTCCTGCTAGCCCAAGACTACTGCTTGGACACTTGGTGGCCGGCATGTGATTCATTTCGTTCCTATGTCTGTCCTTCGGGAAATGTCACGGTGATACTCGAGTCCTGCCTAGCCTGCTACAGCCCGGATACCGGAGTCCTGTTAGCCAGTGCTACAGCCCGAGTTCATCGTTGATGACCGACATGCTCAAGTGTTTCATGTATGCCTGTCCCCATAGGTTAGTGCCGCTTTGGGTTCATGACTAGCCATGTCGGCCCGGTTCTTTGTCATGTGGATGCTAGCGACACTATCATATACGTGAGCCAAAAGGCTAAACGGTCCCGGCCATGGTAAGGCGACACCGTGGGAATACCGTGCGTGAGGCCGCAAAGTGATATGAGGTGTTACCAGCTAGGTCGATGTGACTTGGAATCGGGGACCTGACACGGCGGCAATAGCTCGCTAAACCAAGGAAACTCCGAACTTGCTTGACCGATTCAGGTGGAGTCCAGTCAAGGACGGTTTGAACTCGCTCGGGATTGACGGCAATGCCCTTACCAGAGATTACATGGCCTAGATAGGTTACTTCTGGCAACCAAAACTCACACTTAGAGAATTTGGCATAAAGGCGATGCTCTCGAAGTTTCATCAATACTAGCCTTAGATGTTCGGCATGTTCTTCCTCGTTCTTGGAGTAGATGAGTATATCATCGAGGTAAACCATGACGAATTTATCCAAATACTCCATTAAGATCGAGTTCATTAACCGAGAGAAGGTGGCTGGAGCATTGGTTAGACCGAAGGACATGATGGTGTACTCGTATTGGCCATAACGAGTAACAAAGGCCGTTTTAGGAATGTCCCCGTTCTTGATTTTGATTTGATGGTAGCCCAACCTCAAATCCATCTTGGAAAAGATCGAGGATCCAGCGAGCTGATCATGCGGATCGTTGATCCCGGGAGCGGATACTTGTTCTTGATAGTGACCAAATTGATGTGTCGGTAATCTACAACCATCCGATCCGCTCCATCCTTCTTCTTGACGAAGAGGATGGGCTAAGCCCATGGAGAAGAACTAGGACGGATGAAACCCTTTTGCAAGGACTCATCGAGTTGTTTCTTAAGCTCGGCTAGTTCTAGGGGTTCCATCTTATAAGGTCTTCTAGAGATTGGGACGGTTCCTGGAACAAGGTCTATCATGAACTCGACATCTCTGTCAGGTGGAACACCTGGCAGTTCCTCTGGAAAGACATCCGGGAAGTCACGGACTACCGGAATATCTTCAAGGTCTGGAAGGGGGTTGGCATTTAAGGAGTAAAGCTGACGCTCAAACACTCGGGTCAAAACATTGACTGTCTTGCCCGATGGATGGGTGAGTTGAACAGTTCTAGTGGAGCAATCAATCTTAGCATAATGGGCTGACATCCAGTCCATACCCAAGATGATGTTTATGTCCGAGGACTTGAGAGCTATTAGTGATGCAAGGAAGACTAGTCCGTCGACAAGGATTTCATTCCCATGACTTATTCTAGAGGTTTGCCATCTAGAACCAGGAGTCTGAATTTCCATGGAGGTGGGCATGTCACTAAATATGGTGTTGTGCAATCGAGCATAGCTCTCAGAAATAAATGAATGAGATGCTCCAGTATCAAAGAGAACAGTTGCCGGATGGCAATTAACAAGGAGCATACCGAGAACGACGTTGGGATCCTCATGGGTCTCCTCAGCTAAGACGTAATTGACATGGCCACGAGCAGTAGTGGCTGGTTTGGCATAAAGCACCTTTCCTGCTGGCTTACCACGGCCAACAGACTTCCGATCTGGTTGGGGTTGTTCTGGGGACACTCACGGACGTAGTGACCCGTCTCCCCACAATTGAAACAAGTTATCACATTGGGACGTGGAGCAGCATTAGCAACGGGGCCACCATAGGCCTTGGGCGGTGCATATTGCTGGTTGGGGCGAGGCGCCTCAAAGGATGGCCTCGGCGTGAACCTAGGTGGCAGAGCGGTGCTTGGAATCCACACCCGGCGCTTCTGAGATCCAGAGCCGGATGAAGAACCAAAGTCACGGGAGTGCTTGCGTGAAGCTTCAAAGTCAGAATGTCCTGTCTCAGCACTGATGGCCTTGTTGACTAACTTCTGGAAGGAGGTGCACTTGTGCAGACGAAGATCACGGCGGCTTCGGGCTAAGTCCTGCGGAACCTTGCTCGCTTCTTGGCGTCGGTGGATACCTCTTCAGAGCATAACGTGCTAGCTTTCCAAACTCACGATTGTATGCATCCACAGCCAGTCTACCTGGGTGAAATTAGAACTCTTCCCTCTACGATCCATGAGACCTTCCGGATGTGATGCTCACGAAAGTCGCACCGAATTCAGCCCAAGTAGTGATTTGGCGATCGGGCGATAGCTCGAAATTTTCCCACCAAAGGCTAGCAGGGCCTTCGAGGTGATAGGCAGCAAAAGGTAATGTTGGTGTCAAACCGCGAATCTCGGGTAGGGGTCCCGAACTGCAAGCGCCTAGGCGGATGGTAACAGGAGACAAGGGACACGATGTTTTACCCAGGTTGGCCCTCTCGATGGAGGTAATACCCTACCCTGCTTGATTAATATTGATGATATGGGTAGTACAAGAGTAGATCTACCACGAGATCGGAGAGGCTAAACCCTAGAAGCTAGCTTATGGTGTGATTGTTGTTCGTCCTGCGGACTAAAACCCTCCGGTTTATATAGACACCGGATAGGGTTAGGGTTACACAGAGTTGGTTACAACGGTAGGAGATCTACATATCCGTATCGCCAAGCTTGCCTTCCACGCCAAGGAAAGTCCTATCAAGACAAGGGACGAATTCTTCCATCTTGTATCTTCATAGTCTTGGAGTCCGGCCAAAGGTGATAGTTCGGCTATCCGGACACCCCCTAATCCAGGACTCCCTCAGTAGCCCCTGAACCAGGCTTCAATGACGACGAGTCCGGCGCGCATATTGTCTTCGGCATTGCAAGGCGGGTTCCTCCTCCGAATACTTCATAGAAGGTTTTGAACACAAGGATAGTGTCCGGCTCTGCAAAACACGTTCCACATACTACCGTAGAGAGAATAACTTTTGCACAGATCTGCTGACGTATTCCGCGGCGTGACATCACACCACGACCAAGCCTTTATTCGAATCGTTTTTTACTGTTCCACCTTAGCGCGTTTAGCGAGGCGGTTTCCTTGGCACGTCTTATCAAAGCATAGATCATGCCCCCTTATTCCGGGATTCTCATCAATACGGACGTGGGTAACCCAACCGTGCCCGTTGGCGCGCCTCCTCTATCAAAGGCGAGTCCTAATCGACCACGGGGAGGGTTCTTGGTATTCAACCTCTTTATAATGAAACCAAGGCCCTCTTCTTTTTTCCACCCTCCATCGAGTTCGCCTCGCGCTTTGAGTTCTAACACCCAAAGCTTCAGATTTAGGCGCTTTGGACCTTCGATGATGTCCGGCTCCGACCAGCTCGGCCGATGGATGTCTTCTTCCGTCACAGAAGAAGTTGTGCAAAAGCTGCGAGACGCCAGGTATCTAACCGGCGAGATATCGCATAGGCTGCCTGCTCCAGGGAAGGTCATTCCCACTCCCGAGCCCGGCGAGAGCGTGGTGTTCGTGTCTCACCTCCTTCGGGGTTTAGGCTTCCCGACGGATCCCTTTGTGCAGGGGCTCATGTTTTATTATGGGCTGGATTTCCATGACTTGAATCCGGAGTCCATCCTCCATATCTCGTCATTCATTGTCGTATGTGAGGCCTTCCTCCATATTACCCCTCACTTTGGATTGTGGCTCAAGACCTTCAAGGTGGAGCCAAGATGATCGAGGGCAACAAGCAGAGTGCGGAGGGGCGGTCATAAGCAAGTGTGCTGATGCTCCGTGGCCCGAGGGCTCTTTTCAAGAGGAGCTTGGTTTGTGGCAACGGCAGTGGTTTTATATCACCACTCCCTGTGGCACCAAATGGGTGGCGCCACCGCCTTTGCGCCAGTCCACCACAGCGGCTGGCATCATGGGTCAACACTGGGCTCGACTGGGGCCGCCCAAGGACGCCTCCTCATTGCAGGGCCGTATTCGAGACCTCCAAGAAAGAGAGATCAATCTGGTCGTAGTGGCGCAGGTTATGTTGATTCGGCGCCTTCTGCCCTCAAACGTCCCCCTCCGTCTGTGGGAATTCAATCCGGAGGGACCACGAGCTCTCCAACATTTTATGGGTATGACACCCATGGAGATGTATAAACTGTTCTTCGGATCACAAGAGAAGTGTCCGGACCTGACTGAGGACGCAGGACTAAGCTGCAATCACCCAGATACTCAAGTAAGTAGTCCCGTACCCGGACAGGCTGTTCATTCATTTATTATATATATGCCCTTTAAGGAGCCATTTCTTGAACAGGAGTGGATAGCCAAGGCAAAGTTAATAAGGTGTCCGGCTCCCCTCCCGGAGACCACGCCGGATCCCATGCTGACCAAGATGTTGAAGGCCGCACCTTTTAAAGAAGGCGAAGGGGGGAGCGGGGAAGCAACTGCCTCCACGAAGGAGGCCTTTGAGGAAGGAGGGATCAAAAGTCCCACCCTCCAAGGAGAGAAGAGGACCGCTTCGGAAGATCCGGAGGTCAAGGCCTCGAAGAGGGGAAAGAAATCTTCGTCAGAGAGTCCGGCGCTGGGAAGTACCCCAGCCGCACTATTTCCCCAAGGGGATCAGCCCTCCAGCGAGCCGTAAGTAAAAAGAAGGGGTCTTGTAGTAAAGGACATCCCTATATTTATTTTCAAGATAACCAAATTATACCTTGTAGTTCGGATCTCAGCCCTTCTCAGCAGAGCTCGTCTTCGGGGGATCTTCTTCCGGAGATGATGGAGAGCGAAACGCCTCCACCTGTCACACCTTCATGAGGCGGACGACCACGAGGTGTCGTCGCGAGGGTTTCGAGTCCGGCGAGGCCGGAAGGTCCGGCGCCAACCGGGCGGCGGTCGGAGGAGTGAAGGATCTGCTCGGCGCGGCGGTTATCTCGAAGATCACCGTGCGCTAATGGGTACGGTGATTGAAAGAATTACATTCACGGAGAGCGGTTGCATGAAGCCGTCGAAGCTTATCGACGGGTTCGAGGTACGCATAAAAATGATGTACCTTCCGACAGTTATGCATATAGAATGCATACAGTATAGATAGTAGCCCCTGAGACTCGGTATGTTGTCAAAATTGACAGCGTGCCGAGGATCATAATCTCAGTTATAACATTGCGCCGCTCCTAAATAGGTGGTGGGGCGTCTGGTGGCCAGCCGGACTGATGAATATGCCGAACTAAAGCGGCAACTTGACGAGGCAGATGTGGACATCGCGCTGGTCAATAAACGGTTTGACGAGTCACAAGGTATGCGACTTCTACACGGACACCTGGTAAGGGAGCTTGACGCCCATGCCTTACTACTTGTATGCTTAATGCAGGTGGTGCCATTGCTGTGGAGGAGCTGCGGGCGGAACTCGCCCGAGCGAAAGAGCAAGCCAGAAATAGTAATGCAGCTGCTTTAAGGGCGGCCGAAGAGCTAAAAGTGAACGGGCTGCTCACTGCCGAAGCAAAGAAGAAATGGCCGATATGGCCATAAAGTTGAAGAATGCTACCGACTGCTGCGGGGTTCTTGAAAAAGAACGTCAAGCGGAGCAAGAGGACCTAAAAAAGGCCACCGCCGAATCCAAGGATGCCCGCTCCGCTATGAGAGCTGCCAAGGAGGAGCTGAGTCAAGCCGGGGCTATTGCGGCTGGAAAACCGTTTACGCTGGAGGAAATATACGGATCGAAGTATGCTCGGTTGGACAAGTTGTGGAGTTCGGAGGATGCTTATCGGACTTAGCGGCGAAGCGCGCGGACGCGATTGAGCACTTCCGAGGCCAGAAGGGGCGCAGAAGGGAAGAGCTATATTGTTCGCAATTCCATAGTCCGGAGCGTCCTCTTCCGTTGACCGATCGGTTGGCCGAATGGGCCGAGCTAAATCGGTTATCCGGACTTGCCATGAAGCATGTCATGACTCATTTGTGGCCAGGCGGACCCCAGCCGAAGAGCTATTTTGGCTTAGTGCAGCAGTTCCTTGGTGCGGTACCCCGTATCGACGCAATGAAGCGGTCGACGTGTATTGAGGGAGCGCGGATGGCTCTTGCCCGTGTCAAGACATACTGGGCAGAAATGAAGGCCACCGACATTGCATCCCAAGATTCGGACAAAAGCCGAGTACCTGCCGAGCACTATTTTGAGGAAGTCCTGGAGGGCGCTCGTTTAATAGAGACGCAGTGCTCGAAGGATATTATGTTTAAATGACATGTATGATTTGTGAAAACAATGTTTCAATACAACAGAAGAGATTTTTATACTTGTGCGTTCAAGTAATAAACTACTCCCTGTGCGGCCGTTGATGTATATGTATATATAACCTGAAAGATGGCAGTCTTCGGCTTCAGCCCCCATGCACATAGTGCGGGGGTGTTTGCAAAGAAGGCGCTTTTTCACACTTAATCCAACGTCTTGGTCCTGTGAAGGAGCTGGTAGCGTAGCAAACTAGGCAACCGGACTATAATGCTTTATCACTTTCACTTAGCCATAGGAGTTCGAGGGTGGGGCTACTATATAGCCCCTGGGGGCACCATACTCTCCCGAATTCGAGTGCGTATGTGCTGACGAAAACGGTCCTTCGTTAATGCGGAGGAATTCTAAACATTCGGTGAGTCATCGAGTGGTTGACCAGTCTCTCGCTATATCATGACATCAGTTTTGGCTTTCTCTCTTGAGGTGCTCGCTCGGCGAACCGGGCACAATCGCAAGAGTTCTCGTGGTGCCGCGTTAGCCGATAGAGCGGAACGTAAGGCAGCAAAACATGTGGAGCCGGGCAAACCCAACATTTGACCAAAGACATGATTCGGAGCTGATGCATATAAGACCTAACTCGAGACGCCGAACACTCCCTAAGGTATTCGGTCTTTATAAAAACGGGCATAATAATGCCCTAAGCCCCTGGTGTCCAGGTACGTGCAAGAATTCTGGTGCGGCCGATGCCAAAACGCCAGCCTCCTCCTTGGTTATAGCTAGAAACCAGGGGATGTGTATCAACAAGAGACAGTAAAAAAGGTTTACGCAGGGTCTTAATCTGAAAAGAATCCTTGCGACGGGTCCCTACTGCACGTCTGCGCCTGTGTATCCGTTGTCCCGTATCCTGGACGGGTGTAGCACGTTGTTCATCTGTAAAAGAGAGGAACTTAGTTGAAAATAAAAAAAGATCGTGCGAAAAATGTACTTTATATTAAATAAACAGAGTACGATTCGAAGAAGTGAATAAAATTGAGCTTTATTGTCTCTTGTTGTACATGCATGCAGCCCTTGTATGGGGTATGCGCTAGTAAGGCGCCGGACTCGTCTAGCCGTGTCCGGGGTTTGAATGACCTATTCAGGTGCTTTGATTAGCGGAGCCGGATTGGTGTGAGGCTGTCAAGGCAGTCTCATGTTCTTTCGTGCTCGGGTAACACTTAATACTCCCTTTTAATGAGATGATGCCGCGTGGACCGGGCATTTTAAGTGTAAGAGATGCATAATGCGGTATTGCGTTAAGGCGGGCGAAAGCTTCATGCCCCAGTAGTGCTTGATAGCTACTTTCGAATGGGGCGATGTGGAAGGTTAACTTTTCGCGGCGGAAGTTGTCGGATGAGCCGAACACAACTTCCAACAGTAGGGAGCCCGTACAATGGGCATATGGGTCTGGCATTACCCCTTTGAAGGAGGTGTTTCTATGGCGAATTTTGGTTGGGTCTATCCCCATCCTGCGGATTGTGTCCTGATATATCAGGTTTATGTCACTGCCGCCGTCCATGAGGACTTGTGTAAATTGGAATCCGTCGATTATAGGATCCAATATCAAGGCAGTCCATCCTGCGTTCGGATACTTCGGAGTAGTCCGATGGTCGAAGGTGATTGGTTTTGACAACCGGTGTTGGTACTCCGCTGGGTAGATTGTGCGGTAGCGTAATTCGATGGGTGTCGCTCTGCTTTTCCCTTTGTTACTTGAAGTAAGTTTACTGTTTTGACTTCTTGTGGGAAATTCTTTTGTTTTCCGGGCTCTGCTTGTGGTGCTCGTCATCATCTTGCTTGGTGTGTTGAGCCCTTGTGTTCGGGCGTTGAGTCTGCGGACTATTTGAAGACAACAATCTCTGTGGGTATGGTTTGCAGGCCTCCCGGAGTACTGTGGATTTGGCATATCTTGTCCAAGATTTTGTTTAAGTTGGATAGCTCATCGCTATTGTCCTTAAGGGGCGGTTTTTTATTGTTCTGTCGTGAGCTTTTGAATCCGGCGTTGACTGTCGCACTCTTTGGACCGTTCCCTTAATCCGGCGTTGGTCCTTGCTGCGTCGTGGTTTCCCATTTCCATCCCTTACTTCGGATGTACTTGGATCGCTGGTACTACATCTTGCCAGCCAACTATCCTCTCCCGCGCAAAAGCGGGTCATGAGTCTTGTAAATGCAGCCATGGTTCTCGGCTTCTCCTGGCCGAGGTGTCTGGCGAGCCATTCGTCTCGGACGTTGTCTTTGAAAGCTGCTAAGGCTTCGGTGTCCGGACAGTCGACTATTTGGTTCTTTTTGGTGAGGAACCTATTCCAGAATTTGCGGGCTAACTCTCCGGGTTGTTGAGTTATATGACTTAAATCGTCTGCATCCGGAGGACGGACATAAGTCCCTTGAAAATTTGCCCGAAAAGCATCCTCGAGCTCTTCCCAACTTCCAATGGTATTTTCAGGGAGGCTTTTGAGCCAATGCCGGGCTGGCCCTTTGAGCTTGAGGGGTAAGTATTTTATGGCGTGGAGATCATCTCCTCTAGCCATGTGTATGTGGAGGATATAGTCCTCAATCCAGACTCGAGGGTCTGTTGTACCGTCGTATGCCTCTATGTTTACGGGCTTGAATCCCGCTGGAAATTCATGATCCAGCACCTCATCGGTGAAACATAGGGGGTGCGCGGCGCCCCTGTATTTGGGTGTGCCATGATGTTCGGATATTTGACTGCTGTATTGTTTTGAAGAGCTTGCTTTCTCGGCCCATAGATGGACCTAACTGGGCCATCCTTTTGATGTGAATCCTTATGCGGATCGCGTGATCGGCTTGTGTCTTGGCGCCATTTGCCGCTCTCTTTTTGCCGTGGGTCGTCCATCCCACCGGTGGCCTTCTTACTTTTGATTGTGAGGGCTCTCGGCCTCCTCATCAAATTCGCGTAGCTTTCTCTTTGGGTAGCTCTTTGTTGGCGATCGTCGCCCGATTTGTTCACGGTGTTGAGTACTTTGCTCCATCTGATTCTGAGTGTATCTTCCGCTGTTTTGAGCTTACCTTACCTTTTTTCAGGCTACGCGCGATGGCGACGAGCCTTTGTGGAGGTTCTTATGCTCCAACAATTTGTCCGGCGTGAGATCGTCTCGGACTGTTATCTTCGCACGGGACGGGTTGTTTCTCCAAGTTGTCCTGTTCGGATGGTTGCTCGATAGCATGTTCGCGTCCACCAGTTCGCCCTGCTCTATGGCTGGGTCTTTGTCGAGGCGGGACTTGGTGCGGCGTTTACATGGCCGTTCTGACTGCTTTTCGAGGGATTTATCCTTCGTATTGTCCCGTCGTTCCTCGTTGTCACTTCCTTTGGGTGTATCCACCATGTATACATCATGGGATGAGGTGGTTGTCCAGTATCCTATAGGTGCTGGTTCATGGTTGTCTCCTACATCATCGTCCATACCGTCGATGTCTTCGGAGTTGAAATCGAGCACGTCGTGTAAGCTCTCCACAGTGGCTACAAAGTGGGTGGTGGGTGGGCATTGAATTTCTTCGTCGTCCGCATCCCAACCTTCCTGACCATAGTCCGGCCAGGGCTCTCCGATAAAGAGAGACTTTAGTGATTTCAAGATGTCGCCAAAGGGCGAGTCTTTGAAAGATGTCATGACGATGAACTCCTTGACCGAGCCCAATCAGATTCGATCGGCAAGGGCGCGGAGGGTTCGGAGTCCGGAGAGGAGTCCGACACCTTGGAGTCACGGTCTTCGCAAAGGACAGGGATGGTGTTCGGCTCAATCACCATAGAGATTTCAGCCCCCGAGGTGGTGTCCAACCAACCATCCTCGATCGGCGAGATCGGCTCCGAATCAATGGCCGGAGCGGACACTAGTGCGGCCTCCAAGACACTGTTCGGCGGCAGAGTTAGATCATGCCCATCAAGATAGTGCGGTGCGCTTGGCTGCGGCTCGAATCCGTCGAAGATCAAGTCTCCGCGGATGTCGGCCGTGTAGTTTAAACTCCCAAATCTGACCTGACGGCCAGGGGCGTAGCTTTCGATCTGCTCCAGATGGCCAAGTGAATTGGCCCGCAGTGCAACGAATACGAAGATCTGTTCGGGGAGAAAAGTCTCACCCTGGACCGCGTCGTTGTTGATGATCGAAGGAGCCATCGGGCCTATAGGTGACGACACAGCAGGAACTCTCAATGAAAGCACCAATGTCGGTGTCAAAACCGGCGGATCTCGGTAGGGGTCCCGAACTGTGCGTCTAGGCGGATGGTAACAGGAGACAAGGTACACGATGTTTTTACCCAGGTTCGGGCCCTCTCGATGGAGGTAATACCCTACTCCTGCTTGATTAATATTGATGATATGGGTAGTACAATAGTAGATCTACCACGAGATCGGAGAGGCTAAACCCTAGAATCTAGCCTATGGTATGATTGTTGTTCGTCCTACGGACTAAAACCCTCCGGTTTATATAGACACCGGATAGGGTTAGGGTTACATAGAGTCGGTTACAACGGTAG
This sequence comes from Aegilops longissima, assembly GCA_021605205.1. Taxonomy (NCBI): domain Eukaryota; kingdom Viridiplantae; phylum Streptophyta; class Magnoliopsida; order Poales; family Poaceae; genus Aegilops; species Aegilops longissima. The sequence goes on from CM038677.1 coordinate 706,896,102, forward strand.
GAGATCTACATATCCGTATCACCAAGCTTGCCTTCCACGCCAAGGAAAGTCCTATCCGGACAAGGGACGAAGTCTTCAATCTTGTATCTTCAAAGTCTTGGAGTCCGGCCAAAGGTGATAGTTCGGCTATCCGGACACCCCCTAATCCAGGACTCCCTCAGTAACCTTATCAGCTTCGGCTACGTTGGCAGAACGTAGCTTGTGGGTGATGCTGCGAAGCCAGTCATCCGCATCGAGAGGCTCGACGGAGTGTTTAAACTTTGGTGGATACAGCTTGACAAAGTCATTGATTGACACCAGGTCGTTCCTCGGCTGGCGTGCAGTATTCTGCTCAATCCGCTCCAGCAAACGATTGGTCTCACGCTTGTTTCGTTCTGCCTCCAGCATGACTTCGGCCAGAGAAGGCGGTTGAGGCAGATTTTCATTCCTAGCTGCACTGGCTTCACCCTGCTCCGGAGCAGCAGGGTTGTTGCTGGTGTTGACCATCCTAGGAAACAAGACAACGGTTTAGACAAGGATGGCAAAATTTTGGCAAGGAAGTGCAGAATGTAATGGATAACACGGAATGCAGAGATGTTCATCCGTATGACATGGTAATATAGAAACTGCCATATATTTACCAACGGTCATACACACCATTCATAGTTTAGTACAAGCCCGGCTAGAGTACAACTACGGTGGAGGACGTTACATCTCATCGGAAGCATTCCAAGCTCCTATACATTATTTTTCTACACCTCCGGATTTGATACATACTAAGTCATATTCCACATGTCACGCAGGACAGTGGAAATACAACTATTACAATACTAGTGATACTACCACTAACTCAGACAGCTCCGTAGTAGTCCTCATAGAAGTCACCTCCATAGCCTGGAAGCTCAACGTGATTATCCGGAAACAGACGGTCCTGAGGAGCTTGTGGACCATAGGGGCTAGGATGAGGTCTTGGACCAACAAACGGTGGCCTGCGGGGACCACGGGGTGGGGTGATGCCTCCCACATCACGCCAATCCACCATGTCCGCGTAGCAGATCTCACGGATACAGATCCTCAGATCCATACATCCAGCTTGCACAGCCGGTGCAAACCGAGTCAAAGTGGCCCAATGATTGGCACGAGTGTTGAAAAGCTCCAGTCTCAAGGCCCGATTCTCTCGGTCCTTATCCTCGAGCATCTCGGCAGTGGTGCAAGTTAGAGAGTCCTCCTGAGTGGAGTCAGCATAGATAGCCTGGAGATACGCTTGCACTCCCGGGAGTGAAGCTGGCATATAACAAAAGTCGGTGTTCCGAAGCAGGCCAGTCTTGACTCGCATGATGGTCATCATAGAATAGGCAGCATCCTGCACAGCCATCTCAATAGTAACCCCGAGTCCATAGGAACAGTGGAGGGGCTCGGTTGATCCAGGATAAGAAGGAAATATCCTGACAGTGCAGAGATATTGGCTTTGATTAAAGTCTCGGAATTGCTCTTCGACAGTGAATTCGGGATACCAACGGTAACCCGTCTCGATCATTACCCGGACTAACATAGCCGTATGACCGGGCACGTCGAGGCACCGGGTCAGGCGAACCACTTGGTTTTGAGCACGAGTGGCCATATGAAAGCACAGCCACAATGCAAAGACATTAGAATTTCTAGGGAAAATCGGACAGCATAACAGTTGTAAATGCTCAGGAACAGATTTGAGACATTCTCAACAGATGGCAAAACCACTCAACAACATCATATCAAGGTTCTGGTTCAACTGATAACATACTAAAAGTAGTAGAAACTGAACTGAGGCTGGTAACCAACAATCCTATAAGTTACTACGGATTAGTAACACGTGAACCTGATAGAGAGAAGAGAGCCTAGTCCTTAACCCATGTAGAATGAGAAGAGAATGACACAGATCAGAGGGCATAAGGTAAAGGAGTAAAAAGAGCCTTACGTCCCTCCCACAATCAATTCCCCTACATATAACTAAAGCATTTCTAGACTCGACATCGACCAGTTTGGCTTAGAGAACCTACAGGCAGTCCGGCTCTGATGCCAACGCTGTCAGGACCCCGATTCCAAGTCACATCGACCTAGCCGGTAACACCTCATATCACTTTGCGGCCTCACGCACGGTATTCCCACAGGTGTCGCCTTACCATGGCTCGGGACCGCTTGGCGCCTTTTGGCTCACGATATGATAGTGTCGCTAGCATCCACATGACAGAGAACCCGGGCCGACATGGCTAGTCGTGAACCCATCGGCACTAACCCATGGGGACAGGCATACATGGATCACATCGAGCATGTCGGTCATCAACGTGTGAATCCGGGCTGTAGCTTTGGGCTAACAGGACTCCGTAACCGGGCTGTAGCAGCTAGGCAGGACACCGGATGTCACCGCATGACATTTCCCCGAAGGGACAGACACAAGAACGAAGTGAAACACATGCCGGCCAGTCAAGTGTCCAGAGCAGTAGTGCTGGGCTAGCAGGACTCCGGTGAACCGGGCTGTAGCGGACTACTATTGCTCAGGAAGCACAAGACTACATTTCCCCATATGAGAGGCTGCCAAGGATAAACAACTAGATTGTCGGATCCCACTCATACCAAGCATTTCAATCATACACACAATATGCCCGATATGAGTACACACAACATGGCATCACAACAGAACTCTACAACTCAAAGTACTTTATTTAAAAGGCTCCGAGGAGCCATACATAACATGTTCATACAGATAGGGGTCACATGACCCGACACTCAAGTCATACAAACATAAAAGCACATGCGGAAGCAAACTAGTCTGAGTACAGACACTAAAAAGAAAGAAGGCTTGACGAAGCCCTTCTATCTACATCGGCCCTTCACAAGTCTGGGACCACCACCTGGGTGGCTAGTCACTCATCGACGTCAAGGTCTACGTAGAACCCTTCGGAGGGGGCGGTGTTGTCGTCTGAAAACATTAATTAAAGCAACATGAGTACGGAGGTACTCAGCAAGTCTTACAACAGAATCCTACTATACATGCACATTCTCAAGAAGGTAGTGGAGTTATTGCAGCAAGCCAGCTTTGACTCTTGGCTAAGCTATCCTACGTGACACCACTTGAAAAGCATTTGTCGCACACGAGTCCACTAATCACCAACACAATACTCCATCGTGGATCCTCTCTCGTCAACCTATGAGAGGGCCATCCGCGGTACTCACACTTATCTTGAGGCTTTTAGTAGTATCCATTTACTTGTCTATGAACTGTATAGGTGACCAAGTAGTCCTTTCATGAGGACGCGGCTATTCAATAGTTTTATACCCGCAGGGTGTACTTCTTCACACATGCTCTCACCACTTATCGCTGTTACACGACGTGTACTCGGCAACCTTCAAGCGGAAGCCCAGCGAGGGTGTCGGCCACGACCTGAATAAACACACGAGTCCCTAGTCTAGGTTTGTCGCCTATTCGGGTCCCATCCGCAGGGAGTCCGGCCGAGGTTTCCACTAACGGCCCCGAACGATGTGTGTAGGGTTCCCGAGACACCAAACGGGCGAATCGGTACACCGGGCCCACGTGCCTACCGCAACACAGCCCACCCCTAAGGTCAGCGCTGTGTGCGTCCCCCGGCATGCTACAAACACCAGAAACTACTTTGCAACTCCCGGACAGAGGACAAGAGTGGTTAATAAGTCGAGAGGGTCCATTGGTTTCGGGTCCAATGCGTGGTAGTAGCTGAATCTTAAATCACGCACACAGATCTCAGTCCTTAAGGACGGATTCAATGAAACAACCCACCATGTACTCCTACATGGCCTCTCATCGATACCTTTACCAAATCATGTTCAACACCTCACTCTCGTTACCGACACAACCTTTCACTCTAGTTCATCATCCTGATGAGCCAGACCTGACACAACTCTAAGCATAGCAAGCATAGCATGGTAGGAGACACAAATATGGCTCAATCAACTCCTACACATGCTAGTGGGTTTCATCTAGTTACTGTGGCAATGACAGGTCATGCAAAGGAAGTGGGTTCAACTACCGCAACACACAGCAGTTTGAATCGCGTTGTCTTAATGCAGTAAACAAGAGCAGAAGCGAGATCATGGGTTTGTATCGGAATGATCAATGGGTTGCTTGCCTGATGTAGTGGTAGTAGGGTACTGCCCTTGAGACGGATATTCGGGTTATCCTCGGGAGGCGTAACCTACCACTTAAAGACACACCGAACATAATCAACACATGACGATATGCAACAATATGATGCATGCTATGACATGGCAATAAGAATGTGTCTTGGCCTAATGCAAGCTAGAACAGAAAGGAATGAACTCATTTGAATCAAAGATTCAAATGTTAGTTCATTTAACATAGCCATATTAGTGCATTATCTTATTCTGCTTAAACAGCAAGGTTAACTTGTTCTGTCATGCATGAAACCATTACCAATGGATAGATTGAATTTTTCTGATCAAAATTCATATATAAATCTTTGCATTTGGAGTTACAGATTAATTTCTATGAATTTTTGAAGTTTGCAACAATTTCTGGAATTTTCTATATAAAAATAAATCCAGAAATTTGTTATTGCGTCAGCAATGCGTCAGGGTGACATCAGAGGTCAAAGGGGACGTCCAGGTCAACCTGACCAGTGGGTCCCGCGTGTCAGCAGTTATTTAAACTAACTAAATTTAGTTAAAACTAATCTGAGTTAATTAGCAGAGGGGGCCCCACTTGTCATAGACTCGTGGAGTCAACCCGGCCCACCCAACAAAGTCAAAGGTCAAACACGCCGGCGTTTAGCCGCCGGCGAGGCCAGACGCGGTGGTGAGAGTGCATTAGCGCGTTCCGGCGACCAAATGAGCGGCGAAGGGCATCTACGCGTAGCTGGGAACAAGCCGCAGTCTTTGGTGGTGGTGGTTGAGCTCGGGGTGGCCGGAAACGTCGCCGGCGACAACCTTGGCGGTCGCCGGAGTCGGGTGAAGATGAACCCGAGGCTACGGGGCACAGCGAGGCACGTGGTGAGGTGCGTTGGGCTCCTGGGGATGCAGTGAGTGTGTTAGACACGGTGGTGTGGCCGGTGGTTGGCCGGAGACACGTCGGCGACGAGCTCGGCGGTGGCGCGTGATGTGAAGCTTCATGCAGTCGATGCAGGGCTCGAGAGCGAGAACGAGAAGGGGGAGGAGGTAGCTGAGCTCACGGCAGTCACAACGGTGCAGACGACGCGGTCGGTGATGAACTGGTGCGGCGGTGACGGCGAAAGGGATCTCTGGCGGTGGCGTAGTCGGGCGAGGTCGGTGCAGAGGCTTCGAGGCAAGAGAGCACTCGGGGCTCGGCTTGCTCGAAGGAGAGGAGGGCGGCGGAACTTCTGGACACGGTGGCCTGTGGCGCAGAGCACGACAAGACGCGGTTATCACTGGTGGTGGCGCTGCAGGCGGGCCATGGTGGCGGGCGAGTGAGGGAGAGGAGCTGGGAGGAAGGGGCGTCTCATGAGCTCGGGGAGGAGTGGGTGACCGACCTGGGCGGCAGAACGGTGAGGGGAGGAGGCGGGCGGGCAGCTTGCGTGGCTGCGCTGGTGCCGTCGCCGAGCACACTGCCTGCCTGGCCGAGCCAAGCAGCTCGCTGGAGCGGTGGCTAGGCTGGGCCGGCAGGTGGGCTTGCCAGATGTGCGCTAGGGCTTTGCTTTGGTTTTCTTTTCTATTTTTCTGTAAGTTTGTGGCTTTATAAAAAATAGTTAGGCACTTCTAAAAATCCTGAAAATAATCAGAGGCTTTGTTTAGAAAATCTGCAACAGCCCACACTTATTTTCAGAATTATTTGAGCATTCAAAATATTTACTAGCATTTAAATGCCCAAAAGCAATTTACATATGATTTAATCCAATGACCTTCTGTTGACCTAGAAAATTGTGCACCAATTTTTCTAGAGGTTCTAACCCAAGACAAAGAGGGTGAACTTTTTAGAAGGGCAATTCAGGTTCATTGAAAATATTTTTAGTAAACCTTAGTTGAATTCAGAGGGGTTCTAGGGGTTCTGTCTTCCCCAATTCAAGTTTCTGATGAAAGCAGACATGATGCAACACTCTAATGCATGGACTAGCTAGGATGTGACAGCCCATCAATAGATATCAATGTGAGTGAGTAGGTGAGGGGGTCCTGGACTAGGGGGTGTCTGGATAGCCGAACTATCATCTTTGGTCGGACTCCTAGACTATGAAGATACAAGATTGAAGACTTCGTCCCTTGTCCGGATAGGACTTTCCTTGGCGTGGAAGGCAAGCTTGGCAATCCGGATATGTAGATTTCCTACCATTGTAACCGACTCTGTGTAACCCTAGCCTCCTCCGGTGTCTATATAAACCGGAGGGTTTAGTCTGGAGGACACAACAACAACAATCATACCATAGGCTAGCTTCTAGGGTTTAGCCTCTCTGATCTCGTGGTAGATCTACTCTTGTACTACCCATATCATCAGTATTAATCAAGCAGGAGTAGGGTATTACCTCCATGCCGGATTCTCGCAGAGGGACGGATGTCGATCAAGCCCTCAACTTAAAGTCAGGCGGCGGGTTGGATTCATTGGATAGCATTCAAATATCCAAACTTCCAAGTTCGGAAACTTCTCGGCCCCTGAGTCTTAAATTGGACGGGGTTCCGGATCTAGTTCCACCCGCCCACCCAAACATTGGCGATCTATCCCGAATTCGGCAAGAGCCCGCTGAAACAGTACATCATTACTGGGCGAGATTCCTCCTGGTTATGGACAGGATAAAGGACTGCCGAGAGGAGGATGCAATCTCACTTTTCTGCAATAATTGCACGGACAAGGGAATCCTAAACGCCATAAGTCGTCGCGAAATTACACGCTTTGCTGACTTGGTGACCATAGTACAAAAGTACTATGCGATGGAGAGTGCTTGGAAAACCGAAAGTAAATTTTGGGATAATCCGGCCCCGAATACAACCCTAGTCCAAAATAAAAGGGTGCATCATCACCAAGCACCTGGGTTAAACATCAAAAAACAAAAACCCCCTAAAGGGCACGGAACCGTACTGGAGGGTTGGCTAAACGGACCCTGCAAAATTCATAGCACAGAGGGCGCCACTCCAACTCATAGCCTTCGAGCATGTTGGATACTATGGCAGGTGGCCAAAAGTGGCGAAGAGCTTCTAGCCTCAGAATCCCAGCCCAGCAATACCAGTACGGTATTAACAGTCTTCGAGACTTTCACATAAAATAACATGCGGAAACGAACAATCTGCAACCTTGCCAAAGTCTACCAAGTAGCAACAATAAATCCATGGAGTGACACAGCTATTACCTTTAATGCCGTGATTTAACCCAAATTCAACAGCCCGAGCACCGGCCACATTGGTCCTCAGTCCAATAGTGGACGGCTTTCGCCTTACTAAGGTACGCATGGATGGTGGCAGCAGACTAAACCTCATCTATGAGGAAACCCTCCGAAAAATGGAAATAGGCTGGAACCGCATTGAGCGAAGCAGCACAACCTTTAGAGGAATAATCCCTAGCCGGGAAGCATGCTGCACAGGAAAAATCACACTGGTCGTAGTGTTCGGCTTGCCGGACAATTAAAGGTCTGAGGAGGTCACATTTCAAGTGGCCCCGTTCAACAGCGGATATCATGCTTTATTAGGGCGAGAGGCATTCACAATTTTTCAAGCTATACCCCATTATGGGTACATGAAGCTTAAAATGCCCGGACCTAACGGAATCATCACTCTCGCTAGTGATCCGAACATAGCACTCCGCGCCGAAAACAAGACAGCCGCACTAGCCCTCGAGGCACTATCCGAAGCCCTAGCGGCCGAGGAACTCATCGCGATGCGCTCCACGGTGAACAGGGACGATGTGATACTTGATAAAAGATCCAAGTCCACCTCTTTAAACCAGCGGATGAAATAGTCAAATTCCAAGTCCACCCAACGGACCCCGCAAAGACGGCCTCCATTGGGGCACAATTAAACCCTGATGTAGACGCCGCACTACGAGAATTTCTACGAGAAAATTGGGACATTTTTGCCTGGCACCCTTCAGACATGCCAGGAATCCCACGTCGGCTGGCCGAGCACAGCCTAAATATCCTAAAAGGATTCAAGCCACCAAACAGGCTCTTGGGGCTTTTTCAACCCAAGAGACAGGCCATGGGAGAGGAGCTAGCCAAACTTCTGGAAGCCGGATTCATCAGAGATATAAAACATCCGGACTGGCTAGCAAATCTGGTGATGGTACCAAAGAAGGATAAATCCTGGCGCCTATGTGTTGATTTCAAAGACCTTAATAAGGCTTGCCCAAAGGATCCCTTCCCCCTCCCTCGCATTGATCAAATTATCGACGCTACAGCAGGACACGACTCATTGTGCTTCCTCGACGCGTACTCCGGCTACCACCAAATCAAGATGGCGGAGACAGACCAAGCCGCAACAGCATTCATCACTCCATACGGCCCATTTTGCTTCAACACAATGCCCTTCGGGCTCAAAAATGTCGGCGCAACATATCAGCGCATGATTCAAACATGTCTGGCAAACCAGATCAGCAAAACAGTGGAAGCATATGTAGATGACGTGGTCGTCAAATCCAAGCATGTCGAAACTCTAGTAGACGACTTGAGGCTCACATTCGACAATCTCCAAAATATGACATTAAGCTCAATCCGAAAATGCGTCTTGGCGCTCCAACGGAAAGCTCTTGGGCTTCATTGTGTCCGTAGAGGAATTGAAGCAAACCCAGCCAAGATCCGAGCTCTCACAATTGGATATTCCAAAAGACCTCAAACAAATACAAAATTGATCGATGCGAGCGGCTCTAAGCCGCTTTATTTCCGCTTGGGAGAAAAGGCGTTACCCTTTACCGCCTCCTCCGCGCACCAACACTTCGAGTGGATTTGGACGCCACGGCCGACTCAAGAAATAAAAGCCATATTGGCAACAACCGGTCTGGCCGCTACCAACATGGGCGAACCAATGCTATTATATATCGCCGCAACACATCAAGTTGTCAGCACGGTGCTTGTCGTCGAACGAGAAACGGACGGACACAGGTTCCCTCTTCAAAAACCGGTTTACTATGTGTCCACTGTCCTAACTCCATGCAAGTCCCGGTACCCACATTATCAAAAGATAGCATACGCGGTGTTCATGGCATCCCGGAAGCTGCGACACTACTTTCAAGAGTGTTCGATAACGGTAGCCTCCGAAGTACCTCTTAACGACATTATAAACAACCGCGACGCGACGGGCCGGATTGCTAAATGGGCCATAGAGCTCCTTCCATTCGACATAACCTATAAGCCACGACGAGCTATTAAGTCGCAGGTTTTGGCCGACTTCATGGCCGAATGGACCGAAGCCGAACTCCCTAAAGAGTACGGCGCATACTCCAAATGGATCATGCACTTTGACGGCTCCAAAATGTTGGTCGGCACGGGCTGGCGTCGTCTCCGACGCCCCAACCGGGACACAGTCCAATACGCCCTTCGATAATGTATACGGACTCCAACAACGCAATCAATACGAGGCCCTTTCGCACGGCCTCCGGATGGCGTCTCCATGGGCATTAAACGCCTAGAGGTGCGCAGGATTCAACCTCGCGATATCTCAAATAAACGGAGACTTTGATGCCAAAGATCCGAATGGCAGCGTATCGCAATGCGGTCCTAAAATGTCAGCACGGTTCAAGGGCTCAATTTCATCATATAGCCCGGATAACAACCCGGCGGCGGACGATTGGCACACATCGGCGCAAAACGCGATGCCGCCCCGCCTAACATCTTTCTCGAACGGCTGTTCAAGCCATCCGCATTATGGGAAGGGGAGTCCGAAATAACAATCCGGACCCAACCGCACCGCCTCGACATCAACACTCGACACAATCGGAGGCTCGCCAACGAGATAACACCTCCGCCCACTAAATAATGGCGGTTATCGCCCGCGGACGGAACCATTCCTAGCCTACCTAACTAGGCAGGAACTCCCCAAGACCAAAATGAGGCTCGCTGCATAGTACAGCGATCCAAAGCCTATAAAGTCCATGAGGAGAGCTCTATAAGAAAAGCACAACAGAGTCCTTCAAAGGTGTATCTCCAAGAGGAAGGGCGAAACCTCCTGGCTGAAATTCATGCCGGACGGGTGGGCACCACGCCGCAGCCCGGCCCTTGTAGGCAAGGCCTTCCGACAGGATTTTATTGGCCGACGGCCGGCAGATGCGCAGGATTTAGTCCAACGATGCGTCGGTTGCCAGCTTTTTGCTAACTAAAGCCACATGCCACCCACCGCCTCAAAACTATACCCATCACCTGGCCGTCATGTCCTGGGGCTTGACATGGTTGGACCCTTAAGGAGGAACCCACAAGCAAAAATACCTATTGGTCATGGTGGATAAATTCACCAAATGGATAGAGGCCAAGCTCGTTAAAACGGCCGAATCCGGGCCGGTGATAGACTTCATATCGGGGTAGTGCACCGCTACGGCGTCCCCACAAGATCATCATCGATAACGGCACCAACTTCACGGCCGATGAGGTCAAATTATGGTGCAAAACATGGGCATCAAGCTCGACACGCCAGCCTATCACCTCAAACCAACGGTCAAGTCGAGCGAGCAAACGGTCTAATCATGAGCGGCATTAAACCCAGACTAGTGCGGTCCTCAAGGAATCTAACACGACCGGGTTGAGGAGCTCGACCAGACTGGGGCTGCGGACCACGCCGAATCAGACTACCGGATTCACACCATTTTTATGGTGTACGGCGCAGAGGCAGTCTTGCCCTCGCGACATAATGCATGACTCACCTCACGGCGCATGTATGAAGAAAGAGAAGCCGAGCTCGATCGGCAGGACAGTTTGGACGCATTGGAGGAGGAGCGCGACGTGGCAAAAGCTCGCTCCGCATTTTATCAACAGCAGGCTCAAGATATCAAAGCAGGAAGTACGGGCCAAAGCTTACAACGTTGGCGTAACTAGTTCTACGCTCGCCGGACAAGAAAAAGGACAAACTCAAGCCCAAATGGGAAGGTCCTTCATCATCGACCAGGTCCTGACCGGCGGAGCATACCGTCTGTAAACGCATCGGATAACCGACTCGAGCCGAACCCATGGAACGCAGCCCGCCTCACGAAGATTCTACGCTTAAGCGCCGGACTCCAAGTTCGCTCCTTCCTCCGCCCACATTTTCTATTTTTGTTGTCTTTATTTCTCCTTCCTCCTCCTTCTTCTTGAAGCCTTTAGAGGCTCGCTTGCGCTTTGTTCAAGACATACTTGACGCGCTGTCCGCCATTATACTGGGGCTTTTTAATGTAAGCTTATTTATACGGGCTTCATGCCCAACACATGTGTCAAACTTCCGCATGTACCTTTTACTCACCATTATATGCATCGATATGACTTAAGTTTTGGCCAAGCTGGGTTGCTCGCTCTGTGCTTACCCCTACGCTCCCGATTGTTCGGCTAGGTGGTAAAGGAGCACCTCTGCGACTGTTATTGCTGGGTCAGCCGGATGTGTACCTCAGACTGGGTGAAGCCGAAAGCTAGCGCTCTTAAGGGAATATTCGGTCGGTGAACTGAAAGATGATTTTTAACTATTTATCCATCTGCCGCCAGATGATTTTCTGCTTTCTTAGCAGTTTGACATGCACTTTAGGGCATGCCTCCTGTGGAAAGGAACCCTTAACGGAACTATTCTCCCGAAGATGTTTCTTACTATCCATGTAATATAACATAACTAGTTGGGCACTTGTCTGATACAGCAATAATGACCCCTACGCCTTGTCTCCATGCATGCCCCGGTTCTTATATAACCGCGAGGGTATTCGGACACACTCCGGACTATTGGGTCCCGAGGTCGGCTTAAAAGGTCCGCTATGACAAACGATCTACAATCCGCTAGAAGACATTTTTCATGTCATATTCAATTACATAGTCAACTCGACTAATTGTATTCCTCCTCAATGCCATCTAATAGGCTATCTAATTTACAATCTTGCTGGAATACTTATGCCAATTCTACTTGGCCGCATACACTAAGCTTACAGGATCTCCTTCCCATCAGCCCCACAGTCCGACCTCGCCATGTGGTTTGGGTCAGCCTGTACCGTGTCTTTACCATGGCCCAGCCTCCCGGCGCCTTTGACGGCAGGCCGATATCTTCCATAGTCGGAAGCGCCGCTGCTCCTTGAAGCCGCCTCGCCAGCTCCCCAATGCCTTCGGGCAGGGGAGATAGATGGCCACAAGGCCTGGCGACGCTTTTCATCACCGCCAACTCGTTCGTGTAGCCGACGTAGTTCGGGAAGAAGATCACCAAGAACTGGGCATCTCCTCCTCGTGACGACCTGTGAGCAAACCTACATACATGTTTATGTTAGTCGCCTTCCTCGCCGAACTCTTTCAAAGTTCGCTTAAGCACTTACTGAAAATGCCGCGACGGCCGCCGATTCTCCTTACGGAGTCGCATAACCGGGCACGAACATCCTTTAGTTCCTCACCCAGTTGGGTGTTGGCATCTTGGAGGTTATTTTCTCCTACCGCACCTCGTAAGCACGCCTCGCCGCCTTTAGCTGGCGCAGAGCTGTTGCTTGTCCGGATCCATCCCGCGCTATCTGCAATGTTAATGTCGATTTATGCACACGCCGCATGTCGGTGTCAAAACCGCGGATCTCGGGTAGGGGGTCCCGAATCGCAAGGCTCTAGGCGGATGGTAACAGAGACAAGGGACACGATGTTTACCCAGGTTCGGGCCCTCTTGATGGAGGTAAAACCCTACGTCCTGCTTGATTGATATTGATATTGTGGATCTCCTACCATTGTAACCGACTCTATGTAACCCTAGCCCTCTCCGGTGTCTATATAAACCGGATGGCTCTAGTCCGTAGGACTACGATCACAACAACCCTTACAATCATACCATAGGCTAGCTTCTAGGGTTTAGCCTCCTTGATCTCGTAGTAGATCCACTCTTGTAAGCATCCACAATATCAATATCAATCAAGTAGGACATAGGGTTTTACCTCCATCAAGAGGGCCCGAACCTGGGTAAACATCGTGTCCCTTGTCTCCTGTTACCATCCGCCTAGACGCACAGTTCGGGACCCCCTACCCGAGGTCCGCCGGTTTTGACACCGACATTGGTGCTTTCATTGAGAGTTCCTCTGTGTCGTCACCGATAGGCGCGATGGCCTCTTCAATCAACAACGACGCAGTCCTGGGTGAGACCTTTCTCCCCGGACAGATCTTCAGATTCGGCGGCTTCAGACCACGGGCCAACTCGCTTGGCCATCCGAGCAGATCGAAGCTACGCCCTGGCCGTCGGTCAGGTTTGAAGCTTAAACTTCACGGCCGATATCCGCAGGGACTTGATCCTCGATGGATCCGAGCCACAGCCGAAGCGTGCAAGGCTGTCACGATGGGCATGACCTAACTCTCGCCGGACAGCACCTTGAGGTCGCAGATTCGATCCGCCCGACTCATAGTCCGGAGCCGATCGCTCGAATCGAGGACGGATGGCTGGACACCGCCTCGGGAGCCGCAATTTCTACGATGATGGAGCCGAACACTTACCTTGTCCCACACAAAGCCCATGACTCCGAGGTGTCGGACTCCCTGCCGGACTCTGAACCTCCTGCGCCCCCGCCAGTCGAATCCGATTGGGCGCCGATCATGGAATCCACCGCTGCGGACATCTTTCAGCACTCGCCCTTCGGTGATATCATAAATTCATTGAAGCATCTCTCGCTATCCGGAGAGCCCTGCCGAACTACGGCCAGGACGGTTGGGACGCGGATGACGAAGAAATTCAGATCCCACCACCACCCACTTCGTAGCCACCGCCGATTTATTTAAACGACATACTCGACTACGACTTCAAGACATCGACGGTATGGACGACGATGCCGGAGACTTCCCAAGAACCAAAGTGCCTACAGGACACCGGAAGACCACCTCGTCATACGACATATACATGGTGGACACCAAGGGAAGCGATAACGAGGAACAACGGACGCGGCAGAGGATAATCTCGCCGATAAAGAACCAAACGGCGACACGACGCGCCCTAAAGTCCCGCCCGATCAAAGCAGCCTTCCTAACGACTCCAGCGATAGAGCAGGGCAAGCCGGCGGACGACGAACAGGACGAGCCGGATAATCAACCCCTTCACGGAGCAATCAACAGTCCCGCCACAACACCGAGCATAAGAACATACGCAAAAAACTAGTCGCCACCGCAAGAAGTTTGAAGAAGGCAAAACGGAAGCTCAAAACAGCGTAAGACACGCCGTAATGAAGTGGAGCAAAGTATTCAAGACCGCATGGACAAATATGGCAATGGCCATCAAACTAAGAGCTACCCAAGCGCAGGTTGCTGCCGAATTTGACGAGAAGCCATCGAGCCTTCACACCAAAAATAAAGAGGCCGCCTGGCCGGATAGACGCCGATGACAGCCCAAAGCGACAAATGGGGCTGCACACAGTTCAATTATAATCTCGTAAAACGGATGGCCCAACTAGGTCCATCTACGGGCCAAAAAAGAGGACCCTGTGAAGTAACACACCACGACAATTGTTCAAGACATGGCACACCCAAATATAGGGGCGCCAGACACCCGCTTATGTTTCACCGATGAGGTGCTGGATCATGAATTTCAGAGAGGGTTTAAACCCATAAACATAGAGGCATACGACGGCACAACAGACCCGGAGTCTAGATAGAAGACTACATACTACACATACACATGGCTAGAGGAGATGATCTCCACGCCATAAAATACCTACCCCTCAAGCTCAAAGGGCCAGCTCGGCATTGGCTCAAAAGCCTCCCGTAAAACATGTTGGAAGTTGGGAAGAGCTTGAGGACGTTTAGAGCAAATTTTCAAGGGACTTATGTCCGCCTCCGGATCTCGACGATCTAAGTCATATAACCCAACAGCCCGGAGAGTCACAAGAATTTGGAACAGGTTCCTTACCAAAAGAACCAAATAGTCGATTGTCCGGACGCTGAAGCCTTAGCAGCTTTCAAACACAACGTCCGAGACTTAATGGCTCGCTGACACCTCGCCAAGAGAAGCCAAGAACAATGGCCGCTAACAAGCCTCATGACGCTTTTTGCTAGGAGAAGACAATGGCTAGCAAGATGCAGACCGTGACCGAGTACATCCGAGATCGAGATGGAACGGAAAGTCACGGCGCAAGAAAGATCAGCGCCGAATAAAGAAAAAAAGCCCACAGGCACGGCGGTCAACGCCGGATTCAAAAGCTCGTGGCCGGATAATAAAACACGGCCTCTTAAGGACAACAAGAGACGAGCTATCAAATTTAAACAAAATTTTAGATCGGATATGTAAAATCCACGATTCCCGGAAGGCCTCGCAAACCATACCAACCGAAATTGTTGTTTTAAACAGTCCGCAGACTTAATGCGGACACAAGGAACTACGCCAAGCGAGGACAATGACGAGCCCCACCAGCGTAACACCGAAGTCAAAGGACTTTCCTCGAGAAGTCAAAACAGTAAACTTGCTTCACGTGGTAAACACGAAAGCCAACACGGCACTCGCCAAGACAAGTGTCGGACGATCCACCCAAAGGACCAAGGTTGGATGTCAAAACCAATCACTTTCGACCATCCTGGATTAGTCTAGAAGTATCCGGAGCGCAGGATAGACTGCCCGATATCGGATCCCATAATAGATGGACCGCAATTAACGCAGGTGTTGATGATGGGCGGCGGTGAATTAAACCCGCCATATCCGGACACAATCCGCAAGTGGGGATAGACCCTCTTACACCGCATAGCCGCACTTCCTTCAAAGGAGTGGCGCCAGCCCTTAAGCCAGCTATCAAGCACCATGGGACGGAAGCTCGTCCGCTTCAATACAATACCACATTCCGCGTCTCTACGCTTAAAATGCCCGTCCACGTGGCATCGCTTTCATCATAGGGTCGCTGGAGATCCCTGACACGCTGGACGAGTCCGGAATAAATAAGCTAGGGGCTACCTAGCCACACACCCCTTCACAAGGGTTTGCACATACAAGCCATAATGAGCTAGCATAGGCTCGCTTTCTTAATCTATATTTCAATTTTATGAACTTTCTCGCACGATTTATTTTCCAACCAAGTTCTCTTTTTACAGATGAACAGCGGCACACCCGCCCGTGATACGGCACAACGGAGACACAAAGCAGACGTGCAGAGGGACCCGTTGTAAGGACTCTTTTCGACTAAGACCCCACGTAAACCTTTCTTCTGTCTCTTGTTGCTATAATCCCTGGTTTTCAAGATAACCAGAGTGGAGATCGGCATTTTGGCATCGGCCGCGCCAGAAGAACCTGCCGCATTCGGACACAAGGGGCTTAGGGCTTTGTTTTGCCCGCTATTATAAAGACCGAACACCTTCGGGAGTGTTCGGCGCCTCGAAGTTAAGCCTTATATGCATCAGCTCGAATCATGTCTTTGGTCAAATGTTGGGTTTGCCGGCTCCGTGTTTTGTTGCCTTACGTTCGTGATCATCGACTAACGCGGCTCAGGAGAACTATGCGACAGTGCCTCGGTTAATTTGGCGAGCACCTCAAGAGAGAAAGCCAAAACTGACCGTCATGATGCAGCGAGATCGGTCAACCACTCGATCGACCTTGGGAATGTTTAGGATTCCTCCATTGACGAAGGGCCGCTTTCCGCCAGTACATACGCTCAATTCGGAGAGCACGGTGCCCCTGGGGGCTATGTCGTAGCCCCACCCTCGAACTCCATGGCTAAGTGAAAGTGATAAAGCATTATAGTCCGGTTGCCTCGCTTGCTACGCTACCACCTCCTTTACAGTGACCGAGATGCCGGATTATGTGAAAACGCGCTATTTTTGCGAACACCCCGCACCTTGTGCGTGGGGGCTGAAGCCGACGATCGCCATCTTTCAGGTTATACATACGTATACATGAACGGCCGCAGCGAGATATTCTATTACTTGAACGCACAAGTATAAAAGGCGCTTACATCATAAAAATCGCTTTTACATCATATAAGCGTAAATTGAACGTAACATTTTTCGAGCATCGCGACTCTATTACACGAGCACCGAAGCACTTCGCCAAAATAGTGCTCGGCGGGTAGGCGTTATTATCCGAACCCGGGTCGCAACAGCGGTGGCATCCATCTCGTCCAATGTGTCTTCACACGGCGAAGCGCCATCCGCGCTTCTCTATGCAGGCCGACCGCTTCATCGCTTTGATATGCGGCACCGCCCCAAGAAATTGCTGCAATAAGCCAAAGTAACTCTTCGTGGGGCCTATCCGCCGACATGGGTCACTATATCCGCCATAGCAAGCCCGACAACCTATTTAGCTCAGCCCACTCAGCCAAACGATCGGTCAGCGGAAGTGAACGCCCGGACTATGGAATTGAGACCAAAACAGCTCTTCCGTCTGGTGATCCTTCCGCTTCAAAATGCATAACGGCATCAGCCGCACTCGCGCTAAGTCCATATAAGGTCCTCCGACACCACAGCTTGGCCCAGCTGAGCATATTTTAAATCTGTGAACCTTGGCGCAGGTAAAAGGCTTGCTACCTACAATCTCCCGGCTGGCGCAGCTTTTCCTTCATGGCCCGCATTGCAGAGGGCATTCTTGGCTTCGGCGGTGGCCTTCCGCAGGTCTTCCTACCCCGCAAGGAGCTCCTTCCCAAGAGCATCATTGCGGTCGGTAGCCTCTTTTAACTTCACAGCCATTTCGACTATCTCTTCCCTGCTCCGGCAGTGTGCGGCCCTTTCAGCCGCTAACTCCTCGGCCGCCTTCGAGGCTGCCGCATTACTCCTTCCGCCTGCTCCTTGGCTTGAGCAAGTTCGCCCAAGACTCTCCACGGCAGCGGCACTATCTGCATTTCACGCACATATTGTAAGGAGTTGGCTTCGATCCCTTACCATGTGACCGCAAGAGTAACACTTACCTTGCGACTCATCAAGTCGCATGTTGATCAGCGATGTCTTCATCCGCCACATCAAGTTGCTGCTTTAGTTCAGCAACTCCATCATCCGGCTGGCCCCGGACGACCCGCCACCTGCATCGGCACGACGGAATTTAAACTCATGATGGATCCTCGACGCCGTCGATATCGATAACCTACCGAGTCTCGGGGCTACTATCTATACAGGCGCATTCTATATGCGAACTGTTAAGAGGTGTGTCATTTTACGCATACCTCAAACCCCGCCAAGAACTCCCGACGGATCATGCAACCCGCCTACCGGGCGGATGAAATCCTTTCAATCACCATGCTCATCAATGCGCATGATCTTCCGAGATAGACGCCTTCTCAAGGATCCTTCACCAGACACCGGTTGGCGCCGAACTATCCGCTTTGCCACACCCGGGGCTCCTCCGTGATTTACACTTCAGGCTCGTCCGCCTTATCCAACGGCGCCCGGACGGGGCGTCTTTGCTCTCTATCATCTCCGGCGAAGGTCCCCAAATACGAGCTCATCTGCGAAGGACGGAGATCCGAACTACAAGGTAAAAACTTTAGTTATCCTCAAGCACAAATAGGGATGTCCCTTATTATAAAACTCCTTTCTTTCTACTTACGGCTCGCTGAGGGCTGGCTCATTAAGGAGATTGTGCGGACGGGCCTCCCGGACGCAGGACCCTCCGCAAAGATTTCTTCCCCGCTTAGGGCTTTTTTCCCGGTCCTCGGAGGCAGTCCTCTTCTCCCCTTGATAGGAGGGATTCTCGATCCCCTCGCTCAAGAGCCTCCTCGCTGAGGCAGTAGCTTCTGCTTTCCCTTCGCCTTCCTCCAAGGCGCAACTCAAGCATCCGGACCAGCACAGATCCGCGCGGTCTCGAGGGGGGCCGGACACCGATTAATTTTGCTTCCACTATCCACTCTCGTGTAGAAGGAGATCGGTCATAAGGCGGATCATCGAAAGGCAAACAAACGGTATGTCCGAACTTGAAACTACTTACTTGAGTATCCGGGCGATTGCAGCTTAGTCCAGCGTCCTCGGTCAATTCCGGACGCACCTCTTGCGATCCGAAGAATAAGTTATACATCTCCAGAGGTGTCATACCCATGAAGTGTTGAAGAATCCGTGGGCCCTCCGGATTGAACTCCCATAGCCGGAGAGGACGGCGTTTGCAGGGCAGGAGGCGCCTAATTAGCATAACCTGCATCACCACCACCATATCGATCTCCCTCGTTAGGAGGTCTCGAATCCGCCTCGCAAAGAGGGGCACGCCCTTTGACGGCCCCCGCTGAGCCCTTGGTTGACCCACGATATCAATCGCCGTGGAGGTCCCGGCGGAATAGGGAGGCGGCTTTGTCTGCGGCCCCTCGAACGGTAATATAGAACCACTCTTGCTGCCACAGGCCGAGCTCCTCTTGGAAGGAGCCAGCGGGCCACGGGGCATCGGCCCTCCTACTTATGGCCGCCCCGCCACACTCCGCTTGACGCCCCTCGATCATCTTCGGCGCCACATTGAAGGTCTTCACCACAGGTCAAGTGAGGGGTGACGCGGAGGAAGGCTTCTGCACAACAATAAATGCGGAGATATGGAGGATGGACTCCGGAGCCAAATCGTGGAATTCCAACCCATAGTAAAACATGAGCCCTCTCACAAAAGGATCCATCGGGAAGCCTAAACCCCGACGGAGGTGGGAAACGAAGACGACATATTCGCCGGGCTCGGGGGTGGGGATGGCCTGCCCTTCGCAGCAACCTGCGAAATCTCGTAAGACATGTACTTGGCCTCCCACAGCTTTCAGACGCCCTCCTCCGTAACGGAGGAGGGCATCCACCGCCTCGAGGTCGGAACCGACATCGTTGAAGGTCCAAAGCGCCAATCTGGAGCTCTAGGTGCTGGAACTTGGAGCGTGGAGAGGATTCGATGGAAGATTGAAGAAAAGAAACGAGCCTTGGTCCCGTTATAAAGAGGAGGATACCAAGAGCCGCCTCCGTGGCCGCTTGGGACTCGCCTTCGATAGAGGGGCGGGCGAACGGGCGCAGTTGGGTTACCCACGCCCGTATTGATGAGAATCCGGATTGGGGGAAACACGATCTCGCTGACAAGACGTGTTAAGGAAACCGCCGCTAAATGCGCTAAAGGTGGTAAAAGTAAAAACAATTTGAGTAATGGCTTGGTAGTGGTGTGACATCATGCCACGTAAAACGCCAACAGATTGAACTCGTATATATTATTATTCTCTCTACGGTGGAGTGTGGAATTTATTTTGCAGAGCGGACACTATCCCGGTGTTCACAATCTTCTATCATTTTGGAGGAGGAACCCGCCTTGCAATGCCAAGTAATAGACACGCCGGACTTATCGTCATTGAAGCCTGGTTCAGGGGCTACCGAGGAGTCCTCGATTAGGGTGTCCGGATAGCCGGACTACCATCATCACCGAACTATCATTTGCGGACTATCATCATCGACGGACTCCAAAACTATGAAGATACAAGATTGAAGACTTCACCCGTGTCCGGATGGGACTTTCCTTGGCGTGGAAGGCAAGCTTGGCGATACGGATATGTAGATCTCCTACCATTGTAACCGACTCTATGTAACCCTAGCCCTCTCCGGTGTCTATATAAACCGGATGGCTCTAGTCCGTAGGGACTACGATCACAACAACCCTTACAATCATACCATAGGCTAGCTTCTAGGGTTTAGCCTCCTTGATCTCGTGGTAGATCCACTCTTGTAAACATCCACAATATCAATATCAATCAAGCAGGACGTAGGGTTTTACCTCCATCAAGAGGGCCCGAACCAGGTAAACATCGTGTCCCTTGTCTCCTGTTACCATCCGCCTAGACGCACAGTTCGGGACCCCCTACCCGAGATCCGCCGGTTTTGACACCGACACCGCACTTTGCGAAACTACTTCTACTTTGAAGGGCATATATTACCAGAGGGAGTCTTCATGGCTTTCCCGGTCGCGGCCAGTGCGGCCTCAAGTTGGGCCTTGCACTCTTCAAGCTCCTGGGACAAACGGGTATTCTTTTCGGTAAGAACCTACATTCCAAATGATCCTTAAATCAGTTATCCTAACTATTTTAAGTCTCGGGGCTCACCGCATATATAACTGTCAAAATTCCTTACCCGTATGTCTTTCACATACTGCTCCGTGGCTCTGGCTAGGCCATCTTGAGCGGCACGGAGGTGCGCTTCTCCCGAACTAAAGGCGTCCAACGCCTCTTGGGAGAAATATGTGTCACGTAGAATAGTCCGGCGGCGCCTATGATTCATGGTGCTCTCCACCTCCGACTTGGTGGCGGACAGTCTGTCGGCATCCTCCGTTGGAGGAGCATCCGACGCACGCCTCGTGTTTGTACCCCCTTGCGGACTCGGCTTTTGAGCCTGGTTGGCGGAGGTCCGATTGGCAACTTCTCCAGACTCAGTCCGGCGAGCGCTTTTTCCTGAAAAACCACGAGCGCCAGCAGCCTCCCAGAACCTCTCCTTAAAACACGATGGCACATCATACCGCTATGCGGCGACGCCTCGAGTCATACCGCACTTCTTTTCCGCTTCCGGGCCGAGCTGCCCTTGTTGGACGGCCAGGCAGGCTCGGCTTCCTGCTCAAGGCACCCCTGCGAAACACCATCAAATACGTGGTGATTAGAATTAAAGCATCGGTGGGTCATGGTATCCGGACTTGGTCACGGTTACGGGAGGCCGGAAATAATCCGGGTAGTCGGTCAGAATGGCAACCAAAGCATTGTCGATGCTAAGTTGGTGGAACACCCGTCGATCAGCTCCACCTTTATATCCGGTCCTCTTCGGAGGCCGGATCAAGGGACCGCTCGGATCCTCGGGTTGTGGGGGCAGGTTGTGTATCTTCTCCACGCCCGGCGCAGTTCCTCGTGAGAAACCATGAAATGAGATATTTAACCACGGAACATGGATCGGACAGGCCACAAAGATGTTTGCTTACCCAACTTCAAGGATTATTCAAGAAAACCTGCTCGGTGGACTGACGTGGAGAAAATCCTCCTCCTCCCTTTGTACATGGCGGACAAGGTCTTCACCAGTTCGGTGACCGATCCCGCCCTTTGCGCCATGGCGGGTGGCATCGCCCTCCCGCTGAAGTCCCACATGGGTGGCCCCTATATTGGAGTGGCTGCACTCCCCTCATAATGCAGATTGCCATGACTCCAATCATGGTCAATCCGGCATGAGCCAAGAATCTTATTCGGCTCATCAAGTAAAGGACGCCCGGTCATTTTCCTCTGGGGGCTCTCTGGCGCCAGCTTAGGCGCTTCTTCGAGGAGCGCTGCTAAACTCCGAAAGGCCGATCCGAACAGGATCCTCGCAGCGAGACGCCCTCCATGTAAAACCATTCGAAGGTCGGTCTTGGACGCCTTCTTCGGGTTCCGATAGATATCCGATACCGGCGATGCGCCATAGTTCGGCTCCGCCCACTTGATATATTGACCCCTCATGAGAACGGGGTACAAGGCAGAATAATCTCTTCCACAGTGCAAAATGAGCCTCGACGCCCAAGAACAGTTCGCAAAGGGCCACGAAGCCCGCGATGTGCAAAACGAAGGCAGGCGTAAGGTGGTGCAACTGGAGGCCGTAGAACTCAAGAGCCCCGGAGAAACGGATGAACTGAAATCCGAGTCCTCTTACTAGATAAGAGACAAAGCATACCCGCCTCCTTTAGAGGGATCGGGACACTCTCCGCTTGCTTTCCGCCCTTGTAGGTGGCAAGTCCGCTCGAACCAGAACCATGAAGGCCGGGGAAGAAATCACTTGGTTTGAGTGTCACTAGCTCGCTATGCGGGATGAGCATCTCTCCCAATCTCCAGCTGAGGGCTGGGAGCGAGAGGAGGAGCCGCGTCGACCGGTCCATGATGGAATGGATTTTTGTCAAGGAGCTCCGATGAAAGCTCATGGAGGGGGTTGGTGTGACTCAGATCTAGATCCTTGTCCCTTTTATAGGCGGCTCATTTATGTAGCTAGGGGATAAGTGTAAAATACCACGGCTTTTCGATTCATTCAAACCCGTGGAAGATGGCCATTATTGGGCGTGGAAGCCAAGGAGCGCAGCTTTTATCGAAGCGGACACTATTCGACAAGTATATGGAATTTGGAGAAGAACCCGCTTGCAATGCGAAGACAATCAACACGCCGGACTTATCATCATTGAAGCCTGGTTCGGGGGCTACTGAGGGAGTCCTAGACTAGGGGGTGTCCGGATAGCCGAACTATCATCTTTGGCCGGACTCCTAGACTATGAAGATACAAGATTGAAGACTTAGTCCCTTGTCCGGATAGGACTTTCCTTGGCGTGGAAGGCAAGCATGCGATCCGGATATGTAGATTTCCTACCATTGTAACCGACTCTATGTAACCCTAACCCTATTCGGTGTCTATATAAACCAAGGGTTTTAGTCCGTGAGGACCAACAACAATCATACCATAGGCTAGCTTCTAGGTTTAGCCCTCCGATCTCGTGATAGATCTACTCTTGTACTACCCATATCATCAATATTAATCAAGCAGGAGTAGGGTATTACCTCCATCGAGAGGGCCCAACCTGGGTAAAACATCGTGTCCCTTGTCTCCTGTTACCATCCGCCTAGACGCACAGCCTGGGACCCCTACCCGAGATCCGCCGGTTTTGACACCGCCAAGAGGGATTGCCATGCAACGGATGCACTAGAGCTATAAGTATATGAAAGCTCAACAAAAGAAACTAAGTGGGTGTGCATCCAACTCGCTTGCTCACGAAGACCTAGGGCATTTTGAGGAAGCCCATCATTGGAATATACAAGCCAAGTTCTATAATGAAAAATTCCCACTAGTATATGAAAGTGACAAAATGAGAGACTCTCTATCATGAAGATCATGGTGCTACTTTGAAGCACAAGTGTGGTAAAAGTATAGTAACATTGTCCCTTCTCTCTTTTCTCTCATTTTTTTATTTGGGCCTTTTCTCTTTTTTTATGGCCTCTCTTCTTTCTCTTTTTTTTATTTTTCATCCGGAGTCTCATCCCGACTTATGGGGGAATCATAGTCTCCATCATCCTTTTCCTCACTTGGGAAAATGCACTAAAAATGATGATCATCACACTTTTATTTTCTTACAACTCAACAATTACAACTCAATACTTAGAACAAGATATGACTCTATATGAATGCCTCCAGCGGTGTACCGGGATATGCAATGATTCAAGAGTGACATGTATGAAAGAATTATGAATGGTGGCTTTGCCACAAATACGATGTCAACTACATGATCATGCTAAGCAATATGACAATGATGGAGCGTGTCATAACAACGGAACAGTGGAAAGTTGCATGGCAATATATCTCGGAATGGCTATGGAAATGCCATGATAGGTAGGTATGGTGGCTATTTTGAGGAAGGTATATGGTGGGTGTATGATACCGGCGAAAAGTGTACGGTATTAGAGAGGCTAGCAATGGTGGAAGGAGGAGAAGTGTGTATAATCCATGGACTTAACATTAGTCATAAAGAACTCATATACTTACTGCAAAAATCTACAAGTTATCAAAGCAAAGTATTACGCGCATGCTCCTAGGGGGATAGATTGGTAGGAAAAGACCATCGCCGTCCCCGACCGCCACTCATAAGGAAGACAATCAATAAATAAATCATGTCGACTTCATCAAATAACGGTTCACCATACGTGCATGCTACAGAATCACAAACTTCAACACAAGTATTTCTCAAATTCACAACTACTCAACTAGCATGACTCTGATATCACCATCTTCATATCTCAAAACAATTATCAAGTATCAAACTTCTCATAGTATTCAACACACTCATAAGATAGTTTTACAAATCTTGAGTACCAAGCATATTAGGATTATTTAAACAAATTACCATGCTATTTAAGACTCTCAAAATAATCTAAGTGAAGCATGAGAGACCAATAATTTCTATAAAACAAATCCACCACCGTGCTCTAAAAGATATAAGTGAAGCACTAGAGCAAAACTATATAACTCAAAAGATATAAGTGAAGCACAAGGAGTATTCTAATAATTTCCAAATCATGTATGGCTCTCTCAAAAAGTGTGTACAGCAAGGATTATTGTGGTAAACTAAAAAGCAAAGTCTCAAATCATACAAGACGCTCCAAGCAAAACACATATCATGTGGTGAATAAAAATATAGCTCCAAGTAAAGTTACCGATGGAAGTAGACGAAAGTGAGGATGCCTTCCGGGGCATCCCCAAGCTTTGGCTTTTTGGTGTCCTTAGATTATCTTGGGGGTGCCATGGGCATCCACAAGCTTAGGCTCTTGCCACTCCTTGTTCCATAATCCATCAAAAATCTTTCACCCAAAACTTGAAAACTTCACAACACAAAACTCAACAGAAATCTCGTGAGCTCATTAGCTTAAAGAAAACAAAAGACCACTTCAAGGTACTATAATGAACTCATTCTTTATTTATATTGGTGTTAAACCTACTGTATTACAACTTCTCAATGGATTATAAACTATTTTACTAGCCATAGATTCATCAAAATAAGCAAACAACAATCGAAAAACAGAATCTGTCAAAAACAGAACAGTCTGTAGTAATCTGTAACAAACGCAAACTTCTGGAACTCCAAAATTTCAGCCAAAATTGGACGACATAGGCAATTTGTTTATTGATCAGCAGCAATTGGAATCACTATTTTATCATGTCTGGTGATTTTTAATAATTGTTTTCGTGAACAGAAAGTTTTTGGAAATTTCTGCAAGATCAAATAACTATCATCCAAGAAGATCCTATAGGTTTAACTTGGCACAAACACTAATTAAAATATAAAAACATATCTAAACAGAGGCTAGAACAAATATTTATTCCTAAACAGAAGCAAAAGAAAAAAAACTAAAAATAAAATTGGGTTGCCTCCCAACAAGCGCTATCGTTTAACGCCCCTAGCTAGGCATAAAAGCAAGGATAGATCTAGGTATTGCCATCTTTGATAGGCAATTCTTAGATGAGACATCTATCTTCCTTATGAATTTCTTTCTTTTTACTAATCATCAAACTTTTAGGCACAAGATCGAAAAATTTATTTGTAGCAAATGGTTCCTTAATGATAGCAAAAAGATCGGGATGAATACTTATAGATTTAAGATCCGCAGTTTCCTTACTAGAGGATTCACCCTTATTTTTAGGAACATACATATGCTTGGCAATTTTAGTAGGAGGACTTGGGGTATTCTTTACAGAAGAAAAAGCGGTTCCCAAATTGGTAATTATACCCTCAAGTTTATCGATTCTAGTGGAATCTTGATTTATTCTTTCATTAACTATGGGTTCCTTCTCCTTAATATTTTTCAAGGTGACTCCTACCTTAGATCCATATTGGGTAATTTGGTTATGGATCTTTTATCCAGATTTTCAATTAACTCTACGGTAGCAACTTTATTCTCAATAATTTCAAGTCTTTGCATTATATGCTCCAAAGTTAACATAGTTCCATTAACCAAAAGAGGGGGTGAGCCAAACAAATCTATCATAGCATTATAAGAATCAAAAGTATGGCTACCCAAGAAATTCCCTCCGGTAATGGTATCAAGGATATATCTATACCAAGGATTAGCACCTACATAAAAATTGCAGAGAAGAACGGAAGTAGATTGCTTCCTGGTAGATCTATTTTGAGCATTTCAAATTCTATACCAAGCGTCTTTTAAATTTTCTCTCTCCCTTTGCTTAAAATTAAGAACTTCATTCTCGGGAGACAATGGAGAAGATAGAAGACTAGCCATAACAACAAGCAACGAGCAAAAGGCAAAGGGAAAGAGAGGGCGAATAAAACGGCAAGGTGAAGTGGGGGAGAGGAAAACGAGAGGCAAATGGCAAATAATGTAATGCGGGAGATAAGGGATTGTAATGAGTATTTGGTATGTTGAATTTTGCATAGACCTCCCCGGCAACGGCGCCAGAAATCTTCTCTGGTACCTCTTGAGCACTGCGTTGGATTTACTTGAAGAGGAAAGGGTGATGCAGCAAAGTAGCGAAAGTATTTCCCTCGGTTTTTGAGAACCAAGGTATCAATCCAGTAGGAGGCTACGCGCGAGTCCCTCGCACCTGCACAATACAAATAACTCCTCGCAACCAACGCGATAAGGGGTTGTCAATCCCTTCACGGTCACTTACGAGAGTGAGATCTAATAGATATGATAGGATAATATTTTTGGTATTTTTGTGATAAAGATGCAAAGTAAAATAAAATCAAAGTAAAAAGCAAAGGAAATAACTAAGTGTTGGAGGATTGATATGATGAAGATAGACCCGGGGCCCATAGATTTCACTAGTGGCTTCTCTCAAGAGCATAAGTATTTTACGGTGGGTGAACGAATTACTGTTGAGTAATTGACAGAATTGAGCATAGTTACGAGAATATCTAGGTATGATCATGTATATAGGCATCATGTCCGAGACAAGTAGACCGACTCCTGCCTGCATCTACTACTATTACTCCACTCATCGACCGCTATCCAAAGATGCATCTAGAGTATTAAGTTCATGAAAACAGAGTAACGCCTTAAGCAAGATGACATGATGTAGAGGGATAAATTCATTCAATATGATAAAATCCCATCTTGTTATCCTCGATGGCAACAATACAATACATGCCTTGCTGCCCTCATCACACTTTGGAAATGACACCGCAAGATTGAACCCAAAGCTAAGCACTTCTCCCATTGCAAGAAAGATCAATCTAGTAGGCCAAACCAAACTGATAATTCAAGAGACTTGCAAAGATAACCAATCATACATAAAAGAATTCAGAGAAGATTCAAATATTGTTCATAGATAATCTTGATCATAAACCCACAATTCATCGGTCTCAACAAACACACCGCAAAAAGAAGATTACATCGAATAGATCTCCACGAGAGAGGAGGAGAACATTGTATTGAGATCCAAAAAGAGAGAAGAAGCCATATAGCTACTAACTATGGACCCGAAGGTCTGAGGTAAACTACTCACACTTCATCGGAGAGGCTATGGTGTTGATGTAGAAGCCCTCTGTGATGGGTTCCCCCTCCAACAGAGCTCCGTAACAGGCCCCAAGATGGGATCTCGTGGGTACAGAAGGTTGCGGCGGTGGAATTAGGTTTTGGCTCCGATTCGATCGCTTGGGGGTACGCAGTATATATAGGAGGAAAGAGTACGCCGGTGGAGCAACAGGGGCCCACGAGGTGGAGGCGCGCCTGGGGTGGGTGCGCCCCACCTCGTGGCTTCCTCCTTCGCTTCTTGACGAGGGTCCAAGTCTCCGGATCATGTTCGTGAGAAAATCACGCTCCCGAAGGTTTCATTCCGTTTGGACTCGCTTGATATTCCTTTTTTTCAAACTCGAAAGAGGCAAAAAATAGCAATTCTGGGCTGGGCCTCCGGTTAATAGGTTAGTCCAAAAAATAATATAAAATTGGATAATAAAGCCCATTAATGTCCAAAACAGTAGATAATATAGCATGGAGCAATCAAAAATTATAGATACATTGGAGACGTATCAACTGGTCACCGGAAGCGGAACTGCCCCAAGTATTTGGCGGATAAGAAGGATGGCAAAGTGAAAGGTATGCTTAATATACATGTTATTGATGTGTACTTAACTAATGCTCGCAGTAGCGCCTGGGTATTTGATACTGGTTCTATTGCTCATATTTGCAACTCGAAACAAGGGCTACGGATTAAGCGAAGATTGGCTAAGGACGAGGTGATGATGCGCGTGGGAAATGGTTCCAAAGTCGATGTGATCGCCGTCGGCACGCTACCTCTACAACTACCTTCGGGATTACTTTTAGACCTGAATAATTATTATTTGGTGCCAGCGTTGAGCATGAACATTATATCTGGATCTTGTTTGATGCGAGACGGTTATTAATTTAAATCATAGAATAATGGTTGTTCTATTTATATGAGTAATATCTTTTATGGTCATGCACCCCTGATGAGTGTTCTATTTTTATTGAATCTCGATAGTAGTGATACACATATTCATAGTGTTGAAACCAAAAGATATAAGTTTAATAATGATAGTGCAACTTATTTGTGGCACTGCCGTTTAGGTCATATTGGTTTAAAGCGCATGAAGAAACTCCATGCTGATGAGATTTTGGAATCACTTGATACATGCGAACCATGCCTCATGGGCAAGATGACTAAAACTCCGTTCTCCGTAACTATGGAGCGAGCAACAGACTTGTTGGAAATAATACATACCGATGTATGCGGTCGGATGAGTGTTGATGCTCGCCGCGGGTATCGTTATTTTCTAACCTTCACAGATGATTTGAGCAGATATGGATATATCTACATGATGAAACATAAGTCTGAAACATTTGAAAAGTTCAAAGAATTTTAGAGTGGAGTGGGAAATCATCGTAATAAGAAAATAAAGTTTCTACGATCTGATCGTGGAGGAGATAATTTGAGTAACGAGTTTGGTCTTCATTTGAAACAATGTGGAATAGTTTTGCAACTCACGCCACCTGGAACACCACAGCGTAATAGTGTGTCTGAACATCGTAACCGCACTTTATTAGACATGGTGCGATCTATGATGTCTCTTACTGATTTACCGCTATCGTTTTGGGGTTATGCTTTAGAGACGGCTGCATTCACGTTAAATAGGGCACCATCTAAATCCGTTGAGACGACACCTTATGAACTGTGGTTTGGCAAGAAACCCAAGTTGTCGTTTCTGAAAGTTTGGGGATGCGATGCTTATGAGAAAAAGCTTCAACCTGATAAGCTCGAACCCAAATCGGAGAAATGTGTCTTCATAGGATACCCAAAGGAGACTGTTGGGTACACCTTCTATCACAAATCCGAAGGCAAGATATTCATTGCTAAGAATGGATCCTTTCTAGAGAAGGAGTTTCTCTCGAAAGAAGTGAGTGGGAGGAAAGTAGAACTTGATGAGGTAATTGTACCTTCTCCCGAATTGAAAAGTAGTTCATCACAGAAATCAGTTCCAGTGATTCCTACACCAATTAGTGAGGAAGCTAATGATAGTGATCATGAAACTTCGAATCAAGTTACAACTGAACCTCGTAGGTCAACAGAGTAAGCTCCAGACCAGAGTGGTACGATAATCTTGTTCTGGACGTCATGTTACTAGACCATAACGAACCTACGAACTATGAGGAAGCGATGATGAGCCCAGATTCCGCAAAATGGCTTGAGGCCATGAAATCTGATATGGGATCCATGTATGAGAACAAAGTATGGACTTTGGTTGACTTGCCCGATGATCGGCAAGCCATCGAGAATAAATGGATCTTCAAGAAGAAGACTGACGTTGACGGTAATATTACTGTCTACAAAGCTCGACTTGTTGCGAAAGGTTTTTGACAAGTTCAAGGAGTTGACTATGATGAGACCTTCTCACCCATATCGATGCTTAAGTCTGTCTGAATGATGTTAGCAATTGCCACATTTTATGATTATAAAATTTGGCAAATGGATGTCAAAACTGCATTCCTGAATGGATTTCTGGAAGAGGAGTTGTATATGATGCAACCAGAAGGTTTTGTTGATCCAAAGGATGCTAACAAAGTGTGCAAGCTCCAGCGATCCATTTATGGACTGGTGCAAGCCTCTCGGAGTTGGAATAAACGTTTTGATAGTGTAATCAAAGCATATGGTTTTATACAGACTTTTGGAGAAGCCTGTATTTACAAGAAAGTGAGTGGGAGCTCTGTAGCATTTCTAATATTATATGTGGATGTCATATTGCTGATTGGAAATGATACAGTATTTCTAGATAGCATAAAAAGATACTTGAATAAGAATTTTTCAATGAAAGACCTCGGTGAAGCTGCTTATATATTGGGCATCAAGATCTATAGAGATAGATCAAGACGATTAAATGGACTTTCACAAAGCACATACCTTGATAAGATTTTGAAGAAGATCAAAATGGATCAGTCAAAGAAAGGGTTCTTGCCTGTATTACAAGGTGTGAAGTTGAGTGAGACTCAATGCCCGACCACTGCAGAAGATAGAGAGAAAATGAAAGTCGTTCCATATGCTTCAGCCATAGGTTCTATCATGTATGCAATGCTATGTACCAGACCCGATGTGTGCCTTGCTATAAGTATAGTAGGGAGGTACCAAAGTAATCCAGGAGTGGATCACTGGACAGCAGTCAAGAACATCCTGAAATACCTGAAATGGACTAAGGATATGTTTCTCGTTTATGGAGGTGATAAAGAGCTCATCGTAAAAGGTTACGTCGATGCAGGCTTTGACACTGATCCAGATGACTCTAAGTCGCAAACCAGATACGTGTTTATATTGAATGGTGGAGATGTCAGTTGGTGCAGTTATAAGGAGAGCGTCGTGGCGGGGTCTACGTGTGAAGCGGAATACATAGCTGCTTTGGAAGCAGCAAATGAAGGAGTCTAGATGAAGGAGTTCATATCCGATCTAGGTGTCATACCTAGTGCATCGGGTCCAATGAAAATCTTTTGTTACAATACCAGAGCAATTGCCTTGGCGAAGGAATCCAGATTTCACAAGAGAACCAAGCACATCAAGAGACGCTTCAATTCCATCCGTCATCAAGTGTCGGAAGGGGACATAGAGATTTGCAAGATACATACGGATCTGAATATTGCAGACCCATTGACTAAGCCTCTCTCATGAGTAAAACATGATCAGCACCAAGACTACATGGGTGTTAGAATCATTACAATGTAATCTAGATTATTGACTCTAGTGCAAGTGGGAGACTGAAGGAAATATGCCCTAGAGGCAATAATAAAGTTGTTATTTATATTTCCTTATATCATGATAAATGTTTATTATTCATCCTAGAATTGTATTGACCGGAAACTTAGTACATGTGTGAATACATAGACAAACAGAGTGTCACTAGTATGCCTCTACTTGACTAACTCATTGATCAAAGATGGTTAAGTTTCCTAGCCATTGACATGAGTTGTCATTTGATTAACGGGATCACATCATTAGAGAATGATGTGATTGACTTGAACCATCCGTTAGCTTAGCACTATGATCGTTTAGTTTATTGCTATTGCTTTCTTCATGACATGTACACGTTCCTATGATTATGAGATTATGCAACTCCCGAATACCGGAGGAACACTTAGTGTGCTATCAAACATCACAACGTAACTGGTGAGTATAAATATGCTCTACAGGTGTCTCCAATGGTGTCTGTTGGGTTGGCATAGATCGAGATTAGGATTTTTCACTCCGTGTTTCGGAGAGGTATCTCTGGGCCCTCTCGGTAATGCACATCACTATAATCCTTGCAAGCAATGTGACTAATGAGTTAGTTGTGGGATGATACATTACAGAATGAGTAAAGAGACTTGTCGGTAACGAGATTGAACTAGGTATTGAGATACGACGATCGAATCTCGGGCAAGTAACATACCGATGACAAAGGGAACAACATATGTTGTTATGCGGTTTTGACCAATAAAGATCTGCGTAGAATATGTAGGAACCAATATGAGCATCCAGGTTCCGCTATTGTTTATTGACCAAAAGTGAGTCTCGGTCATGTCTACATAGTTCTCGAACCCGTAGGGTCCACACGCTTAACGTTCGATGACGATTGATATTATGAGTTTATGTGTTTTGCTGTACCGAAGGTTGTTCGGAGTCCCGGATGTGGTCACGGATATGATGAGGAGTCTCGAAATGGTCGAGACATAAAGATCTATATATTGGAAGGCTATGTTTGGACACCGGAATGGTTCTGGATGAGTTCGGGCATTTTTTGAAGTACCAGGAGGTTACCGGAACCCCCCCCCCCCCCCCGAGGAGTCAATGGGCCTCATTGGGCCTTAGTGGGAGAGAGGAGGAGACGGCCAGGTGGAGGGCGCCCCCCCCCCCAAGCCCAATCCGAATTGGGGTGGGGGCCGGGCCCCCTTTCCTTCTCTCCCTCTCCCTCTTCCTTCTTCTCCTACTCCAACTAGGGAAAGGGGGAAACCTACTCCTACTGGGAGTAGGCCTCCCCCACTTGGGCGCACCATAGAGAGGGCCGGCCCTCCCCTCCTCCCCTCCTTTATATACGGGGAGGGGTGAGGGAGTCCTGGACTAAGGGGTCCTCGGGCGTCCGGCCAGTTATCTGTTGGGCCGGACTGATGGGCTATGAAGACATGAAGACCAAAGACTATACCCATGTCCGGATTGGACTCTACTTGGCGTGGAAGGCAAGCTAGGCGATTGATTATGATGATTTCCTCCTATATAGCCAACTCCATGTAACCCTAGATCTCTCCGGTGTCTATATAAACCGAAGGGCATAGTCCGGATAGGACAGGTTCATTACCATATACTCATAGGCTAGACTTCTAGGGTTTAGCCATTACGATTTCGTGGTAGATCAACTCTTGTAACACTCATATTCATCAAGATCAATCAAGCAGGAAGTAGGGCATTACCACCATAGAGAGGGCCCGAACCTGGGTAAACATTGTGTCCCCCGCCTCCTGTTACCATCGATCCTAGACTCACAGTTCGGGACCCCCTACCCGAGATCCACCGGTTTTGACACCGATAAAGAAGAGCCAGATAAAAATAAACCTTCTGAGACGCAGTCCAAACGCCGGCGCCCCAAACGCCGTTCTAAGCCTCGCCGCTCAAAAGATAGCAACACTGGTACCGGAGAAAATAGCACTCTGGGCGATGCCGAAAACAATGAAGACCCTGTCGGTGCTGCATCCGAACAGGAGGAACATGACAACAGACAAAACAATCCTGATGAACAGGCTATAGAGGATGACTCGGGGGATGATAGTTACCGTCGACCCTCCGAAGAGGAGACAAGCCTCGGCAAAGAAGATTTCATCGTGCCTGAGGACTGATACGTCTCCAACGTATCTAGAATTTTTTATTGTTCCATGCTATTATATTATGTGTTTTGGATGTTTATGGGATTTATTTTACACTTTTTTATTATTTCTGGGACTAACCTATTAACCCAGAGCCCAGTGCCAGTTTCTGCTTTTCCCTTGCAGTGTTTCGCAGAAAAGGAATATCTAACGGAGTCCAAACAGAATGAAACCTTCGGGAGAGTTATTTTTGGAACGGAAGCAATCCAGAAGACTTGGGGTGTACGTAAGGGAAGCAACTAGGAAGGCACGAGGCAGGGGGCGCGCCCACCCCCCTGGGCGCGCCTTCCACCCTCGTGGGCCCCTCGTGGCTCCCCTGACATATTTCTTCCTCCTATATATACCAATATACCCTAAAACCATCGGGGAACAGAATAGATCAGGAGTTCCGCCGCCGCAAGCCTCTATAGCCACCAAAAACCAATCGGGACCTGTTCGGCACCTGCCGAGGGGGGAACCTCACCGTGGCCATCTTCATCATCCCGCGCTCTCCATGATGAGGAGGGAGTAGTTCACCCCGGGATGAGGGTATGTACCAAGAGCTATGTGTTTGATCTCTCTCTCTCTCGTGTTCTTGATTTGGCACGATCTTGATGTATCACGAGCTTTGCTATTATAGTTGGATCTTATGATGTTTCTCCCCCTCTACTCTCTTGTAATGGATTGAGTTTTCCCTTTGAAGTTATCTTATCGGATTGAGTCTTTAAGGATTTGAGAACACTTGATGTATGTCTTGTCGTGCTTATCTGTGGTGACAATGGGATATCACGTGATCCACTTGAAGTATGTGTTGGTGATCAACTTGCGGGTTCAGCCCATGAACCTATGCATAGGGGTTAGCACACGTTTTCGTCTTGACTCTCCAGTAGAAACTTTGGGGCACTCTTGGAGGTTCTATGTGTTGGTTGAATAGATAAATCTGAGATTGTGTGATGCATATCGTATAATCATACCCATGGATACTTGGTGTGGCATTGGAGTATCTATGTGACATTAGGGTTTTGGTTGATGTGTGTCTTAAGGTGTTATTTTACTACGAACTCTAGGGCTGTTTGTGACACTTATAGGAATAGCCCAATGGATTGATCGGAAAGAATAACTTTGAGGAGGTTTCGTACCGTACCATAATCTCTTCGTTTGTTCTCCGCTATTAGTGACTTTGGAGTGACTATGCATGTTGAGGGATAGTTATATGATCCAATTATGTTATTATTGTTGAGAGAACTTGGACTAGTGAAAGTATGAACCCTAGGCCTTGTTTCCTATCATTGCAATATCGTTTGTGCTCACTTTTATCATTAGTTACCTTGCTGTTTTTATATTTTCAGATTACAAAAACCTATATCTACCATCCATATTGCACTTGTATCACCATCTCTTCGCCGAACTAGTGCACCTATACAATTTACCATTGTATTGGGTGTGTTGGGGACACAAGAGACTCTTTGTTATTTGGTTGCAGGGTTGTTTGAGAGAGACCATCTTCATCATACGCCTCCCACGGATTGATAAACCTTAGGTCATCCACTTGAGGGAAATTTCTTACTGTCCTACAAACCTCTGCACTTGGAGGCCCAACAATGTCTACAAGAAGAAGGTTGCGTAGTAGACATCAAGCTCTTTTCTGGCGCCGTTGCCGGGGAGGCTAGGTAAGCAGCACTCACACCCCGTCAACTAAGCTCTTTTCTGGCGCTGTTGCCAGGGAGGTGAGTGCTTGAAGGTATATCTTTATATCTTGCAATCGAATCTTTTAGTTTCTTGTTTTATCACTAGTTTATTTTATAAAAGAGAACTACAAAAAAATGGAATTGAGAGTGCCTCATATGCTTCATCTTTTTAATGTCTTTC
This sequence comes from Aegilops longissima, assembly GCA_021605205.1. Lineage (NCBI taxonomy): Eukaryota > Viridiplantae > Streptophyta > Magnoliopsida > Poales > Poaceae > Aegilops > Aegilops longissima. The sequence continues at coordinate 706,931,794 of CM038677.1, forward strand.
GTGAAAATAAGGATTCCGATAATTGTGCTCAATTGCTAGAGGAAGAGTGCGTTAGAATGTTTGGCACTAAATATTTGAGTGATGAGTATGATTGCAATGTTGTTAGTACGAATTCCTTGAATATCCATGATGCTAATGATATGCAAAGGCACAAGCTTGGGGATGCTATGTTTGATGAAGATTATATTTTTTGTCCCCCAAGTTTTGATGAGCAAATTTATTGTGATGAAAGCATGCCTCCTATTTATGATGATTATTGTGATGACACGTATGCTATAAAGAATAAATATAACCATGAAACTTGTCATCATGATTTTAATTTTCAATTGGATTATGCTTCACATGATAGTTATTTTGTTGAGTTTGCTCCCACTACTATTCATGAGAAGAAATTTGCTTATGTGGAGAATAATAAAAATTATATGCAAGTAGATCATGAAAAGAATGCTTTATGTGCTAGTTATATTGTTGAATTCATTCATGATGCTAATGAAAATTATTATGAGGGAGGAACATATGCTTGTAGGAATTGCAATAATATCTAGTTTCCTCTCTATGTGTTGAAAATCTTGAAGTTATGCTTGTTTTGCCTTCCTATGCTAGTTGATTATAGTCCCATAAGTTGTTTGATCACAAAATCCCTATTCATAGGAAGTGGGTTAGACTTAAATGTGCTAGTCATATTCTTCATGATGCTCTCTTTATGTTTCAATTCTTATCTTTTTGTGAGCATCATTGAAATCATCATGCCAAGCTAGGGGCGTTAAACGATAGCGCTTGTTGGGAGGCAACCCAATTTTATTTTAGTTTCTTGCTTTTTGGTTTTGTTTAGTAATAAATAATACATTTAGCTTTTGTTTAGATGTGGTTTTGTGTTTTAATTAGTGTTTTTTCCAAGTAGAACCTTTGGGAAGACTTGGGTGAAGTCTTTATGATCATGCTGTAAAAAACAGAAACTTTAGCGCTCATGAGATTAGCTAAAACTTTTTACTGGAAAGTTATATTTAGTTGATTCTTTTTGCATATGATTACTAGACAAATACCTCAGGTCCACCAATTTATTTTAGAATTTTTTGAGTTCCAGAAGTATACGTTCGATACAGATTACTACAGACTGTTCTGTTTTTGACAGATTCTGTTTTTCGTGTGTTGTTTGCTTATTTTGATGAATCTATGAGTAGTATCGGAGGGTATGAACCATAGAGAAGTTGTAATACAGTAGATATTACACCAATATGAATTTAGAATGAGTTCACAACAGTACCTAAGTGGTGATTTATTTTCTTATACTAACGGAGCTTACGAGTTTTCTGTTAAGTTTTGTGTTGTGAAGTTTTCAAGTTTTGGGTAAAGATTCGATGGACTATGGAATAAGGAGTGGAAAGAGCCTAAGCTTGGGGATGCCCAAGGCACCCCAATGTGATATTCAAGTATAACCAAGAGCCTAAGCTTGGGGATGCCCCGGAAGGCATCTCCTCTTTCGTCTTCGTCCATCGGTAACTTTACTTGGAGCTATATTTTTATTCACCACATGATATGAGTTTTGCTTGGAGCGTCATTTTATTTTATTTAGCTTTGCTTTCTGTTTGAATAAAATATCAAGATCTGAAATTCTTAAATGTTAGAGAGTCTTCACATAGTTACATAATTATTCAACTACTCATTGAACTTCACTTATATCTTTCGGAGTAGTTTGTTGTTTGCTCTAGTGCTTCACTTATATCCTTTTAGAGCACGACGGTGGTTTTATTTTGAAGAAATAGATGAACTCTCATGATTCACTTATATTATTTTGAGAGCCTTTAGAACAGCATGGTAATTTTCTTTGGTTATGAATTTAGTCATAATATGATGGGCATCCAAGAGGGATATAGTAAAAACTTTCATATAAAGTGCATTGAATACTATGATGTAACGCCCGGATGGTTTGCAGCAGTAAACCTAAGTTTCTAATCGTGGTTTCGAAGCTGTCAAAAAAAAAAAAAGGAATAAGCACTGGGAGGGGATAAACACCCCACCGCCCAACCAGCCGCCCCCTCCCCACTCCCCCGCGTGGCCCATCTCCTTCCCCCCTCCTCGGGCCAGCCCCATCTGGCCACCAGGCCCGGCCCGGCCAGGCCGCACCCCTCTCCCTTATCCCCCCCGAGGGGAAACCCTAGCCCCAACCGATCCCCCACTCCCTCCCCACGTCGCCTCGCTCCCCCTCCCTCTCCCCGATCCAATCGGGATCGGGCGGCGCCACCGACCCCTTCCCGTCAGCCGACCCACCCCCCCGCCCCCGTTCCCCCCAGCGCCACGCCTCGCTCCTCTCCTCCTCCTCCACCGCCCGGGACGCCCATCCCCTCCGAAGCGCCCCACCGAGGCCGAGCGGACCTCGGCGCCCGACGCCCCCCCTCGCCATGGCGTGCCTCCCGGCCCCCTCCCGCCCGGCCTGCCTCGAGCTCCCTCGAGCACGCGCCGAGACCCTACCCCCCGCTGTGAGGCCTCCCCTCTCCCCCTCTCCTCTCCTCGTCGGCGTCCGGCCCGGCCCGGCCGCTGCCGCCTGGCGCTTCCTCCCGGTCCCTCCGGTTCCCTGATTCCTCCGCCCGAGCCCTCAAGGCCCTCCCTCCCGTTCGGCGACCTCCTCGCGCCAGACAGACCGCCCCGCCCGAGCCTGACCCGCCTCGTCCCCCCCCCCCTCCTGGCGTTGCTGCGCTGGCTTGGGTGGTGTGTGTGGCAACGGCCACTTGCCGCCCAGGCCCGACCCAGGCCGGTCAGCGCTGAGCGGGCAACGCCTGCATCAAGACTTCCAAGCGCCCGCTACCAATTAGGCCACGTGCCTCACCTGGGGCCCCACCCCCAAACTCGAATTAAAAGAATGTTTTAATTAATGTAAACGAAAAATGATTTAAAATGAATTAAAAGTAATTAAACTAATTAACTAATTAATTAATTGAATAATTAATTAATCTAATTAATTCTGGATTAGTTAAACCTAATCATTAGTTAATTTAATTGGGTAATTAATTAAACTAATTAATTCTGCTTTAATTAACACTAATTATTAATTAACTTAATTAACCTAATTAACTAGGTTAATTAATCTGATTAGGTTAATTAAGTAGTTAGTGTATGACATGTGGGACCCACCTGGCAGGGTTGACTTAGTCAACCCTGTTGGTCGATGACGCCAAGATGACCTCATGCCGATGTCATAAATACTTTTTCAAATTAAATAGTTAATTAATTAAAATTCCAGAAATTAATAAAACCTTTTATAATTCATAACTTTTAATCCGTAGCCCGGATTAAAATAATTTCAACATGAAAGTTGCTCAGGACGACGGGACGATTCCGGATACGCAGTCCGTTCGTCCACCGCACGTCTCTAACCTATCGAACCTGCAAACTTTCTCCTCCGGTTCATCTCAGATGAGACGTCCTAACCGGATAACTTAGGATGCCTTCCCCTAAACCAAGTACCCTCTTACCACGTTAGGGCACGCCTAGCTTCGCTTCTTGGCATGTCATGCATCGTTATGCATCCGTTATCGTATTCATTGTTTCTTCCCCTCTTCTCTTCGGAGACTACGAGACCGACGCCGTGGCGGTTCGACTACAGTCTTCGACGATCACTCTCTCTTGCCAGAGCAACCAGCAAGCCCCTTTTGATCATCCCGATATCGCCCATTCCATTCTCTTATTGCTTGCACTAGATTTTTGCTACTGTTATTGTTGCTCCTATTACATTGCATAGCCTGCTTATTGTAACTCGCTATTGTTACCTACCTGCTCATCCTAAACTGCTTAGTATAGGTTGGTTAGAGACCCATCGCTGACCCCCACCTTGTCCTTGTTGCCCTGCTTCATCATTGAAGACCGATCAACGGATCAAGACCAGGCCCCGACACCGCACATCACTTCCCCTTAGTTGCTCGACACTACTAGGTTACTATCGAGTACCGAGGGTGAAACCTCTACAGCACCTCCGATATTAACCCTGTAGTATAGTTATCCGGTTGTGGACATCGAGGGTGATTTCCTCTTTAACCACTTCCGATACGACTCTGTCGTGCAACCCCTCAAGTGTGGACCTCGAGGGTGAATCCTCTTATGTTCACCTTGATGACTACATTGAGTGGAATACACCGGGGGTGATTCCTCGTGTTTTCCCCTTGATGTTTGGACTCACAGTTACTTGGACTTTACCACTGTTACTTGGAAAGACGGGTCGACCCTGAGGGGTACCCGCGCGTGCTTAATTGCGAGTGATGTGGAGACGGGTTGACCTGGAGGGTGCCCGCGAGATACTTACGAGGCGTGGCCGGGCATTCCTAGCCCTTGCCGCAAGTCCTCGAGACGGGCAACGGGTCACATCTTCGTGAGTTACGCTTGTTACGCGCGTTCCTAATCCACTACGATTTGGATATTTGATCCGAGGGCCTCGCCCGATAGCACTAACCATCACGTGGGCTAAGTATGGGCGTTCTGCGTCAGATACATCAGCCGAAGCTTATTAGACGTCGGCGTCGGGCGGCCGCGCGGATTGGGCTGGAACGCTGTTAGGCTAGGTCTGCTTCCGCCGCCTCATAGCGTCTGCAGGAGTTCCGGGGAGATGGCCCATGACCCCCGGGGCATAGGTTTAGTCCGCGTGCTGGCCTCTCTATTAAGCCTAGGTCGGGTTGCGGCGTATTGTTTGACCGAGGCGGGCATGACCTCGAAAGTGTGTCCGGCCGAGTTAAGCGGCGTGGTGGGTAAGTTGGTGCACCCTGCAGGGAAGAAAACATCTATCGATAGCCTGCCCTACGGTAACGGACGCTGGAGTTGTATCCCGATCGATACAACTAGAAGCTGAAACTTGAGATGAGACATGGATATGAGCAATGGTTTGTGATGATAATCGGATAGTATGGCTCGGGATTTCTTTCTCGCAGGAGTCGAGAAAGGATCTCTCGCCGAGGTTGATAACACTATCGCTGCTTTAAGTTATGTTACTCTACTCCCTCTTGTTTGCTGCAAGATGGTGGTTTCGGAAGTTGCTAGTCTTCGTTAGGACTAGGCCTTCTCTCTATTCGGCATTCTGCATTCAGTCCACCGATATGGCCTTTACACATATATCCTTGCATATGTAGTGTAGCTCCTTGCTTGCGAGTACTTTGGATGAGTACTCACGGTTGCTTTGTTCCTCCTTTTCCCTATCTCTACTCGATTGCTGCAATCAGACGATGGAGACCAGGATCCAGACGCCACCGCCTACGACGACTACTACTCTGGAGGCGCCTACTACTACGTGCAGCCCGCTGACGACGACCAGGAGTGACCTAGGAGGATCCCAGGCAGGAGGCCTGTCCTCTTCGTCAGATCCCGTTTGTGCTAGCCATCTTATGGCATCTTGTTTAACTTATGTCTGTACTCAGATATTGTTGCTTCCGCTGACTCGTCTATGATCGAGCACTTGTATTCGAGCCCTCGAGGCCCCTGGCTTGTATTATGATGCTTGTATGACTTATTTTATTTGTAGAGTTGTGTTGTGATATCTTCCCGTGAGTCCTTGATCTTGATCGTACACATTTGCGTGCATGATTAGTGTACGATTGAATCGGGGGCGTCACAAGTTGGTATCAGAGCCGACTGCCTGTAGGAATCCCCCTTCCACACTCCTTGGTCAAGTCGAGTCTAGACATTGTAAAACTTTTACTAACTTGGCTGTGTGCCTTACGGGTCCACGCCGCCATCGGGTGGTATTAGGATCTTTTACTCCTCGACCTTTACTCTGGGGCTCTGAACTCTCTTCTACTCGGGTTAAACGATTTTACTAACTATCACTAGGATCCCGTGACCGCTTTCACCCCGAAGATGGATATAGCCTTAGTTGTCTTTGGAATTGTATTTGAGCAATTTCCACACTGTCATTTGACTCCTTTGAAACGTTTTTGTTTTCAGATGGAACCCACGAGGCAGGTCGTGCGCCACACGACGGCCATTGGTGCCTCGGGATCACCTGCGGTGCTAGCCGAGATGATGACCTATCTGGGTTATCGCTGGCACCCCGAGTACACCGTCTATGAGGAGTACGGGACTACAACCAGAGCGATGCAGCGCCATCGTCCACCTCTACTCTCGGAGTACTGAGTCCACTCATTGGCCGCACACCGCACATGGTGTTGGAGTGACCATCGATATGGCCGTCCACGATGCTGCTTATGCTGCATCGACACGTCTTCGCAGAGTATCGAGAGTTGGACACCTCCCCTTCAGCACATTGCTATCGCGTCGATGTTGGTGAGGAGGGTTACTACACCGCTGCCTACACCATCGTCACCAGAGAGCCTTTCCACCATCGTAACTTTGTTACGCATGCGATGGGCTGGATCGAGCTAACCGAGCTCTTCGCCACGAGTTGTACATCACCCGTCAAGACCTCTACTGTGCCTCGACGCTGATGCACCCTTTGTCCGTTCCGGAGAGCTGCCGCGTTCGGCGATCTACCCCGCCAGACCGTGATGCCCTGTGGAGTTGGTTGGCCGACGTGGGAGGCTACTCTCCGCGACTTGGCCCTTTCCGCCACACGGACGCCGGATTCAGCACCGAGTATCCGCGGCCTCGTGTCACCGGCGTGGAGGACTATCCACTGCCGCACTACCAGCTTTCAGGCTACAGCTACCTCCGCAGTACCGCGTGGGACTGATGTAGACTTGCTTGTTAGTGTTTGATGTATTCGCCGCGAGCCTGCGTGCCGCCTATGATGTAGTAGTCTATGTACTGGACTCTATGTATCGAACTCTATGCATGATTCCTTTTGTAAGATATGCCAACTACTATGTAGTTCCCATCATGCTGCTTTCTTTATGCGTGTTTCATCATGAATGATTCTTGTCTCTTGCTTATCTTCTCAAATGCTGAACTACCCCTGTTATTTAATAGCAGGATGGTTAGGCCAGCAGGTCGTGGTCGTGGTACCAACCTTCCACCACCGCCTGAGTACATGGCTGGTATGACCCAAAGCTTGAGGTGAATCCCCAGGTCATGGAAGACCTGAAGGCTCAGTTCCCTCGCCCCAATATGAACCAGCACCCAAACGGAACAACTCTGCAGGAATTCATACGCGTCGAACCCCGGCGTGTACCGCAGCTCAACTCAGCCCTTTGGATGTTGATGATCGCTCCGTGACATCACCTATGAGATGGAGTCTCGCTAATGTACCCCTGCCAACTATGTCACCTTTGCTTCCTTCTTCTGAAGGGACCTGCAGCTCAATGGTGGGACAGCCACCGTCGTACTCGCCAGTTGGGACACTCATCACTGGCTGGACTTCGAGCTGCCTTCGCGCCCGCTTCATTCCTCAAGGGGTCATGGACGGAAGAAGCGTGAGTTCATAACCTCACCCAAGGCAACAAGACTGTTGAAGCCTATCACGAGAGTTCTTGGACTTGTCTCGCTATCTTCAAGAGGATATTGCAACCGATGCACGCAGACAAGAGAAGTTCCGTGACGGACTTCAAGTCGACATCAAGCTCGCACTTCTAGTGCACGACTTTGCTGATTTCGCCACCTTGGTGAACAAAGCTATCAATGTCGAAACTGGTCTGCAGGAATACAGAGCTCTAACAGCGCAACTGTGACACGGCTCATCTTCGGCCCGTCCTCGCAAGCGCAAGATATGGATTCCCAATAGCATGTACCAGCCCAATGCATCCGCTTCAAGCGAACTATGCTACCCTAAATGCGCCTACAACTAAGCAGCCAAGCTTCCAGCTCCGCCACCCCAAGCTCTGCTCCCACTCCCAATAATGGCTTATGCTTGGTGCGGACAGCGAGGCACCGTGCTAGAGATTGCAACCGAACCGAAACAGTGGCCCTTCCAAAGAGCTGGCCGTGGAAGCAACCGAACCGCAACAACACCGGCAAGTCTTATGGGAAAGCTCAGGCCAACCACGTTGAATCGAGCGAAGCTCAGACCAGCCTGCTCATTGTGATGGGTACCCTTCTCGTAAATTCAGTACTGATCTGTTTTATTCGATTCAGAGCATCTCATTCATTCATGTCTCAAGATTTTGCATTCATGCATGGCCTTAAGCGAAGACATGAATGCTTCACTATTAGTACACACCGCAGCGGGCCAATGTCGGACTTCCATGATTTGCAACGACGTCCCGTTGAAATCGAAGGAATGGAATTCCTTGTCTCTCCTATCGTACTAAAGTCTTGTAGCATTGACCTCATTTTGGGGATGGATTGGTTGAAAGCGCATCTGGCGACAATCGTTTGCGCCACTAAGACCGTCCATCTGCTGCACCTTCGATGAAATCGTAAGCTACAATGCTCGTGCGGTTCAAAATGCCGAGGCAAGGCTCTATGCATTGAATGCATTGAGCGCCGCACCCTCGAGGGAATTGAAAACATTCCTGTCGTTTGCGATTTCCAAGACGTCTTTCCTGAAGAACTTCCAGGGATTCCCCCTGCTAGGGCTGTCGAATTCGTCATCGACTTGAAACCAGGCACCACTCCTATAGCCAAGCGTCCCTACAAGATGCCGCCTCATGAACTCCTTGAGCTAAAGGAGGAAATCGACAAATCTCTTCAAAGTGGTTTCATCCGCCCAAGTTGCTCTCCCTGGGGAGCACCTTCTCTCTTTGTCAAGAAGAAGGATGGGACCAACCGATTGGTTCAAGACTACCGTCCTATAAATCAAGCTACCATTCAGAATAAGTATCCTCTTCCTCGGATCAATGATCTTTATGATCAACTGGCTGGTTAAATCGGTGTTCTCGAAACTTCGACTTGAGGTTGGGTTACCACCAGATCCGTGTTCGTGAGGAGGATATCCCCAAGACCGCATTTGTGACTCGTTATGGTTCATACGAGTACACCGTCATGTCTTCGGCTTAACCAATGCTCCAGCCACCTTCTCTCGCCTCGATGAACTATATATTCATGGATTACCTCGACAAGTTCGTCGTGGTTTATCTGGATGATATCTGATCTATTCCAAGAATGAAGAAGAACATCTTTGAACATCTTCGTCTTGTCTTTGGAAAAGCTACGAGAGCATCAACTCTATGCCAAGTTCTCCAAATGTGAATTACGGCTTCCAAGTAACCTATCTTGGGCATGTCATTTCTAAGGATGGTATTGCCGTCAACCCCGAACGAGTTCAGGCTATTCTCGATTGGACTCCTCCGAAGAACGTTAAGCAAGTCAGAAGTTTTCTCGGTCTCGCCAGCTATTGCCGTCGATTCGTCGAGAACTTCTCCAAGATTGCCAGGCCTCTGACTAATCTATTGCATAAAGGCGTCAAGTTCCAATGGACAGATAAGTGTCAGGAAAGTTTCCAGGAACTCAAGGACAAGCTGACAACTGCCCCAGTGCTAGCTCCTCCTGATACTAAGAAGGACTTCGTCATTTACTGCGACGCTTCTCGTCAAGGATTAGGCGGTGTCCTAATGCAAGAGCGCAAAGTGGTTGCTTATGCCTCTCGACAGTTGCGCCCTCACGAGGAGAACTACCCAGTTCACGACCTCGAACTTGCTGCTGTCATTCATGCGCTAAAGCAGTGGCGACATTACCTTCTCGGTAATCGTTGCGAGATCTACACTGACCACCAAAGTCTGAAGTATCTGTTTACTCAGCCAGACCTGAACCTCCGTCAGCAGAGATGGATGGAGACTGTTGCAGACTTTGATTTGGGAATCTCCTATCGCCGAGCAAGGCTAATGTGATGGCTGATGCTTTGAGCCGCAAGTCTTACTGCAACCACCTTCAGGTTCACAAAGTTCAGCCCTCACTTGTTGAAGAATTCAGCAGGCTGAACCTCCATATTGTTCCTCCGGGTGCACTCGCTCCCCCTCCTCCGGAGTTCCGCAAGATGAATCTCCGTGTTGTTCCCTGAGGATCCTCTTTACCCGGCTGTTGAACCCGATCTCTTGGGCACCATAAAGACAATGCGGGATCGACTCTGAGGTCTACAAGCTTAAACAAGGCGTCGGAAAGGAATCCCTCATCCTTCACTATTGCTCGATGATGGCGCCTTGTACTTCAAAGGCCGCCTAGTGGTACCTTGCAAGAAGGACAACCTAGATATGACTCGAAGGTTATGCAAGAAGCTCATGATCGCCTCTATGTATCCACCCGGCAGTACCAAGATGTATCAAGACATTAAATCGAGATTCTCGTGGTCTAATATGAAGCGGGACATTGCTCGCTATGTTTACGAGTGTGGCGTTTGCCGTCGTATCAAAGCAGAACATCAAAGGCCTCTTGGAACTCTGCAGCCTATCTCTATTCCCGAATGGAAATGGGACCATGTTGAAATGGACTTAAATCCTTTGGATTTCCCAAATCGCAGAAAGGTAATGATGCTATTCGGTGCGTCATTGACCGCTTTCTAAAGTTGCACATTTTACGGCGGTCAAAGAAACAATCACTCGCTAGCCACCGGCAACGCCTATATGTCGAAATTGTTTCACTTCACGGTATTCCACTGGTTATCGATTCGGACCGTGGCAGCTTATTCACTTCAAGATTACGGGCAAGTTTCCAAGAAGCTATGGGGACTCATTTATCTTTCGAAGATCGCCTTTCATCCATGATCTCAAGGGCAAGTTGAGCGTGTCAACCAAATTCTCGAAGACATGCTTGAGCTTGTGTCGTCTCATTCGCAAGAAATGGGAGGAATCTCTCCGTATGCTGAGTTCTCTTATAATAATAGCTTTCAAGCTAGTCTCAAGATGGCCCCCTTGAAGTGTTATATGGACGAAAGTGCGAACCCTCCGAACTGGTCGAGAAGCGGGGAACGTCCACTCTTCGTCCGGATATTATCCAACATGCGAAGAACAAGTCCGCATTATTCGCGAGAATCTCAAGACTGCTTTCGGTCGCAAAAGAGTAATTATGACCGTCATCACAAAGACATGGTCTATCAACTTTGGCGAAAAGGCCTATCTTCGCGTTACACCAATGAAGGGTGCTCACCGCTTGGAATCAAGGGCAAGCTAGCTCCTCGCTATATTGGCCCTTTCACTATTCTCGGAAAGGCGTGGAAAAGTGGCTTATCAAGCTGGAGCTTCCGTCGAACCTTTCTCGAGTTCACGATGTGTTTCACGTGTCCCAACTCCGACGCTGCTTCAAGGACCCAATCCGAGCGTGGACCATGAAGTGCTCGAATTGCAACAGACCTCTCCTATAAAGAGTATCCGTCCGCATTCTCGACCAAGCTGAACGCCGCACCCGTCGAAGGCGATCAAATTCCTCAAAGTCCGATGGTGAATCACTCAAGATGAAGCCACACAGGAGCGAGGATCGTCTCTGAGATGAATATCCGCACTCTTTCCTTCTACCTCCTAAATCTCGGACGAGATTTCTTGTAGTGGAGGAGATTTGTAACGCCGGATGGTTTGCAAGATAAACCTAAGTTTCTAATCGTGGTTTCAAGCTGTCAAAAAAAAAGGAATAAGCACAGGAGGGATAAACACCCCACCGCCCAACCAGCCAGCCCCCTCCCCACTCCCCGTGGCCCATCTCCTTCCCCCCCCCTCCTGGGCCAGCCCCATGGGCCACCAGGCCGCCCAGCCGGGCAGACCCTCTCCCTTATCCCCGAGGGGAAACCTAGCCCCAACCGATCCCCCTCCCTCCCCACGTCGCCTCGCTCCCCTCCTCTCCCCGATCCAATCGGGATCGGGCAGGCGCCACCGACCCCTTCCCCGTCGGCCCCCACCGCCTGCCGTTCCCCCGCCCGCCCGCCGCCTCGCTCCTCTCTCCTCCTCCACCGCCCCGGGGCGCCCATCCCTCTCCTCCGAGCGCCCCCACCGAGGCCGAGCCGGACCTCGGCGCCCGACGCCTCCCCCTCGCCCGGCGTGCCTCCCGGCCCCCCCCGCCGGGCCTGCCCGAGCTCCTCGAGCACGCGCCGAGACCCTACCCCGGCTGTGAGGCCTCCCCTCTCCCCCTCTCCTCTCCCTCTCGGCGTCCCGGCTCGGCCGTGCCCGGCCTGTGGCCCCCCTCAGGTCCCTCCGGTTCCCAGATTCCCCTCCGCCCGAGCCCCCTCCCCTCCCTCCCCGTTCGCGACCTCCTCGCCAGCCTGACTGCCCGCCTTGAGCCCTTTGCCCTCCCGTCGCCCCCCCTCACCGGCGTTGCTGCTGTTGCCATGTGTGGCAACGGCCAGCAACCACTTGCCGCCCAGCCTGACCCGGGCGGGGGTCGCCTGCCCGGCAACGCCTCAAGATCGCCTCCCAGGCGCCCAGCGCAGATTAGGCCACGTGCCTCGACTGGGGGCCCCACCCCAAACTCAATTAAAAGAATGTTTTAATTAATGAAGCGAAAAATGATTTAAAATGAATTAAAAGTAATTAAACTAATTAACTAATTAATTAATTAATTAATTAATTGAATAATTAATTAATCTAATTAATTCTGGATTAGTTAAACCTAATCATTAGTTAATTTAATTGGGTAATTAATTAAACTAATTAATTCTGCTTTAATTAACACTAATTATTAATTAACTTAATTAACCTAATTAACTAGGTTAATTAATCTGATTAGGTTAATTAAGTAGTTAGTGTATGACATGTGGGACCCACCTGGCAGGGTTGACTTAGTCAACCCTGTTGGCTGATGACGTCAGCATGACCTCATGCTGATGTCATAAATACTTTTTCGAAATTAAATAGTTAATTAATTAAAATTCCAGAAATTAATAAAACCTTTTATAATTCATAACTTTTAATCCGTAGCCCGGATTAAAATAATTTCAACATGAAAGTTGCTCAGGACGACGGGACGATTCCGGATACTTGATCCGTTCGTCCACCGCACGTCTCTAACCTATCGAACCTGCAAACTTTCTCCTCCGGTTCATCAGATGATGAGGCGTCCTAACAGGATAACTTCCGGATGCCTTCCCCTAAACCGGTACCCCTCTTACCACGTTAGAACACGCCTAGCCGCTTCTTGGCATGTCATGCATCGTTATGCATCTGTTATCGTGTATTCATTGTTTCTTCCCCTCTTCTCTTGGTGAACTACGAGACCGACGCCGCTGCGGTGGCCGTTCGACTCTGATCGACGATCACTCTCTTGCCGAGCAACAGGCAAGCCCCCTTTTTGATCATCCCGATATCGCCCATTCCATTCTCTTATTGCTTGCACTAGATTTTGCTACTGTTATTGTTGCTCCTATTCTGTTGCATAGCCTGTTTATTGTAACCTGCTATTGTTACCTACCTGCTTATCCTAAACTGCTTAGTATAGGTTGGTTAGAGACCCATCAGTGACCCCCACCTTGTCCTTGTTGCCCCTGCTTCATCATTGAAGACCCGATCAACGGGATCGAAGACCAGGCCCCGACACCGCACATCACTTCCCCTTAGTTGCTCGACACTACTAGGTTACTATCGAGTACCGAGGGTGAAACCTCTACAGCACCTCTGATATTAACCCTGTAGTATAGTTATCCGGTTGTGGTCATCGAGGGTGATTTCCTCTTTAACCACTTCCGATACGACTCTGTCGTGCAACCCCTCAAGTGTGGACCTCGAGGGTGAATCCTCTTATGTTCACCTTGATGACTACATTGAGTGGAATACACCGGGGGTGATTCCTCGTGTTTTCCCCTTGATGTTTGGACTCACAGTTACTTGGACTTTACCACTGTTACTTGGAAAGACGGGTCGACCACGAGGGTACCAGCGTGCTTAATTGCAGTGATGTGGAGACGGGTTGACACGGAGGGTGCCCGCGAGATACTTACGAGGCGTGGCGGGCATTCCTAGCCCTTGCCGCAAGTCCTCGAGGCAGGCAACGGGTCACATCTTTCGTGAGTTACGCTTGTTACCGCGTTCCTAATCCACTACGATTTGGATATTTGATCCGAGGGCCTCGGCCCGATAGCACTAACCATCACGTGGGCTAAGTATGGGCGTTCTGCGTCGTATACATCAGAAGCTTATTAGGCGTCGGCGTCGGGCGGCGCAGCCGGATTGGGCTGGAACGCTGTTAGGCTAGGTCTGCTTCGGCCGCCCGCATAGCGTCTGTGAGTTCCGGGAGATGGCCCATGACCCACGGGGCATAGGTTTAGTCCGCGGCTGGCCTCTCTATTAAGCCTAGGTCGGGTTGCGGCGTATTGTTTGACCGAGGCGGGCATGACCACGAAAGTGTGTCCGGCGGAGTTAAGCGAAGCGTGGTGGGTAAGTTGGTGCACCCTGCAGGAAGAAAACATCTATCGATAGCCTGTCCTACGGTAACGGACGCTTGGAGTTGTATCCCGATCGATACAACTAGAACTGGAAACTTGAGATGAGACATGGATATGAGCAATGGTTTGTGATGATAACTGGATAGTATGGCTCTGGGATTTCTTTCTCGCAGGGAGTCGAGAAAGGATCTCTGGCCGAGGTTGATAACACTACTGCTGCTTTAAGTTATGTTACTCTACTCCCTCTTGTTTGCTGCAAGATGGTGGTTTCCGGAAGTTGCTAGTCTTCGTTAGGACTAGGCCTTCTCTCTATTCGGCATTCTGCAGATTCAGTCCATCGATATGGCCTTTACACATATATCCTTGCATATGTAGTGTAGCTCCTTTTTGTAGTACTTTGGATGAGTACTCACGGTTGCTTTGTTCCTCCTTTTCCCTATCTCTACTCGATTGCTGCAATCGACGATGGAGACCAGGATCCACGCCACCGCCTCGGCGACTACTACTGGAGGCGCCTACTACTACGCAGCAGCCCGCCGGCGGCGACCGGGAGTGACCTAGGAGGATCGAGCGGGAGGCCTGTCCTCTTCGATCTGTATCCCGGTTTGTGCTAGCCATCTTATGGCATCTTGTTTAACTTATGTCTCGTACTCAGATATTGTTGCTTCCGCTGACTCGTCTATGATCGAGCACTTGTATTCGAGCCCTCGAGGCCCCTGGCTTGTATTATGATGCTTGTATGACTTATTTTATTTGTAGAGTTGTGTTGTGATATCTTCCCGTGAGTCCTTGATCTTGATCGTACACATTTGCGTGTATGATTAGTGTACGATTGAATCGAGGGCGTCACATATGAGAAGTTTGATTCTTTATGATTGTTTTGAGATATGAAGATGGTGATATTAGAGTCATGCTAGTTGAGTAGTTGTGAATTTGAGAAATACTTGTTCTAAAGTTTGTGATTCGCATAGCATGCACGTATGGTGAACCGTTATGTGATGAAGTTGGAGCATGATTTATTTATTGATTGTCCTCCTTATGAGTGGCGGTCGGGGACGAGCGATGGTATTTTCCTACCAATCTATCCCCCTAGGAGCATGCGTGTAGTACTTTGTTTGATAACTAATAAATTTTTGCAATAAGTATGTGAGTTATTTATGACTAATGTTGAGTCCATGGATTATACACACTCTCTTCCTTCCACCATTGCTAGCATCTCTAATACCGCGCACCTTTTGTTGGTATCATACACCCACCTTATACCTTCCTCAAAATAGCCACCATACCTACCTATTATGGCATTTACATAGCCATTCCGAGATATATTGCCATGCAACTTACCACCGTTCCGTTTATTATGACACGCTTCATCATTGTCATATTGCTTTGCATGATCATGTAGTTGACATCGTATTTGTGGCAAAGCCACCTTTCATAATTCTTTCATCCATGTCACTCATGAGTCATTGCACATCCCGGTACTCCGCCGGAGGCATTCATATAGAGTCATATTTTGTTCTAAGAATCGAGTTGTAATTCATGAGTTGTAAGTAAATAAAAGTGTGATGATCATCATTATTAGAGCATTGTCCCAGTGAGGAAAGGATGATGGAGACTATGATTCCCCCACAAGTCGGGATGAGACTCCGGACTAAAAAAAAGAGGCCATAAAAAAGAGAAAAAGGCCCAAATAAAAAAATAATAAAAAAATGAGAGAAAAAGAGAGAAGGGACAATGCTACTATCCTTTTACCACACTTGTGCTTCAAAGTAGCACCATGATCTTCATGATAGAGAGTCTCTCATTTTGTCACTTTCATATACTAGTGGGAATTTTTCATTATAGAACTTGGCTTGTATATTCCAATGATGGGCTTCCTTAAAATGCCCTAGGTCTTCGTGAGCAAGCGAGTTGGATGCACACCCACTTAGTTTCTTTTGTTGGGATTTCATACACTTATAGCTCTAGTGCATCCGTTGCATGGCAATCCCTACTCACTCACATTGATATCTATTGATGGGCATATCCATAGCCTGTTGATACGCCTACTTGATGTGAGACTATCTTCTCCTTTTTTTTGTCTTCTCCACAACCACCATTCTATTCCACCTATAGTGCTATGACCATGGCTCACGCTCATGTATTGCGTGAAGATTGAAAAAGTTTGAGAACATCAAAAGTCTGAAACAATTGCTTGGCTTGTCATCGGGGTTGTGCATGATTTAAATATTTTGTGTGATGAAGATAGAGCATAGCCAGACTATATGATTTTGTAGGAATAACTTTCTTTGGCCATGTTATTTTGAGAAGACATAATTGCTTAGTTAGTATGCTTGAAGTATTATTATTTTTATGTCAATATTAAACTTTTGTTTTGAATCTTATGGATTTGAATATTCATGCCATAATAAAGAAGATTAAATTGATAAATATGTTATGTAGCATTCCACATAAAAAATGCTGTTTTTATCATTTACCTACTCGAGGACGAGCAAGAATTAAGCTTGGGGATGCTGATACGTCTCCAACGTATCTATAATTTTTGATTGTTCCATGCCATTATATTATCTGTTTTGGATGTTTATGGGCTTTATTTTACACTTTTATATTATTTTTGGGACTAACCTATTAACCCGAGCCCGGTGCGGTTTACATTTTTCCCTTGTTTGATGTTTTCAGAAAAGGAATATCAAACGGAGTCCAAACGGAATGAAACCTTCGGGAGAGTTATTTTTGGAACGGAAGCAATCCAGAAGACTTGGGGTGTACGTAAGGGAAGCAATGAGGAAGGCACGAGGCAGGGGGGCGCCCCCCTGGGCGCGCCCTCCACCCTCGTGGGCCCCTCGTGGCTCCCCTAACGTATTTCTTCCTCCTATATATATACCAATATACCCTCAAACCATCGGGGAACAGAATAGATCGGGAGTTCCGCCGCCGCAAGCCTCTGTAGCCACCAAAAACCAATCGGGACCCTGTTCCGGCACCCTGCCGGAGGGGGGAACCCTCACCGGTGGCCATCTTCATCATCCCCGCGCTCTCCATGATGAGGAGGGAGTAGTTCACCCTCGTGGTTGAGGTATGTCCCAATAGCTATGTGTTTGATCTCTCTCTCTCTCGTGTTCTTGATTTGGCACGATCTTGATGTATCGCGAGCTTTGCTATTATAGTTGGATCTTATGATGTTTCTCCCCCTCTACTCTCTTGTAATGGATTGAGTTTTCCCTTTGAAGTTATCTTATCGGATTGAGTCTTTAAGGATTTGAGAACACTTGATGTATGTCTTGTCGTGCTTATCTGTGGTGACAATGGGATATCACGTGATCCACTTGATGTATGTTTTGGTGATCAACTTGCGGGTTACGCCCATGAACCTATGCATAGGGGTTGGCACACGTTGTCGTCTTGACTCTCCGGTAGAAACTTTGGGGCACTCTTTGAGGTTCTATGTGTTGGTTGAATAGATGAATCTGAGATTGTGTGATGCATATCGTATAATCATACCCACAGATACTTGAGGTGACATTGGAGTATCTAGGTGACATTAGGCTTTTGGTTGATGTGTGTCTTAAGGTGTTATTTTACTACGAACTCTAGAGCTGTTTGTGACACTTATAGGAATAGCCCAATGGATTGATCGGAAAGAATAACTTTGAGGTGGTTTCGTATCCTACCATAATCTCTTCGTTTGTTCTCCGCTATTAGTGACTTTGGAGTGACTCTTTGTTGCATGTTGAGGGATAGTTATATGATCCAATTATGTTATTATTGTTGAGAGAACTTGCACTAGTGAAAGTATGAACCCTAGGACTTGTTTCCTATCATTGCAATACCGTTTGTGCTCACTTTTATCATTAGCTACCTTGCTGTTTTATATTTTCAGATTACAAAAACCTATATCTACCATCCATATTGCACTTGTATCACCATCTCTTCGCCGAACTAGTGCACCTATACAATTTACCATTGTATTGGGTGTGTTGGGGACACAGGAGACTCTTTGTTATTTGGTTGCAGGGTTGTTTGAGAGAGACCATCTTCATCCTACGCCTCCCACGGATTGATAAACCTTAGGTCATCCACTTGAGGAAAATTTGCTACTGTCCTACAAACCTCTGCACTTGGAGGCCCAACAACGTCTACAAGAAGAAGGTTGCGTAGTAGACATCAAGGACCCTCTGTGGGCTCCGGCGTGGGGATGATCTGTCCCTCGGCCATCACACGATGGGCGATCTCTTTCGCCAAATATCCGGCCGCCCGGAGCTCAGTAATGTCCTCCTCCGTGACGGAGGAGACCATCCACTTTCCCTGACCACCGGATCCGGACATGGTTGCTGGGGTGGAAAGGGGATTGGAACTTGGGCGGTGGAGCTCGAGGCTGGGAAGGCAGAGACAGGGAGAAAGCATGAGAAGAGGAAGGGGGAATCCTTATCTCCTTATAAAGGCAACAAATATTAAACGCCTCCTCACTCGCCTTGAGATTCGCCTATTCCCAAAGGTTGTGTAAACGGCACGGTTGGGTTACCCATGCCCGCATTGATGAGCATCCCGCGATAAGGGGACACGATCTCTGCTTTGACAAGACGTGCCAATAAAACCGCTTCCCAAGACGTGGGGCGATGGGCTAGCCAACGGTTGGAAATAATAACCGGGCAGGCGTGATACAATGTCATAAACAGTTGTCAGCGGATGGGACTCGTGTAAAATATATAAGTTCTCTCTGTGGTTGCGTGTGGTGTGTAACAGGTTCGGATACAATCATCGCATCCGAAGAGTATCTTGGAGTTCTGAAAAGGGGGAACCCGCCTTGCAATGTCGAAGACAATCTGCGCGCCGGACTCCTCGTCATTGAAGCTAGGTTCAGGGGCTACTGAGGGAGTCCTGGACTAAAGGGTCATCGGGCGTCCGCCCAGTTATCTGTTGGGCCGGACTGATGGGCTATGAAGACATGAAGACCGAAGACTATACCTGAGTCCGGATTGGACTCTACTTGGCGTGGAAGGCAAGCTAGGCGATCAATTATGAAGATTTCCTCCTATGTAACCGACTCCATGTAACCCTAGATCTCTCCGGAGTCTATATAAACCGGAGAGCATAGTCCGGATAGGACAGATTCATTACCATATACTCATAGGCTAGACTTCTAGGGTTTAGCCATTACGAACTCGTGGTAGGTCAACTCTTGTAATGCTCCTATTCATCAAGATCAATCAAGCAAGAAGTAGGGTATTGCCTCCATAGAGAGGGCCCAAACCTGGGTAAACATTGTGTCCCCCACCTCCTGTTACCATCGATCCTAGACGCACAGTTCGGGACCCCCTACCCGAGATCCGCCGGTTTTGACACCGACAAGGGGGGCACCCCATAGACGCACAAGTTGATTGTTTAGCCATGTGCGGTGCCCCCCTCCATAGATTTCCACCTCGGTCATATTGTTGTAGTGCATAGGCAAAGCCCTGCATCGGTAACTTCATCAACACCGTCATCACGCCGTCGTGCTGACGAAACTCTCCCTCGACCTCAGCTGGATCTAGAGTTCATGGGACGTCACCAAGCTGAACGTGTGCAGATCGCGAAGGTGCCGTTCGTTCGGTGCTAGGATCGGTCGGATCATGAAGACGTACGACTACATCAACCGCGTTGTCATAACGCTTCTGCTTTCGGTCTACGAGGGTACATGGACACACTCTCCCGCGTGTTGCTATGCATCACCTAGATGGATCTTGCGTGTGCGTAGGAATTTTTTTGAAATTACTGCGTTCCCCATCAGAAAATGATATAGATGATGATAAATTCACTGATGTTCAGTCTAGGAAGAAGAGAGAGAGAGAAAAGTTAATGTTGTTATAGCTAGACCTACGACCATAAGTCAAAGAGGGGAGGTTTCCTTACAAGATGAGAATGGTAACTCTACTTTGCTTCCTAGTAGAGTTACCAAGAGGGGGGGTCAAAAAGAAAAAATGAATGGTTTATTTTGGAATTGCAAAGGGGCAGGTAAGAAAGGGATGACTACCTGTTTCTCTGATATTATTAGAGACCATTCCCTAGACTTCATTGGCCTTCAAGAAACTAAGAAAGCCAAATTTACCCCTAAGTATTTTAGGAAAATTGATCCCTTTGAGAGATTTAATTGGAACTGGGTCCCCTCTATTGGCAAATCGGGTGGAATTTTGTGTGGGGTCAAAAAGAAACCTTGGACACTATTTCTTGGACGGTGGGAAAGTATCTCCTTCAAGTTAATGTGTTTGATGTAAAACTCAAACGCATGTGGGCCATCATAGTTGTCTATGGGGCTCTCACGATGAAAATAAGGAAGAATTCCTAGATGAATTAACCTTGGTATGCTCACATGTTAGATTACCTTACATTGTGGGTGGTGACTTCAATATCATTAGTAGAGAGAAAAATAAACACCTGGCTCGTTCTCGCTATGTGGATAAATTCAATGATGTAATTCATTCCTTGAACCTACGGGAGATAGATATGGGGGGAGGTAAATATACCTGGACCAACAGCCAAATACATCCAACGTTAGAAAAGCTGGACAGAGTTCTGATGAGCTTCGATTGGGAAGACCTCTTTCCTCTAGTCTCGGTTTGTAAGCTGGTTAGAGATGTGTCAGACCATAATCCTTTGCTTTTGTCCTCGAGTCCTGTGAAAACCAGCCCCCTTCATAATCATGAATTCAGATTCGAGCTTAGCTGGCTGAAAAACAAGGAGTTTTACCTGAAAGCTAAAAGCATTTGGGAGCAGCCAGTTAATGCGAGCGATCCGATCGATATCCTTAACATTAAGCTGAAGCGCATCAACAAATACTTTAGGGGTTGGGGGTCACACTCTTTTGGCCATGCCAGAAAGAGAAAGAAAGAGATCAAAGAGGAGTTAGAGGAGATTGAGAAGAAGGAAGAAATCGAACCCCTGGACCCTGAGCTATACGAAAGGAGGACTACCCTATGTGCTGAGCTTAATGACATCCTTGCCAATGAAGAGCTCTTCTCGCTACAACACTCGAACGAGCGTTGGCTACTAAAAGGGGATCAGAACACAGCCTTCTATCATCGAGTTGCAAATGGGAAAAAGAGAAAAAACACTATCCATTCCCTAACAAATGGGGAGGTGGTAATTGAGGGCACAAAAAATCTCCTAGCACATGCCACCTCCTTCTATAAATACTTGTTTGGTCCATCCAGAGGAAACCTATTCCATTTGTCACCAGATACCTCGACTGAGGGAGAAAAACTAACTAGTGAAGACAACATCCTGCTCAATAGTGAGTTTACTGAAGAGGAAGTTAAAAAGTCTTTGTTTGCATGGAGAGCAACAGGGCCCCTGGTTCGGATAATATACCGGCTGAATTTTACAAACACTGTTGAGACTTTGTGAAAGATGACATAATGCGCCTATTCAAAGCCTTCCATGACAACACCCTAGATATTGCATGCTTGAATTATGGGGTGATTACCCTGCTCCCTAAGATGAATGGGGCTAAGAAAATCCAACAATATCGTCCCATATGCTTACTACGATGCCCCTATAAGCTGATTACTAAAGTGCTTGATAACAGGTTGGTTGTTTATGCTGATAAGCTAATCAGCCGGCATCAAAATGCATTCATTAAACACAGAAACATAATGGATGGAATCCTTACTCTCCATGAGGTGTTGCATCATACTCATATCAAGAAAAAAGTGGGGTGGTCTTGACAGTGGACTTTGAAAAAGCCTACGACAAGATTAATTGGGACTTCCTTCTAGAGTGCCATCATAATCGTGGCTTTGGTCCAACCTGGTGTGGATGGGTGGAAAAAATTCTACACAATGGCACGGTAAGTATTAAGATAAATAATGAAGTGGGTCTTTATTTCCAAAGTCACAAAGGGGTTCGTCAAGGCGATCCTCATTCCCCTTTTCTGTTCAACCTAGCTGTTGGGACTCTCTCGAAGATGATCCTTAATGCCCAAAAGGAAAAACTCCTAACTGGGCTTGCCCCCGACCTGATTGAAGGGGGAGTAGCTATCTGGCAATACGCAGACAATACTGTTATATGCTTGGAACATGATAAAGATGCTGCTGTAAACCTGAAACTGCTGCTCTACATGTTCGAACTTATGTCTGGCCTAAAAATCAATTTCCTCAAAAGCGAAGTTTTGTGTGTTGGAGGGGATGAGGACACGCTGGCCTTTTATGCGGAGTTGTTTAACTGTAAAATTGGACACTTCCCAATGAAATACCTGGGAGTGCCAGTTAGTTTTTCTATGCTTCGCGTCCTTGAGTGGGATTTTGTGGATGAAAGATTCCTAAAGTGCTGTGAGGCCTGGATCGGGAATGCAGCATCCTTGGGAGGGAGGCTTATCTTACTCAACTCCTCGCTCACGAGCATTGTGTACTATTACATGTCTATGTTATGTTTCTTCTTCCTAAGATGATGATTGTGAAACTAGATAAACACCGCAAACGCTTTTTCTAGCAAGAACATGAGGGACGAAAACGTTATCATTTGGTGAGGTGGTCCAGAATATGTAGGTCGAAGAATAAAGGGGGTCTGGGGTGAAAGATTTGCATAAACAGAACATTAGCCTCCTCACCAAGTGGTGGTGGAAACTGGAGAATCAACAGGGCCTTTGGCAAGAGGTGATCCAGGCCAAATACTTCAAAAAAGACATGGTTGCCTCGGTGAAAAGTAAGTTTGGTGACTCCCCTATATGGAAAGCCATTATGAAAGTTAGGAGTATTACTTTGCTGGGAGAAAAGTGATGCTTAAGTCAGGCAATCTGGTTAGATTATGGGTTGGCCCTGTCAATGATGAACCTCCTTTACCTGATGGGTTTCCTATGATATACAACATTTGTAATGAGCAAGAGATCACGGTGTCCGATTTTAGAAAAGGGGTTGATGAGAGCTTTTTTAGAAGAAGACTCCATTCGCCCCTGATGGAGCAGTGGATGGAATTGGGGGTCGTTGTGGGCTCCTGGCCTCAATCAGATGAAACTGACGAGGTAATCTGGGCTTTGGGGAAGAAAAGCAAGCTTACAACCAAGTCAATGTATGAATATCTGGAAAGAAATGTGAGGGGATGTAACTACAAATGGATCTGGGGATCCAAGATTCCCTTAAAAATTCAAATCTTCCTCTGGCAACTATTCAAGATGCTGTCCTGACTAGAGATGTCATGGGTAGGAGGAAATGGGTGGGCAACCCTACCTGCTCATTCTGTAGTGAAAAGGAGACCTCTCAACATCTTTTCTTTACATGCCCAGTGACTAGAATTATGTGAAGAACTGTTGGTTGTGTCTTGGGCACAGATCGTTGCCCAAATAATGTGTGGTAATATTTTACGTGGTGTTATATGTTCCTTCCTAATGGGGAATTTTTTTATACTTTTGGCTTAGCAGCTATGTGCTGGGCTATGTGGAATTGTCGTAACAAGGCGACAATTGAATTCAAGCGGATGAGGTCCCCTTTTGATGTGGTTTACTCTGCTTGTGGTTATCTGAATTACTGGGCAGGGCTGATGAGTGGAGCTGATCGCGAAGCGATGGAGCGCGGAGCCAAGATGCTGAAGACCAATGCGTCGAATCTGATGCATATCTACGTGGCGCCAGGGAACACAATGAATGGATGATTCTGGTGCTGAAGGGAAGCAGAGAAGATGCCCGAAGCTGTATATCTTTCTCTTCCTGCGTGGGATTATGTTGATTTTGCATCGATGCAAACTATGCTCGTTTTTCGGCTCCTGCGTGAGCATGTGTCTTGGCCTCATGTGGCTGCTGTGACTTAGACTTTGGTCCCTTTTGGTTGTTGATGCTGGTTTTTAGGGTGTTATTGGGTTTTCGCCCCATGGTAGGCTGCTCGATGACGAGTGTTTACCGTGGGTTTCCCGGTGATGCGTTGAACTCGCATTCCCCTTTCTAGTTCCCGTCCAGTTTGACAGACTATTGTATTTCCGTTATGAAAGTAATGGAAAGGGGTTATACCCGGTTAAAAAAATCACGAGGCAAAGCGAAATCGCTCGCCGCACTCCAGCGCACACCTTCGTCGCTTTCGCGAAATCACTAGTTGAGGAGTACTCGTTGGAAAGATCACTCCAACTCCCTAGGTTGCGACAAGTGACGCACATGCAGCGCGTCACTTGTCGCAACCTGGGAGTTTTTCCTTTTTTCGTAGATCCGTTTATTCAGAACGTTTTATCTCTCAAACCGTGTGTCCAAATCTCAAACCGCTTTCACCGTTGGATTCTTCGCGTCGAGATCTTCAAAACTAGATCCCATGTTGATAGGTTTTGACAAACTTTTTTTCACGAAAAAACGAATCGGGAGCACTGGTTTTTTCCTTTTCCGAAAGAGGCACGCCCGTGCCTCTCATGAAATCACAACCGTGTCTCTCGCGGAAGCAAAAGCGTGACTCTCGCGGAAGGAAAAAAAAGAGAAAACATGTTTTTTGTTTCGAGGAGGCCGCAACCGCGGATCGCCGCGAAGCACACCGTGTCTCTCGCGGAAGCAAAACTGTGACTATCGCGAAAGGAAAAAAAAAAGAAAATGCGTTTTTTTTTTCCGTTTCCGAAAGGCACGGCTGTGACTCTCGCAAAAGCACAACCGTGCCTCTCTCGGAAGCAAAACCGTGACTCTCGCGAAAGGAAAAAAAATAGAAAACGCATTTTTTTTCATTTCCGAGAGGCTCGGCCGTGACTCTCGCGAAAGCACAATTGTGCCTCTCGCGGAAGCAAAACCGTGACTCTCGGGAAAGAAAAAAAACAAAAAACATGTTTTTTTTTTGTTTCCGGGAGGCACGGCCATGACTCTCGCGAAAGTAAAACCGTGCCTATCGCGGAAGCAAAACCGTGACTCTCGCGAAAGGAAAAAAAGACAAAAAGATTGAAAATATTTTTTTGGTCGAAAAGCTAAGGAAGACCGATGAAAAACCCAAGCATCGAAAAAACCCAAAAAAACCGTTTAAATAGCCGAAAACGCGATCGAAAAAAAACAAAATCCGGAGGGAGCGTCCAGAGCGCGCCAAGTAACGCTGATCGTTGCGAGGCTCCCGAAGGAGTGCTCGTTAACTAGTGGCTCCCTCGCTTTCGTGTGTTCTACTAGAAAACCGATTGAAAATCAGCAAATGAGAACAAAAATCCCCTTAAAAAGCACAAGAGAAAAAATAACACTAAAAACAAAAGATAAACGGTGTCGCTAGAGCTGCTAGCATGACCGCAGGATTGGCCAGCCCAAGTGTGAGCCGTATGTCGATTTCCTTGGCTTTTTGCCGCAGCAAGCGGCACATCAGAGCTCTCCAAGAAACACCATACTTTGTGTCAACTGAGCTCAGTCTACGACCCACAATTTGGCCATAACAATCTCGGCAAGGAGGCCGTGACTACGTCTTGACTATTGCAAGACGGTAGCTCTCCTTGCCTCAAGGAAGCCCATTAGTGGGAAGCGCCAATATAGGTGTGTTACCTTTTCTAATTTACTTACCTTGATCCGTTATCTGTTTTTTCTTCTTTTTCCCTTTCTTTTAAATGTTTGAAGTATTCTAAATAGATATATTTCAAAAATTAATTTACTTACATTTTAAGAGTGTTCGTCGCACATTTAGAAAAGTTCGTGCAGTGTAGAAAAATGCTGTAACTTTTATAAAATGTTCATCACAATCAAAAAATGTTTGTGATATTTCTTATAGATTTTCGAAAATAAAGATGATACATTTAAAAAAACATTGTACAACGTACAAAAATATTCATGCAATTAAATAAAATCTTACCAGTCACTAAATATCCGTGACAGTTAAAGAATTGTTAAAGCTTTTCAAAAATATTTTTGCAAAATGTTTATAAATTTTAGAAAAATGTTCACATTGTTTTAGGAAAATGTTTTGTACCATTCAAAAAATATTCATAACATTCAAAGAAATGTTCTGACACTTAAAAAATATTATGCTTGTTTTTCAAGATAATCATGGCATTTATGAAAAATGTTCAATGTGTGTTAAGAATTGTCCACTATACTAAAAAATGTTCAATATATGTTCGAATGATATTGAAAATGCATCTGAATTTAAAGGTGTATTCAGAAAATGTTCAATGTGTATCTAAAAAATGTTAAACATGTATATAAAAAATGTTTAACGTGTATTTGAATAAAAATTGACATGTTCTAAAGGGTAAAAAAAGGAAAAAAAATACCACAATGAATAAAAAGTTGATTAAAACAAAGAGAGAAACACATACAAAAAAGGAAATGGATAAACGGATAAAGAAACACAAAAAGGCAAAAAACATGCATGATAGATTCTAAACACGGTCCGTACCGTTCTATAGAACCATCCCAAAACCGCTATACTGGGCCGACCCACTATGGCGGGCACATAGCCGAGCCGCTTAAGGCGAGACAGAGCTAGCTGTGGCAGTAAGCGAGACATAGCTCCGGCATTCATGGATGCCAATGCGGCAGGTAAGCTACTGGCTGTTGCTCGTCCCCACTCGGAATGGAACGAAATGGAATCAAATGTGATACACCGAACAACAGCAATTGACATAAAGGCATTTACAGTGGTGCTATTTTAAGACAACCGCATAGGATAAATACTGAGATGGGGAGAGAGAAACTAGAAAATGGTTTGTCCTGTCTTAATTAAGAGATGCTCTCTTTGTACGATTTCTCTCGCCAGACATTTTGGTGTATCTAGTTAGTAGAGACAAGACTAAGTGAAAAGCCATTGCACACATAGTTTTATTGGCACCGGCATGATTAGGATAAGACTTCACAACTAATGTAAATTGCCCTGAACAACGAACAAACGCCACACTCTATTCCAGGGTCTGGATTCACAGGCGAAGCGATCCCACGGCACAGTGGTTCACACGTCGGTGCCACCCATGAACAGAGGATCTAGATCGTCGTACAAACACGCTTCAGAAATTAAAACGGCCCGCGATTCATTCGACAGTGCACGCAGGGCCATGGATCAGGAGATTAGCCTTTTCTTCCCACGCCCCCCGCAGGCCCGAGCGGGCGAGGCTGTCGGCGCATCGGCGGCAGCAGCCGTCGCACGCACTGGCCGACGACGTTCCACCCAACCCAACCCAACCACCGCGACCTCGATCGAGGACGAGGACTGGTGTGACAACTAAACTGAACTCTGCCGCCACCTTTTGCACGACCCTCTGCCGGGCCGCTTTGCGTCACGTGAGCGCGGCCCCGCTTCGGGCGCGCGGCCCATGTCGACGTCGGCGTCGACCGACCGACGTGAAACCAAAGGGGTTGGTTGCGTTCCATGATTCGATGGGCCCTCCGTCGCAATTTCCAACCTGTCGCTCGCCGGCTCACGCAAGCTCGTTTGAGTGCTGCGTACTTCGACTGGCACCGGCACTGATGTTCGTTCGCTGCATGCATGTTACTCGTCGTTTGCTTGCTGTTGTTGCTGCCACGTCAACGGGAGAAGGGTTCATTTCGCAGAAAGTAAGAGGTTCGGTTTGGTTATCGGTGAAGCTAAAACTGAACCAACAGTGGGTGTCGAAGGATTGGTTGTTCCGTTTTTATGAAGGAAAAGGTGTTGAGTTATTGATATTGGCAGCTTTGAGGGTGAGTTCAGGTGCTGTTGGCGGTGGTGGAAGCATGCATGGCATGGCATGGGTCAGCTGCGCGCGTAGCGTAGGGTCTGACAGGTACTACTGCTAGATGTCTTGTCACCCACAAGGGATCTGGCCTCCTGACGGCCACAGCTACTGTAGGTAGCTAGCCAGCTATTTCAGCCTAGCTGGGCGTCAATCGAGCCAGCCGCCACTCGCCCGCCCATACAGTATCATCATCACAAAAAACAAAGCAAAACAAGTCGTCCATGATCCATCGGTGGGACGTGCTGGATGGTCTCAATACTGGTGGTATCAATTCTGCATTTGTACTTACTGTGCATATGGAGTAGTATACCAGTAGGCTGTAGTAGCCCTGTAGCTCTGATTAAAATTTAAACACGAACTACTACACATGCAGCTACTGGCTGTAGCCTGCTCTACTTCGTGGTACTACGACGGGTACTGTACAGTAATTTACTGCCGTTTGGATTTATTTAAAATTTCTACTACAAACTTGATGCCACTGTGGCATCATTGATGATACAGCTGAGCTCCCGTTTCCTTGTGCCCAGCAGGCGGACATGGCGAGAAAAGTCACCCCTTGTCATTCAATTCTCTGCATATGGGAAGCAAGCAGGCATCTCTGACCATTTGACTCGCCTCCCTCTATTTTCATTTTCCCCACCCGTGCAGAGGGTCCATACCCTTCAATACAAAATTGCGAACGAACGAGACGGAGGTTTCAGGAGCCCGGAGGTTCACTTTTTTCAAAAGGACAGAGCCGTTCGTGACACCAGTTTGGTTCTTCTTCATGGACGCTCACAGGCAGGTCCACCCGCCAGCGCAGCAACGGAGTCCTGACCCTGACCGTGTGTGAGGGGGCATGCCTCCTCCGTGCGATCACGTGCGTGCGCTGTTCCCGGCCTGCTCGTCGCCTTCCCCTCCCTGTTTTTACCCCAGCGCAGCGGTGCGTGTTACTGTTACCGGCAGTTAGAGCAACTCCGAGGGGCCGACCCAAACGGATGACGTTTTTGTCCGCTTTTTGTCCGTTTGGGTCGGCCGCCCGCCCGGCCCTCTGCCTTCTTTTAAATTTGGGTCGACAGTGCGCCCAACGCGTCGACCCGTTTCATGACCGCTACAAGATAGATCATGCCGGTGACCATGTCGTCGCTTCAGTTTGGCGCCCGGTATGTGAGGAAAATCGGCCTGACGCGTGCTAGTTTTGACGCGCTGCGGCCGGCGCTCGTTATTAAGAAGGTGCTCCCTCCACACTCTATCCGCCGCCCACTCGTCTCACCCCCACTCACTAGCCTCGCCGCCTCTGCGCCACCATGTCGATGCGCCGCCTGGGCGCTCCGGATTTTCGCGGAGTCCGCGAGCGCCGCTCCGGCGCCTTCTCCTCTGAGATCTGGTTTGGCGAGAAACGCCTCATTCTCGGCACCTTCGACACCGCAGAGGAGGCGGCCCGTGCGCACAACGCGGCGGCGAGGCGCCTCCTGAGGCCTCGTCGGGAGATGAATTTTCCCGACATGTTGAGCCAGCAGGCGCAGGATCTCGCGCTTTTCACCGACAAGGATCGCCGTGACCACCGGAGGTGGCAGCGTCGCCTCGCCATCACCGAGATGGACATGGAAGCCATGGTGGTGAGGTGCGAACGCTTCTCGCAGGACATCATCGACGAGCGCCAGTTCTACGAGAAAAGGAGGACAGAGAGGGAGGCGAGGAGGACGGAGCGAGCCGCCTATCGGGAGGACAAGCGTGCGCGGAAGCAGGCCGCTCAATTGAAAATGAAGCTAGGAGAAGCGTCCTCCTGGGACTTTCAGGACGAGCGGTATGCTAACGCCTACATTCAGACGTCGGAGGAAGACATTATCGAGTCAGAGTCGGAAAACGACGAGTAGTTGATCTTTTCTTTTGACAATCTATGCTATGAACTATTTATGTATCCATATTATCCGGCCACCACTCATGGGAGCTAAGGAATGAAGCACAGACCACACTTGTATTCCATCCCTCGAGGGGTATTTATATGCAGTTTACACGAGAGAGAGAGAGAGAGATACATGGGGAGGTGATCGTTAGCTACAACGGCTCGCAGGCCGAGCATGCCGTGCATGTGATCGTGGGCGAGCGCAGGAAGTGCACGCTCCGGTGATCCATCGGATGACGCGGTCTAGTAGTTAGCCACGCCGAGGTGGGCACGATGGCGTGTTCCAACACTTCCCCGCCAAAATGTGAGGTGCTCGAACGTTGAGGATGGAGCGGAACTCGTCGAAGACGGATGTCGGGAGCCCCTTGGTAAAAATGTCCACGAACCGAGAGCTCGTGGGAGCGTCTTTGGACGCGCACTCGCCCAAAGCGACACGCTCACGGGACGAAGTGGAGGTCGATCTCACATGCTTCGTCCGTTGATGCCGCACCGATTCTGAGACATGTACATAGCGATATTGTCGCGATGAGACGACCGTGGCACGGGCAGGAGGTTGGTGGAGCTCGCCTAGGAGCTGGCGGAGCTAAGCAGACTCAGCGACAAGATTGGCCACGCCCGGTTCGGCCTCGGGCTGAGCGGGACACCGTGTTCTGCCGCTTCGAGGACCAAGTGAACAGGTTGGGACGAGGAAGACACAATGACCGACGTGGACTTGCGTGTGTCGGGGCAGCCCGCCCGGTCGGCGCCGGAGTAAGCAACGAGCTCGGGACGGCGGCGCGGTGTATCTGCAGCCGAGTGCGTGGTGCAGCGGAGGTAGCGAGATGCGCTTGACGAGCTGGAAGTGGCGCCATGTAGCGTGCGTGCATGAGCAAAGATCGCTGCTGCACGGCGTAGGACAAGTCCGGGCGCGTGAGAATGATGTCTTGTAGAGGCGCCCGCCCGAACTGCGGTAGAGCGTCGGGTCGTGGTAGAGCGGGCGAGTCGATGGAAGCTTGGCAAGCGTGTCGACCGGCGTGGAGATCGACTGCGATTGAGCATGCCAGCGATCGGTATCTCAAGAGCGTACTGCTCCTGAGAGAGGAAGAGCCCGGCTGGTGTGGTCGTGACGTTGATGCCGAGGAAGTGGTGGAGAGCGCCAAGATCCTGAAGGAAATATGCCCTAGAGGCAATAATAAAGTTATTATTTATTTCCTTATATAATGATAAATGTTTATTATTCATGCTAGAATTGTATTAACCGGAAACATAATACATGTGTGAATACATAGACAAACATATAGTCACTAGTATGCCTCTACTTGACTAGCTCATTAATCAAAGATGGTTATGTTTTCTAACCATAGACATGTGTTGTCATTTGATTAATGGGATCACATCATTAGGAGAATGATGTGATTGACATGACCCATTCCGTTAGCCTAGCACTTGATCGTTTAGTATATTGCTATTGCTTTCTTCATGACTTATACATGTTCCTGTAACTATGAGATTATGCAACTCCGTTTACGGAGGAACACTTTGGTGCTACCAAAGCGTCACTGGCGTAACTACGTGATTATAAAGGAGTACTACAGGTGTCTCCAAAGGACATGTTGGGTTGGCGTATTTGAGATTAGGTTTTGTCACTCCGATTGTCGGAGAGGTATCTCTAGGCCTTCTCGGTAATACACATCACATAAGCCTTGCAAGCATTGCAACTAATAAGTTAGTTGTGAGATGATGTATTACTGAGCGAGTAAAGAGACTTGCCGTGCGAGATTGAACTAGGTATTGGATACCGAGCGATCGAATCTCGGGTAAGTAACATACCGATGACAAAGGGAACAACGTATGTCGTTATGCGGTTTGACCGATAAAGATCTTGAAGAATATGTAGGAACCAATATGGGCATCCAGATTCCGCTATTGGTTATTGACCGAGAATAGTTCTAGGTCATGTCTACATAGTTCTCGAACCCGTAGGGTCCGCACGCTTAACGTTACGATGACAATTTATTATGAGTTTATAAGTTTTGATGTACGAAGTTTGTTGAGTCCCGGATGTGATCACGGACATGACGAGGAGTCTCGAAATGGTCGAGACATAAAGATTGATATATTGGAAGCCTACATTTGGATATCGGAATGGTTAGGATGAAATCGGGATTTTTAGGAACACCGGGTTACGGAACCCTCCCGGGGATATTGGGCCTTAGTGGGCCATGAGGGAGAAGAGGAGGGCGGCCAGGGCAGGCGCGCCCCTCCCCTAGTCCGAATAGGACAGGAGAGGGGGCGGCCCTTCCTCTTTCCCTCCCCCTTCCTTCTCCAACAAGGCAAGAGGGGAGTCCTACTCCGGTGGGAGTAGGACTCCTCAGCGCACCCTAGGAGGGCGGCCGCACCTCCCCTCCCTCCTTTATATACGGGGCAGGGGGCACCCCATAACACACAAGTTGATCTCGTGATCGTTCCTTAGCCGCAGGCGGTGCCCCTCCACCATATTCCACCTCGGTCATATCGTCGCGGAGCTTAGGCGAAGCCCTGCGCCGGTGAAGCATCATCATCGTCCTGCGCCGTCGTCTTGTGGAACTCATCCCGACACTTTGCTGGATCGGTCCGGGATCGTCATCGAGCTGAGCGTGTGCTGAACTCGGAGGTGCCGTGCGTTCGGTACTTGGATCGGTCGGATCGTGAAGGCGTCGACTACATCAACAGCGTTGTTATAGCGCTTCCGCGCCACGGTCTCACGAGGGTGCGTGGACATACACTCTCCCCTCTTGTTGCTATGCCATCACCATGATCTTGCGTGTGCGTAGGAAATTTTTGAAATTACTACGCCCCAGCGATGGCATCCGAGCCTGGTTTTATGCATTGATGTCATATGCACGAGTAGAACACAAGTGAGTTGTGGGCGATATAAGTCATCTTGCTTACCAGCATGTCATACTTTGGTTCAGCGGTATTGTGAGATGAAGCGGCCCGGACCGACATTACGCGACGCTTACGCGAGACTGGTTTCACCGCCGAGCACTCGTTGCTTAAAGGTGACCGCGGGTGTCTGCTCTCTCACTTTAGTTGAACCGAGTGTGGCTACGCCCGGTCCTTGCGAAGGTTAAAACAGCACCAACTTGACAAACTATCGTTGTGGTTTTGATGCGTAGGTAAGAACGATTCTTGCTCAGCCCGTAGCAGCCACGTAAAACTTGCAACAACAAAGTAGAGGGCGTCTAACTTGTTTTTGCGGGGCATGTTGTGATGTGATATGGTCAAGGCGTGATGCTATATTTTATTGTATGAGATGATCATGTTTTGTAACCGAGTTATCGCAATGGCAGGAGCCATATGGTTGTCGCTTTATTGTATGAAATGCAAACGCCATGTAATTGCTTTACTTTATCACTAAGCGGTAGCGATAGTCGTAGAAGCAATAGTTGGCGAGACGACAACGATGCTACGATGGAGATCAAGGTGTCGCGCCGGTGACAATGGTGATCACGACGGTGCCGGAGATGGAGATCACAAGCACAAGATGATGATGGCCATATCATATCACTTATATTGATTGCATGTGATGTTTATCCTTTATGCATCTTATCTTGCTTTGATTGATGGTAGCATTATAAGATGATCTCTCACTAAATATCAAGAAGTGTTCTCCCTGAGTATGCACCGTTGCGAAAGTTCTTCGTGCTGAGACACCACGTGATGATCGGTTGTGATAGGCTCTACGTTCAAATACAACGGGTGCAAAACAGTTGCACACGCGGAATACTCAGGTCAAACTTGGCGAGCCTAGCATATACAGATATGGCCTCGGAGCACGGAGACCGAAAGGTCGAACGTGAATCATATAGTAGATATGATCAACATAGTGATGTTCACCATTGAAACTACTCCATCTCACGTGATGATCGGACATGGTTTAGTTGATTTGGATCACGTAATCACTTAGATAACTAGAGAGATGTCTATCTAAGTGGGAGTTCTTTAGTAATATGATTAATTGAACTTAAATTTATCATGAACTTAGTACCGATAGTATTTTGCTTGTCTATGTTTCTTTGTAGATAGATGGCTCGTCTTTGTTGTTCCGTTGAATTTTAATCGTTCCTTGAGAAAGCAAAGTTGAAAGATGATGGTAGCAATTACACGGACTGGGTCCGTAACTGAGGATTATCCTCATTGCTGCAGAGAAGAATTACGTCCTGGAAGCACCGCTGGGTGCGAACTCGCTGCTGATGCAACCGACGGCGTTAAGAACGTCCGCGAGCAAAGTCGATGACTACTCGATAGTTCGATGTGCCATGCTTTACGGCTTAGAACCGGGCCTTCAACGACGTTTTGAGCGTCATGGAGCATATGAGATGTTCCGGAGTTGAAGTTAATATTTCAAGCAAATGCCGGATTGAGAGATATGAAGTCTCCAATAAGTTCTATAGCTGCAAGATGGAGGAAAATAGTTACGTCGGTGAACACATACTCAAAATGTGCGGGTATAATAATCACTTGATTCAAGCTGGGAGTTAATCTTCCTGATGATAGTGTCATTGATGAATTCTTCAATCACGCCACCAAGCTACAAGAGCTTCGTGATGAACTATAATATGCAAGGGATGGACAAGTCTATTCCCGAGCTCTTCGCAATGCTAAAAAGCATGGAGGTAGAAATCAAAAAGGAGCATCAAGTGTTGATGGTTAACAAGACCACCAGTTTCAAGAAAAGGGCAAAGGGAAGAAGAAGGAACTTCAAAAGAACAGCAAACAAGTTGCTGCTCAAGAGAAGAAACCCAAGTCTGGACCTAAACTGGCCGAGTGCTTCTACCGCAAGCGATTCGACCTTCGGAAGCGGAACTGCCCCAAGTATTTGGCGGATAAGAAGGATGGCAAGGTGAACAAAGGTATATGTGATATACATGTTATTGATGTGTACCTTACTAATACTCATGATAGTACACAGGTATTTGATCTTGGTTACATTGCTAATATTTGCAACTCGAAGCAGGAACTACGGATTAGCGAAGATTGGCTAAGGGCGAGGTGACGATGCGCTGGGAAATGGTTCCAAAGTCGATGTGATCGCGGTCGGCACGCTACCTCTACATCTACCATCGGGATTAGTTTTAGACCTAAATAATTGTTATTTGGTGCGGCATTAAGCATGAACATTATATCTGGATCTTGTTTGATGCGAGACGGTTATTCATTTAAGTCGAGAATAATGGTTGTTCTATTTATATGAATAATATCTTTTATGGTCATGCACCCTTGAAGAGTGGTCTATTTTATTGAATCTCGATAGTAGTAATACACATATTCATAGTGTTGAAACCAAAAGATCAGAGTTGATAATGATAATGCAACTTATTTGTGGTAATGCCGTTTGGGTCATATCGGTGTAAAACGCATGAAGAAACTCCATACTGATGGACTTTTGGAATCACTTGATTATGAATCACTTGGTACTTGCGAACCGTGCCTCATGGGCAAGATGACTAAAACGCCGTTCTCCGGAACTATGGAGCGAACAAAGGATTTGTTGGAAATCATACATACTGATGTTTGTGGTCTAATGAATGTTGAGGCACGCGGCGGGTATCGTAATTTTCTCACCTTTACAGATGATTTGAGCAGATATGGGCATATCTACTTGATGAAACATAAAGTCTGAAACATTTGAAAAGTTCAAGGAATTTCAGAGTGAAGTGGAAAATCATCGTAACAAGAAAATAAAATTTCTACGATCTGATCGTGGAGGAGAATATTTGAGTTACGAGTTTGGTTTGCATTTGAAACAATGCGGAATAGTTTCGCAGCTCACGCCACCCGGAACACCACAACGAAATGGTGTGTCCGAACGTCGTAATCGTACTTTACTAGATATGGTGCGATCTATGATGTCTCTTACTGATTTACCGCTATCGTTTTGGGGTTATGCTTTAGAGACGGCCGCATTCACGTTAAATAGGGCACCATCAAAATCTGTTGAAACGACACCTTATGAACTATGGTTTAGCAAGAAACCAAAGTTGTCGTATCTTAAAGTTTGGGGCTGCGATGCTTATGTGAAGAAACTTCAACCAGATAAGCTCGAACCTAAATCAGAGAAATGTGTCTTCATAGGATACCCAAAAGAGACTATTGGGTACACCTTCTATCACAGATCCGAGGCAAGATTTTAGTTGCTAAATTCGGATCCTTTCTAGAAAAGAGTTTCTCTCGAAAGAAGTGAGTGGGAGGAAAGTAGAACTTGATGAGATAATCAGATCTGCTCCCTTATTGGAAAATAGTTCATCACAAGAACCGGTTCTGTGACAACTACACCAATAAGTGAGGAAGCTAATGACATTGATCATGAAACTTCAGATCAAGTTTCTCTTGAACTCGTGGGTCAACTAGAGTAAGATCCGCACTGAGTGGTACGGTAATCCTATTCGGAAGTCATGTTACTTGACCATGGCGAACCTACAAACTATGAAGAAGCGATGGTGAGCCCAGATTCCATAAAATGGCTGGAAGCCATGAAATCTGAGATGGGATCCATGTATGAGAACAAAGTATGGACTTTGGTTGACTTGCCGATGATCGGCAAGCCATTGAGAATAAATGGATCTTTAAGAAGAAGGCGACGCGATGGTAATGTAAGCTGTCTATAAAGCTCGACTTGTTGCGAAAGGTTTTCGACAAGTTCAAGGGGTTGACTACGATGAGACTTTCTCACCAGAAGCGATGCTTAAGTCTGTCCGAATCATGTTAGCAATTGCTGCATTTTATGATTATGAAATTTGGCAAATGGATGTAAAACTGCATTCTTGAATGGATTTCTAGAAGAAGAGTTGTATATGATGCAACCAGAAGGTTTTGTTGATCCAAAAGGTGCTAACAAAGTGTGCAAGCTCCGGTGATCAATTTATGGTCAGTGCAAGCCTCTCGGAGTTGGAATAAACGCTTTGATAGTGTGATCAAAGCATATGGTTTTATCTGAGACTTTTGGAGAAGCTTTGTATTTACAAGAAAGTGAGTGGGAGCTCAGAGCATTTCGATATTATATGTGAGCGACATATTATTGATTGGAAATGATATAGAATTCTGGATAGCATAAAAGGATACTTGAATAAAAGTTTTCAATGAAAGACCTCGGTGAAGCTGCTTACATATTGGGCATCAAGATCTATAGAGATAGATCAAGACGCTTAATTGGACTTTCACAAAGCACATACCTTGATAAAGTTTTGAAAAGTTCAAAATGGATCGAAGCAAAGAAAGGTTTTTACCTATATTACAAGGTGTGAAATTGAGTCGACTCAATGCCCGACCACAGCAGAAGATAGAGAGAAAATGAAAGATGTTCCTATGCTTCAGCCATAGGCTCTATCATGTATGCAATGCTGTGTACCGGACTGACGTATGCTTAGCAATAAGCTTGGCAGGAAGGTACCAAAGTAATCCAGAGTGGATCATTGGACAGCGGTCAAGAACATCTGAAATACGAAAAGGACTAAGGATATGTTTCTCGTATATGGAGGTGACAAAGAGCTAGTCGTAAATGGTTACGTCGATGCAAGCTTTGACACGATCCGGACGATTCTAAATCGCAAACCGGATCGTGTTTTCATTAAGCGGTGGAGCTGTCGGTTGGTGCAGTTCTAAACAAAGCGTCGTGGCGGGATCTACATGTGAAGCGGAGTACATAGCTGCTTGGAAGCAGCAAATGAAGGAGTCTGGATGAAAGAGTTCATTTCGATCTAGGTGTCATACCTAGTGCATCGGGACCAATGAAGATCTTCTATGACAATCTTGGTGCAATTGCCTTAGCAAAGGAATCCAGATTTCACAAGAGGACCAAGCATATCAAGAGACGCTTCAATTCCATTCGGGACCAAGTCCAAGTGGGAGACATAGAGATTTGCAAGATACATACGGATCTGAATGTTGCGGACCGTTGACTAAGCCTCTTCCACGAGCAAAACATGATCAGCACCAAGACTCCATGGGTGTTAGAATCATTTTGTGTAATCTAGATTATTGACTCTAGTGCAAGTGGGAGGCTGAAGGAAATATGCCCTAGAGGCAATAATAAAGTTATTATTTATTTCCTTATATCATGATAAATGTTTATTATTCATGCTAGAATTGTATTAACGGAAACATAATACATGTGTGAATACATAGACAAACATATAGTCACTAGTATGCCTCTACTTGACTAGCTCATTAATCAAAGATGGTTATGTTTCCTAACCATAGACATGTGTTGTCATTTGATTAATGGGATCACATCATTAGGAGAATGATGTGATTGACATGACCCATTCCGTTAGCCTAGCACTTGATCGTTTAGTATATTGCTATTGCTTTCTTCATGACTTATACATGTTCCTGTAACTATGAGATTATGCAACTCCCGTTTACCGGAGGAACACTTTGGGTGCTACCAAACGTCACAACGTAACTACGTGATTATAAAGGAGTACTACAGGTGTCTCCAAAGGTACATGTTGGGTTGGCGTATTTCGAGATTAGGTTTTGTCACTCCGATTGTCGGAGAGGTATCTCTAGGCCTTCTCGGTAATACACATCACATAAGCCTTGCAAGCATTGCAACTAATAAGTTAGTTGTGAGATGATTTATTACGGAACGAGTAAAGAGACTTGCCGGTAACGAGATTGAACTAGGTATTGGATACCGACGATCGAATCTCGGGTAAGTAACATATCGATGACAAAGGGAACAACGTATGTCGTTATGCGGTTTGACCGATAAAGATCTTCGAAGAATATGTAGGAACCAATATGGGCATCCAGGTTCCGCTATTGGTTATTGACCGAGAATAGTTCTAGGTCATGTCTACATAGTTCTCGAACCCGTAGGGTCCGCACGCTTAACGTTACGATGACAATTTATTATGAGTTTATAAGTTTTGATGTACCGAAGTTTGTTCGGAGTCCTGGATGTGATCACGGACATGACGAGGAGTCTCGAAATGGTCGAGACATAAAGATTGATATATTGGAAGCCTATATTTGGATATCGGAATGGTTCCGGATGAAATCGGGATTTTCCTAACACAGGGGTTACCTGGAACCTCCGGGGATATTGGGCCTTAGTGGGCCATGAGGGAGAAGAGGAGGGCCGGCCAGGCAGGCCGCGCGCCCCCTCCCCCCCTAGTCCGAATAGGACAAGGAGAGGGGCGGCGCCCTTCCTCTTTCCCTCCCCTTTCCTTCTCGAACAAGCAGAGGGGAGTCCTACTCCGGTGGGAGTAGGACTCCTCCAGCGCACCCTAGGAGGGCGGCCGCACCTCCCTCCTCCTTTATATACGGGGCAGGGGCACCCCATAACACACAAGTTGATCTACGTGATCGTTCCTCAGCGTGCAGCGGTGCCCCTCCACCATATTCCACCTCGGTCATATCGTCATGAGCTTAAGGCGAAGCCCTGCGCCGGTGAAGCATCATCATCGTCACCACGCCGTCGTCTTGTGGAACTCATCCCCGACACTTTCTTTGGATCGGAGTCCGGGATCGCCATCGAGCTGAACGTGTGCTGAACTCGGAGGTGCCGTGCGCTCGGTACTTGGATCGGTCGGATCGTGAAGACGCACGACTACATCAACAGCGTTGTTATAACGCTTCCGCTTACGGTCTACGAGGGTACGTGGACATACACTCTCCCCTCTCGTTGCTATGCCATCACCATAATCTTGCGTGTGCGTAGGAATTTTTTTGAAATTGCTACGTTCCCCAACAGATCCGTCATGGAGAACACAGCATGGAGCGAGGCAATAATGCGCTGGAGAAGAACATCGGAGCTGGCGGTGAGAATGATGTCGTCCACGTACAGCAACAGGTAGGCGAGGTGGTCACCGCGACGGAGAATGAACAACGAGGAGTCCGAACGGGACGCCGTGAAGCCGAGGGAGCGCAGGTAGTTGGTGAAGCGCGTGAACCAGGCCCGCGGCGCCTGCTTGAGGCTGTACAGCGAGCGGTTGAGGCGGCAGACATGCGCGGGGTGGACGGAGTCGACGAAGCCGGAGGGCTGCTGCCCGTAGACGGTCTCCGCCAGGTGGCCGTGAAGAAATGCGTTCTTCACGTCCAGCTGGTGAATTGGCCACGACTGGCCAGCCGCGACGCTCAAGACGGTCCGAATAGTAGCCGGCTTGACTACGGGACTGAACGTCTCCCCGTAGTCGACGCCGGCTTGCTGGGTGAAGCCGCGAAGAACCCACCGCGCTTTGTAGCGAGCGAGCGTGCCGTCAGCGTTGAACTTGTGCTGGAAGATCCATTTTCCTGTAACCACATTAGCACCTGCAGGGCGAGACACCAAACACCACGTATCATTCCGCATTAGTGCATCATATTCCTCGAGCATGGCGTTGTACCAGTTGGGGTCTTTTAGGGCAACGCGGTAGGATGAGGGAATGGGACTGATGTCGGAGGTGGTGGCGTGGAGTGAAACGTGCTGCTTTGGTTGAGTGAAGCCAGATTTGGCCCGAGTGCGCATGGCGTGGGAGTTGGAGGGAGGCACAACAGGAACGGTGCGAGGTGGAAGAGGGGGTGGAGCCGGTGGCGCAGGTACGTCGCGCGGGGAGCGCTGCATGGGGGTAGGGCAGCCAGGGGGGACGTGGAGGGTGGGGAGGGGCTGCATGGGGTTGGCGGGGATGATGGGACGAGCCGACTGGCTGGTGGTGGGGTGGGGGGCCGGGGCGATGCGGGCGTCGTGGAGGCACGGGGCGGCGTGCGCGTGCTGGTTGGTGGGGAGGGGTGGGGCACGCTGCTCCCCCGCAATGATTGCGGGATCGGCTGGCGGCCCGGAGGGCGCGGATCCCGGAGGGGATACGGGAGGGGACCGGTACGAGGTGGGACTGATTACGTGCGGATCAGGTGGTGGGCGGCGCGGATTTTCTGTGGCGGATTGGTTACGTGTGGGGGAAGAATAAGGAAAGGTTTGTTCATCAAACGTAACATGCCTGGAGATGATGACGCGTCGCGAAGCAAGATCCAGGCATCGATAGCCTTTGTGTTC
The DNA here is from genome assembly GCA_021605205.1 of Aegilops longissima. NCBI lineage: Eukaryota > Viridiplantae > Streptophyta > Magnoliopsida > Poales > Poaceae > Aegilops > Aegilops longissima. The sequence continues at coordinate 706,972,447 of CM038677.1, forward strand.
GAGGGCGTACCCTAGGAAAACGCAGCGAACCGAGCGTGGGGCAAGTTTATGTGGGCTGGTGGCATATGTGTTAGGGAAACAGAGGCACCCAAAAACACGTAAATGATCGTACGTGGGGTGGCGGCCGAATAGGCGAAGATGGGGTGTTTCGTTCTGGATGGCAGAGGAGGGACGACGATTGAGGACGTGGGTGGCAGTGTGAAGGGCCTCAACCCAGAACTGCGGTGGGAGATTTGCGTGGAGGAGCATGACGCGGAGGATGTCGTTTGTTGTGCGAATAAGCCGTTCAGCCTTGCCGTTTTGAGGCGACGTGTGGGGACAGGAGAGGCGGAAGGAGGCGCCGTGGGTGGAGAAAAGCGTGCGGAGGGAGGAGGTGAGGAATTCTCCTCCGTTATCGCATTGCATGCATTGTATTCCTACGTGGAACTGGGTTTGGACATAGGTAAAGAAGCGAGAGATAATGTCGGCGGTGTCGGATTTATGGCGTAAGGGAAACGTCCAGGAGTAGTGAGAGTAGTCGTCGGGTACAACGAGGTAATACTGAAAACCAGAAAAACTACATACGGGAGAAGTCCATAAATCGCAATGTAACAATTGAAAAGGTGCTGATGTTACAGAAAGAGAGGAAGAAAATGGCAGTCTAGGTTGCTTGCCTAATTGACATGACGCACAAACAGTAGTTTTGGGCATGTTCTTATTACAAGATGGAAGGAAATCTCTAGCTAAAATGGAGATGGAGTTATTCTTTGGGGTGGCCTAGACGGAGGTGCCACATGGTGTCGACGACGGAGAGAGCATCTTTGGACGCCGGAGTTGCCGAAGAACGGTACAAGTCGCGTGGCTATTGGACCTCATCATGACGCGTCCGTCGCTAGGTCCTTCATAGTGAAACCATGGGGTCAAATTCAATTGAGCGAAGTTGTCAATGGTAAAACGGCGAACTGAAATAAGATTGCGAATGATGGAGGGCGTGATAAGAACGTCGTTGACAGTGAAGGAGGAGAGTTTGGCACGGCCGACGGTAGTGATAGGAAGGCGAGACCCATCCCCAACGGTGATGCCTTGTGAATGATGCAACAATGGGGAAGAACACGAGGTGAGGTGGACGCCCATCGCTACGTGGGAGGAAGCTCCGGTGTCGAGGATCGATGCTGGGCGGCGCCGCGTCTTGCTTCTTGTTGGAGGGACAAGTTGTGGAGCGCCGCGTTGAGATGGTAATCTGCTCCTGGGAAGGGCCACCCGTAGGTGAGGGCGATGGTGAATGCAACAGTGCTGGCGAGGTGGACGGGGCCGAGGACGCCGCGGCGTTAAGCGCGATCGAAGCACGGAGTTGCTGGCGGTCGGGAGGGAATGGCGTGTCCTGTATGCGTAGTAGCTCACCACGGACGCACACTCGCGGGAGGAGCAGGAGCACCGCGGCCGGCCGCGTTGGAGACGCCGGAAGAAGAAGCGAGGAACCGCGCCGCCCACGCTGCGTGGATCGCTGTCACCGGCGCGGGGTGGCAGCCTTGCCCTTGTCGTTGGACGTGGCGTTGGTGCGGTCGCCGCCGGAGTCGCGCCCAATGGTGAGCGCGGTAGGCGTGCCCATGCCCTGCCCGTCCATGCGAGCCCGCTCGTTGGAGGAGAGATCCTCCATGAGGAGCCGGGAGCGGGCCTGGACGAAGGACGGGAAGGGGTCCTGCATGGGGAGGAGAGTCGCCATCACCTGGAATCGGCGGCTGAGTCCGCGGATGAGCTGGAGGGTGAGGGCCTGGTCGGAGACGGTGGCGCCGACCTCGCCGAGCGCGTCGGCGAGAGCCTTGAGGCGCCGACTGTATTCGGCGATGGAGAGATCGCCCCGTACAGTGTTGCGGTACTCCGCCTCGAGGATGATGGCGCGGCCCGGCTGATTGTCGCGGAACATCAGGTGGAGCTGGACCCAGACGTCGCGTGCGGTGCTCTCTGGGGACATCACCACGTCCTGAAGATCTTCAGAGATCACCTCGTACATCCAGAGCACGATGGTGATGTCGTCGTTCCGCCACACAACGCTCTGGTGGAGCGGGGCGGCGGCCGCGTCGAGGTGGTGCTGCACGTTGTGGCGACAATAGATGAAGTAGAACAATTGGCGCCACTTAGAGTAGTTACCCGTCTCCAGCTCAAGCTTGCGGTGGAAGTGGTGCGCGATGGGGCAGGCGGGGCGCAGTCTTTGGTGGAGGGCGGCGTCGAAGCGCGAGCGAGCGGCGCCGAGGGTGAGAGCAGGACCAGCTCACCGCCGACCGGCGGAGAAGCGATTCTTGGCGGGCGCCGTGGGGCGCACGGCCGTCGGGGTGGAGGAAGAGGCGGCCTCGGGCACGACTGCTTGCCGCTGAAGACGTCCGAGGCGGCGTGCCATGGGCGACTAAGCGGAGCGGTGGCTGTGGGCGCAGCGGAGGAGCTGCGGCCGGGGGAGGAGCGAAGGGTTGCTCGCCGGAGTGGCGAGTCGTTGCCGAACGTGTCTGTGGCGAACCGATGCATGGCGGAAGCGTGAGGATAGGATCGGTTGCGTCTGATACCAAGCTAAGGAATGAAGCACAGACCACACTTGTATTCCATTCCTCGAGGGGTATTTATATGCAGTTTACACGAGAGAGGGAGATACATGGGGAGGTGATCGTTAGCTACAACGGCTCGCAGGCCGAGCATGCCTTGCATGCGATCATGGGCGAGCGCACGAAGTGCACGCTCTGGTGATCCATCGGATGACACGGTCTAGTAGTTAGCCACGCCGAGGTGGGCCTGATGACGTGTTCCAACAATGAGATCCTGCACTGACGGCCGACGAAGTAGTTCATCTTTTTTTTACAGTTGATCTTTGGTATTATCTATGTTGAAATGGCCGGCGGCCGACGAAAGAGGTGGGAGAGGGTGCGCTGTTGGATGAGGAAAGGGCAATGTGCTACCGACCAGCGGGCCTGAGGAGGGGAGAGGGCGCGTATCCGCGCCGATACAAATCCAGCTTAAAAAATGGACCGGGAATGGATCGTCCACGGACCAAAAGCGGACACGCTTCCGTTTGAATCGATGTGTTGGGCCGCTTTCTGTGTCCATGCCGACTCAAATGGACAGCGGCGGACGAAATGAGTAGCCCCATGAAAGTTGCCCGACTGACTGGTCGTACGTACAGTACGCCGGCGGACCCGCAGCCCCTTGCATTACTGTGGCCTGGGACCCCGCGTTCATGTGGATGTTTGTTTGGACAGGCCGGCCTCATGAGATGAGATGATTCAAACACGACGAGACCCAGTCTTATCTTGCTGGTGTCCCGGGGTTTGTGATTGATTTCTACTGTGACCTTCGCACATGGCCGGCACACGGTTTTAAGTGCGCGTACGGCGCAGCTCGCTTGGACGCCACCTCACCGGCTCACCCAGCACGTATGCACGTCGAGAGATACACGAATCATTGCGCATCCATGTCCATTGCCACTGCAAGGTGGTTCCGCAGTATACGAGTGGTTGACTCTGAAAATTACTCCATTCATCAGGTGGCTGGTGGCGGCCAGCAAGCGAGATCTTTTCTTCTGGTTCCCGAAGCGCGAGCCTGGCAGAAAACGTCGCGTGTGGGTGGTGAGATGAGATGAGATGAATGTGGGTGACGTGTCGCGTGGTACGCAGCCTTTCTGGTTTGGCCTACGCTTGTGCCTGAGTTCCAAAAGCTTTCTGCTCGTAGTACAGCAGGTGGTGCGCGTCAGTTTGGTCCGGGAAGTCGCTCGCAGCCGGCTCTCGGCGGCCGTGCGCCCGCGGAGCCAGGCCAGCCAGCGACGCAGGCAAAGGACATTGGACCATTGCATGCGGCGCGGCTGCACCTGCTCGCCATATTGAAGCCATCAAAAATTTCTGAAGCAAGCCTGCAAACTCATAAAGAGCAGTACCAACTCTTACAGCACAAGGTTGCAATCCATAATAGTACGTTTTCCCCATTCGAATACAGAAAAGGGCTCCGGAGACAGATTGTCGGCGCGTGCGCTGCTGCGGCCGTATAGGACTGGGTGGTCACCGCACGACGGCTGGCCGGCCGGGGACACTCGGACCGGCCTCCATTCCCGTCCCCGTACCCCGTCCGATACCACCGGCCGAAGTAAACCCTGCCCTACCCGGCACCAACTCCAAACACGGCCCGAGATCGGGCCAACCAACTCGACTTTTAGCGCGTCCTCACGTGGGCCGTTGGCTCGCTCGTCGCTCGCAGTCACACCCACCGGCACAGCACACCCCGCGCCGCAAAAGACGCCCTCCGCGCCGGTCCACGTAGAGTATGTACCACCATTCGCATGCATTATTGCCGTGGGAATGGGAAATTTTTGCTTGGCCTCGCCGCCAGCCACCATCCACGTACGTACTCCCTTGGACGCGCTAGCCAGCCGCATGCACGACGCCGCTGCCGGTTGGGCGCTCTCGCGCCACGTGCGCGTACAGTGCCACCGAAGCCGACAGGCCAACCGGCAAGCCATGTCATCGTGTAGTGGCCTCGACGGCGCCCGCGGTCACCTCCGCCGGTCGCTGCTCGCCAGTGCCACAGAGGGCAGCCGGGTGCTGAGGCAAAAGGGATCGAGACGTGCCTACAGCTAGAGCCATGCATGCAGCATCGTGACTTGTTGTGCATGGAGAGCGATCGAACGTGACCAACCGGAGGAAGAGAGGTGTAGATCAGGAGTCATGGCACTGTGATCCAGTCACCGTGACTTGACTTGCGAACATGTGATGCAGTGATGGGGTGACGTTCTTGCTGTTCATCCGGCAACGGTTCGTTCTCAACGAGGCCATCACCAGGTGGGCCGCAGAGTACACTAGTACTAATCTCTTTGTGGACGGACTGTAAACGTGGGTCCTGCCTCTGCGGGAAACAGCTGGCGAGATCGATAAAAAGGCAAAATTATGTTATTCCGTGTACCACAACAGTGCGGGGATTTAACAGGCCAACTGTCCGTGGAAACTTGTGCTCCCCCTTCTCCCGCGACAAGTCAACAAAGTGGGTTCGATGCCGCAAACGATGTGGAGTCGCTTTTGAAGCTCATGTAGCGAGAAAGGGAGCACCCGCAATGTTGTCAATGCAGGAGGAAATGGAACTGTTGTACTACGAGAGATGTGGATGTATTGATAGTGCTGTGTGCAACCAACGACTTGGTGACAAGACATGGTTGGGATGGCGTCCTCGCATTGCATGTGGACATGCAAAGTACTACGGTCTATACAAGACTGTGGTAGTAGGTGACCAAACCTAGCTCAAAATTTGAAATTCAGACCCCAATCAGAGTAGGAGTGAAGAACACTTTGAGCTTTGAGCATAAAGTTGACTCATTGATTGCATCACTTATCAACATGTACTAGTACTAGTACAGCTAAGATTGGGTGATGGAGAGGAAGCGGCATGCCTCCTGGCCGCCCATCACGTGCACCAGCTGTCCAGCAAAGCCGAACCGGAGCCAACCGGACACCTACGCAGGGACAGTCGCAACATCCATGATGCTCGCCGCGTGCAGGTGCCCTCATCCGGTGTATCATCAGGCGGTGCGGTGAGGTGGCCTTTGGGCCTCCCACGGACGGATGGTCCATCGCCACCACATTCCTGTGCTCCTTCCTATCCCAAAACCACGAGCTCTGTCCCTCCCCGCTGTTCCCTTACCCTGTTGCGGTGCAACGTAGATGCAGATATTTTGGTGATGGACCAAAAGTTATTCGTTCCAGCAGCCCCCCGTCCCCATTGATGCATGCATGCATCGTTTCTGTGTTTGTTTGCCATGTAGTATCTCTGCCGCGCCGAAGACATCTGCGTTTCAGCTCTGCTCTGTCTAGGCTGTCTCGTTCTTCTTCTCCAACGTCTCTGCTTCCGGGGTCAGGCAGCCTGAGTGGCACTGTCACGCACGCACTGAAAAATCCACATTGCCATTTAGTTCTGTCGCGTATGTGGCAACAGCGTCGAAGAAGAAGAAAAATCGAAGGAACAGCGCAAGATGGCCGGAACGGACCCATGCGGCGTGGCGATGGAGGATAGAGGATCCCGTTCCTACACATGTTCATTCCTGGAATGCAAAGCATGGAACCACATCACAGCTCAGATCGAAAGCGGGAGAGCTTAGCTTTAACCCTTTGCATCAGCCGTAAGGCAACGGAAAGTTGCATTGTGTCAGGCAGGCGCAACCTGCCGTCTCCGTCTCCGTGGGCTTTTTTCTTCTGTACGTACGTCTCTGCGAGCATGCTGCGCGCGAGGAGATCTTGGAGCTTGTGTGTGAAAGAAACATCCACATCCGCCTCTTTTGGGTGAAGTTGTGCTCACTCCACGCACGATGATGAGATGGCTCTGCAAGCCTGGCGGCACGTGAAGCCCGTACCGGACGTCCGCACCGGTTTTGGCGGTTCACGGCAGGTCCCTTTCCGTGGGGTTGGGGTGAGGGTGTCCATCTTGACCGCAGTAAAGACGCTTTGTTTGGCGGGTGGCCGTGGTAAAAGTTTGTGATGCACCACACACAACCGGTCATTAAGTACTACCAACCACTATGCATACATGTTGAAAAAAATTGGTGTTTCTAGATCTGGCCTCCGAAGAGGTCATGACTTCGGGACAAAGCTACGTGGAAGGATCCTATAAATGTCACACGTGTGGCATCAATATATGACAACCCTGAACGTTGCTTCCATATTCACTGTGCATACGGACCATAATAAGAAAACTGTCACATCTAAGCGCTATTTAAGTTGATAGCTAAGACATTCCGATGAGTTCAAGCTTAGTATTATCCAACATTAGCTAGAAGTGTGTGTTCAATAAATATATGATACACATGATTAGAATATCTACAGCTGGACGCCTCAAACCCTTATAAAATGCCCGGACGGATGGCCCGGTCATAAAACACCGACCGAGACGGGCGCTTTAAATCGCCTCAAACGTCCGGCCTGACCGGTACCTCTCATATCCAGCTCAAATATGGTACGGGTATGGGGCTGCCAAGGCGCAATTGGGCGCGTCCGCTGCGTCGGACTTGACAGCCTGACCCCGACAAAAATTGCACCAACCATCCCCCTCCCCGACCTATCAGATTTCACTTGCGTAGGACCGCACCTTGCATTCTATGTACTCGACGCATTGTCCGACTAGTTTTTTCGTGATTTTTTTGATAGAAGCTTGATGAGAATGATTAGAAAAAAGTTCCATACTAAAAAACATTCACACTGTTAGTAGGGGCCATCAATGCTCACCTTTTGAACGAAATGGGCTCCTTCACAAAGCGAGCATTGATCGCCCCTATTAAGAGAGAGTAGCTTAATGATTTTTCCCGATGCGTCTATTTAAGCCGGTCACTGCGCTCCTTTAGCGGCGAGGTGGGATAAAAAAACCCAACCTTGCCGGCCCAACACACATGTCTATACTGAAATCTTACAAAGATTTTTTTTTCGTGTTTACACAACCCTGCCGGCTCAACACGGACTAAAACATCCAAAATGATCGACGTGCTTGCCTTTTCATGAATTAGATGGTCTAAATATAGGGTTTGCGGTTGCAAATGGGAAAATTTGAGGCCCGCCCGGTCACTGTCCAACCCGGATTTGTTTATCCTGGCTGTAGATGCTCTTATGCGTATTCTACTAAAAAACTAAAAATATGTTTTCTTGATCACTGAGATATGAAGAGGTTGTCTTTACATCATAGGATGTGTGGCATGTTGATGGCACCTTTCATTCAAAGGATTTCATGCGCGCGATGGTTAACTACTACCAACCAATTTCCTAGGGGCATGTGAATAGTATTTTGCTTCGACGAGTAATAGGCTTTCACAATAAGTAATTTCCTAGGGGCATATGAGTCCTAGGAGCAGAGTGCTTTCGTGCCAGGCCGACTCATCACTGATAATGTTCTTGTGGCCTATGAGTGTGTGCATGTGATCCGTACTATGAAGCGGAAGAAACCTCTCTATGCGGTCAAGCTGGATATGATGAAGGCATACGATAGGGTGGAGTGGGACTTTCTGGAGCAGATGTTACTCAAAGTTGGCTTCGTTGTCCAGTGGGTGCAGATGATCATGAGATGTGTAAAATCTGCCAAGTTTTGTGTCAAGCTCAATGGTGGTCTGTCCAGGGCTTTTTTTCCTTCTTGAGGGCTCCGGCAGGGTGATCCTCTCTCCCGTTACTTGTTCCTATTTTGTGTGGAGGGTTTTTCTGCTATGCTTCGGAGAGCTCAAGCGGAGGGAAGGATCAAGGGTGTTTCGTTTGGGAGCACTGGCCCCCATGTTACACATCTTCTCTTTGCCGATGATAGCATTGTTTTTCTGGAGGGATCGAGAGAGAACATGCGTACTTTGCGAGAGATCCTGCTGAAATATGAGATGGCGTCAGTCCAAAAGGTGAATATGCAGAAGTCCTCCATCTATTTTGGCAAGGGATGCGGGGATGAGCTAAAGAATGTGCTTAAAGGTGAGATTGGTATTTCTTCTGAAGCCTTGAGCGAAAGATACCTTGGGCTGCCTACTCAAGTAGGGAGATCTAAGGAAGGCACTTTCAAATATGTCACCGAGAGCTCAAAGGGCAAGGTCACGAAATGGAAAGGATAAGGCATGTCGAAGAAGGCCAGGGAAGTTCTTGTCAAATCGGGTCTCCAAGCTACCCCTACTTTCACCATGAGCTGTTTCCACCTCACGAAGAAAACGAGCCGGAACCTTACTTCTATTTCTTCTAAATTCTGGCGGGGTGCGAGCAATGGTGAAAGGAAGGTGCACTGGGTCTCCTGGGAGAAGATGTCTGACTCGAAGCGCACGGGGGGTATGGGTTTCAGGGACCCCGAGAAGTTTAATCAGGCACTCCTGGCGAAGCAAGCGTGGCGCCTCCTGATTGCGCCAAACAGCTTGGTGGCATGAGTTCTAAAGGCTAGATATCACAAGGATTGCTCCATCTTGTCTGCTACCTGTCCTTCTAATGCGTCGTTCACCTTTCGAAGCATTCTACATGGCCGAAACCTCTTGAAGGAAGGGTTGATATGGCGGATTGGGGATGGTAGCTAGTCGCATCAATATTCATCATGATAATTGGATCCCCCGGCAGGGATCTTTACGGCCACTAGGTCAGACTTATTTGCCGGGCATCACTAAGGTGGCCGACTTGCTGGATAATGGGGGGTCAAGCTGGGACATGCACAAGGTTGAGGCCATGTTTACTCCTTCAGATGCTGATGATATCAGACAAATAGCGGTGGGAGTTGGAACAGACGACTACTTGGCTTGGAATGGTACCAAGAACGGCGTTTTCAGTGTGCGATCAGCATATCATCTAGCTGTCTCGCTGGGTTACGTGAGGTCCGGACGGCCGGCCTCTTCCTCTTCGGCTCAGGATCATGGGGGGTACCTCGGCTTGTGGAGCACGAATGCACCGGGGAAGGCGAAGATCCACGTCTGGAGAATGATCCGGAATGGCTTAGCGGTTGGTCATGAGCTCCATCGTCGCCGGATCAAGCCGGGTGTCTTTTGTGCAACGTGCGGAAGAGAGGAAACGATTCTCCACAGACTTTGGTTGTGTCCTCATTCATCTCAGTTTTGGCAGCTTTTATCTTCAGAGAAGGGCGTCGCGGTGGCAGCACCACCGCTTTACATCGAATCCCAGAAGGAACTATCGAACTGGCTTCTGCATTTCTTCGCCAACGCTGTGGAAGAAGAGAAACATGCGTTCATTCATGCGACGTATGGCTTGTGGCTTGCCCGTAATGAGGCTCGTGAAGGTGTGAAGATCGCTCACCCTCGTGTGGTGGTCGACGGGGTCCACGCGCACCTGGCCGAGTGGTGTGACATTCATGCTGTGGTTGCTAAAGACCCGAAACCTTGTCAGGTTCAGGCTTGGGAACCCCCGGCGCAAGGCTGGGTGAAGATCAACTCTGACGGGGCCGTCTCCAAGCAGAGAAGTGTGGGAGGTGGCGGCGGATCATGAGGGTGCTTTCAGGGCTAGGGTTTGTCATTTCTTCCCTAACACGGCGGATCCTGAAGTATCTGAAATTCTTGCTTGCCGGCGGGGTGTGCAGCTTGCTGTCGACATGGGCTTTCAGCATGTTCATCTCGAGCTTGACAGTAAGGCTGTAGTTCAGATGTTGGTGCAGCCTGGGAGGTGTCTAAGCGCTGTGGGTCCGTGGATTCAGGAGATTAAAACCTTGCTCAATACTCGAATGGAGTTTCGGGTCGACTAGGTTCGACATTCTGCTAACGCTGCTGCTCATAAGTTTGCTAAGGTAGGTGTGGGTGATGAGTTGTGTAAGGTGTGGCTGGGGTCTCCCCCTGACTTTGTTCTCTCTGTAATCTCTGACGACATTCCCAGCTTCACTGGCTAAATAAAAGAGTGGCAGTGTTGATCCTAAAAAAAATGGTGTTTCTAGATCTGGCCTCCGAAGAGGTCATGACTTCGAGACAAAGCTACGTGGAAGGATCCTGATAAATGTCACACGTGTGGCATCAATATATGACAACCCTGAACGTTTCTTCCATATTCACTGTGCATACGGATCATAATAAGAAAACTGTCACATCTAAGCACTATTTAAGTTGATAGCTAAGACATTCCGATGAGTTTAAGCTTAGTATTATCCAACATTAGCTAGAAGTGTGTGTTCAATAAATATATGATACACATGCTTATAATATCTACAGCCGGCCGCCTCAAACCCTTATAAAATGCCCGGACGGATGGCCTGGTCATAAAACCCCGACCTAGACGGGCGCTTTAAATCGCCTCAAACGTCCGGCCTGACCGACACCTCTCATATCCAGCTCAAATATGGTACGGGTATGGGGCTGCCAAGGTGCAATTGGGCGCGTCCGCTGCGTCAGACTTGACAGCCCGACCCCGACAAAAATTGCACCAACCCCCCCCCCCCTCCCCGACATATCAGATTTCACTTGCGTAGGACTGCACCTTGTATTCTATGTACTCGACGCATTGTCCGACTAGTTTTTTCGTGATTTTTTTATAGAAGCTTGATGAGAATGATTAGAAAAAACTTCCATACTTAAAAAACTTTCACACTGTTAGTAGGGGCCAACAATGCTCACCTTTTGAACGAAATGGGCTCCTTCACAAAGCGAGCATTGATCGCCCCTATTAAGAGAGAGTAGCTTAATGCTTTTTCCCGATGCGTCTATTTAAGCCAGTCACTGCGCTCCTTTAGCAGCGAGGTGGGATAAGAAAAACCCAACCATGCCGGCCCAACACAGATGTCTCTATACTGAAAATCTTACAAAGATTTTTTTTCGTGTTTACACAACCCCGCCGGCTCAACATGGACTAAAACATCCAAAATGATCGACGTGCATGCCTTTTCATGAATTAGATGTTCTAAATATAGGGTTTGCGATTGCAAATGGGAAAATTTGAGGCCTGCCCGGTCACTGTCCAACCCGGATTTGTTTATCCTGGCTGTAGATGCTCTTATGCGTATTCTACTAAAAAAACTAAAAATATGTTTTCTTGATCACTGAGATATGAAGAGGTTGTCTTTACATCAAAGGATGTCTGGCATGTTGATGGCACGTTTCATTCAAAGGATTTCATGCGCGCGATGGTTAACTCCTACCAACCAATTTCCTAGGGGCATGTGACTAGTATTTTGCTTCGGCGGTTAATAGGCTTTCACAATAAGTATATGAGTTCTTTATGACTAATGTGAGTCCATGGATTATACGCACTCCTATCTTTCCGTAATTTTCTAGCCTCTTCGGTACCGTGCATTGCCCTTTTCTCACCTCGAGAGTTGGTGCAAGGTTCGTCGGTGCATCCAAACCCCGTGATATGATATGCTCTATCACACTTAAGCTTCCTTATATTTTCCTCAAAGCAGCCACCATACCTACTGTCGGTGTCAAAACCGGTGGATCTCGGGTAGGGGGTCCCGAACTGTGCGTCTAGGCGGATGGTAACAGGAGACAAGGGACACGATGTTTACCCAGGTTCGGGCCCTCTTGATGGAGGTAAAACCCTACGTCCTGCTTGATTGATATTGATATTGTGGATGTTTACAAGGGTGGATCTACCACGAGATCAAGGAGGCTAAACCCTAGAAGCTAGCCTATGGTATGATTGTAAGGTTTGTTGTGATTGTTGTCCTACGGACTAAAGCCATCTGGTTTATATAGACACCGGAGAGGGCTAGGGTTACATAGAGTCGGTTACAATGGTAGGAGATCTACATATCCGTATCGCCAAGCTTGCCTTCCACGCCAAGGAAAGTCCCATCCGGACACGGGGAAGTCTTCAATCTTGTATCTTCATAGTCTTGGGGTCCGGTCGATGATGATAGTCCGCAAATGATAGTTCGGTGATGATGGTAGTCCGCTATCCGGACACCCCTAATCCAAGACTCCTCGGTAGCCCTGAACCAGGCTTCAATGACGATAAGTCCGGCGTGTATATTGCTTGGCATTGCAAGGCGGGTTCCTCCTCCAAATGATAGAAGATTGTGAACACCGGGATAGTGTCCGCTCGCAAAATAAATTCCACATTCCACCGTAGAGAGAATAATAATATATACACAAGTTCAATCTCTGACATTTTCCGCGGCATGACGTCACACCACTACCAAGCCATTACTCAAATTGTTTTTACTTTACCACCTCGGTGCATTTAGCGAAGCGGTTTCTTGGCACGTCTTGTCGAGCGAGATCGTGTTTCCCTTAATCCGGGATTCTCATCAATACGGCGTAGTAATTCCAACGCGCCCGTTCGCCACCCCTCTATCGGCGAGTTCCAAGCGGTCACGAGGCGGCTCTTGGTATTCTCCTCTTTATAACGGGACCAAGGCTCGTTTCTTTTCTTTAATCCACCATCAAATCTTCTCCACGCTCCAAGTTCCAGCACCCGAGCTCCAGTTCGAGAGCTTCGGACCTTCAACAATGTCGGTTCCGACCTCGAGGGCGGTGGATGCCCTCCTCCGTCACGGAGGAGGGCGTGCTAAAGCTGCGGGATGCCAAGTACTGTCTTACGAGATTTCAGACAGGTTGCTGCGAAGGGCAGCCATCCCCACCCCCGAGCCCGGCGAGTATGTTGTCTTCGTTTCCCACCTCCGTCGGGTTTAGGCTTCCGGTGGATCCTTTTGTGAGAGGGCTCATGTTTTACTATGGGTTGGAATTCCACGACTTGGCTCGAGTCCATCCTCCATATATCCGCATTCATCGTCATCTGCGAAGCCTTCCTCGCGTCCCCACACTTCGCCTGTGGTGAAGACTTTCAATGTGGCGCCAAGATGATCGGGGCGTCAAGCGGAGTGTGGCGGGCGGCCATAAGTAGCAGAGCCGATGCCCCGTGGCCCGCTGGCTCCTTCCAAGAGGAGCTCGGCCTGTGGCAACAAGAGTGGTTCTATATTACCGTTCCGAGGGGCCGCAGACAAAAGCCGCCGCCTCTATTCCGCCCGGGACCTCCACGACGATTGATATCGTGGGTCAACCAAGGGCTCAACTGGGGGCCGTCAAAGGACGTGCCCCTACTGCAGGGCCGGATTCGAGATCTCCTAACGAGGGAGATCGATATGGTGGTGGTGATGCAGGTTATGCTAATTAGGCGTCTCCTGCCCTGCAAACGCCGTCCTCTCCGGCTATGGGAGTTCAATCCGGAGGGCCACGGATTCTTCAACACTTCATGAGTATGACACCCCTGGAGATGTATAACTTATTCTTCGGATCACAAGAGGTGCGTCCGGAATTGACCGAGGATGCTGGACTAAGCTGCAATCGCCCGAATACTCAAGTAAGTAGTTCCAAGTCCGGACATACCGTTTGTTTGCCTTTCAGTGATCCGCCTTATGACCGATCTCCTTCTACACAGGAGTGGATAGCGGAAGCAAAATTAATACGGTGTCCGGCCCCCCTCCCCGAGACCGTGCGGATCCGTCTTTGGTCCGGATCTTTGGAGGTTGCGCCGGAGGAAAGCGAAGGGAAAGCAGAAAGCTACTGCCTCGCCCATGGAGGCTTTTGAGCGAGGGGATCGAGAATCCCTCCTACCAAGGGAGAAGAGGACTGCCTCCGAGGACCGGGGAAAAAAGCCCTAAGCGGGGAAAAAATCTTCGCGGAGGGTCCTGCGTCCGGGGAAGCCCCGGGCGCACAATCTCCCTTAATGAGCCAGCCCTCCAACGAGCCGTAAGTAGAAAGAAAGGAGTTTTATAATAAGGGACCTCCCTATTTGTGCTTCTGAGGATAACAAAAGTTTTTACCTTGTAGTTCGGATCTCCGTCCTTCGCAGATGAGCTCGTCTTCGGGGGACCTTCGTCCGGAGATGATAGAGAGCGAGACGCCCCCGTCCGGGGCGCCGTTGGATAGGGCGGACGAGCCTGAAGTGTCGTCACGGAGGGAGCCCCCGAGTGTGGCAAAGCCGGATAGTTCGGCGCCAACTGGTGTACGGCTGAAGGATCTGCTTGAGAAGGCGTCTATCTCAGAAGATCAGCACGCATTGATGAGCGTGGTGATTGAAAGGATTTCGTCCGCCGAAGGCGGGTTGCATGATGCCGCGGGAGTTCTTGGCGGGGTTTGAGGTATGTAAAATGACACACCTTTTAACAGTTTTGCATATAGAATGCGCCCTGTATAGATAGTAGCCCCTGAGACTTGGTAGGTTCTCGATATCGACAGCGTGCCGAGGATCAAAATCGCAGGTTTTAAATTCCCGTCGTGCCTATGCAGGTGGCGGGTCGTCCGGGGGCCAGCCGGACTTATGGAGTTGCTGAACTAAAGCGGCAACTCGATGTGGCGGATGAAGACATCGCATTGATCGACAAAGCGACTTGATGAGTCGCAAGGTAAGTGTTATCTGGCGGACACATGGTAAGGGAGCGAAGCCAACTCCTTACAAAATTTGCATGAAATGCAGATAGTGCCGCTGCTGTGGAGAGTCTTCGGGCGAACTTGCTCAAGCCAAGGAGCAGGCGGAAGGAGTGATGCGGCAACCTCAAGGTGGCGAGGAGTAAGCGGCGAAAGGGCCGCACACTGCCGAGCAGGAAGAGATAGCGAAATGGCTGTGAAGTTAAAAGAGGCTACCGACCGCAATGAGGCTCTTGGGAAGGAGCGCCTAGCGGGGCAGGAAGACCTGCGGAAGGCCACCGCTGAAGCCAAGAATGCCCGCTCTGCAATGCGGGCCATGAAGGAAGAGCTGCGCCGGCCGGGAGATTGTAGCTGGCAAGCCTTTTTCGCTGCAATCAAGGTTCACGGATTCAAAATATGCTCAGCTGGGCCAACTGTGGTGTCCGGAGGACCCTTATATGGACTTAGCAGCGAGTGCGGCGGATGCCGTTGTGCATTTTCGAAGCAAGAAGGATCACCAGACGGAAGAGCTGTTTTGGTCTCAATTCCATAGTCCGGAGCGTTCACTTCCGCTGACCGATCATTTGGCTGAGTGGGCTGAGCTAAATAGGTTGTCCGGGCTTGCTATGGTGGATATAGTGACCCATATCCGGCCGGATAGGTCCCAGCCGAAGAGTTACTTTGGCTTATTGCAGCAATTTCTTTGGGCGGTGCCACATATCAAGGCGATGAAGCGGTCGGCCTGCATAGAGGGTGCGCGGATGGCGCTCGCCCGTGTGAAGACACATTGGACAGAGATGGATGCCACGCTGTTGCGACTTCGGTTCGGATAATAACCGCTACCCGCCGAGCACTATTTTGGCGAAGTCTTTGGTGCCCATGTAATATAGTCGCGATGTTTCGAAAAATGTTACGCTCGAATGAACGTTTATATGATGTAAAAACGATTTTTATGATGTAAGCGCCTTTTATACTTGTGCGTTCAAGTAATAGAATATCTCCTTTGCGGTCGTTCATGTATACGTATGTATAACCTGAAAGATGGCGAGTCGTAAACTTCAGCCCCCACGCACAAGGTGCGGGGTGTTCGCAAAAATAGCGCGTTTCACACTTAATCCAACGTCTCGGTCCTGTAAAGGAGGTGGTAGCGTAGCAAACGAGGCAACCGGACTATAATGCTTTATCACTTTCACTTAGCCATGGAGTTCGAGGGTGGGGCTACGACATAGCCCCTCGGGGCACCGTGCTCTTCCGAATTCAGGCGTGTATGTGCTGGCCGAAACGGCCCTTCGTCAAAGCGGAGGAATCCTAAACATTCCCAAGGTCGATCGAGTGGTTGACCAGTCTCTCTGTGTATCATGACGATCAGTTTTGGCTTTCTCTCGAGGTGCTCGCCAGCCGAACGGGGCACAATCGCAGAGTTCTCCGGAGCCGTTAGCCGATGATACTGAACGTAAGGCAGCAAAACACAGGAGCCGGGCAAACCCAACATTTGACCAAAGACATGATTCGAGCTGATGCATATAAGGCCTAACTCGAGACGCCGAACACTCCCGAAGGTGTTCGGTCTTTATAATAGCGGCAAAACAAAGCCCTAAGCCCCTTGTGTCTGTGTGCGGGCAGGTTCTATGGCGCGGCCAATGCCAAAACGCCAGTCTCCACTCTGGTTATCTTGAAAACCAGGGATTATAGCAACAAGAGACAAGAAGAAAGGTTTACGAGGGTCTTAGTCCAAAAGAGTCCTTGCAACGGGTCCCTCACGCACGTCTGCGCTGTGTCTCTGTTGCCGTATCTGGGACGGTGTGCACGCTGTTCATCTCAGAAAAGAGAGGAACTTGGTTGGAAAAGAAATCGTGCAAGAAAGTGCATAAAAATTGAAATATAGATTAAGAAAGCTGAGCCTATGCTAGCTCATTATGGCTTGTATGTGCAAACCCTTGTGAGGGGGTGTGCGGCTAGGTAGCCCCTAGCTTATTTATTCCGGACTTGTCCAGCCGTGTCCGGGGTCTCCGGCGACCCTGTGATGAAACGATGCCACGTGGACCGGGCATTTTAAACGTAAGAGACGCGGAATGTGGTATTGTATTGAAGCGGACGAGAGCTTCCCGTCCGGTGGTGCTTGATAGCTGGCTTAAGGGCCTGGCGCCGCTCCTTGGAAGGAAGTGCGGCTATGTCGAATTGTAATAGGGTCTATCCCCACTTGCGGATTGTGTCCGGATATAGCAGGTTTAAGTCACTACCGCCGTCCATCAACACCTGCGTTTAATTGCAGTCCGTCTATTATGGGATCCGATATCAGGGCAGTCTATCCTGCGCTCCGGATACTTCTGGACTAATCCAGATGGTCGAAAGTGATTGGTTTTGACATCCAACCTTGGTCCACTTGGGTGGATCGTCCGACACTTGTCTTGGCGAGTGTCGTGTTGGCTTCCGTGTTATCACGTGAAGCGAAGTTTACTGTTTTGACTTCTCGAGGAAAGTCCTTTGACTTCGGTGCTTTCTGCTGGTGGGGCTTGTCATTGTCCTCGCTTGGCGAGTCAGGCCTTGTGTCGGCATTAAGTCTGCCGGACTGTTTAAAACCCAACAATTTCGGTTGGTATGGTTTGCGTGCCTTCCGGGTATTGTGGATTTGACATATCCGATCTAAAATTTTGTTTAAATTTGATAGCTCGTCTCTGTTGTCCTTAAGAGGCCGTGTTTTATTGTCCGCCGTGAGCTTTTGAATCCGGCGTTGACCGCCGTGTCTGTGGGCTTTTTCTTTATTCCGCGCCGATCTTTCTGCGCCGTGACTTTCCGTTCCATCTCGATCTCGGATGTACTCGGGTCGCTGGTGCTGCATCTTGCTAGCCAGCTGTCTTCTCTCGCGCAAAAGCGCCATGAGGCTTGTTAGCGCGGCCATTGTTCTTGGCTTCTCTTGGCCGAGGTGTCAGCGAGCCATTCGCCTCGGGACGTTGTGTTTAAAAGCTGCTAAGGCTTCTGCGTCCGGACAATCGACTATTTGGTTCTTTTGGTAAGGAACCTGTTCGAAATTCTGCTACCGACTCTCCGGGCTGTTGGGTTATATGACTCAGGTCGTCAAGATCCGGAGGGCGGACATAAGTCCCTTGAAAATTTGCTCTAAACGCGTCCTCAAGCTCTTCCCAACTTCCAACAGTGTTTTTCGGGAGGCTTTTGAGCCAATGCCGAGCTGGCCCTTTGAGCTTGAGGGTAGGTATTTTATGGCGTGGAGATCGTCTTTCTAGCCATGTGTATGTGTAGTATGTAGTCTTCTATCCAGACTCGGGGTGCATTGTGCCGTCAGATGCCTCTATGTTTATGGGTTTAAACCCTGCTGGAAATTCATGATCCAGCACCTCATCGGTGAAACATAGCGGGTGTGCAGCGCCCCTGTATTTGGGTGTGCCGCTGTCTTCGAACACTTGTCGTGGTATGTTACCTCCTGGGGTCCTCTCTTTTGGCCCGTAGATGGACCTATTTGGGCCATCCGTTTTACCAGGATTATAATTCGGCTTGTGTGCAGCCTCGTTTGTGGCTTTGGGCCTGTCGTCTGGCCGTCTATCCGGCCAGGCGGCCTCTTTGTTGTTTGACTGTGAAGGCTCAATCGCTTCCTCGTCAAATTCTGGCAGCAGCTTGCGCTTCGGGTAGCTCTTGGTTTGATGGCCGTTGCCATATTTGTCTGCGGTCTTGAATACTTTGCTCCACTTCATTCTGAGCGTGTCTTCTGCTGTTTTGAGCTTCCGTTTCGCCTTCTTCAAACTTCTTGCAGTGGCGACTAGTTTTTTGCGTATGTTCTCATGCTCTGGTGTTGTGGCCGGACTGTTGATTACTCTGTGAAGGGGTTGATTATCCGGCTCGTCCTGTTCGTCGTCTGCTGGATTGCCCTGCTCTAACGCTGGGTCGTTAGGAAGGCTGCTTTGATCGAGGCGGGACTTAGGCGGCGCTTCACGTCGCCGCTTTTGGTTCTTTATCGGCGAGATTATCCTCCGCCGCGCCCCGTTGTTCCTCGTTATCGCTTCTTCGGGTGTCCACCATGTATATGTCGTATGACGAGGTGGTCTTCCGGTGTCCGTAGGCACTGGTTCTTGGAGTCTCCGCATCGCCGCCCATACCGCCGATGTCTTCGGAGTCGTAGTCGAGTATGTCGCTTAAATCGCCGACGGTGGCTACTGAAGTGGGTGGTGGGTGGGATCTGAATTTCTTCGTCATCCGCGTCCCAACCGCCCCGGCCGTAGTTCGCCAGGCTCTCCGGATAGCGAGAGATGTTTTAATGAATTTATGATATCGCCAAGGGCGAGTCTTTGAAAGATGTCCGCAGCGGTGAATTCCATGATCGGCGCCCAATCGGATTCGACTGGCAGGGGCGCAGGAGGTTCGGAGTCCGGCAGGGAGTCCGACACCTCGGAGTCATGGGCTTTATGTGGGACAAGGTAAGTGTTCGGCTCCATCGCCGTAGAAATTGCGGCTCCCGAGGCGGTGTCCAGCCATCCTTCCTCGATTCGAGCGATCGGCTCCGGACTATGAGTCGGAGCGGATTCGTCTTGACCTCCAAGGGCTGTCCGCGGCAGAGTTAGGTCATGCCCATCGTGACAGAGGCGGCATGCTCGGCTGTGGCTCAGATCCATCGAGGATCAAGTCCCCGCGGATATCGGCCGTGAAGTTTAAGCTTCCAAACCTGACCTGACGGCCAGGGGCGTAGCTTTCGATCTGCTCCAGATGGCCAAGGGAGTTGGCCCGCAGTGCGAAGCCGCCGAATACGAAGATCTGTCCGGGGAGAAAGGTCTCACCCAGGACTGCGTCGTTGTTGATTGAAGAGGCCATCAAGCCTATCGGTGACGACACAGAGGAACTCTCAATGAAAGCACCAATGTTGGTGTCAAACCGTGGATCCCGGGTAGGGGTCCCGAACTCGCGTCTAGGCGGATGGTAACATGAGACAAGGGACACGATGTTTACCCTGTGTTGGGCCCTCTTGATGGAGGTAAAACCCACGCCCTGCTTGATTGATATTGATATTGTGGATGTTTACAAGAGTGGATCTACCACAAGATCAAGGAGGCTAAACCCTAGAAGCTAGCCTATGGTATGATTGTAAGGGTTGTTGTGATTGTTGTCCTACGGACTAAAGCCATCCGGTTTATATAGACACCGGAGAGGGCTAGGGTTACATAGAGTCGGTTACAATGGTAGGAGATCTACATATCCGTATCGCCAAGCTTGCCTTCCACGCCAAGGAAAGTCCCATACGGACATGGGGGGAAGTCTTCAATCTTGTATCTTCATAGTCTTGGGGTCCGGTCGATGATGATAGTCCGGCAAATGATAGTTCGGCTGATGATGGTAGTCCGGCTATCCGGACACCCCCTAATCCAGGACTCCCTCACCTACCTATTTTGGCATTTTCACAATCATTCTGAGATATATTGCCTTGCAACTTCCACCGCTCTGTCACATGACTTGTGTTCATCATTATATTGCTTTGCACGATCAGATAGACCTGACATGATATTTCTGGCACAGCCACCCTTCATCATTGTTATACATGTTATGCGAGATCATTTCACATCCTAATACACCGTCAGAGGCTTTCATATAGAGTCATATTGTTTCAGTTATCGAGTTGTAATATTGAGCTACTGTAAGTAAATAAAAGTATGGTGACCATCATTATTAGAGCATTCTAACAGTGAGGAAAGGATGATGGAGACTCTTATCCCCCCAAAAGTCGGGATGAGACTCCAGACAAAAAAGAAAAAAAAGAAAAGAATAAATAAAATGAGAGAAAACAGAGAAGGGGCAATGTTACCATCCTTTTTCCACACTTGTGCTTCAGAGTAGCACAATTTTCTTCATATAGAGAGTCTCCTGAGTTATCATTTTCTTATACTAGTGGAATTTTTTATTATAGAACTTGGCTTGCATATTCTGATGATGGGCTTCCTCAAATGCCCGATATCTTCATTAGCAAGCAAGTTGAATGCACGCCCACTTAGTATCCATTGAGTTTTCATACACTTATAGCTCTTAGTGCATCCGTTGCATGGTAATCCCTACTCTTCACAGTGATATTGATTGATGGGCATCTTCATAGCTCGTTGATCCGCCGAGTTGATGCGAGACTTTCTTCCTTTTTGACTTCTCCTTATTGATCTCTATCACCGCATCTATTCCACCTATAGTGCTATATCTATGGCTCATGCTCATGTTTTGCGTGGGTCGGAAATGCTGAAGTGTATTAGAAGTACGCTCCAATTGCCTGGTTTTTTGTTACTAGGGTGCTCATGATTTATATTTATGCAGTGAAGGCGGAGTCATGCCATGCTAACGTGATAAAATGAGTAGGGACAACATTCGTTAATGACTGTATATTTTGAAAAATCAATGATTATGCTTCTTATATTCATGGATATTATTATGTTGATATTGTTACTTCATTGTTTCTCAATAATTATACCGTAAAGGGACTACATGATACACATGTTAGGTAGCATTCAACACAAAATATTCTGTTATTATCATTTACCTACTCGAGGACGAGCATGAATTAAGCTTCGGGATGCTGATACGTCTTCAAATATTTTTATTATTATTTCATGCTATTGTATTATCAATCTTGGATGCTTTTTATGCGTTTTATACTATTTTTATATCATTTTTGGGGTGTAACCTATTAACCCAATGCCTAGTGCCAGTTCCTGTTTTTCCTTGTTTTCGGCTTTTCAGAATATCAATATCAAACGAAGTCCAAACACGATGAAACTTTACGGTGATTTTTTTGACCAGAAGGGACCCTAGAAGGTTCAGGACGAGGCTAGAAGACCTACGGGAGAGTCACAAGCTCACAGAGCACGCCCTAGGGGGTAGGCACGTCCCCTGAGCTCGTGGGTCCCACACAGCTCCGTTTGACTTAATTCCACCTCTATAAATTCACAAAAATTCCCAAACCAATAGAGAGCCACCTGAAAAACTTTTTCTGCCGCCGCAAGCGTGTGTTCTTTCGCAATCCCATCTGGAGGCCTTTTCCGGTACTTTGCCGGAGGGAGAATCGATCACACAGGGCTTCTACATCATCCTTGCTGCCTTTCAATGATGCGTGAGTGGTTCACCACAGAACTACGGATCCATAGCTAGAAACTAGTTGGCTTCTTCTCTCTCTTTGATCATCAATACAATGTTCTCCTCGATCTTCTTGGAGTTCTATCCGATGTAATCTCTTTTGTGGTGTGCTTGTTGGAATTCGATGAATTGTAGGTTTATGACCAGATTATTCATTGAAAGTAACTGAATCTTTTCTCAACTTCATTATGCATGATTGTTATAGCTTTGTATTACTCTCCGATCTATGCATGATTGTTAATTATCTTG
The DNA here is from genome assembly GCA_021605205.1 of Aegilops longissima. NCBI lineage: Eukaryota > Viridiplantae > Streptophyta > Magnoliopsida > Poales > Poaceae > Aegilops > Aegilops longissima. The sequence goes on from CM038677.1 coordinate 706,994,582, forward strand.
CTTTGTAATGGGTTCTATCTTGCGGTGTCCCCACCCACTGACAGAAGGGGTAGCGAATCACATATTTATTATTGCTATTAAGGTTAAAACGACGGGGTTTAATCATATTGTTTGAGTTTACTTTTTCTACATCATGTCATCTTGCTTAAGGTGTTACTCTGTTTGTCATAAACTTAATACCATAGATGCATGCTAGATATCGCTCGATTGGTGGAGAAATAGCAGTAGATGCAGACAGGAGTCGATCTATTTTTCACGGATGTGTGATGACCCACAAGTATAGGGGATCAATCATGGTACTTTCGATAAGTAAGAGTGTCGAACCCAACGAGGAGCAGAAGGAAATGACAAGCGGTTTTCAGCAAGGTAATTTCTGCAAGCACTGAAATTGTCGGTAACAGGTAGTTTGATAGCAAGATTATTTGTAACGAGCAAGTAACAATAACGGTAACAAAAGTGCAGGAAGGTAGCCCAATCCTTTTTGTAGCAAAGGACAGGCCGGAACGGTCTCTTATAATAAGCAAAGCGTTCTTGAGGGCACACAAGAATTTCATCTAGTCACTTTCATCATGTTGGCTTGATTCGCATTCGCTACTTTGTTAATTTTATATGTGGGTGGACCGGTGCTTGGGTGTTGTTCTTACTTGAACAAGCCTCCCACATATGATTAACCCCCTCGCAAGCATCCGCAACTACGAAAGAATAATTAAGATAAAACCTAACCATAGCATTAAACATATGGATCCAAATCAGCCCCTCACGAAATAGTGCACAAACTAGGGTTTAAGCTTCTGTCACTCTAGCAACCCATCATCTAATAGCTACTCCACAATGCATTCCTTTAGGCCCAAAGATGGTGAAGTGTCATGTAGTTAACGTTCACATAACACCACTAAGGGAATCAAAACCTCCTTCAGCAAATTCTCTTTCTTCTCTATGTGTACTAAACTACCTCTTTATAAGTCGTGTGCTACCTTAGTCTTTGACGTCGCCGACCCGAGCTCCCCGGCCAGCATGTCAACCACCCCGTCTCCAAGCTCCTCGTCATCCCCTCCCACGGCCACGATGTCCCAACCCCTACCCTTGAGTGCCACCTCTGCCTCGCAACCACCGACGATGGAAACGAGAATTCTGGCCTCGAGCGGCGGGATGATGTACTACTGAAGCCCACAGCCTGAGCTGGCAGCGGGCGTGGCGGCACGCGCTGGCGTCAGTGCGCTCTTGTTCGTCCTCACCGTTGTGCCCAGCCTACAAGTCCTCACCCACGTCAGCTACTGGGTTACTACACGCGACAAGCTAGGCACGCGACACACTGATGATCGTTAGTACCCAACGCTATACCAGGGTGCTACAGTCTCCATCCGCGACCGCGGCCTTGTCATCCACCACATCGAGCCGTCGCCAAACTCCATGGGGCTCGATAGGGAAGATGCGGTAACAATTTTAGGATAGAGGCGAGAGAGTCGCTCCTTAACTAACACATGATTTTGAGCAGAATCAGATTTGCATTGGATCGGTAATTGATTCTATGTTATCTAATTACAACCCAAACTAACCAAACAAGATTTTTGACACATCTATTAACTGATTACGTTACAAAGTTCTGAAACAAACACCTCCATAATTCAGAGAAGAAAGCTACTCTCTGTAGTTGCTTGTCAATGCACACATATTTAGAGAGAAATAATGAAGAGATCTATCTCAGCTTAGCAGAAACACACTAAACTGGATGGAAGTTTGCGACCATGTTGTTAATCTGGCCACATGAGTGACTACCTAATCAGGGAAATGGCAGTGGCCAATGAGCTGATTCTGGTATTGGGGCCCACTACACCTTATCCACGAGCTGTGCATCCCCAATTCCTCATACGCAGCGGCCAGGCTAGGTGTCGATCACCTCGCGTGCAGTGGGGCTGGTGGCCTGTAGATGAGCTCGAGGCAACTACCAAATGAGCTCACCCTAGAATTGGGGCGATTTCCACCAGATCCTGGAAATTGTTCGGCGGCTTGCTTGGAATGATTGAGGTAGGCTTTGGATGGGGGAGCTAGGGGCGGAGGTGGCAAAGTGTTGGGGAACGTAGCAGAAATTCAAAATTTTCCTACGTGTCACCAAGATCTATCCATGGAGAGACTAGCAACGAGGGGAAGGAGAGTGCATCTACATACCCTTGTAGATCGCTAAGCGGAAGCGTTCAAGTGAACGGGGTTGATGGAGTCGTACTCGCCGTGATTCAAATCACCGATGATCCTAGTGCCGAACGGAAGGCACCTCCGCGCTCAACACACGTACAGCCCGGTGGACGCCTCCCATGCCTTGATCCAGCAAGAAGAGAGGAGAGGTTGAGGAAGACTCCGTCCAGCAGCAGCACAACAGGCGTGGTGGTGGGGGAGGGCGTGGCAATCCCGCAGGCTTCGCCAAGCACCAAGGGAGAGGAGGAGGAGGAGAGGCAGGCTGCACCAAGAGGAGAGAACCCATGTGTTGGGCAGCCCAAAACCTCAAGTATATATAGGGGAAAGGGGCTGCGCCCCTTTAGGGTTTCCCACCCCAAGGGTGCGGCCAGCCCTAGATGGGACTTGGGGCGGTTAAGAGGGGAGGAGTGCCTCCCAAGTCAAGTGGAGGCCCTCCCTTAGGGTTTCCCCTTCCCATGCGCATGGGCCTTGGGGGCTGGCGCCCTGGCCCATTAAGGCTAGGGCGGCCCCCTACAGCCCATGCTACTGTATTGGACGTGGTGGAACTATTTCGGACCTCCGGACCCCTCCGAATCCTCCGAACCTCTCGAAGCTTCCGGTACAATACCGAAAAAACCGAACTTTTCCTAACCCGAACAACAACTTTCCATATATAAATCTTTACCTCCGGACCATTCCGAACTCCTCGTGACGTCCGGGATCTCATCCGAGACTCCAACAACATTCGGTAACCACATACAAACTTCCTTTATAACCCTAGCGCCATCGAACCTTAAGTGTGTAGACCCTACGGGTTCGGGAACCATGCGAACATGACCGAGACGTTCTCCGTCAATAACCAACAGCGGATCTGGATACCCATGTTGGCTCCTACATGTTCCATGATGATCTCATCGGATGAACCACGATGTCAAGGACTCAATCAATCCGTATACAATTCCCTTTGTCTAGCGGTATTGCACTTGCCCGAGATTCGATCGTCGGTATCCCGATACCTTGTTCAATCTCGTTATCGCAAGTCTCTTTACTCGTTCCGTAACACATCATCCCGTGATCAACTCCTTGATCACATTGTGCACATTATGATGATGTCCTACCGAGTGGGCCCAGAGATACCTCTCCGTCACACGGAGTGACAAATCCGATCTCGATTCGTGCCAACCCAATAGACACTTTCGGAGATACCTGTAGTGCACCTTTATAGTCACCCGATTCGTTGTGACGTTTGGTACACCCAAAGCATTCCTACGGTATCCGGAGTTGCACAATCTCATGGTCTAAGGAAAAGATACTTGACATTAGAAAAGCTTTAGCATACGAACTACGATCTTTGAGCTAGGCTTAGGATTGTCTTGTCCATCACATCATTCTCCTAATGATGTGATCCCGTTATCAATGACATCCAATGTCCATGGTCAGGAAACGGTAACCATCTATTGATCAACGAGCTAGTCAACTAGAGGCTTACTAGGGACATGGTGTTGTCTATGTACCCACACATGTATCTGAGTTTCCTGTCAATACAATTAAAGCATGGATAATAAACGATTATCATGAACAAGGAAATATAATAATAACTAATTTATTATTGCCTCTAGGGCATATTTCCAACAGTCTCCCACTTGCACTAGAGTCAATAATCTAGTTCACATCGTCATGTGATTAACGCTGATAGGTCACATCGCCATGTGACCAACATCCAAAGAGTTTACTAGTGTCTGTAAACTAGTTCACATCGTCATGTGATTTAGAGTCAATGAGTTCTGAGGTTTGATCATGTTTTGCTTGTGAGAGAGGTTTTAGTCAACGGGTCTGAACCTTTCAGATCCGTGTGTGCTTTGCAAATTTCTAGGTCATATTGTAAACGCTGCTTCCACGCTCCACTTGGAGCTATTCCAAATGGTTGTTCCACTATACGTATCCTGTTTTCTACTTAGAGTCATTCGGATAGGTGTTAAAGCTTGCATCGGCGTAACCCTTTATGCCGAACTCTTTATCACCTCCATAATCGAGAAACATGTCCTTATTTATGCCAAGGACAATTTTGACCGCTGTCCAATGATCCATTCCTGGATCATTCTTGTACCCCTTGACTGACTCATGGTAAGGCACACTTCCGGTGCGGTAAACAGCATAGCATACTATAGAGCCTATGTCTGAAGCATAGGGGACGACCTTCGTCCTTTCTCTCTTTTCTGCCGTGGTCGAGCTTTAACTCTTAACTTCATACCTTACAACTCAGGCAAGAACTCCTTCTTTGACCGATCCATCTTGAACACCTTCAAGATCATGTCTAGGTATGTGCTCATTTGAAAGTATTATTAAGCATTTTGATCTATCTTATAGATCTTGATGCTTATTGTTCAAGTAGCCTAATCTAGGTTTTCTATTGAAAAACACTTTTCAAACAACCCTATTTGCTTTCTAGAAATTCTACATCATTTCTGATCATCAATATGTCAACAACATATACTCATCAGAAATTCTATAGTGCTCCCACTCACTTCTTTGGAAATACAAGTTTCTCATAAACTTTGTATGAACCCAAAATCTTTGATCATCTCATCAAAGCGCACATTCCAACTCCGAGATGCTTACTCCGGTCCTTAGAAAGGATCATTTGAGCCAGATACCTTTTAGCATCCTTAGGATCGACAAAACTTTCGATTGTATCACATACAACCTTTCCTTTACGAAGGTGGTAAGGAAACTCGTTTTGACATCCATCGCCAGATTTCATAAATGCAGCTTATGCTAACATGATTCCGACGGACTTAAGCATCGCCACGGATGAGAATATCTCATCGTAGTCAACTCCTTGAACTTGTGAAAACTCTTCACCACAAGTCTAGCTTCATAGACGGTGACATTACCGTCCTTGTCCGTCTTCTTCTTAAAGATCCATTTATCTCAATGGCTTGCCGATCATCGGGCAAGTCCACCAAAGTCCATGCTTTGTTCTGATACATGGATCCTATCTCGGATTTCATGGCTTCTAACCATTTGTCGGAATTTGGGCCCACCATTGCTTCTCCATAGCTCGAGGTTCATTGTTGTCTAGCAACATGACCTTCAAGACAGGATTGCGTACCACTCAAGTAGTATGCATCCTTGTCACCCTACGAGGTACGTTAGTGACTTGATCCGAAGCTTCATGATCACTATCATAAGCTTCTACTTCAATTGGTGTAGGTGCCACGGGAACAACTTCCTGTGCCCTGCTACACACTAGTTGAAGTGACGGTTCAATAACCTCATCAAGTCTCCACCATCCTCCCACTCAACTTTTCGAGACGAACTTTTCCTCGAGAAAGGACCCGATTCAAGAAACAATCCCTATTGCTTTCAGATCTGAATTAGGAGGTATACCCAACTGTTTTGGGTGTCCTATGAAGATGTATTTTATCCGCTTTGGGTTCGAGCTTATCAACCTGAAACTTTTTCACACAAGCGTCGTAGCCCCAAACTTTTAAGAAATGACAGCTTAGGTTTCTCTAAACCATAGTTCATACGGTGTCATCTCAACGGAATTACGTGGTGCCCTATTAAAGTGAATGTGGTTGTCTCTAATGCCTAACCCATGAACGATAGTGGTAATTTGATAAGAGACATCATGGTACGCACCATATCTAATAGGGTGCAACAATGATGTTCGGACACACCATCACACTATGGTGTTCCAGGCGGTATTAGTTGTGAAACAATTTCCACAATGTCTCAATTGTGTACCAAACTCGCAACTCAGATATTCATCTCTATGATCACATCACGACATTTTATCCTCTTGTCACGAAGATCCTCAACTTCACTCTGAAATTACTTGAACCTTTCAATAATTCAGACTTGTGTTTCATCAAGTAAATATACTCAACATCTACTCAAATCATCTGTGAAGTAAGAACATAACGATATTCATCAGATGCCTCAAAGACTCATTGGACTGCACACATCAAAATGTGTTACTTCCAACAAGTTGCTATCTTGTTCCATCTATCAAACCGAGGCTTTTGGTCATCTTGCCCATGTGGTATGATTTGCATATCTCAAGTGATTCAAAATCAAGCGAGTCCAAACGATCCATCTGCATGGAGTTTCTTCATGCGTATACACCAATAGACATGGTTCGCATGTCTCAAACTTTTCAAAACGAGTGAGTCCAAAGATCCATCAACATGGAGCTTCTTCATGCGTTTTATGACTTACATGGCAGTGCCACAAGTAAGTGGTACTATCATTACTATCTTATATCTTTTGGCATGAAAATGTGTATCACTACGATCGAGATTCAATAAACCATTCCTTTAGGTGCAAGACCATTGAAGGTATTATTCAAATAAATAGAGTAACCATTATTCTCCTTAAATGAATAACCATATTGCGATAGACATAATCCAATCATGTCTATGCTCAACGCAAACACCAAATAACAATTATTTAGGTTTAACATCAATCTCGATGGTAGAGGGAGCGTGCGATGCTTGATCACATCAACCTTGGAAACACTTCCAACACATATCGTCAGCTCGCCTTTAGCTAGTCTCCGTTTATTCCGCAGCCTTTTATTTCGAGTAACTAACACTTAGCAACTGAACCGGTATCTAATACCCTGGTGCTACTAGGAGTACTAGTAAAGTACACATTAACATAATGTATATTCAATATACTTCTATCGACCTTGCCAGCCTTCTCATCTACCAAGTATCTAGGGTGGTTCTGCTCCAGTGGCAGTTCCCCTTATTCCAGAAGCACTTAGTCTCGGGTTTGGGTTCAACCTTGGGTTTCTTCACTTGTGCAGCAGCTGATTTGTCGTTTCATGAAGTATCCCTTCTTGCCCTTGCCCTTCTTGAAACTAGTGGTTTCACCAACCATCAACAATTGATGCTCCTTCTTGATTTCTACTTTCACGGTGTCAAACATCGCGAATACTTCAAGGATCATCATATCTATCCCTGATATGTTATAGTTCATCACGAAGCTCTAGCAGCTTGGTGGCAAAGACTTTGGAGAAACATCACTATCTCATCTGGAAGATCAACTCCCACTCGGTTCAAGTGATTGTTGTACTTCAGACAATCTGAGCACAAGCTCAACGATTGAGCTTTTCTCCCTTAGTTTGCAGGCTAAGAAAATCGTCGGAGGTCTTATACCTCTTGACGTGGGCACGAGCCCGAAATCCCAATTTCAGCCCTCGAAACATCTCATATGTTCCGCGACGTTTCGAAAACGTCTTTGCTGCCTCTACTCTAAACCTTTCAACTGAACTATCACGTAGTTATCAAAACGCGTATGTCCGATGTTCGAAACATCCACAAACGACGTTTGGGGTTCAGCACACTGAGCGGTGCATTAAGGACATAAGCTTTCTACTGTCCGCATAATCGCTACTTTCAACTTTCAACTTTATTTTCTCTAGGAACATATCTAAACAATGGAACTAAAGCGCGAGCTTACGACATAATTTGCAAAAGGTCTTTTGACTATGTTCAAGATAATTAAGTTCATCTTATGAACTCCCACTCAGATAGACATCCCTCTGGTCATCTAAGTGATTACATGATCCGAGTCAACTAGGCCGTGTCCGATCATCACGTGAGACGGACTAGTCATCATCGGTGAACATCTTCATGTTGATCGTATCTACTATACGACTCATGCTCGACCTTTCGGTCTCTGTGTTCCGAGGCCATGTTTGTACATGCTAGGCTCGTCAAGTTAACCCTAAGTGTATTGCGTGTGTTCCGAGGCCATGTCTGTACATGCTAGGCTCGTCAACACCCGTTGTATGTGAACGTAAGAATCCATCACACCCGATCATCACGTGGTGCTTAGAAGCGACGAACTTTTGGCAACGGTGCACAGTTAGGGGAGAACACTTCTTGAAATTGTAGTAAGGGATCATCTTATTTACTACCGTCGTTCTAAGTAAACAAGATGCATAAACATGATAAACATCACATGCAATCAAATAGTGACATGATATGGCCAATATCATTTTGCTCCTTTTGATCTCCATCTCTGGGCTCCATGATCATCATCGTCACCGGCATGACACCATGATCTCCATCATCATGATCTCCATCATCGTGTCTCCATGAAGTTGTCACGCCAACTTATTACTTCTACTACTATGGCTACCGGTTAGCAATAAAGTAAAGTAATTACATGGCGTTGTTCAATGACACGCAGGTCATACAATAAATAAAGACAACTCCTATGGCTCCTGCCGGTTGTCATACTCATCGACATGCAAGTCGTGAATCCTATTACAAGAACATGATCAATCTCATACATCACATATCATTCATCACATTCTTCTTGGCTATATCACATCACATAGCATACCCTGCAAAAACAAGTTAGACGTCCTCTAATTGTTCTTTGCATGTTTTACGTGGCTGCTATGGGTTTCTAGCAAGAACGTTTCTTACCTACGCAAAACCACAACGTGATATGCCAATTTGCTATTTACCCTTCATAAGGACCCTTTTCATCGAATCCGTTCCGACTAAAGTGGGAGAGACTGGCACCCGCTAGCCACCTTATGCACCAAGTGCATGTCATCGGTGGAACTGTCTCACACGAAGAGTACGTAAGGTCGGTCCGGCCGCTTCATCCCACAATACCGTCGAAACAAGATTGGACTAGTAACGGTAAGCATATTGAACATCATCAACGCCCACAACTACTTTGTGTTCTACTCGTGCAAAGAATCTACGCAATAGACCTAGCTCATGATGCCATTGTTGGGGAACGAGCAGAAATTCAAAATTTTCCACGTGTCACCAAGATCTATCCATGGAGAGACTAGCAACGAGGGAAGGAGAGTGCATCTACATACCCTTGTAGATCGCTAAGCGGAAGCGTTCAAGTGAACGGGGTTGATGGAGTCGTATCTGCCGTGATTCAAATCACCGATGATCCTAGTGCGAACGGACGGCACCTCCGCGCTCAACACACGTACAGCCCGGTGACGCCTCCCATGCCTTGATCCAGCAAGAAGAGAGGGAGAGGTTGAGGAAGACTCCGTCCAGCAGCAGCACAACGGCGTGGTGGTGGTGGAGGGCGTGGCATCCCAGAGGCTTCGCCAAGCACCAAGGGAGGAGGAGGAGGAGAGGCGGGGCTGCACCAAGAGGAGAGAACCCATGTGTGTTGGGCAGCCCAAAACCTCAAGTATATATAGGGGAAAGGGGCTGCGCCCCTTTAGGGTTTCCCACCCCAAGGGTGCGGCCAGACCTAGATGGGACTTGGGGCGGCCAAGAGGGGAGGAGTGCCTCCCAAGTCAAGTGGAGGCCCTCCCCTTAGGGTTTCCCCCTTCCCATGCGCATGGGCCTTGGGGGCTGGTGCCCTGGCCCATTAAGGCTAGGGCGGCCCCACAGCCCATGCTACTGTATTGGACGTGGTGGAACTATTTCCGACCTCCGGACCCCTCCGAATCCTCCGAACCTTCCGAAGCTTCCCGTACAATACCGAAAAAACCCGAACTTTTTCTCGAACCCGAACAACAACTTTCCATATATAAATCTTTACCTCCGGACCATTCCGAACTCCTCGTGATGTCCGGGATCTCATCCGAGACTCAACAACATTCGTAACCACATACAAACTTCCTTTATAACCCTAGCGCCATCGAACCTTATGTGTAGACCCTACGGGTTCGGGAACCATGCGAACATGACCGAGACGTTCTCCGGTCAATAACCAACAGCGGGATCTGGATACCCATGTTGGCTCCCACATGTTCCATGATGATCTCATCGGATGAACCACGATGTCAAGGACTCAATCAATCCCGTATACAATTCCCTTTGTCTAGCGGTATTGCACTTGCCCGAGATTCGATCGTCGGTATCCCGATACCTTGTTCAATCTCGTTACCGGCAAGTCTCTTTACTCGTTCCGTAACACATCATCCCGTGATCAACTCCTTGATCACATTGTGCACATTATGATGATGTCCTACCGAGTGGGCCCAGAGATACCTCTCCGTCACACGGAGTGACAAATCCCAGTCTCGATTCGTGCCAACCCAATAGACACTTTCGGAGATACCTGTAGTGCACCTTTATAGTCACCCAGTTACGTTGTGACGTTTGGTACACCCAAAGCATTCCTACGGTATCCGGGAGTTGCACAATCTCATGGTCTAAGGAAAAGATACTTGACATTAGAAAAGCTTTAGCATACGAACTACGATATTTGAGCTAGGCTTAGGATTGGGTCTTGTCCATCACATCATTCTCCTAATGATGTGATCCCGTTATCAATGACATCCAATGTCCATGGTCAGGAAACGGTAACCATCTATTGATCAACGAGCTAGTCAACTAGAGGCTTACTAGGGACATGGTGTTGTCTATGTACCCACACATGTATCTGAGTTTCCTGTCAATACAATTAAAGCATGGATAATAAACGATTATCATGAACAAGGAAATATAATAATAACTAATTTATTATTGCCTCTAGGGCATATTTCCAACACAAAGAACGGGAGCATTATGGTCAGCGCCACATGAGTGCCGATGTGCCCTCCATCTAGGTGTGGATAGATACATAGTCCTAGGCCTAGAGGAGGTTGGAGGCTTGAGTTGGGAAGGGAAAGATCGAGGAGTTTGGTGAAAATCTGGGCGAAGTGGTGGGGGTGTTTCTGCAAAAGTTTCACGACTTTCGTTTGCACCGTTAGATGGAAATTTGACAGTCCGAAATCATAGGTGGCAGGCACATCATTATCACCAACTGGGATTTTTATAGGAGTAGAGATGTACGACAAAAGACTGAAAAAACTCAATAGTGGTTAATCAGTGGTGAGTTCCTATAAAAATCCCAGTTGGTGAAAAAACTGGCAGTGCAGAACGTTGGCAGCATCCACGGTGGTGCGGGGAAACTCGCAACCGCTGTCCCGGCTGTGGATGTGGAGAAGGAGGTGTCGGGTTCTGCCTCGGCGCTGCCGGAGCTGAAGGTGACGATGTCGAGCGGCGCAGTCCATCCAGATGCGCAGCCTGGCGAGGAGAAGGTGGTATAGGAGGTACTTCCATTTGCTTGTACGCTAGTTGCAATATTTAGATTAGATTGTAGAGTTAGTCCCTAGTTTCATTCGTTGGATTGTGATTCGTAGGGTAGTACAAATGGTTAGAGTAGTTGGTTTGAGGGATGGGGTTTTACGTATGGGGGGTGGGGGGTGGGAGTTTTTTGGATTACATTCGTTGCAAAAATGCTAGACAGATCTTAATGAGAGATAGGGATGTATGCTTAGAGTTGTATTTGAATGCTAGATAGATTGGGGTTTTGAATGCTACAGACATGTATGCTTACATTTTTTTTGAATGCTACATAGATTGGTGTTTTGAATGTCATATGCCGAAATGGAATGCATTAATTTTTATGTACCTATCAATTGATTAAGAACTTACTTGATTCATCAGTATATAAATTTATCCACAATATGTAGTTATATTAGCTTTGTTGTTCAATGTGTGTGCATGACAATGGAAAGTGCAAATAGGATCATTGTATCGATAATATGATCAATGTGTCATGTGTGCATATCTAAATTATCAGTTGGCTTCTGTATTTACTAGTAATGGATGTAATTGTATATTCAGGAGGATGATTCTATGGGGAATAAGAGGAAGCTGGCTCTTACTGGGTTCGACCCGTACGATCCAGAGTACAATGACAATGAAGAATATGAGGTAAGCCTACTTGAAATTTGGATTGTTCATTTAGTTCCTTCGACATGGTGTATATGAATCTATAATGTATTAATGTAATTCATTCATGTGTGTAGTATGATTCTGGAGAAGATGTGTACAAGGGCAACGTTCTTCACAGCGAAGGAGGTGGAGAAGATCAAGGCCAAGGGAGTTGCTTCCTTCTACAATCGCAAGATCAAGAAGTGGCACTACCCCTACTGCACCACCAAGCCAAAGCCAAAGGATGACCGCTTTAGTCATCTTGTGTCTCATGCAGAGGATGTAGCGATTCGCGGGGAGGACTACATGATCAGGGGGCAGCATGCTGCCCTCCCGAAAGCCCTGACTCCGGTGTGATGTGATGATGTAATGAACTGAATGTGGTAGCATGTTTTATCTTTATCATTTGTGTTACTTTTGGTAAACTGAATGTGACTGTTTATGATGTGATGAACTGAATCTATGGTAGTAATGTATTATGCTATCTATATTTTTCTGTCCTTAAATTTGCCTGTGGTGTATGGTTAGTTCTGTTTAGATGTTGTGAGCTATGAGTTTAGGTGTTGCAATGATCACAAATGCTGCTTCAGTGTTGCTTCACTGATCAGACATGCTGCAAAGAATAAGCAAAAAGAGCAAATAGCCCATCATTCGATCAAATATTCCAATAACAGAGCAAAAAAACAACATTTGAATGAAGATAGTCTATCATTTGATCAAGTATTCCAATAACAGATCAAATATTCCAATTTGAATTTGAGGCAAAATTTGAATTTGAACCAACACTTGAAGTCTATTGCCCAGTGGTGTGATGTTGCAAAGTTTGCTGAACTATTATAAACGTTAGGTGATCAATCCGATCTCTTTTGCGTGGTAAAACTTATAGTCATGAGAAATGTGCTCCATTTGTAATCGAGTTTTTTTGGACCTACTCCAAAGCCAAAATATTTTTTATTAACACCTATTCAATCTATATAGTGTAGATTCGAAGTGTCACCATTTATTGAATTAATCTTCATATTTTTACATTTTTTTTGAAAATAATATGCTTTAATAGAAAGCCATTAAAACACGTTTAAAATATGAAAATGGAAAACTAAGTTCAGATCCTTCTTATTCACTTTGAAATCAAGCTTTGGTGAATTTTTTGATTTTTTCAGATTTTCAAAAACCTAAGGGAACTCTACCTCCTCTCCTTGAACTCTCTGCAATGTTGTACATGATAGCTCATATGTGTGAAGGTTTTTTCATGAAAATGTCCATAGACCAAGTTTGTGATTTTTGGTTGGTAACATGTCGCATAAGACAACATTGTGCGCAGGTTTTATATTTTTCGATTTTTCTAAATTAATGGTGCTCATTTGACATCGAACATGCCACCTAGTTTTTTTTTGAAAATTTCCATATACCAAGTTTAGTATTTTTCCTCATTAGTGTGTCTTAAAAAATGACGAACGATGAAGGTTTCATATTTTTCTACTTTTTTAAATTAGTTATGCTCAGTCAAAGCCTAAATAACCCCGCTGAATAGCTCAAAACCCCTCTAAACCCCGCGGGTTTCGCCTAACCCTAGCTCCAAACATCAGCCGTCCGATCATATACTAGCACCAAGCAACGGCCCTTAGATGTGGTCTTTTAGAAGGGCTGGCTGCGTGCAGGCTCCGCGCCGTTGGATCAGATGGACGGCTCTGCATTATTGGATCGTGTGGCGATCCGCGAGATATTCTCCCATTGGTTGTGCTCACCCACCATTGACTCCGCGAAAAAACATAGTTATTGGGCCCAAAATGAAACCAAGCTCTGGTTGAGCTTTCACATTGGCTCTGTTTTTTTGCTTGACCCTCGTTTTGAGTTCCCGATGACGTGGTGGGTGTGAAAAAGGTGGGTGTGAAAACGAGCTAGTTCACATTTGACCCCATTACTGTCACGGCGAAATAACACGTCGCACTACGGCTATTTGAGGAACCCATCACCTTCTTCTTCCTCTCACATCCCTCATGTATCTCCCATCCTCTGCCATCTGCCCTTCTTGTTCTTCGGCCCCATCTTCTCCGACCATGCAGTACACCGGACCAACCTACCGCTTCCCACCCACCGTGTCGGAGAGGCTCTACCCTGCCAGCGTGTATGTTGAGCGTACACTACGTGTGTGGGCGATATCAAGGTGGATGACCGCAAGGGGCTTCACCGAGTTCTTCCTCGCGGCCGGCTACCGCCACCTCCCACAGGGATCTCCAAGGATGTTTCGCATCGAGGAGGTCATCCAAAACGGGGTGGTGGTTGCTATGCTTGCCCACTTCACCAACCCCTTTGACGCCTTCTACCTTCTTGGCCGCGTGTTTTGGTGTGGCTGCAAGTTCATCGCTTTCACCACCCACAACATATTCACAGAGTACCACAACATCTTCCCCACCGCGGCGCGCATGCACACTCTGCCGTACCCCATCGACAACACCCCGGAGGAGCAGTGAAGGGCGCCTGGAGGAGCGAGGTGGAGAAGGCGGCGACTAGGGTTTAGAACCCTCTTTTTTTTTCTCTTTTTGAATCTATGTTATGTTATTAAGTTGCAAGTGAACTATATTATCGTGCTCTGGGCTTGTTGGCCCTGTCTATGTTATGTTATTAAGTTCTATGATTAAGTTTTCTATCTATCCTATTATTATGTTCTTGCTAGTTTGTACTTTTTTTGAATTACTGATTGTTTTTTGACAGAGCTCGCTTTGTTCGTAAGCACCTAGTGCATGCATAGCTACACAAGCCACCACCACATCGAGGAAGCTTCCTCGGTGACGAGGGTTTTGAGTTCATTAATGGTGATGGTGTGCTTACTCACCATCTCCATAAGCATACGAAACATAGTGAGCTTCTTTCCTTCCAGGGAGCACATGAGCTTATTTAGTTTAGCAGGCATAGGATCATCTATATCATCATCATAATCATCCTCCGCATCAAGATACTCATCACAAGGAGTAGAAGGAGTGAAAAGAGGAGGGTTTGACTGTGGGGTTACCACCTTGTCAGGAGAGTTTGGCTCTCTCCATCTTCTACCATGGCCTTTGACTAGCCTCAAAGTGTTTTGAGAATCTTGAGCTATGTAGCCACCTAGTGCATGCAGCCAAAAACAATAAAAAAGTATCATTCAATTTATTTGTCATAGCAAAACGGGTGCAGATGCGAGTGGACCGAAAAGGATCAAACGATGTTCTAAATCGAGGCGACAAGCTCGGCACATGCATGCAACGACTGTCGTTGCGTCCGTGGTAACTGGGGCTGGCATGCACGAAAGCGGCTCGGTCAGCACGCATTGGCTCATGCATGCAGGCTTGTTGCATGCATGCATGCATAGCAGGCTAGCTGGATACGTCGTGCATGCATTGCAGGCTTCTATCGTGACGGGGTGCGCAGGCGTTTCATGCAATGGCCCAACAAGCCAACGAAACCACGGCCCAACAGTCGAACAGCGCCACCGTCCAAGGCCGCCCCACTTGTCAGGTCCAACGGGCGACACAGTCGAACATGGCCTCACTCGTCAGAGTTAATGTCCAAAGTACTGACCCGACGACATCCACCGTTTGTGACCATTTCTGAGGGTTTCGGACAAGAGAGTGGGAAAAAGTGAGCAAACATTAAGAGCATGGGGATAGATGCGTATGACTAAGGAACCAAGGCACAGATGTAAAAATCCCTTATAATAAATGCTGCTCTCTCCGTATCAAAATATATGACATTTTTTACACCATCACAATGTCAAAAAATGTCTTATATTATGATACAAAGGGAGTATTTGCTAAGGAGATTTTACCAATTTTAGTGTTTGATTAACCTGGTTTTGTCAATGTCATGTTAACTTTGCTACACTAGCCGGCTTACAGCGGCTCCGCCTCCTCTTCGGTTGCTCCTTCTTGCGCATGGTATGGCGTGAGGTTGTAGCAACCCGACCTCAGACGGTCAAGCCTCTGCGTATCTGTGCCATCCCTGGATCAGTATGCTGGCACACACAGTACATCAATGTATATATCAAAGTGCAATCACATGTATAAATAACGTAAAACTGATATATACCTCATAAGTCTCAGCGGAAACAAACAATCGGGTGTGGAATCCCATCAACGCCATCGGCAAGTTGAGTGTAGACCGTGACCCTGTATCGTACTCTTACTCGTCGGAAGAAATTATCTGCAACATGATACGTTGCAGCCGTGTAGGTCAGTACATTGAATGTACCGGCAAGATCACAACATGAGAAAACAGATAATAAAACTATACTATATGCCATATGGCTTTGTGGCTCTGTGTCTGAGTTTTGTTTTGCATAAAAGCTTGTATTATTTTCCCTACAACAAAGGAATAATTGGAGTCTGCACTACGGAGTTTTCTATCATGACATGGTTCCGCCAACCGATGTCTCATAGCCCAAATCATCATAAGTTGCCCACAATTAAGTTATCAGTCAGGTGTTGAGAGTTCCGAGATAGATCCTAGTCCAGATGCTCAAATTGTCCGTAATCGGGGACACGGCTAATCGATTAGGTTTTAACCCTCTGCAGAGGTTTGTACACTTCACCCGCAAGATTCGATCCTCTTTTACGCTCTCGCACTTCAGGTGTTTGAGAACAAGATGACCAAACATGGTCTTCCAAGAGTTCCCCGACCACCGTCCGTGCTCATTCAATCCTACCGTAGTTCTACATCTGCTAGCACCGCCCCAGCAGAGTCACAACTAAGGTCAACCAAGCCGAGCCCATAGTGACTTGCGGTTGCAGGTAAGCTTCCGGCATGAAGTATTCTTCCGTCTCTTTGAGTCTGGGTGAAGCTTTCCGCAAGATGTCATGGCGCTTCTCCATGCATCCCGCCAACCACCGGATTCTCCAGGTGCCCGTCAACCATCCTTCACCCAAGAGTGTGTATTGAATTCTTGTCTCGAGTCTTGAAGTCTTGAGGCCTTGAAGATGCAGTCCTTGCAGATTCCATCATGGAGTTGTCGCCATTGACGAGATCCTCCATTCTCACACCACTCCGTGCACTCATACCAACCCGTCTACTATAGCGTAGCATTAAAACAAATAACGTCCCGGGCTTGGTAACAGGGTGATGGGTTCCTACCTCATGCATACTACTCAACTACAAGGATTCAATGTCACTACTGGAGGGATTGTTGCGAAGATGACACTAGATGCAATAAAACACATAGGTATGAAAAACATGGTCAAAGTGAACTTGCCTGGTAATACTTGATGAAGATAACAACGCTGTCAGAAAATGACTTGGTAGAACTAATCGTCACTCCGTTGAAATCTATATATAGTCAAACATAGCATTCACATAAGCAAACATCCTAGCAAACAATTCTAACACTCATAACAATACTCAATCAAAATATAAGCAACAAAGAAAACCAAGTCTAAAACCAAAGGAAAAACTTCGAAAGAAAAATTCAAGGAAAAACTAGTGGTGACCAACTCACACAAATCTTAACATAACATCACTAAATTATTCTAATATTTTTTTCTACAGCAAAGAAAATATAAATCTAATAAAATAACAGAAAATAAATTACTAATTTACTAACTAACAAAAAGAACTAATATAAAACTACTATAACCATCTAGTTAATACTAGAACAAATATAGCAACTAGCAAAACACTAAGACAACTATAACAGCAAATCATGTATTAAAACATTAATAAACTATACTAAATAAATACAACAACTAATGTGTTCACAAATAACAGAAACAAAACAATATAACTTGAAGTGGAAAAGAAAAACTAATAAAACTATTTTTATCCACTATCACTATGAACTAAATAAGCAATTACAAAAACAGTAGCTAAACACTAATAAATAACTACAAAAATTTATCTACTGTAGCTAAACATAAACATATCACAACAAGTGAAAATCTACAAAAGGAATGAACTAAACATAATTAAAAACAATAATTACATAACTAAAACAACTATATAAGCAAAACAGTACTGTTTTTACTAAAATCTAATTTAAAATACTCCAAAATTACCAAACTAAATCCTACAGCTAAAAATATCACAAGTGACCAGGAGCAAAAGAATTAATTAAAACCTATTTTTAAACTCAAGTTATGGCCAAAATACTAATCTGAACAAAATTTATCAAATTCAAATTTAAACTACTCAAATTTGAAATCCATAGACACTAACAGAAACTTCAGCAAATTTGTGACACATAGCAATTGGAATCACTCAAAAATACTAAAACTCTAAAAGATATGAATTTTCTAAGATTGCTATTTTCTGAAAAAATGAATTACGGGATTTCGTGGATCTCACCGGAGTAGTCGTCGGAGTTGGGGAAGAAGATCGGATCCGATGTTGCGGTTGATCCTAGAGGAAAGGAGATCACGGGACGGTGGAGAGGAGATCATATAAACCTCAGGAGAGGTTGAGGCGCTGGCGCGGCACTGGCGGCGGCGGTGGTGCTGCACTGCTGCTGCCATGGAGAGGAGAGGAGAGGAGAGGTGTTGGTTTGATGTGTTGGAGGGGGTGCTTGGGTATTTATAGTGGGGAGGGAGGGTTTTGCTTGGAGTAGGGGACAAGAATTAGAGTATGATTAGGAATCCTAGGAATAAAAACGGAATAACGAAACGGGATCAAATCTTACTAGGATTTGTAAAAGAATAGGAAACCTTGGCTCCTGGCTCCCTAGGTGCGCGTGCGGCGATGGCCTTGGCCTTGGCCGGCCGGGCTAGTTACGGCTTGGGCCTTTGGCCAAGGCGCCATGAATATTTATTTAATTTTTTTAACAAACAGAGAGGAAAACAAAATGATAAAACAAAATAAAATGAAAATATTATATAGGAATATAATATATCAAAATTTTCAGAAAAAGATTTCCTACATGATGAACATTATTATAGCATTAAATAAAATACACACAAATTTAAATAAAGCAAAGAGTGCTTCGGTCCAATAAAATCCAACAAAAATCATTTTTAAAATACCAAAATGGCTTCAAATTAATTTCTCTCCAATTTTCTGATGTAGGGAATCATGTTACCCTATTTTCAATATATTTTGTTTTTGGAGAAAATATTTTGAATAAAACTCAAATAACTCCAAATTGGAAATAAATTCAAAGAACTTTGGATTTAATTCTTTTGAAACTCCCAACTCATATTTCATTTAATTTGAAGAAGTCATTTTATCTTCTCTCGTGGAAATCATTGAGTTGCATAAAGTTTCAGAATTGAAATATTTCCAAATGGAATTCAAATCTTTTCAAAACCCTTTTCATTTATTTAAATGGAAGAAGTCATATCATCTTCTCTCTAGGGTTTTGTGTTTGAATTGAATTTGAATTCATGGAGATCATAAATGCAAGGTGAAAGTTTGGGAATGTCATTTCATTCCCTCTCAGTAAACTTTCAAAAAGTTTCAAATTTCACTCAATTTCACACAATCAGTTACACAACAATCAAACAAACAGGCATAATTATTTAATTATTATAACATTCCAAAATTTAGAACTTTGGGATGTTACAAACTACCACACTTAAAATGAATCTCGTCCTCGAGATTCGAAGAGGCTAGCAAGAAAAGGTTTGGGGCTCGGGGTCTTCTAGCAAATATTTTGGTCGGAAAGGTCAGGGGTGCTACCACACTTAAAAACAAGGTTACAGCCCAATAAACTCGGATACTTCCTCCGAGTGCCGATAATATATGTCTCTTCACATATCTTACAATAGCTCCTTCATTAACGCTCTTACGTCGGAAGCATAGCGTTTTCCTCAAAATCTTGGGTCGGTTCGTCAAAGTTGAAGTTCGTCCGAGACTGGATCTTCTTAGCTGATAGGTTCAGTGTCCATTCTAGACAACTATCGAAATACTCATGGTTGTCTACCATTAATGGTTTCTGCAGAAAAAGGGCCTTGGCTTCATTCTCACCGTATAATCTACGATTGGCAACAACTGCCATGTACATGGGTTATCATCATACCATTCTAAGGCTTAAGCAAGGCTTCAACGAGCGTCGTCACTTTACTATGGGTAAGTCTCTCAGATTTACCATTCCAAATAGCAAGAGTGAATGATACGAGTAAGTCGGTATGGTGATCAATCCATTCCGCACCCAGATCATTACCCTGTATAAGGTTTAGCGAATCTCGTATTTCTAACACGCGGGCATTCTCACAAGCATTGCAGAATTTCTCCTGTATTGAACAGGGATCGGGTAAATCCTTTGGTTCTGCAAGCCAAACAAAACATCTATCATTACTTCACAACTCTCGGGTTTTTTGCGTAACCTCCTACGAAACGTCTGCTGATCAAATCGCAGTCTTCCCAAAATTTCTTCTTCCAGTGGGTACTTGACCCTTATTAATTCCTGGGCCTGTGGGTTATGAGCCCACTTCAACACTTGTACCAATTTCACTCATCCTTGGAGTTACATTTGCTCCATTTTCCAACATTACACCACTTTAAATCCAATAACATTTCATTTCTTAATACCATCATATCAAAGATAAAACTTCAACTCATTTTTTTCCAAACTCCAACCTGTGGGACACATTTCCATTTCCGTTGGTCTAGTGTTCTTCATAGGGTACTATCACCCTTAAAATGAAATTCACAAATCCATCCATAGACCATATTTCTCATATCCTCGAAAATGGTCAAAATCCGTGTTCATAGAGTAACAACTCATACAATTAAACATATGAAAACATGTCACCTTAACTTTATTGATTTCATGAATCCATTACAAACTCTGAGCACCCATTACATAACTCAACTTATTGTAATCATGAAAAAAATTTGGTTTCTACCACTCTTATTATCCATATCAAAATTCGAACTACTCAACTCCAGCTTCCTTCTTGTAGGAGCATAATGTCCTGCTTCCTTGCAATGAAAACACATAACTTTCGATAAGTCTTTGGGCTTCTTGGAGATGGTGCCTGCTGCTTGAGTTCCTTGCTTCCTTTCAAGACAATGATTGGCATAATGCCCGACGTCCTTACATTCAAAACAGGTAATATGACTCTTGTCCCTCTTTGCAGAAATTGGGTTGTTCTGAGGGTGTCTTTGTTTTCTCTTCCGGGGTTTCTTCGTTCTGATCAAACCTTTTATTCCCTGTGGATCAAACTCTATTGCTTCCGTCGAGAAGTATCCCAGATACTCTTTTCTTTCCTTGGTGCAATCTTGTGAAAATGTCCTTCTTCTCCACATGAATAGCAGGCATTGGAGTAAAATCTGTCGAGGCCTTCTCCATCGTGGTCTTCAACACATTCCTTCATCACAGTGTTCTTTCATAACTTCTGAGCGCTTCTTTCATTCCTTCTTCCTGCTCCTGAATAGTTTGTTGCACCATGGGGTAAATGTGATGATGAGTCGGGTAGTGGGTGGTTCCTTCACACAAGAAACAAGTCACCTGACTAGTTGGGCATTCCTCAGCTGGGTGTTTCTCCTCACAATGAGGGCACCCATCCTTGTGTTCCTCCCGGTGTGTCCTATTTCTCCGCAAATCTTGCAGGCACAAGGTTTCTTCTTCGGGTTATCATAGTGCTTCCGGATGAGACGTGATCTCAACAGGGTCTTCTTGAATTCCTCCCAAGTTCTTGCTCCATTAAATCCTTGTATGGCTTGATGCATTTTCCACCAGGTTGCAGCAGATTCTGTAAAGCACCGAAGAGCGTATTGAACCTCATACTTCCTTGGAACCAATCTGCTCCCGAAGTGATTCTCCATGTTCTGAATCCATAGCTCTTCCTCCGGCTGGGTTTTCGGTCCAAAGAATATCAGTCCAACTTCATTCATCATCTATGGGGTCCAAAAGTTTTGGGATGAGATATGAGAGAAGAATGGAGGGATATACACACAATACAAACAATAGTTTTGAAGAAACGAGTTTTATTTTGGGGCTGTCGGAAAACATCAAACAAATGACAACTCACAAATCATCGCATCTAACGTAGGTGTATAACAGGGGTTTGGTCTCTAAAGGTCAAATAATTCTTCAGGAACTTCAAATTCTTCAGGTCTTCAGAGTCTTCAATTGTTGCAGCTGCAATTCTTCCAACGCATGGTGAAATCCTCTTTACTCTGAAATGGCCATCAGTTGTCCGATATCTTTAATTCTTGGAGCGACTTCAGTTGATCTTCCGTGTGTTCAAAAGGGAAAGGTGTATATTCTAACTATTTGAGGTCAGAGGAACTACTTGATAAAATCAAAAAAGACGAGAAGTAAAGGATCCATTTGAAAATCAAGTTTTTTGAGACATCCTGTCCTACGGGCTTTCCGATTTCTAGGGTCACGTCCTACAGTCAACATGTGCTCTGATACCATATTCAGAGCGACCCGACCTCGACGGTCAAGCCTCTGCGATCTGTGCCATCCTCGGATCAGTATGTTGGCACACACAAGACATCAATGTATATATCAAAGTGCAATCACATGTATAAATAACGAAACTGATATATACCTCATAAGTCTCAGTGAAACAAACAATCGGTGTGGAATCCCATCAACGCCATCGGCAAGTTGAGTGTAGACCGTGACCCTGATCGTACTCTTACTCGTCGGAAGAAATTATCTGCAACATGATACGTTGCAGCCGTGTAGGTCAATACATTGAATGTACCGCAAGATCACAACATGAGAAAACAGATAATAAAACTATACTATATGCAATATGGCTTTGTGGCTCGTGGTCTGAGTTTTGTTTTGCATAAAAGCTGGTTTTATTTTCCCTACAACAAAGGAATAATTGGAGTCTGCACTACGGAGTTTTCTATCGTGACATGGTTCCGCCAACCGATGTCTCATAGCCCAAATCATCATAAGTTGCCCACAATTAAGTTATCATCCGTGTTGAGAGTTCCGAGATAGATCCTAGTCCAGATGCTCAAATTGTCCGTAACCGGGGACACGGCTAATCGATTAGGTTTTAACCCTCTGCAGAGGTTTGTACACTTTACCCGCAAGATTCGATCCCTCTTTTTACGTTCTCGCACTTCAGGGTGTTTGAGAACAAGATGAACGAAACATGGTCTTCCGAAGAGTTCCCCTGACCACTGTCCGGTGCTCATTCAATCCTACCGTAGTTCTACATCTGCTAGCACCGTCCTAGCCAGAGTCACAACTAAGGTCAACCAAGCCAGAGCCCATAGTGACTTGCGTTTGCACAGGTAAGCTTCCGGGCATGAAGTATTCTTCCTTCTCTTTGAGTCTGGGTGAAGCTTTCCGCAAGATGTCATGGCGCTTCTCCATGCATCCCGGCCAACCACTGGATTCTCCAGGGTGCCCGTCAACCATCCTTCACCCAGTAGTGTGTATTGAATTCTTGTCTCGAGTCTTGAAGTCTTGAGGCCTTGAAGATGCAGTCCTTGCAGATTCCATCATGGAGTTGTCGCCATTGACGAGATCCTCCATTCTCACACCACTCCGTGCACTCATTCCAACCCCGTCTACTATAGCGTAGCATTAAAACAAATAACGTCCCGGGCTTGGTAACAGGGTGATGGGTTCCTACCTCATGCATACTACTCAACTACAAGGATTCAATGTCACTACTGGAGGGATTGTTGCGAAGATGACACTAGATGCAATAAAACACATAGGTATGAAAAACATGGTCAAAGTGAACTTGCCTGGTAATACTTGATGAAGATAACAACGCTGTCAGAAAATGTCTTGGTAGAACTAATCGTCACTCTGTTGAAATCTATATATAGTCAAACATAGCATTCACATAAGCAAACATCCTAGCAAACAATTCTAACACTCATAACAATACTCAATCAAAATAAAAGCAACAAAGAAAACCAAGTCGAAAACCAAAGGAAAAACTTCGAAAGAAAAATTCAAGGAAAAACTAGTGGTGACCAACTCACACAAATCTTAACATAACATCACTAAGTTATTCTAATATTTTTTCTACAGCAAAGAAAATATAAATCTAATAAAATAACAGAAAATAAATTACTAATTTACTAACTAACAAAAAAACTAATATAAAACTACTATAACCATCTAGTTAATACTAGAACAAATATAGCAACTAGCAAAACACTAAGACAACTATAACAGCAAATCATGTATTAAAACATTAATAAACTATACTAAATAAATACAACAACTAATGTGTTCACAAATAACAGAAACAAAACAATATAACTTGAAGTGGAAAAAGAAAAACTAATAAAACTATTTTTATCCACTATCACTATGAACTAAACAAGCAATTACAAAAACAGTAGCTAAACACTAATAAATAACTACAAAAATTTATCTATTGTAGCTAAACATAAACATATAACAACAAGTGAAAATCTACAAAAGGAATGAACTAAAAATAATTAAAACAATAATTACATAACTAAAACAACTATATAAGCAAAACAATACTGTTTTTACTAAAATCTAATTTAAAATACTCCAAAATTACCAAACTAAATCCTACAGCTAAAAAATATCACAAGTGACCAGGAGCAAAAAGAATTAATTAAAACCTATTTTCAAACTCAAGTTATGGACAAAATACTAATCTGAACAAAATTTATCAAATTCAAATTTAAACTACTCAAATTTGAAATCCATAGACACTAACAGAAACTTCAGCAAATTTGTGACACATAGCAATTGGAATCACTCAAAAATACTAAAAACTCTAAAAGATATGAATTTTCTAAGATTGATATTTTCTGAAAAAAAATGAATTACGGGATTTCGTGGATCTCACCGGAGTAGTCGTCGGAGTTGGGGAAGAAGATCGGATCCGATGTTGCGGTTGATCCTAGAGGAAAGGAGATCACGGGACGGTGGAGAGGAGATCATATAGACCTCAGGAGAGGTCGAGGGCGCGGCGGCGGCTAGGGCTGCAAACGAGTCGAATTCGAGCGAGTTGGAGTTGGCTCAGCTCAACTCATATTAAAAGTCGAGCGAGCTCAAACTAAGTGAAGCTCAAGATCGAGCTCTAAAACATGACTTGTGCTCAGCTTGTAACGATCTCGAGTCGATCTCGAGCTAGTTTCGAGCTAAATGGGATGGTAAAAATTATAAATCTATGGTAATTATTCCAACTAGATAAGGACACAACACGACACAACCTTGTAGGGCAAGAGCTCATCTTGGTCTCTTGGGCGAACTAGCAATAGATGGTGGTCTTCGTGAACGAAAAACAAGAAAACAAAGGTGCATATGCTGGGAAATTTTTGTCCAAAACAACAGGAAATTTAAGACGTTGTCAACCATGTACCATAATTAAACCTAAATCTTCTCTACACTTAATTGAGCTTCCATGTTTGCTGGTAAATAAAATGGAGAAAAATCACGCACATAATATATGGTAGTAACAAATTATCTTATTTCCATTTAATATATGGCGTGATCATTTAACATAATGGTATTATGTCGAGCTATCGAGCTAAAATCGAGCGAGCCAACATTGGCTCAAGATCGACACGTTTCCCGGTCGAGCTAAATAAAGTGTTCAAACTCAGCTCATTTCTTTTCGAGTCGATCTCGAGTCGAGCCAAAAAACGAGTCGATCTCGAGCGGCTCACGAGCCTCGAGCTTTTCTTGCAGCCCTAGCGGCGGCACCTGGCGGCGGCGGTGGTGCTGCACTGCTGCTGCTGCGGAGAGGAGAGGAGAGGAGAGGTGTTGGTTTGATGTGTTGGAGGGGGGTGCTTGGGTATTTATAATGGGGAGGGGAGGGTTTTTGCTTGGAGTAGGGGACAAGAATTAGAGTAGGATTAGGAATCCTAGGAATAAAAACGGAATAACGAAACGGGATCAAATCCTACTAGGATTTGTAAAAGAATAGGAAACCTTGGCTCCCTGGCTCCCTAGGTGCGTGCGTGCGATGGCCTTGGCCTTGGCCGGCCGGCTGGTTGGCGGCTTGGGCCTTTGGCCCAAGGCGCCATGTAATATTTATTTAAATTTTTTAACAAGCAGAGAGGAAAACAAAATGATAAAACAAAATAAAATGAATATATTATATAGGCATATAATATATCAAAATTTTCAGAAAAAGATTTCCTACATGATGAACATTATTCTAGCATTAAATAAAATACACACAAATTTAAATAAAGCAAAGGGTGCTTCTGGTCCAATAAAATCCAACAAAAATCATTTTTAAAATACCAAAATGGCTTCAAATTAATTTCTCTCCAATTTTCTGATGTAGGGAATCATGTTACCCTATTTTCCATATATTTTGTTTTTGGAGAAAAATATTTTGAATAAAACTCAAATAACTCCAAATTGGAAATAAATTCAAAGAACTTTGGATTTAATTCTTTTAAAACTCCCAACTCATATTTCATTTAATTTGAAGAAGTCATTTTATCTTCTCTCGTGAAAATCATTGAGTTGCATAAAGTTTCAGAATTGAAATATTTCCAAATGGAATTCAAATCTTTTCAAAACCCTTTTCATTTATTTAAATGGAAGAAGTCATATCATCTTCTCTCTAGGGTTTTGTGTTTGAATTGAATTTGAATTCATGGAGATCATAAATGCAAGGTGAAAGTTTGGGAATGTCATTTCATTCCCTCTCAGTAAACTTTCAAAAAGTTTCAAATTTCACTCAATTTCACACAATCAGTTACACAACAATCAAACAAACAAGCATAATTATTTAATTATTATAACATTACAAAATTTAGAATTTTGGGATGTTACAGAGGTGCTCTGCTAGATCCATCCGACTGTTCGCCGCTCAGCTGAGAGGGGCGGACTTCGTGGACTGGTGGCAAGAAACTCGTCTCTCAAGGCCAACTCCGGCTCGGAAGGGCATGCCCTTTGTCATCCAATTGGCAGATAGTTGCATTTTGAAATACCGTAATGCTGGGAAACGTTGCATGGAAAACAAAAAAAATTCTACGCACACGCAAGATCTATCCATGAAGATGCATTGCAATGAGAGGGGAAAGTGTGTCTACATACCCTCGTAGACCATAAGCGGAAGCGTTTATTAATGCGGTTGATGTACTCGAACTTCTTCGCGACCCAACCGATCAAGTACGGAACGTACGACACGTACGCGTTCACCACATGTTCAGCTCGCTGACGTCCTCACCTTCTTGATCCAGCAAGATGGGCGAAGTAGTGGATGAGTTCCGGCAGCACGACGACGTGGTGAGGGTACTGGTTGATGCTATCTCCGCAGGGCTTCGCCTAAGCACTACGAAAAAATGATCGAGGGACGAAACTATGGAGAGGGGACCGCACACAGCCAGGAGATTGTCGTGGTCCTTGTGTGGCGCTAATACGTCTCCAATGTATCTATAATTTTTGACTCTTCCATGCTGTTATATTTTCATTCTTGGATGTTTTACAATCAGTTTATAGCAACTTTATATCATTTTTTTGGGACTAACCTATTGACATAGTGCAAAGTGCCAGTTGCGGATTTTTGCTTGTTTTTTACTTCGTAGAATATCAGTACCAAACGGATTCGAAACGCAGCGAAACGTTTTGGAGAATTTTTCTGGAGCATAAGACACCTGTTGGGCCAAAGAAGTATGAGAGGGGGGCTCCGAGGGGAGCACAATCCACCTGCATGCGCCTGGGGGCCCAAGCGCGCCCTGGTGGGTTGTGCCCACCTCGGCCGCCTCCCGCACTGCCTCTTTGCTCTATAAATACCCTGAAAATACAAAAAACCTAGGGGAGTCGACGATACACAATTCCAGCCACTGCAAGTTCCAGAACCACCAGATCCAATCTAGACACCATCACGGAGGGGTTCATCATCCTCATTGGTGCCTCTACGATGATGCGTGAGTAGTTCATTGTAGACCTACAGATCCATAGGCAGTAGCTAGATGGCTTCTTCTCTCTTTTTGATTCTCAATACAATGGTCTCTCGGAGATCTATTTGACGTAACTCCTTTTGCGGTGTGTTTGTTAGGATCCGATGAACTTTGAGTTTATGATCAGATCTTTATATCCATGAAAGTTATTTTAGTTTCTTTGATCTCTTATATGCATGATTACTTATAGCCTCATATTTCTTCTTCGAATATTAGGTTTAATTAGGCCGACTAGATCGATTTTTCTTTCCATGGGAAGAGGTGCTTTCTAATGGGTTCGACCGTGCAGTGTTCTTTCCCAGTGACTCAAGGGGCAGCAAGACACGTATTGATCGTTGTTATTAAGGATAACAAGATGGGATATATTCCTACATGAATAGATCTTGTCTACATCATGTCAACGTTCTTATTGTATTACTCCGTTACTCCGTTTCTCCATGACTTAATACACTAGATGCATGCTGGATAGCGGTAGATGTGTGGAGTAATAGTAGTAGATGCAGGAAGCACTAAAAAAAAGACACATCCGTGACATTTTGGGCCGAACGAATTTTTTTCCTGTCATACATATGACACTTCTATGATGATAATTGTGACAAAACCCGGTAGCATCATAGATGTGGTGGGTTCCTACTTCTATGACAAAAAATCATGACAGAAAATGGCTTTTCATCCTGGGCGGGCCGGAGATGCAGCCGCATGACATTCTTTGGGCTGTCCATGACAGAAAAAACCGTGGTAGAAGCGAGGGCGAGGAAAATTTCGAGGAGTTCCCGGTTACGGTGGGAGGTCGGGGGCCGAGCAATGCATGTTTCTCTCGTACACGTACGCGCGTGTGTGCGAGGCGTTGGCTCTAACTGAACCCGAGCGATTGCACTGCAGGCTACGCGTTACTGAACCCGAGCGATCGATCGATGGCTGTTAACTGAACTCGATCGAGCGATTCCTTCGCTACTACTGCTAACTGAAGCCGATGGATGCTGCCTCTTTGGATGAACAGTGAGCGTTGCGGGGGAGGGGGGGGGGGGGTTAGGATGAACAGTGAGCGGTGGCGTTGCCTCTGGATGAACAGGACCCCGTGGTGTGGAGGGCTGGATGAACAGTAGACGGTGGAGGGGTGCCCGTGGCGGCGTGGTTGAACAGTAGCCGGTGGAGTAGCGTGCGGTGGAGGCTGGATGAACAGGAGCCCGTGAATGAACAGTCGCAGGTGGAGGCTGGAGGAGGTCGACGGTGGATGATCTATAGCCCGTGGAGGCTGTAGGAGGTCGACGGTGGAGATGAACAGTATCCCGTGGAGTCCCGTTTTACGGTACGCCACACCCCTCCCGATGAACAGGACCCCCGTTTCGACCGTAGCGCTCCAACACAAGTCCGTTTCGTCCGTTTTGCGGTACGCCACACCCCTCCCGATCAACAGGACCCCCGTTTCGACCATAGGAGGTCCGTATCCTCCGTTTTGAAGTACGCCACACCCCTCCCGATCAACAGGACCCCCTTTTAAACAGTAGGAGGTCCGTTTCTCCATTCCATGATACGCCACACCCTCCCGATCAACAGACCCCGCCGACCGTAGGAGGTGCATTTTCTCTGCTCGCAAGACGCCAGCCTCGCTTCCATCGCCTGTTCTGCCCAAGCCCTCCCGGCGAACACGACCACGCATTCATTCCGACCCCACCGGTTGGCTCCACGCGCTCGATGCCTCCCGATGAACACGACGCATTCCGCTGCCTCCCTTGAACACGACGATGACACTGTTTCTCCGCTCCGACCCAGCCATGTACACGAGCCCCGGCCGCACGTATGCGCCGAGTAGGCGCCGAGACCCGCCCGTCTGTACACATACGTGGCCATATTTTCTTTCTTGCACACCGCCGCTGTATGCGTGCGTGTACATGCTACGCGCGCCTACTACTACGACGCGCGCGCCTCTACATCGACCAATATATATGTATGTACACGTCGCACAGAATGACAACGCTACGTACGCTTCGACCAGGTGGGTCCCGACTGTCAGGCACTTCCTTGCGTGCGAAGATGTAGCTGGTGGGTCCCAGCAGTCAGGGGGGCGAATAGTTGTGGTTTTTTTTCCCGGACGCACTTCCTTGCGTGCGAAGGTGTAGCTGGTGGGTCCCAGCAGTCAGGGTGGAAACGTTTTTTTTTCGCAAAATACAGTGGCCTGTCCGGTGGGTCCCTGCTGTCAGGTGGAGGAATAATTATTTTGCGCGTAATAAGGAGGCACTTCCTTGCGGCCGCCATGGACCCAGCTGTCAGGCTCTCCATGTACAGTCCACATCCGATGGAAGCCGTTCCTTGACCACGTTGACCATGCCGTGTCGAGAGCACCAGGGCGGTGGACAACGGCGAGGCCTAAGAAGGGGACGACGCAGAGCCGGGGAAGACGCGACAGTGGATGCCCACGCGTAGAGGAGTACGAGGGTTCACTGGTTCGCTGCGGTGTGAGGCTGCCGTCGCCGCAGAATAACAGGGGGTGTGGGTGTGTAGAGGGATGTCCTGGCCAGCGGTGGGAGTAGTAGGGGGCGGTGAGGCCTTCGCCGCATCGCAGCCGGCCACGGGAGGCAGGAGCACGAGGCATGACCGGCACTGGTTTGGGTGGCTGGAGCAAGAAGACCAGAGGTTGAAGAAGCACTGCGGCCGTTGGATGGACATCGTACGGTCACTGGAGCTAGAATCGTGCATATTGACTAAGTTGACAAAGCCCTCCGTCCCCGTTAACTTAGTAGGCCCACAAGTCAGCCTGCCATTATACTGGGTCCCAGCTAACAGGGGGGTATTCATTTTTTTTGTGCGTAATAAGGAGGCACTTCCTTGCGTGCGAAGATATAGCTGGTGGGTCCGAGCTATCAGCGACAGTAACGTTTTTTTCCGTGAAATACAGAGGCCCTTTCGGTGGGTCCCTGATGTCAGGTGGAGGAATCATTATTTTGCGTGTAATAAGGAGGCATTTCCTTGCGTGCGGCAGTGGACCCAGCTGTCGGCCTCTCCACGTACAGTCCACTTCAGATGCATGTCGGTTGTTGACCACGTTGACCAGGCCGCGCCGAGAGCACTAGGGCGGTGGACGATGGCGAGGCCTAGGAAGGGAACGACACGGAGGCAGGGAAGACTCGGCAGTTGTTTCCCACGCGGAGGGGAGTACGACTGCACGAGGGTTTACTGGTTCGTCTGCCGTCGCCGGAAAATAACAGCAGAAAAAGCGTGAGTAGAGGGATGGCTAGGCCAGCGATGGGAGTACGGTGGGCGGTGAGGCCTGCGTGGCAGCACAATCGGCGCGGAGGAGGAGGGAGCAGTCCCCTTGGCGCTTGTTTGAGCGGTGGAGCAGAAGAGCAGAGATTGAAGAAGACGACGACCGTTGGATGGACATCCAACGATCCATCGCCACAGCGTCAACCTTTTTTTTAGGAAAGCCTCAAATCTGTGGAAAACAGCATACAACCAATATGCCATTATTTCTAATAATTTACAGCCCATTTGCTAATTCTTAAGGTTTTTTTTGGAGCCCATATTCTTTTTGTTAGCATTACAGCCATATTGTGGCCACGGTTAAAAAATTATACAAAATTTTGCATATTTCGGTGTAGTCCGAGCTGTTTTTAATCCCAAATTTTCGACTCACATTCAAACTGATTTTAAAAATAAATGTATATCAATATACAATCCAACAAATTCTCCATGCATAAAAATTAATGTAATTTAAAATCTCGAAATGAAAAAAAGATATTTGAAACTAATTGCCGGTTTGATGTGTTTTAAAAATCTACAACCCATTTCTCATTACTGATAGGCCATTTTCTTGGCCAGACGAACGAAGCTCTCCTCGTCTTGAAAGATTTGCAGCCCAACAGGGCTGACAAAGGGACTTACTTGGCAAATCACAAAAAACTGGGTTGTGGCCGTGGACCCAGCTGCGGCCGTGGACCCAGCTGTCAGCCTCTCCACGTACAGTACTCTTCCGATGGAAGTCGGTCGTTGACCACATTGACCACGCCGCGCCGAGACCCGAGAGCACCAAGGCGGTGGACGACGGTGAGGCCTGGGAAGGGGACGACGCGGAGCCGGGGAAGACGGGGCAGTGGATGCCCACGCGGAGAGGAGTACAAGGGTTCACTGGTTCGGCTGAGGCGTGAGGCTGCCGTCGCCGCAGAATAACAGGGGGTGTGGGTGAGTACAGGGATGCCCTGGGCCAGCGGTGGGAGTAGTAGGGGGCGGTGAGGCCTCCGCGGCATCACAACCGACCACGAGAGGCAGGAGCACGCGGCACGACCGGCGCTGCTTTGGGCGGCTGGGGCAAGAAGACCATAGGTTGAAGAAGCACTATGGCCGTTGGATGGACATCGTATGGTCACTTGAACTAGAATCGTTCATATTGACTAAGTTGACAAAGCCCTCCATCCTCTGAACTTAGTAGGCCCACAAGTCAGCCACCCACTATGGTGGGTCCTAGCTAGCAGGGGGGTATTCAATTTTTTGTGCGTAATAAGGAGGCACTTCTTTGCGTGCGAAGATATAGCTGGTGGGTCCAACCTGTCAGCGGGGGGAACTTTTTTTCACGAAATACAGAAGCCCTTCCCACGTACAGTCCACGTATAGTGTGTAATAAGGAGGAACTTTCCTTGCGTGCGACCATGGACCTCGTGGGTCCCAGCCGTCAGGCTCTCCACGTACAGTCCTCTTTCGATGACTCTCGTATGTTGACCACGCTGCGCCGAGCGCACCGAGGCGGTGGACAACGGCGAGGCCCCAGAGTGGAACGACCCGGAGATGGGGAAGACACGACAGTGGAGTCGCAGACGGAGAGGAGTGGGAAACTTGACTGGTTAGGGTGCGGGGTGGGCCTACACTCGGCAGAGAATAACAGGAGGTGCAGAGTGGAGGGATGGCCTAGCCGTCGGCGGGGTAGCGTTTCACTGAGGAGCGCAAAACAACGCTACTGGGACGCCAAGGCTGAGCAAGCGGTTCCGCAGCCGGGAAGAAGACGAGATTGAAGAAGAATGCCGCCGTTGGATGTAAACCAACGCTTAGGCTTTCACCCCTCGCCCACATGTCAGCCAATCCATTTGTTTTTTTAGTCCATTTGGTGGGTTGGGTGAAACAATGATGTAGCATCTACGCAGCCCGTTTAAATCCCATTTGCATTTTCTCGAAATCCGCAGACTTGCTGGGCTGGCTGAAAAATATCATGTTGGGCTAGACGGAGAAATGTTATAAAAACATAAACACATGATTGCACGTCTATTACTGCATTGGTCAGTAAAATCTTGGCAAGCTTATGTACGCAATCACTAGGAGTTAACTTGCCAAGTTATATATAAACAATTATTATTATTATTTTGTAAGAACTTTCAACTTACGAAATAAAATATCATTTTAATTTGATGAGTTAATAGTACGTGGGGTATTATTATTTTTTAGGCTAGACGTGGGACAGTTGAGTTGGTTCTAGGGAAAAGTACTGGGAGAAAACTCAGTTTACATCGAAAAAGAAAGTGGGATAACAGATAAAGTAGAACATCTAGACCTTCCTGGCACGCTTGATCATGACCCTGCGGCTGTCTGTGTACTCGTTGGTTACGGGAAGCAGACACACCCTCATGTCGAAAATCTGCCTGTACATGTCGTAGCATGTGTATGCATCCTTGGCCGCGTAGGTTTGTAGGCTAGATTCAGAGGTACCTCCCACGTGTTCAGGTCGTCTTCTTTCATGTTGGCGTATTTGGGGTCGATGATGGTCTCAGCAAGGTCAACCATGGAGTCCTTCTCCTGCCCGTTGCTAATGATCTTGTATTGCTTCTGGATGTCGACAAGCTTGTTGCACCAGGTGGCTGAATCGTCGCGTTCTTCCTTCTATCCACCGTAGCGAAGGTGCAGTCGGCGCTGCCGATGAAACGGGCGAATGCTCCAGAACCTGGTGCAGCCATAGGACTAAGGCGAGGCAGAGCTTCACCGAGTCCGTATCGTTGCTGTACATCACATTTAACTTGGTGCAGCCATAGGACTGAACAGAGAACTCAAAGGGGAACTCCTTGCTGAAGACCATATCTAGCAGGCTCACCCCTCGGATCGCCATTGGAGTCTCTTCGAGCGAACGAGTGTGTAGGCGGCGACATCAGTTCGTTTTTCAGCTCTTGGGGAACTGGATTCAACAGTAAGGTGAGTGTGTACATGCGACAACAGTTACTACCCCTCTCTCATCCGCTGCACTCCCGGCAGAAGATGCACCCTCGGCGCATTCAAACGCCTCCATTAAGAAACCTACTCCGACCACACGTCGGTTCACGAGTGGGTCTGTATTGGTAATGTAATAACAT
This sequence comes from Aegilops longissima, assembly GCA_021605205.1. Classification (NCBI taxonomy): domain Eukaryota; kingdom Viridiplantae; phylum Streptophyta; class Magnoliopsida; order Poales; family Poaceae; genus Aegilops; species Aegilops longissima. Next base: position 707,028,585 of record CM038677.1, read on the forward strand.
GAGTTAGTGGTCACTTTACTTAAATTTAATTAGCTTTAATATAAATTTATACTTAAAACAAGCAATGCATTGGCTCGTTCTATCAGTGCCACAAGATCAACATGCATAACAATTAGAATTATTATTCTCAGGACGCACACGATCAGCACATTTGTCGCACTTTCACAAAGATAATACTACGAAGTTTGAACTGTTTGTTATGGTTGTTGTCCTCTGCATCATCATGCCGTGTTTCCCAGCTTGCAAGATTCAGAACCAACAAATAAGATCCAAATAATAAGTACAACAAAGATGCCTACACATCTCATTGATTCCCAGCTTGCAAGATTCAGAACCAACAAATAAGATCCAAAAAATAAGTACAACAAAGATGCCTACACATCTCATTGATTCCCAGCTTGCAAGATTCAGAACCAACAAATAAGATTCAAATAATAAGTACAACAAAGATGCCTACACATCTCATTGATTCCCAGCTTGCAAGATTCAGAACCAACCCATTAGAGCCTTTTGATAAAGTGAATATCGGGATTAAATCCATCTTGACTAGCCATGTCATACAATCAAAGGACTTGGTGATGACCGTCACAGCATCTGTAGTTGAGTATTCCTGTTTGCACAGCACAAACAAGGAGACAGGAGAGCATGATTTCACTTCAATAGCGGCCTCCTTGAACTCAACCTGCAGCTCCACTAGGATGAGGTCTACCTGGAGTTCCATGATTCAATTCATGCGCCTTTTTCTACATTTCACCTGAAATGAAGCAAAGATTGCATCATTCAGCTAGCAAGAAGTACTTGCTCTCGTGAGCTGGCAAGTTCTTCTTTAGTAGTTGCACTAAAATTGACGAACATTAAGGTTGGCTGTCCGGCTCATGTAAGGTGCAACTATAATTTTCATTTCAGGTAATCTCAGTAACAATATACGAAACATATAAAAAATGAAAAGAAGCATCTTAATTATGTTCATGGCAATCACGCAAGGACAGTAGAAGTTTTAAAACATCAGCAATGCTTCATGTTACCAGAAGCATTACGATCAACAATGAGATTCCTGAAATATGGGATTACTTTAATGGTGGCATTGCTTGTTTACCAGACATAGTAAATCAACAGCAGCTAAAGAGTTGGTTTAAGGGCATGGGACCGTGGGGACACCAGGACACTCAACAGCGTAAAGGAGCAACTTACTTATCATACTGGGGAAAACAGCAGGAGTGCCATTTGTAACACAGTTTAATTGCATCTTATCACTGGAGGCATTAGATTAACAATAACACTGGTTAGACATGTCCCTAAGGTAACAGTGTGATCGCTTCATTTTACATGCGCCCTTACATTAACAACAGCAAAAGGTTGGTATAAGGACATGCGACAAAGGACGATCAAAGACAATGTACCAACAAGGAGGCATAAAGTGGTGATGCCGAGTTTGTTCATGCTATGTGAGGGCAACAAATCTAATCCTGGAGATCTTTTACTATGTGAGGGCAGCAAATCTAATCCTGGAGATCTTTTACTATGTGAGGGAAGCAAATCTAATCCTGGATACCTTTTACTATGTGAGGGCAGCAAATCTAACCCTGAGACCTTTTACTATGTGAGGGCAGCAAATCTAATCCTGAGACCTTTTACTATGTGAGGGAAGAAATCTAATCCTGGAGACCTTTTACTATGTGATGGCAGCAAATCTAATCCTGGACATACTCTGTTGACATGTCCACCAGCCGCCAATTTCTATCCTTTTTTCAACCAATAATAGATCTATTCGTTATCCAGTTTGTACTATGTTTTCCCATTATTTCCCTTTTCAAAAATATTGCTATGAGAATTATAAATACAATTATGAATTTAATGTACTTATTAAGAAAGTCTCCGCTGTCCAAGAAGAGATTAATATTTTACAGGAATCTATGGAAGAAGAAATTGATGAAACTGTGAGCTCATTGGATGAAAAAGATGGTGAGGAGAGCGAAGAACAAAAGGAGGAAGAGCGGATTAGCTACCCGAGCCCACCTTCTAATGAGAGTAACTCTTCAACTCATACATTGTTTAATTCCCCTTCGTGCTTACCGAAGGATGATTGCTATGCTCCCGTTGATTATTTTGAAATACCCCTTTTTGATGATGCTTGCTATGCTTGTGGCCAAGATGCCAATATGAATTATGCTTATGGAGATGAACTTTCTATAGTTCCTTATGTTAAACATGAAATCGTTGCTATTGCACCCACGCATGATAGTCCTATTATCTTTTTGAATTCTCCCGATTATACTATATCAGAGAAGTTTGCACTTATTAAGGATTATATTGATGGGTTGCCTTTTACCGTTGCACATGATGATTTTGATAGATATAATATGCATGTGCTTGCTTCTCCTACTTGCAATTATTATGAGAGAGGAACTATATCTCCACCTCTCTATGTTTGCCATACGATAAAATTGCAAGAAATTGTTTACAGTATGCATTGGCCTTTACTATGTGTGCATGAATTGTTCTTTTATGACATGCCGATGCGTAGGAAGAGAGTTAGACTTCGTCATTACATGATATATGTTTCCTTGTGCTCACTACTAAATTACAAATCATTGCTAATCAAAATTGGCTTTGATATACCTTGGGATCCGGGTGGATTCACTACTTGAGCACAATATGCCTAGCTTAATGGCTTTAAAGAAAGCGCTGCCAGGGAGACAACCTGGAAGTTTTAGAGAGTCATTTATTTCTGTTGAGTGCTTTTATATAGTTTTAAAACAACAAAAATAAAGAGGGGAACCCAATACTTTTCAAAAAGAAAAGTGAAAGTGAGAGAGACGAGCATTGTGAAAGTGGGGGACGTCCTTAAACTTGTTCAGGCTCACGGCAACTTTGTGAATCTTGATTACAGAAACTTTTCAACAAAAATAATTATCCCCTTGTACAATTCCATTGTATTATAAAAATAATGTGCCAAGGTTTGCCTTTAGGATGTTTACGATGCTTGTTGGTTTGTAAGGTGCAGGACAGAAACTTTGGCTGTAGTGCGCGAATTTTAATTGTTTACTGGAACGTCAAATGAAACTTTTTGCACTGTATTTCTGTACAAATTTTTATTTTCCCTAATTTTGGCAGAATTTTTCAAGTATCAGAAGTATCGTGGATGTTCAGATTCCTACAGACTGTCCCGTTTTAGACAAATTCTGTTTTTGATGCATAGTTTGCTTGTTTTGATGAAACTATAAATTTATATCAGTGGATTAAGCCATGAAAAAGTTATGTTACAGTAGACACAATGCAAAAACAAAATATGAATTGGTTTGCTACAGTACTTAGAGTAGTGATTTGCTTTATTATACTAACGAATCTTACCGAGTTTTCTGTTGAATTTTTGTGTGGATGTAGTGTCTAATCGAGGATGTTTCGATGTGAGAAGAAGGAAGATAGGCAAGAGCTCAAGCTTGGGGATGCCCGAGGCACCCCAAGTAAATATTCAAGGAGACTCAAGTTGCCTAAGCTTGGGGATGCTGGGAGGCATCCTCTTTCTTCAACAAGTATCGGTATGTTTTCGGATTCGCTTGCTCATGCATTATGTGCAAGTCTTGGAGCGTCTTTTGCAATTAGGTCTTTATTTTTCTTTTATGCACCATGCTGGTATGAGATAGTCCTTGGTTGATTTATAGAATGCTCATTGCACTTCACTTATATCTTTTGAGTATGGCTTTATAGAATGCTTCATGTGCTTCACTTATATCATTTGAAGTTTGGGTTGCCTGTTTCTCTTTACATATACAACCGCCATTTGTAGAATGCTCTTTTGCTTAACTTATATTTGTTAGAGCTTGGGCATATCTTTTGTAGAAAGAATTAAACTCTCTTGCTTCACTTATATCTATTTAGAGAGATGACAGGAATTGGTCATTCACATGGTTAGCCATAAAATACTACATAAACTTGTAGATCGCTGAATATGATATGTTTGATTCCTTCCAATAGTTTTGCGATATAAAGATGGTGATATTAGAGTTATGCTAGTGGGTGGTTGTGGATTGTAGAGACACTTGTGTTGAGGTTTGCAAGTCCTGTAGCATGCACGTATGGTAACCTGCTAGTGACAAATTTGAAGCATGGGGTGTTTCTTTGATTGTCTTCCTTATGAGTGGCGGTCGGGGACGAGCGATGGACTTTTCCTACCAATCTATCCCCCTAGGGGCATGCGTAGTAGTACTTTGCTTCGAGGGCTAATAAACTTTTGCAATAAGTATATGAGTTCTTTATGACTAATGTTGAGTCCATGGATTATACGCACTCTCACCCTTCCATCATTGCTAGCCTCTTCGGTACCGTGCATTGCCCTTTCTCACCTCGAGAGTTGGTGCAAACTTCGCCGGTGCATCCAAACCCCGTGATACGATACGCTCTGTCACACATAAGCCTCATTATATCTTCCTCAAAACAGCCACCATACCTAACTATCATGTCATTTCCATAGCCATTCCGAGATATATTGCCATGCAACTTCCATCATCATCATATACATGACTTGAGCATTTATTGTCATATTGCCTTGCATGATCGTAAGATAGCTAGCATGATGCATGGCTTGTCCGTCTTTTTTGATGTCATTGCTACGCTAGATCATTGCACATCCCGGTAGACCACCGGAGGCATTCATATAGAGTCATATCTTTGTTCTAGTATCGAGTTGTAATATGAAGTTGTAAGTAAATAAAAGTGTGATGATCATCATTATTAGAGCATTGCCCCCCAAAAAAGGAGAGGCCAAAGAAGCCTAAATAAAAAAATGGGGCAAAAGAAGCCCGCAAAAAATAAAAAAAATAAAAAGGGGCAATGTTACTATCTATTTTTCCACACTTGTGCTTCAAAGTAGCACCATGTTCTTCATATAGATTGTCTCCTATGTTGTCACTTTAATATACTAGTGGGAATTTTCATTATAGAACTTGGCTTGTATATTCCAACGACGGGCTTCCTCAAATGCCCTAGGTCTTCATGAGCAAGCAAGTTGGATGCACACCCACTTAGTTTCAGTTTGAGCTTTCATATACTTATAGCTCTAGTGCATCCCTTGCATGGCAATCCCTACTCCTCGCATTGACATCAATTGATGGGCATCTCCATAGCCCGTCGATTAGCCGCGTTGATGTGAGACTTTTTCCCTTTTTGTCTTCTCCACTTAACCTCCATCATTATATTCTATTCCACCTATAGTGCTATATCCATGGCTTGCGCTCATGTATTGCGTGAGGGTTGAAAAAGCTGAAGCGCGTTAAAAAGTATGAACCAATTGCTCGGCTTGTCATCGGGGTTGTGCATGATGGGGGCATTTTGTGTGACGAAAATGAAGCATGGCCAAACTCTATGATTTTGTAGGGATAAGCTTGCTTTGGCCTTGTTGTTTTTAAAAGACATGATTGCTTTATTGGTACGCTCGAAGTATTATTGTTTTTATGTCAAATGATAGACTATTGCTTTGAATCACTCGTGTCTTAATATTCATGCCATGATTAGACATATGATCAAGATTATGCTAGGTAGCATTCCACATCAAAAATTATTCTTTTTTTATCATTTACCTACTCGAGGACGAGCATGAATTAAGCTTGGGGATGCTGATACGTCTCCGTCGTATCTATAATTTTTGATTGTTCCATGCCAATATTATTCACTTTCTGTCGGGGAAGCTGATCGGACCCACAAACACCTATGGGACCGGCGGACCGAGCCCCTTTCGGTTCGGTGGGGGGCGGAGGTCGCACGAAGAGCAGATCGAGGCGAAGCACACGAGCAGTTTACCCAGCTTCGGAGCTCTCCGGAGAGATAATACTCCTACTGCTGCTTGTCTGATTGTATTGTGTTCTTGCTAGGGAGCGCTGAGAGCTACAAGACCTAGCGTGAGTATTCTCCGGTTTCGAATGAACCGAACCCCTTCTACGTTGCGCATGGGCCTCCTTTTATATGCTCAAGGGGTCTCCGCAGTGGCAACGAGACAAGGGCAAAACGTAAAAGGAGTCGTGGTTGGTACAGCTACTTGTACAAAGGTATCATACCTAACCCCGACAGCTGGGGACAAAGGCATTAAATGCCCGTCTAAGTCGACTAAACAAAGGTCGCGAAAGGGACCGTCGAGGTGCCACCGCCGCCACGATGGCAATCTTGTCGCCGCCGCTTACCACCGCGCCCGCTGGTCAAGACAGCCTCTTGCCACGCGCTACCTGGAAAGGTCCCATGGCGACACGCTGGTGGATGAGCTGGAGCGGAGGAACGGAGTGGTAGTCGCGCTGCAAGCGCCTTTGCCGCGTTGTTGACTTGTCGCGTCCGAAGCTTGTCGCTCATCGGGCCTTCCCGCAAGCTCCTCTTGCCGGGCCGTGTCTTCTTGGTGCCTTGAGTGGCCTTCCCGGCAAGCTCCTCTTGCCGGGGCCGTGTCTTCTAGGTGCCTTGAGTGGCCTTCCCGGCAAGCTCCTCTTGCCGGGGCCTTGTCTCCTTGGCTTAAATACTTTGCTCTTGAATGGCTCCAAAGGAACCACGGAGGACCTTGGCGGTCACTGGCAAGCCTTGCAGCATGGTGCTGCGATCGCCCGGCACGAAGTTCGGGATACTAGGGTACCCCTTCTCTAGTACACCGGCAGAGCCCCGGCTGGGCCACACACGGTGCCGAGCGCTGTTGGGCCAGGCCCAAAACAGTGCACGGGCACGCGCGGCCTTGGTTACGCCGTAACTCACTCCGGTCCCACCATGCCCTCCACGAACGGCACGCATCGATTGCGGCGTCGTGGGAAAGATCATGGGGGGTTTCTTTATTCGGAAAAGCGGAACGTCCGCCCCCTCCCTCTTTATAAGCAGAGGAAGCAGGGGCAGTCCTCCCACCTCGCCAGTTGCTGTCCAATCTCGAAAAAACCACCGCTGCTCCTCCCTTCTTCCCAAGTCTGAAGAGAGCAGCGCCCGCCCCCATCGCCACCAAGACCACCAACGCCGCCGGTCTCCCCACCGCCCCGCCATGGCTCCAAAGCCGACAAGGGAAGGGCGTGAAGTTGGCCGAGGCGCAGCGGCTCATGGCGCTGCGAAAGGAGGGTTATCTTCCCCCAGCTCGCCGCAAGGGAGCCGAGGAGAACTACCACCTCTTCGGTCGACGGAGACGCTGAAGCGCATCCACGCGACGAAGGTACTCCCAGCCGCTGCTTTGGAACTAGCCCCAACCGGGTACCCTTTCTTCGCACTGTTCTTCTATTGCGGGCTCGCCCGCTTCTTCTCTAATTTTTTGCGATATCATGAACACCTACGGGTTCCGCCTCCTTGACTTCACCCCCAATGCTGTCCTGACCATGGCAGTTTTCGCACATCTTTGCGAAAATATTGTCGGAGTCCACCCAAACGTAGCCCTTTTCCGCCACTTCTTCATGCCTCGAGTTGAGAGAGGAGAGCCCCTTGCCGGAGGAATCGCTTGGATCTCAAGGATCGGCAAGAAAGAAGCTTATCTGGAAGGAGAGCTCCACAGGAAGTGGGAAGAGTGGAGGGCAGATTGGTGTTGGATTGTAGAGGAGAACCCGCAGCCCTTTACCGCTCAGCGCCAAACCCCAATAGTGCGCGGCAACGATTGGAGCAACTTGGCACCGGAAGATGCTAGATTGAAGATTGCCGTCACCCGGATCCTGCGCCTCAGGCTTGCCGGACTCACTGTAGGCGCCGTTGGCGCAGATTTCCTTCGCCGCCGCATCGCCCCCTTGCAGGAGAGGAGGAGACCTGCTTGGGAGTTCCAGAACGCGGCGGATATCATGAGGCTGCGCCCGGGCCTCAACTTCAATTTCACCGTCTTGGAGTTGGATGCGATGCTCCTGGAGCTGTTCAAGCACGACCCTGATCATCCCGAATGGTTCAGGTTGCCGAGGGGAGTCGTTCCATTGTGCAACAATTCCTCGCTCGACCGCATCCGTGCAATGATGCCATTGTGCGACTCGCATGGAATTGTTCCAACCTGGCAAGAGCCTGCAGATGACGTCGTGCGGGTGTTCTTCGATAGCTTGGAAGAAGTGCCGATCCGCCCCGATGAGCAGAAGGGCCTCACCCGCGACACCACTGATGACGAGATGCAGCGCATCGCCACCAGGTTGGAAGAGGCGGCAGCAGCTGCTGCCGCGGGCGAGTTTGGATTCACCGTGGAGGAGGCAGAGGCAGCAGAGGCGGCAAGCCTTGTCGAGCGAAGGGAGTTTGCCGGCGAGGAGGAGCTTGCCGAACCTGAAGCCGAGTCGAGCGAACCCGCCGAGGGCGCCTCCTCCCCACCATCTAGCAGCTTGCCGCGAGCGGAGCCCCCAGCTCCACCAAGAAGGCGTCTCCGCAAGGCTGGAGACGAAACGGGGCGGCAGACGGGCCAACAGCCGCCGTGCCGCGCGACGCGCTCCACCGCGGCAAGCACTGTTGCCGCGGGAGCACCTCACGCCGCAGCAGAATCGGAGCGGGCCCTCCTGTGCCACCGCTGCTACTCCCGCCAAGCGGTCAAGGAACCCTCCTCCGCCTCGCCGCACCGGAGGCGAGCCAGAATTTGATCTCTCCGCCAGCTCCGGACGAGGAAGAAGAAGAGTAAGACTCGTGTTGTACTTGTAGTTCTTCAATTTTGTTGCTTTGTCTTGTATTTGATTTGCTTCACTCTGAACTCTTTCCTTTTCAGGACGCTGGCCCAGAGAGCGTCGAAGAGGGCCAAGGTCCCGGTGGTTGTCATCGAGGACGATCCCACCGCGACAGCAGGAGGCGCGTCCGAGACCACCTTGCCGGACGCGGCAACTCTTCCACAAAGCAGCCCCCAACGCAGCCCCCAGCGTAAGTATATGGTTTACTTTTTGCTGTTGAGCGTACATGGGTGCTCTTTCTTGACTGATATCTGACTGTTGGTTTGTGTAGGAGCAGAGCAGCCTCACCAAGAGTGCCCGAAGCCGCTCGACGTGCCATCGCGTCGACTACACCGCCAAGGGAGGATCCCCCGGCAAGGGAGCGTTCTCCGGCAAGGGAGGCTTCTCCGGCAAGGGGCAGTTCTCCGGCAAGGGATAGCGCCAGCGGCCCTTCGGTGGTTGAGACCGCGGCTGCAGATCCCATCGCAGGTAATCCTCTTGCCTGAAAACTGCCCTTGCGTTCCTCTTCTGATTTTCTTTTTGAATATCCGCTTGACTTTTCTTCCTTTTTTGATCATCAGATCCGTCTGCCACAGAGCCAATGGAGACCGAGGTCGCCGGCGAGGAGGACGCGCGCGGCAATACTGACGACGCCGCCGTCAACGAGGAAGAAGCCGGCGCTGACGAGCCCGTCGGCGAGGAGGCCGCCAAGGCTGTAGCCGCAGAAGCTGGTGAGGGGTCCGGCGATCGCACTGACGGCCCCGAGGCCGCAGGAGCGCCAGGCGCTACACCGACCGCCGATCCTCCGCCGCTGCCGCAGCGCCAGTTCAAGAGCCCCAGCCCGGCGCCTACTTGAAGGCCGGCGATGGCGTCTTCATCAAGCTTCCCTGGGCGTCGAGCTCCAGGGCGCCGGTCGAAGGAGAAACCTTTGACGAAGAGCTGCTCGCCTCCGTTGGGCTGATGCTGGTCGACGCGCCAAGCAGCAGCAGCGGCGAGTCTGAGGGGAGCAGTTGCTGCGGAAGCTTCTGTCGCTCTACCGCGCCCGACAAGCCAAGCTGGAATCGAAGCGCTTGTCGCTAAGGCGGAGCAGACATTGAGAAGCTGCTGGAGGAGCTCGGGGCCTCCATCAGAAGCTCTCCGGTCTTTGGCAGAGGAGCGGGAGCAAATCATTGAGGCGCTGCAAAGCCTTCATCCTCGAGAAGGCTGAGGTTGAAGAACAACAATGCTTGCCGCCGAGAGGCTGTCTCAAGAGGAAGGCGAAATGGCGCAGCTAAAGATCAATCTTGACAGCCATGAGGAGGAGCTTGCCGCGCGCGAGCAAACATTTGGCGGAGCCCTCAAGGAAGCAAAGGACGCCGCCGCAGCTGCCGAGGCCGCCAAGAAGGAGTTGGAGACGAAGGTGACGCAGCTGGAGGCCAATCTCAAGAAGAGCGGCGAGGAGCTTGCTGCACTCAAGCATGAGCGCGAGAAGGACGCCTACACTCTTGGCGAGCTGCAGGGCCGTCTCGCCGAGAGGAGCAAGGAGCTCAGCGCCGCCAAGGATTCCAACACGGATCTCGAGTTTAAGCTGACTACTTTGATGCAGACGCTGGACGGCGCCAAGGAGCGGGAGGTGGCCTTGTTGGAGAAGATCAAGACCGACGAGGCGCTGCTGGTGAGTGCTACTGCCGCCCAGAGCACCTTCAGAGAGAATGTGGAGCACTGGACCGAGGGTTTCGTGAATGTTGCCGCCACCGTCTACAGGGAGCTGGCGGAGCTGGGGATGGTGGATCTTGGATATTTCTCCGACGAGCACCTCCAACCCAGCGCCAAGCTCAGCTTGTTCTTCAAGGGCGTGGTGACGGCACTCCAGTGACTCCGGGAAGAGATCCCAAAGCAGCTGGCCGAAGAGTCGCGCCAGATCAGCGCGGGGGCTCTCCAAAAGGTGCTGATGAAGGTGGCTTTCCGCAATCCTGGCCTCAGCTTCACCAACGTCCTCAAGTCCTTGCCGCCGGATGCTGATGTGGAGGCGCTCAAGGCCCTTGTCGCACCCATTGTGGATAGGGTGAGCGGGATCAAGAGGGTTGATGGCGACCGCGTAGATTAGGCCGTCCATTTTATCTTTTTCTTGTCGCTGCTGGCCATGTTAGGAGAACAATCTATTAGAGCCGCGACAAGCTATCTTGTAATATATACTTTATTTCGGGTAGTAATTGCAATGTTATTTCCTTTACTTGATTCCTTCCTTTGTATGTTTTTGCCCTACGCTTTAAAGGAACTTGTCGGCGCAGGCACCTTTGTCATGAAGCGCCGAAAAGGGACGTCGGCAACTTCTTTGGCGGTGCCGCTCCGACAGCAACCTTGTCGCAACTAGTTGCAGCTCACTTAAGTTGTTGAGCGGACTCGAAACAAAGTAAGGGCGCAACTAGCTACGAGTTGGTTCCTCCGCGCATGTGTTTTCCATACAAAGCACGGTCATTCGAGGAAGATAACTTAAAATTTTAAAACTGATTGCTCAAACTTTGGCAACTTAGCTTTTTCGTCGGGCGGACCGAGCCCCTTTCGGTTCGGTGGGGCGGAGCTTCGACGAAGAGCAGATCGAGGCGGCTAACACGAGCAGTTTACCCAGCTTCGGAGCTCTCCGGAGAGATAATACTCCTACTGCTGCTTGTCTGATTGTATTGTGTTCTTGCTAGGGAGCGCTGAGAGCTACAAGACCTAGCGTGAGTATTCTCTGGTTTCGAATGAACCGAACCCCTTCTACGTTGCGCATGGGCCTCCTTTTATATGCTCAAGGGTCTCTGACTGTGGCAACGCAGACAAGGGCAAAACGTAAAAGGAGTCGTGGTTGGTACAACTACTTGTACAAGTGTATCATACCTAACCACGACGGCTGGGGACAAAGGCATTAAATGCCCGCCTAAGTCGACTAAACAGGCGAAAGGGACCGCCAGGTGCCACCGCCGCCACGATGGCAATCTTGTCGGCGCCGCCACCAGCGCTCCGCTGCCGCAAGACAAATTTCTTGCCACGCTGCTACCGAAAGGTCCCATGGCGACACGTTGGTGGATGAGCTGGAGTGGAGGAACGGAGTGGTAGTCTGCCGCGGCAAGCGCCTTGCCGCGGTTGTTGCCTTGTCGCGTCCGGAAGCTTGTCGCTCACGAGGCCTTCCCGGCAAGCTCCTCTTGCCGGGGCCGTGTCTTCTAGGTGCCTTGAGTGGCCTTCCCGGCAAGCTCCTCTTGCCGGGGCCGTGTCTTCTAGGTGCCTTGAGTGGCCTTCCCGGCAAGCTCCTCTTCCCGGGGCCTTGTCTCCTTGGCTTAAATACTTTGCTCTTGAATGGCTCCAAAGGAACCACGGAGGACCTTGGCGGTCACCTGGCAAGCCTTGTGCTGGGTGTCTGAACTGCCCAGGCACGAAGTTCGGGATACTAGGGTACCCCTACTCTAGTACACCGACACTTTCATATACTTTTTGGCAACTTTTTATATTATTTTTGGGACTAACATATTGATCCAGTGCCCAGTGCTAGTTCCTGTCTGTTGCATGTTTTATGTTTCGCAGAATATCCATATCAAACGGAATCCAAACGGGATAAAAACGGACGGAGCTTATTTTTGGAAAATATGGAAAATTCCAGAAGAAAAATCCACGTGAGACGGTGCCTGAGGTGGTCACGAGGCAGGGGGCGCGACCCTCCCCCCCGGGCGCGCCGCCTACCATCGTGAGCCCACCGTAAGGCGGTTTATGTTCTTCTTTTGCCGCAAGAAAGATAATATTCGGAAAAAAATCTGGGCGAAGGTTTCAGGCCAATCGGAGTTATGGATCTCCATATATACGCCAAACGGTGAAAGCAGTAACGTAATGTAACCCGTAAATGAGAGATAGATTCAATCTCGGAGGGGCTCTCGCCCTCCCAAGCCATGGGAGCCAAGGAGCAGGAGAAACCTCCTCCCATCTAGGGAGGAGGTCAAGGAAGAAGAAGAATAAGGGGGGCTCTCTCCCCCTTGCTTCCGGTGGCGCCGGAACTCCGCCGGGGCCATCATCATCACCACGATCTTCACCAACATCTCGATCACCTTCCCCCCTCTATCTACAGAGGTCCACTCTCCCGCAACCCGCTGTACCCTCTACTTGAACATGGTGCTTTATGCTTCATATTATTTTCTGATGATGTGTTGCCATCCTATGATGTCTGAGTAGATTTTCGTTGTCCTATCGGTGATTGATGAATTGCTATGATTGGTTTGAGTTGCATATTTTATTATTGGTGCTTTCCTATGGCGCCCTCCGTGTCGCGCAAGCGTGAGGGATCCCCGCTGTAGGGTTTGCAATATGTTCATGATTTGCTTATGGTGGGTGGCGTAAGTGACAGAAGCACATACCCGAGTAAGTAGGTTATTTACGTATGGGATAAAGGGGACGTGATACTTTAATGCTATGGTTGGGTTTTACCTTAATGAATCTTTAGTAGTTGCGGATGCTTGCTAGAGTTCCAATCATAAGTCATATGATCCAAGTAGAGAAAGTATGTTAGCTTATGCCTCTCCCTCAAATAGAATTGCAATAACGATTACTGGTCTAGTAACATAGTCAGTTGCCTAGGGACAATTCCACAACTCCTACCACCACTTTTCCACACTCGCCATATTTACTTTAGTTGTGTCTTTACCTTAACAGCCCCTAGTTTTTTTTTCGTGCTTTTTATTTTCTTGCTAGCCTTTCCGAAAACACCTACAAAGTACTTCTAGTTTCATACTTGTTCTAGGTAAAGCGAACGTCAAGCGTGCGTAGAGTTGTATCGGTGGTCGATAGAACTTGAGTGAATATTTGTTCTACCTTTAGCTCCTTGTTGGGTTCGAAACTCTTACTTATCGAAAACTGTTGCGATCCCCTATACTTGTGGGTTATCAAGACCTTTTTCTGGCGCGGTTGCCGGGGAGCCATAACGTGGGGTGAATATTCTCGTGTGTGCTTGTTTGCTTTATCACTAAGTAAATTTTATTTGCCGTTCTTAGTTGTTCTCTATCTTCAGTTATGGATATGGAACACGAAATACCAAAAAATTAGGTGTACTTGGCACTCATGGAGATGGGGAACCTCCTAAAACCCTCGATGCTGGTTATGTGAAAGATACTATGTACTACTTTAATAATCCTGAGAAAACCCCATTCAATTATGTAATGGGAGTAACGTTGGATCAACGTGAATACTTTAGGGATTATCGCTTGACACAAAAAGGGAAAGGGTTAATTATCCTTTTGCCCTTAGTGGCGTCCATCTGCTCAGTTTTGCCCTCAGATGCAAATTGTGCTAAGTTTTGCCCCTAGTCCGTGCGTACCGACTTGTTCTGTGAACTTTGGCGTCTCCGTCAGGCCAACGTTTTGACTCGGCCCTTACAGGTGGGACCAGGCGGCAGAGGCGGCCAATTTTATTCAGACCGTTGCACGCGTGGCTTGCGGGACCCAGTAGAGAGCCATTGAGCATAGAGCCGTTGCGGGTGTGCTATATAAGCGGGCGACAGCGGCGGTGACCACGGCGACAGAGAGCGGCGCTGACCACAGCGAGAGAGCGAGAGCACGACGGCGGTGGGAAGCTAGCTGTGGAGGGCGCGGCGGTGGGAAGCTAGCTGTGGAGGGCGCATCGGCGTTGAGATCCCATTCGGCTCCGAGCTCCATGTGTTCCGCAAGCTCCCGCGCCACCTCGCGGATGCAGAGCCAGGCGCGTGTGAAGATGCCTGTCCTCGTCTGTCCGCGGTGTCGGGCAAGCGTTGATCGGAGGGTTTCTCACACACCGAGGAACCAGAATCGTCCGTTCTACGTGTGCAGCGAGAATGGGGTAAGAATCGGGGCAATTGCACCATTTTCGTGGTCGGGATCTTTGACCAATCGGTTGATCTGTTCCGTGTTCATGCAGGTGACATGCTTCTTTCTTTGGGTCGATGCTCTGGCCAAGAATCTGATAAATGAACTGCAAGAAGAGCATGAAGAATGGTTGCGCATCCTGCCCCAAACCAAAGTGGCCGCAGCACGAGCTCCGGAAGAAGAGACGGAGGGCGAAGCACGCACTGACAGAGAGTCAGCTGTTGAGCTTAGGATGTTGAAGAAGAAGGTTAGGAAGCTTGAAGGTCAAGCACTACCAATACCCATTTGCAAATACTTTTGGGCATTTGTAGGTATGGTAATCGCACTGGTTGTAATGTTGAAAATGTATGGAAAGGCATGAATTATGGAGGAATTTGTAATCTTGAAATTGTATGAGAAATTCACCTAGTTTAAATGTTGGTCAAAGTTGTTTAAATGTTGAAAAAAAAAGAGAAGAAGTGACCAACATTTAAATATGTTGAAAAAAAGGAGAAGAAATGAGGAATTCAGAAACTTTTGATCAATGAAATGCAGCTAATGAATTATTCTAGAGCCAAACAATTAAGGTTAGAATTTTTTTAGAGCTGTTAAATATTTAATAGCAATTTAAGCAATCCAATTCAAATTAAAATACACCGTGATTTAAATTAAAGACCAAAATGTCATGGAAAATGTGCCTCAGCTCTGGTAGATGTTTACACCTAGTGCCAAAATAAATGAATATTTTTTAAGGGCATTACATTGAGTAAAAACTAATTTGTCTAAAAAATGAAGGGTGGAAAATGCACAAATTGTTGCGGCTGGGGACTCGAACCCAAGATCGCGTGGGTTTGTGGTGTTTAGGGCTGCGCTGGTAACCGCTAGGACAGATGGCAAGAGTTTGACATGGATAGGGAAGGAATGTATACATAGTGAGACTGTGAAATTTGTCAAAAAAAAATTAGTGAGACCGTGAATGTTTGCACACGCGCGAGAGTGGTTTCCCTTTGTTTTGCACTAAAATTTTGGAGGGTTGGAAGGTTGAAAACATATGTTTGCACTGCCCCGTGGTTTTGGTTAGAGTGACACTTGATTTAGTGTTAGAGTGGCACTTGGTTTAGGATTTAAACGGAATAAATTTGCATGTTAGTTCATGACTTAATTTTTTTGAATAAAACGGAGGGCTTCTCACCCCCTCCGATTTTCATTAATGAAAACCACAAGTTCTCGAGCTTCATGACTTGGTTTAGGGAAGAAATTATATGCTTGGGCACGGACATTTTTTATATCACATAATAAACCCTAATAAATAACTTAGATAAGATGCAACACAAGTACCATTACAATAAGGGTTCAAAGTTCCATTACAATAACTTAGATAAGCGGCCAAAGTTCACGGACAGTTCACGGACACATGACGA
Source organism: Aegilops longissima (assembly GCA_021605205.1). NCBI lineage: Eukaryota > Viridiplantae > Streptophyta > Magnoliopsida > Poales > Poaceae > Aegilops > Aegilops longissima. The sequence goes on from CM038677.1 coordinate 707,044,425, forward strand.
AACATGACACGACATGACACGACATAGAAAAGCAACAAATAAGAAACGAAATAGTCTTCATCTTGATCTCCTCCTTCCACTTTTGGCTGCAGCCTCAACAACACCGCTCAGTAGCGACCTGACCCAAAATCGGTCAAATCTACGTGGTTCCGTACCATCCCAAGATCATTTGGTACTCACAAGACATCGATAAAGTAATCAAAGTTCAATCACACCTGAATATCATTACACGATTCTCATATAGAGTCTTTATTACAAGGGAATAAATTCGGCTCAAGGCCAACTCATGAGAAATAAACTAAAAACACTGCGGAAGCGTCGAAGTAAAGCGAGTCCATCCGACTCCAAAGGGCAATCGCCAAGCGCGGAGCGTAGCCTCACTCCTGATCGGAATATACCTCTGCAACATAAGATGTTGCAGCCATGTAGGTCAGCTTTTGGAATAAGCTGGCAAGTCATGAAGAATAACAATAATAAAGTTACTAACACTATATGCATTTTGGCGGTGGAGCTCTAAGTTTCATCATTTTGCGAAAAGCCAATTTTTTTCCTACTACAGTGGACTTGCTTGCAAATTACTACAATTGTTGGTAGTTATTGAGATGGTTCCGCCAACCAATATCTCATTCCCAAATTATTAAGTCATAAACCCCTCAAATTAATTCATTAGTTTTAGTGTTGAGATATCCGAATACTTCCAAGTTCCAGAGGCTCAAAATGTCCGTAACCGGGGACACGGCTAATCGATTAGATCTTTAACTCTGCAGAGGTTTGCGACTTTCCCGCAAGAATCATTCCCTCCTTTAAAGTCTTCGCACTTCATGGTGTTTGAAGACGGACCAATGAAACAGGTCTTCCAAAGAGTTCTTACGCTACTGCGGTACCCATCCAATCCTACCGTTCTTCTACATCTCGTAGTACCGCCTAGCAGCGTCACTACTAGGGTCAACCCAGCCAGAGCCCATAATGGCTTGCGGCTGCACTGTAAGCTTCCGGTCATGGGGCATCCATCCTTCTCTTCGTGGCTGGGTGGAGCTTTCGCAAGATGTCATGGCACTTCTCCATGCATCCCGCCAACCACTGGGTTCTCGTGGTGCCCGTCAACCATCCTCCACCCAGTAGTGATTTTTCAAGTCCATCTTGATCATTGTAGTTCATGGGGTTGTCATCATCATTGACTCTCACATCTTGCTTATGAATTTCACTCAACCAAAACCCATCTACGAGCATAGCAAAGTAAACTACTTAAATCCGGGGTCATGGTAACAAGGGATTGGTTCATCCTACCACATGATACTACTCAAGTTTAATGACTTCAAAATTTCACTACTGCATGCATGGTGGGGTGGTGACAATTCTAATGCACAAAAACATAGGTATAGAAATAACATGATCAAAACTTGCCTTGCTGATGATCCTCGTAAGCTAAAGATTCGTAGTAGCAAGCTTCGCACTCCGGAAACTCTACCGAGACAAACAAAATCACAATAAGCACATAGCAATGGGATAACATAACACAATAGCATAACAAGAGTAACATAGCACATCAAAACAACCAAATCAAAATCCAAGGAAAAACTCAAAGAAAACCACTTCAAAGTTTTTTCCTACTTCAAACAATAACTAAAAGTAGTTTTATATAATAAAATTTTTCTAACATAACCTAGTCATGGTTTTAGGTTAACTAAACAGAAAGGATTTCATTAATCAACTAGGAGCAAAAAGAATTAATTTAAAACCTATTATAAAACTCCTATTAGGCCTAAATCAAATTTCTATTAAGAAAATAAATTAAAACTTTTATTAATTATAAATAAAAGTTCATCTATTAGAGTGACAGAAACTATCCTAGAATAATCAATCACAAGTTAAAAATAAATTTATTTACTAATTAAAATATTAGGAAAACAGTAGCTAGTCAATTAATTAGAATTAACAAGTTTCTTCTTAAAATTATTTTTTATTAATCCTAAAATACCCAAATTAATTTCTATGGTTTGGCAATTCCAAAATAAAGTTGGGACAAAAAGAATCATCCAAAAATAATTTTTCTAACTCAAGTTATAGCAGATTTACTATTCTGGCTAAAACTAAAATAAATCAATTTTAGTTAATTTTAACATAGCTAAATATATATTCTACAGAAACTACATAAAATTTGAAAACCAACAAAAAAAGAATCACCTAAAAATATTAAACAGAATAAAAGATATGAATTTTTCAAAACAGAAACTATTCTGCTAAAACAGAAAATGAAATTAAAAAGAAAAAGGCCTAATGGGCCTAATCTGTGCACAGGGCGTAATATAAACAAAAAGGGCCTCGGGTTAAACTAAAACGAACCGGGCTAAAAATAAGAACCTAACTAATACTAAACCGGAAAGAACCGGGCCGGTTTTCTAATAAAAACTTACCCCTTCGGGGGTTCTAATCCTAGCCGTCCATTGGGATCGGACGAGGGAGGAGGTGTCCGACGACGTACCGGAGTCCGGCGGCGGCGGTGACGGCGGCGAGAGTGCGGCGAGGGTTCCGGGCGTCGGGGAGGTCGGGGGAGTAGCCTGGGAGATGCGGGGGAGCTCGTGGAGGGGTTCGGTGGAGTCGGGGGTGGTCGGGGATGACTAGGGCGGCGACGGCGGCGAGTATGGCGGCGGCGGAGCCTCGGGTCTCCGGTGAGCTCGAACGAGAGGGAGGAGGGGGTCCGGCGAGGTCTAGGAGGGGGGGAATGGGGTGCGGAGGCTCGGCTTTTATAGCCGGGGGCCTGCCCTGCTTGGGGCGATCGAGGCGATCGGGATCCGGATCCGGGATCCGCGATCCCATGGCGGCGACGTGGCGTGGGGCGGGGTAGGCGATGGGGGCGGGGCCCTGGTCGATGAGGGAGAGAGAGGCGAGGCGGCGGGCGGCGGCTCGTAGTCGATTCGGGCGGTGAGGAGGTCGAGCCGGTTGGCTGGCCTCATTGGGCTAGCCTCTGGGCCGCTCATTTGGGCAGTGGGTGAGGGGTGTGCTGGCTGGGCAGGGGACTGCCTGGCGCTGGGTGGTTTTTTCTTTTTTGAAATTTATTTTTTTAAAATAAAACTAAACAGAGTATATCTAATAAAATATAAATATTTTATATAGGGTATATATATACCAAAATGATCAGGGGAATATTCCCTTTCATTTGAACATTTTTCCAAAGGCAAAATCCAAACTTTATAAAAATCCATTTTTTTCAAATTCAAATAAAATTCAGATTTGAATCCAAATCTTTTGGCAATGTTTTCATCTGATATTTTTGGAGTGTCATGTTTGCTCCTCTCATACTTTTGATCAAGTATTTATCAGGCTTAGTTTTTGAAATGTTTCCCACTTGCCAAAGTTTGAAATTCAAATTCAAAACTCAAAATTCTCTGAAACTTCAAATGGCATTCAAATTCAAACAAGATGCATAGGATGCTTAACTATAATTGTAAAACATTCCAAATTAGGAAATTTGGGATGTTACAAACCTACCACCTTAAGATGAATCTAGCCCTCGAGATTCGGGTTGGCTAACAAATAGGTGCGGTGGTCTCAAGAAGGTCTTCTTGGCGCTCCCTGTGTGGCTTCTTCCTCGGTGTGGTGACTCCACAGCACCTTGCAAAATTTGATGACCTTGCTGCGGGTGACTCTGCTTGCGATGTCGAGAATTGGACGGGTTTCTCCTTGTAAGTCAGATCACCTTTGTCAAGCTGTATGGCCTCTAGGGGTACTGTGTCTCTCAACGGAACATCGGCCATGTCGGCATGACACTTCTTTAGCTGAGAAACATGGAAGACATCATGAACTCCGGACAATCCATCCGGCAATTCCAACTTGTATGCAACCTCTCCACGACGTTCGAGGATTTTGTAGGGGCCAATGAATCGGGGTGCTAACTTCCCTTTGACACCAAACCTCTTGATTCCACGAAGTGGAGACACACGAAGATATGCTCGGTCTCCCACTTCGTAAGTCACTTCCTTGCGCTTACTGTCGGTTAAACTCTTCTGTCTTGACTGTGCTATCTTGAGTCTGTCTCGAATCAGCTTGACTTTCTCTTCGGAATCCTTGATAAGATCGGAACCGAAAAATGATCGATCTCCAACATTATCCCACAGCAATGGTGTTCTGCACCTCCTTCCGTATAGAGCTTCGAAAGGGGCCATCTTCAAACGGGATTGATAACTGTTGTTGTACGAGAACTCTGCGTAGGGCAAATTATCATCCCAGCTAGACCCATAGTCTAGCACACAAGCTCTCAACATGTCCTCCAGAATCTGGTTGACTCTCTCGGTCTGTCCATCTGTCTGCGGATGAAAAGCTGTACTGAATTCCAGCCTAGTACCCAAAGTTTCATGCAACTGCTTCCAAAACTTTGAGGTAAACTATGTTCCTCTATCTGACACGATTTTCCTCGGAACTCCATGCAGACATACGATCCTGGTCATGTATATCTTGGCCAACTTAGCACTGGTATAGGTAGTCTTCACGGAATGAAGTGAGCTACCTTAGTCAAACGATCAACCACTACCGGATAGAATCATAACCTGAGCGGGTCTGGGTAATCCTGTGATGAAATCCATACCAAGTTTCTCCCATTTCCAATCGGGAATCGGCAAAGGTTGAAGTAACCCTGCTGGCTTCTGATGTTCTGCCTTTACACATTGACAAACATCGCATACAGCTACGTACTCGGCAATATCCTTCTTCATACCTGTCCACCAGAAACTTTGTTTCAAATCCAGGTACATCTTGGTGTTGCCGGGGTGAATCGAGTACGGTGAATCATGAGCTTCCTGAAGAATTAACTTCCTGAGTTCGGGATCATTGGGCACATAAATACGATCCTCGAACCAAATAGTTCCGTGCTCATCCTTACGGAATCCTTTAGCTTTTCCTTCATCCATCTTTTGCTTTATCTCATCAATTTCCTTGTCCGACTTACGGGCTTCACGAATCCTTTCGGCCAAAGTGGACTGTACTTCAGAGTTGCAATAAATCCTCTGGAACTATCTCGATCGGAGATCTCGAGGTCATCGACTAACTCTGGGTAATCCTCCTGCTGTAAGAGTATTCACATAACTCTTACGGCTCAAAGCATCTGCTACAACATTAGCTTTACCGGGTGGTAATGCAATCTCATGTCATAGTCCTTTATCAATTCTAGCCATCTCCTCTGCTCGAGGTTCAATTCCTTCTGCGTGAAAATATACTTCAAGCTCTTGTGATCTGTGTAGACATCACAACGATTTCCGTGAGGAAATGTCTCAGTCTTGAGTGCATGCACTACGGCTGCTAACTCCAAATCATGTGTGGCATAATTCATCTCATGAGGTCGTAGCTGTGCGGAGGCATAAGCTACAACTTTTCCTTCCTGCATCAAGTACTCCTCCGAGTCCTTGACGAGAAGCGTCTAATAAACCTGGTATTCCTTGTGTATGTCCGACAAAATCAACACTGGGCTGTGACCAACCGTTTCTTCAATTCCTGAAAACTGGCTTCACATTCCTCGGTCCAAACATACTTGGCTTCCTTCTTCAACAGCTCAGTCATGGGCTTGGCAATCTTCGAGAAGTTCTCAATGAACCTCCGATAATATCCTGCGAGTCCAAGAAAGCTGCGGATCTCCTTGATCGAGGTGGGTGGCCGCCAATCGGTGATGATTCAACCTTGGCGGGATCAACTGCTATTCCTTCTCCTGAAATAACATGTCCGAGGAATCCAACTTCCTTCAACCAAAATTCACATTTGCTGAACTTGGCATACAACTGATGTTCTCGAAGTTTCTCCGAACTAGGCGCAAATGTTCCTTATGCTCTTCCTCGCTCTTGAGAAAATCAGTATATCATCGATGAACACCACGACAAACTTGTCCAGATATTCCATAAACACCTTGTTCATCAAATTCATGAAGTATGCAGGAGCATTAGTCAATCCAAATGACATGACGGTATACTCATATAAACCATACCTGGTAGTGAATGCTGTTCTGGGTATATCCTTTTCACGGATTTTCAACTGATGATACCCTGATCGAAGATCGATCTTAGAGAATACCTTGGCTCCAACTAGCTGATCAAACAGATCATTAATCATCGGCATAGGGTACTTGTTCTTGATGGTTACTTCGTTCAATGCATGATAATCCACAACCATCCTCAAGCTTCCATCCTTCTTCTCTACCAAAAGAACTGGGGCTCCCCAAGGTGATGAGCTTGGACGAATATATCCTTTCTCCAATAACTCATTAATTTGATCCTTGATCTCTTTCAACTCATTCGGTGGCATCCGATAAGGTCTCTTGGATATTGGGGCTGTCTTGGGCAATAGCTCAATCAGAAATTCAATGTCCTGTCCGGTGGCATTCTGGTAATTCCTCCGGAAACACATCGGGAAAATCTTGCACTACTGGCACTTCCTCCTGAACAACTCCCGTGAGGGAATGCACCTGATTCTTCATCTGGCTGTGCCTTGCTACATACTTGATCCTCTTCTGCTCCGGGGTGGTGAGCAGAATAGACTTCTTGAGCACGATCTATGTTCCTTCAAACTTTGTCAACCAATCCATGCCTAGGATTACATCCAAGGTGCGGGTTTCCAACACTATGAGGTCTCAAGGGAAATTTATGGTTCCCAATGTTGAGGGTTGCATGACAGCCTCACGCCGCCATCATTTCTCCTCCTACGGAACTGATGCGAAGGGGGCTTCTAAGGGTTTTAGTGGGTAACCCGTACTTTTCCACAACTACCCTTGATATGAATGAATGCGTTGCACCAGAATCAAATAGTACCAAAACTGAACGTGAATTCAATAAAAACTTACCAACCACGATTTACGGCTGATCATAGGCGTCCTCCACGTCGATGTGGTTCACCCGAGCACGAGGGAGCGGATTGGGTTCTTATTTGAGCCTCCATTGCCATTTCCATTCCTCTGCTTGGCCTCCGGGCTGTCGATGGCATAGTGCCTGTCTTCGGCACTTGAAGCGGTGATGTGGCTCAGATCCTTGAGCCGAGGCGTAACGATCTTGATTGCCATTATCGTTGCCATTGCCATTGCCATGGCCTGACTTGTTGTCTGGCTGCGGTTGTTCCCATTTCCTCCATGGTTATGACCTCCATGGTTATGATGGGTGTGCCCTCCGAGTATGGTGCATAGCGGGGCTTCTGATGAGCTCCCGAGTTGTGCTTCCCCTGGCTGTACTTCCGCTTGCGGCTTTCGATCTGCTGCTGTTTGCCTTCAAGTATGGTGGCCTTGTCTACCAGCTCCTGGTAGTTGTTGAAAGTAGCCACAATAAGCTGCATACTCAGCTCGTCATTGAGTCCCTCAAGGAACTTCTCCTGCTTGGCGACATCTGTGGCCACATCATCAGGGGCATAGCGTGCGAGCTTGCTGAATTCATCCACGTACTGTGCCACAGTACGGTTCCCCTGGCGTAAGTTGCGGAACTCACGCTTCTTCAGACTCATGGCTCCAGCTGAGACATGAGCGGTGCGGAAGGCCTGCTGGAATTGATCCCATGTAATGGCACCAATGGGATAGGTGGCGGTGTAGTTCTCCCACCAAGAAGCTGCAGGTCCATCAAGGCGATCTGTGACAAAGCGCACCTTCTCAGCATCAGTGCATCCCACAGTGATTAGCTCTCTTCCGACTTTGCGGAGCCAATCATCAGCCACAATCGGCTCAGTGCTACTAGAGAACACTGGCGGATTCAGTCTCAGAAATCGAGTCAAGTTGTCCACAGGGGGTGGTGGTGGTGGATTGTTGGCGTTGTTGTTCTGATTCTGGATAAGGAGCTGCATAAGAGCATTCTGCTGCTGGAGCAGCTGGGTGAGCTCCGGCGGGAAACCAGTGTCACGTCTCGGAGGCATCTGGTGTTTTGGAGTGGATGAGAAAATTAGAATAGAACAATGGTCTATGAGAAATAACACTACCCATATGAATGCACAATCAAAACACACCAATCATTTATTTATACCACTCAAACATGGTTCAAACTCGATTACAAAAGCTCATGACTAATCGAAGTATCGGCCTAACTGATCGACGAAAAGTAAAAGATAACATGGGGGTCGACTAAAAGTCTTCATCAGTGGCGCCTCCTCTTGTGGCTTCCTTGGTGGTACTCCTTCATAATCCTGATCATTGCTCACGAGGGTCCTTCATCTCCACTCGGATAAAGGTCCTCTCCCAAGTCCATCTTTTCCTCTATCGCGGCAAGCTTCATCTTGATTCGTCGATTGTCTCCATGAAGTCCGCGACTTCTTCCTCATAGTTAAGGAAGTCTGCGCGTGCCTCCTCCTCCAGTTCCAGTTCACGGAACAAAAGCTTCCGTGTGTCTTGAGTTACGGCGAGTCGAATCTCCGTTTCACGAGAAGACACTCCAAGTCTGGATGTAAGAGAGTGGAGTCGTCCTCAGCAGTACGGATGATATCTCCATTCCTTGACCTGCGAGAAACCATGGCGAGTCTCGAGGATCGAGCTCGGCTCTGTACTCCTCTCGGAGATGTCCAAGTGCTCGATAGATCGCCACGTCCCTTCCGATGATCCAGTTGAACTCGGTGAACTCAAAGTCAATCGGCTCCGTGTGTCCTCCGAAGGTTCTCCCTGGGATATGCACTTCAATCCTGTAGCGGGTGTCCGTCGGAAGTGCATTGGTTGGCTTCCCGGTGATCGAGGGTAGAGCGATCTTCAGCTGCTTCACTATCTGGACCAGCTTTCTTCCGAAGGGCATCGTCTCATCGGGCTGGCAAAACTCCGGTAGCAAAACTGGGGTGAACTCGACGGCCATCTAGAATGTTGAAAATCGGAGAGGAGTTAGAATTGAACAGAGGAGGATTTACGGAATGATAAGGATAAAAGTAAATGGTCTCTTCCTATGGCTTTCCGATCCTAGGGGTTACGATCCTACGGTCAGCGTGTGCTCTGATACCATCTCTGTAGCGACCTGACCCAAAATCGGTCAAATCTACGTATGCATACCATCCCAAGATCATCTTTGGTACTCACAATTACATCGATAAAGTAATCAAAGTTCAATCACACCTGAATATCATTACACGATTCTCATATAGAGTCTTTATTACAAGGGAATAAATTGGCTCAAGGCCAACTCATGAGAAATAAACTAAAAACACTGGAAGCGTCAAGTAAAGCGAGTCCATCCGACTCAAAGGGCAATCGCCAAGCGCGGAGCGTAGCCTCACTCCCGATCGGAATATACCCGCAACATAAGGCGTTGCAGCCATGTAGGTCAGCTTTTGGAATAAGTGGCAAGTCATGAAGAATAACAATAATAAAGTTACTAACACTATATGCATTGTGGCGGTGGAGCTCTAAGTTTCATCATTTTGCGAAAAGCCAATTTTTTTCCTACTACAGTGGACTTGCTTGCAAATTACTACAATTGTTGGTAGTTATTGAGATGGTTCCTCCAACCAATATCTCATTCCCAAATTATTAAGTCATAAACCCCTCAAATTAATTCATTAGTTTTAGTGTTGAGATATCCGAATACTTCCAAGTTCCAGAGGCTCAAAATGTCCGTGAATCGGGACACGGCTAATCGATTAGATCTTTAACTCTGCAGAGGTTTTGACTTTCCCGCAAGAATCATTCCCTCCTTTAAAGTCTTCGCACTTCATGGTGTTTGAAGGCGGACCAATAAACAGGGTCTTCCAAAGAGTTCTTACAGCTACTTGCGGTACCCATCCAATCCTACCGTTCTTCTACATCTCGTAGTACCGTCCAGCCAGCGTCACTACTAGGGTCAACCCAGCCAGAGCCCATAATGGCTTGCGGCTGCACAGGTAAGCTTCCGGTCATGGGGCATCCATCCTTCTCTTCGTGGCTGGGTGGAGCTTTCCGCAAGATGTCATGGCACTTCTCAAAGTTTTTCCTACTTCAAACAATAACTAAAAGTAGTTTTATATAATAAAATTTTTCTAACATAACCTAATCATGGTTTTAGGTTAACTAAACAGAAAGGATTTCATTAATCAACTAGGAGCAAAAAGAATTAATTTAAAACCTATTATAAAACTCCTATTAGGCCTAAATCAAATTTCTATTAAGAAAAATAAATTAAAACTTTTATTAATTATAAATAAAATTTCATCTATTAGAGTGACAGAAACTATCCTAGAATAATCAATCACAAGTTAAAATAAATTTATTTACTAATTAAAATATTAGGAAAACAGTAGCTAGTCAATTAATTAGAATTAACAAGTTTCTGCTTAAAACTATTTTTTATTAATACTAAAATACCCAAATTAATTTCTATGGTTTGGCAATGCCAAAATAAAGTTGGGACAAAATAATCATTAAAAATAATTTTTCTAACTCAAGTTATAGCAGATTTACTATTCTGGCTAAAACTAAAATAAATCAATTTTATTTAATTTTAACATAGCTAAATATATATTCTACAGAAACTACATAAAATTTTCAAACCAACAAAGAAAGAATCACCTAAAAATATTAAACAGAGTCAAAGATATGAATTTTTCAAAACAGAAACTATTCTGCTAAAACAGAAAATGAAATTAAAAAGAAAAAGGCCTAATGGGCCTAATCTGTGCACAGGGCGTAATATAAACAAAAAGGGCCTCGGGTTAAACTAAAACGAACCGGGCTAAAAATAAAAACCTAACTAATACTAAACCGGAAAGAACCGGGCCGGTTTTCTAATAAAAACTTACCCCTTCGGGGGTTCTAATCCTAGCCGTCCATTGGGATCGGACGAGGGAGGAGGTGTCCGTGACGCATCGGAGTCCCGGCGGCGGCAACAGCGGAAGAGGCGGCGAGGTTCAGGCGTCGGGAGGTCGGGAGTAGCTGGGAGATTGGGGAGCTCGGGGAGGGTTCGGTGGAGTCGGGGTGGTCGGGATGACTAGGGCGGCGACGGCGGCGTAGTATGGCGGCGGAGCCTCGGGTCTCAGTGAGCTCGAGCGAGAGGAGGAGGGGTCCGCGAGGTCTAGGGGGGAATGGGGTGCGGAGGCTCGGCTTTTATAGCCGGGGGCTCGTCCTGCCGGGGGTGATCGGGCGTCGGGATCCGGATCCCGGGATCCGCGATCTGGCGGCGACGGCGTGGCGTGGGGCGAGGTAGAGCGATGGGGCGGGCCCACAGTCGATGAGAGGTAGAGAGGCGAGGCGAGCGGGCGGCCGGCTCGTGGTCGATCGGCACGGGAGGTCGGGCGGTTGGTTTGGCCTCACTGGGCAGCCTCTGGGCCTTCAGTGGGCAGGCTGGTGAGGTCTTGTTGGCTGGGCGAGGGGCTGGCTGGCGCTGGGTGGGTTTTTCTTTTTGAAATTTATTTTTTAAAATAAAACTAAAGAGAGTATATCTAATAAAATATAAATATTTTATATAGGGTATATATATACCAAAATGATCAGAATATTCCTTTCATTTGAACATTTTTCCAAAGGCAAAATCCATACTTTATAAAAATCCATTTTTTCATATTCAAATAAAATTCAGATTTGAATCCAAATCTTTTGGCAATGTTTTCCTCTGATATTTTTGGAGTGTCATGTTTGCTCCTCTCATACTTTTGATCAAGTATTTATCAGGCTTAGTTTTTGAAATGTTTCCCACTTGCCAAAGTTTGAAATTCAAATTCAAAACTCAAAATTCTCTGAAACTTCAAATGGCATTCAAATTCAAACAAGATGCATAGGATGCTTAACTATAATTGTAAAACATTCCAAATTAGGAAATTTGGGATGTTACACCGTCTTCATCTTCACACCTCCTCCTCGTCGTTGTAGGGAAGTGAGTGCATCTCGGCTGGAGTGGGGAAGATGTTCTCGTAGTTCGTGTAGATGTTGTAGACGGTGAAGAAGATGGCCTCGCAGCCACACCAAAAGACTTGGCCGAGGAGATCGCGCGCGTCAAACGGGTTGGTGAAGGTGACCATGAGCAGTAGGAGGATGCCGCCGCGGTCACGAACCTCGCTGAGGGTGAACATCCTCGGTGAGCCCTGTGGGAGGTGGGCTTAGTCGGCTCTGAGGAAGGCGCAGGTGAGTTCGACGGAACCCCTCCACCTTAAAAAATCCCACACGCGGAGCTCCCTCTCCAGGAGCACGCCCGGTGGGTAGCGCAGCTCCGGCACGACAGGCGGACGACTGAAGGTCGGCCCGTTGAACTGCATGGTCTCGCTTGGGGAGGACTCGGTCGATTGGGTGTTTGAAGTTGGAGAGAATGGATCGGATATGGCTTATGGGTGGGAGATGAAGATATGCACCCCATTTATAGGCCTGTGGGTGGGAGAGGAAGAGAAAAGGATGAGAACGGTGCGTGTGTGAATCCGAACGCGTGTGTGTATCCGTTACGCTTTGCACTGTTATATTTTTGCACAAAAACGATGCATGCATGGGGCGCGTGCGTGCATTTGAATCACTGCATAGCTCTTTGACCGGATGGTGCATCTGACTCGTTGAACCACCTAGCTGGCCTCGCTAGCCTAGCGCGCCTAGCACGCCTCGCTCGCCTCGCTCTCCTCGCTTGCATGCATGCACGTCGCAGCCTCCCGCGCATGCAAACCCACGTCACAGCCTATGCACGTCGCCGCCTCCCATGCATGCATGCAAGGCTTGGAAAGGCTGAGACGGGCTATTTATCATGGTCTCGAGGCCGGACAACGAGACGGCCCAACGGTCCATCCAGCGTGCCCGATATTTGTTAAAAAAAGAATCTCCCACCAATCAGATTGCATCTCATGGATCGCCCCCTCCTCCCCATGATTCCTTCTAGAAGGGTTAGATCGACGGCCCTTGTTCGATGCTAGGGTTAGATGAACGGTCCTGGTTCAGCACTAGGGTTAGCGGGGTTTGGGAGGGGTTTGGAGCAGTCAAAGCTATGTTTGACAAGATTTCAAATGAGCATAATAAATTAAATAAAAATCAGAAAAATAAAAAACCTGCGCACATAGTCTTCTTATGTCATATACTAACGATTTAAGTTGATAAACAAGGTTTACATACATTTAAACGATAAGTCCATGTCTGTTGTATGGTATCTCGAGTATCTCAAACTCTTTTGTATGAAGTGAAGAGAAGTGTTTTGGGGAAATAAAATGAAAATTTTAAAAAAACTCACCACAGCTTCATTTTAGAGTGACTAAGAAGGATCTAGGCTTAGTTTTTCATTTTGATGTTTTACACTTGTTTAAATCTTGGTCAAAGTTAAGTTTGACCAGAATTCAAATGAGCAAATAAATTTAAAAAAAAAATCAAAAAATGGAAAAACCAGCGCACATAGTCTTCTTACGTCATATATTAACGATTTAAGTTGATAAACAAGGTTTACATACATTTAAACGATAAATTCATGTGTATTGTATGATATCTCGAGTATCTCAAACTCTTTTGTTTGAAGTGAAGAGAAGTGTTTTGGGGAAATAAACATGAAAATTTCAAAAAACTCACCGCAACTTCATTTTAGAGTGACTAAGAAGGATCTAGGCTTAGTTTTTCATTTTGATGTTCTACACTTGTTTAAATCTTGGTCAAAGTTAAGTTTGACCAGAATTCAAATGAGCAAAACAAATTTAAAAAAATCAAAAAATGGAAAAACCAACGCACATAGTCCGTATATATAGAATATATGTTTAGGAAAGTTATTTTGCTGATTTAGACAAGGTCGAAAAAAACCTTGCTTAGAAATGAGGCCGTTTACCCTACCTTTGGACCCCTCATTTTAGCACATTTTTCATGAAAATTTCCGAAACCTCACCACAGCTTCATTTTTGATTGACTAAGAAGGATCCAGGCTTAGTTCTTCATTTTGATGTTTTAGACTTGTTTAAATCTTGGTCAAAGTTAGGTTGGACCAGAATTCAAATGAGCAAACAAAATTCAAAAAAATCAAAAAAAGGAAAAACCATGTGCTCATTCAAACATCATCCAACAGATTTAAACATCATGTCAAGCATAGTTCTAACATAGGTCCAATATCATCCAACAGAAATACAACATTATTCATAATGTTTCATAATTATTCACATATAGCGTTAAGGCTTACATGCATTCCTTGAGCTTCTTGCCATCACTTTGCTCCTCGTGCACCTTGTACTCATTGCTTCTTCTCTTCTCCTCTTGGTTGTTGGTACCTTGTGCGTCTTCTTCAAACCTATCATAGAGCTGTGCAAAACATAAAGGGTAATGAGATCATGTCAAGTGACCCATAAATGTACAGTAGTATTTGACCCTTGCAAGATTTTCATACCTAGCAGAACTCACAACAACAGAAGGTTGGTCACCATTTGTAGCCTCACTTGGATCATCATTTGGAGCCTCACTTGGATCACCATGATCATCATTTGGAGCCTCACTTGGATCACCATGATCATCATTTGGAGCCTCACTTGGATCACCATGATCACTATTTGGAGCCTCACTTGGGTCAGCATGATCACTATTTGGAGCCTCACTTGGATCATCATCAAAATCATGCGGCTGTTGACCATCATCATTTCGAACCTCGTCAAAATCCTTATCTGATGCAACCGGCTGCTGTCCATCATTTTCATCATCTGTTGAGGCAACCGGCTGCTGACCAACATTTTCATCGAAGCCTTCATCGAAACTCTCTCCGAACGCTGGATCTATTGTGTTATCACAATACTTACCGAAATGACCAGACCCACCACATCTTGTGCACTTACGCTTCCTCGCTCCAAGTCCAACTCCTTCGCTGCGAGGTCTGATTCGACTCTTCCTTGGTCTACCTGCTGCTCTCTTCAGAACTGGAGCGCAAAGCTTGAATCCAGGGTCCACCATGTCCCATTGTTGTTTTCCCTCCATAGCAGGCAAGGCATAAGCATATGTGGCTTTGAACCTTGCAACAGAGTAGTAATCATGCACATACTGCTGAATGTTCCCTGCTGGACCTGGGAGAGAAGTGATGAAAAACAAGGCATGAATGCATGGCAACCCAGTTATCTGCCATTGCCTACAACTGCAAGTTCTAGCTTCTAAATCCACTGGATATCTCCATTCCCTCTTCTCTTTATCCAAATATGATATCTCTGCTGTGGTACCCGAGCAAAGAGTCATGTTCATTTCCAAGCCTGTTGTTTTCTGCATCAGTTCATTCATCACGGCAGGGATGATAATGTGGCCCATGAATTTTGCCTCGACTATTCCTGCACGATAATGAAATTTCTGCATGTAGTCTATCCTTATCCTGTCCATCAAATCCACCACATAATGACCCTTTAGTTTCCGGATCGTTGAGTTGAAAGACTCTGCTAGATTATTGTGCACATAGTCAACTTTGCTCAGTTCACTGAATTGGCTTCTGGCCCATAACTTGGAGTGGTGTGTTTCCAAGTATTCTTTTACTTTGGGATTCATGTATAACTGCCTCAAGTGGTAGTTTTGCTTCTTCACACTGCAAGTCAAAGATGCTGGCCATAAATTGTCGGTATACACCTTTCCTTTGAATTTCTTCATGAAATTTGCAGCAAGGTGACGCATGCGTTCCCTATGCTCTACTCCAGGGAACACATTGTCCACGGCCACACTAAACCTTTGCAGGCATCTGTATGAATGACCAACCCATTGGGATGTGCAATAGCCCGGCACAGATTATGCAAAAACCAAGTCCAGCTCTCCTCAGACTCTGTCTCCAACACACCGTAGGCAACTACAAATACAAAACTGTGTGCATCAACTGCACAAGCTGCTACTAACTGTCCTTTAAACCTGCCTGTGAGAAAAGTGGCATCAATAGCCAAATAAGGCCTGCAACCTGCCAAATAACCCCGGCGACAAGCCTCAAAGCAGACAAAAACCCTCCTAAAGCATTCCTTGGTCTTTGTCACTCCCCTGAATGTGTACTCCACGGTGTGGTGATCAATATCTACAATACTACCTGGGATTGTCCTCTCCACTTCACCTTTGAATGAATACAACAATTGAAAATTTTCCTGCCAGTTACCATAAATAGAATCCATAGCATGTTGTTTACCATTGAACAACCTCATGTATGGTAAATCTATCTTCAATTTATCTTTGATGTTCTTCTGCAATTCCTTTGGACCCACTTGCTGGTTTTCTTTCACCCACTTCTTTACTTCTTCTGCCACCCATCTTGACTTGGCTCTACTGATTGTATCCTTCCTAAGGGTTGATTCCTGGCATGTGTGCTTAAATGGGTTCACTTTGACCTGAACATTAGTGCTATTTCGCATTTTAGATTTGAGAAGTCTCCATGGACAACCCTCAGTCGGACAGTGCACTTTGTAACGTACTTGATCGCTCTTGTCAACTTTGAAAGTACGTTCTACCTTGATGCAGTATGTCACAAGTGCATTTCTACACTCATTCATGGATGCAAAAACTGTACCTTCTTCCAAATGAGGGTTCAAAGGGTCCCATTCAACAGCTGCAAGGTCTTCGTCCTCACCCACCGCGTCATCATCCATACGGACTGCATTGTGAGCCTCATCTTGGTTATCAGCCCGAGGTGCCCGTCGTAAATTCCAAATAACATCAGAATATAGCTTCTCTTCATCAACCCCAGAATTGTAGTCATCAGGTTCCACTTCAAGGGGGACCCTACTGCTGTTGCCCACACTTGTCGAGCCACCACGTCGCCGTGCACCAACTGAACTATTCTGGCTAGAGATGCCATTACGACGACTTGGTTCTCCCCGAGATGTTGCACCCGTCATCCTAGGTCCAAATGCCTGCTCAAGCACATCAACTTGCAGCCTCACATGAAAATTATATTTCTCTTTATGCCTAACAAACATGGTAGCTAGCTCTTCATCATTAGTAACTGTCACCCATTTCTTTTCCCCATCATAGTATTTGTATACCACTTCATCAAGCAAACCCCAAGGATATTGGCTACAAATTACCTCCCCAAATTGTCTGAAACTCCAATTACTAGCCATTGGCAACCGATAATCAAAACCTCCTTGGTATTTCTTCTGATCCTTTGCATCGAACGTGTACCGGTCCCTTCTAATGTGCATCAAGAAAGCAAACCGCAACTCCATCCTAACCGGCGAAAAACAGAGACGCAATCAGCACACTAATTGGGCAAACCTACTCGAATCGAGTGTTCAAATGCACAACTAAGCTCAATCTAAACAGGAGGCGAGACTTACCCCTCGGGAACCCAGTCGTGGACGCGGCAGATCTCCGGCCCGATGCCTGCCTCGCCAAATACTCCGGGGTCGCCGCTGCTCTCCATTTCGCCCTAGGGTTCTTCCTCCTAGTTCAAATAGCTCCAGCAGCCCCCCACCTTTGAGCGCTCCGGCCGGGCGCACGGAAGGAGGCCGCGCCGCGGGTCGAGCAGGTGGCGGGCGCCCAACCCGTGACGTCGCAGGAAGGTGGCGGGCGTCGCAGGTAGCCGTGGAGCGTAGGCGCAGAAAGGTAGTGGTGGAGTAGGCGTGCTGGCGGTGGCGGGCAGGTGGGTCTTGACGCAGTGCATAAATCTTGGCGGCAGCAGTCACCGCCCCGGGGAAGCGGATGGGCAGAGTGAGCTACGAATGATTTGGGTATTTAGTTGCACGGGCCTACATGTCAGCTCCGGACCCACGTCCACACGGTCCCACGTGTAAGCTCCGGACCCACAACCACTAACGCTGACGGACGGAATGGACTCAAATATGGCCGTTTGGCCTCGTCATAGTAGCTGTGCATGGACTAGGGGCAAAACTGAGCACAATTTGCATCTGAGGGCAAAACTGAGCACAGAGACACCACTGAGGGAAAAAGGATAATTAACCCAAAGGGAAACTATTATGGGATCAAATTCATATATTGAAGTGGTATGCTTGGCAACTATGCGTGGAATATGATTATACTTGTTGCTCTAGGATGAATTCTCCACACCTTCCCTTTTCATGCAAATTTAATGATAATGAAACCTTAGCTTCTTATGCTAGAGGTATATATGATTACTATGATGTGGAACAAATAGAAGAATTTGTTGCTTTTATGGGTGCTGATGAAATTGAAGATATGTGTAAAGAGTTTGAGGATTTTGATGATGCTGTTTATAGATCTAAAAATTTGGCTATCCTCAAATATTGCTATGAGAATTATAAATACGATTATGAAATTAATGCACTTATTAAGAAAGTCTCCGCTGTCCAAGAAGAGACTAATATTTTGCAGGAATCTATGGAAGAAGAAATTGATGAAACTGTGAGCTCATTGGATGAAAAAGATGATGAGGAGAGCGAAGAACAAAAGGAGGAAGAGCGGATTAGCTACCCGTGCCCACCTTCTAATGAGAGTAACTCTTCAACTCATACATTGTTTAATTCCCCTTCGTGCTTACCGAAGGATGATTGCTATGATGATTGCTATGATCCCGTTGATTATTTTGAAATACCCCTTTTTGATGATGCTTGCTATGCTTGTGGCCAAGATGCCAATATGAATTATGCTTATGGAGATGAACTTGCTATAGTTCCTTATGTCAAACATGAAATCGTTGCTATTGCACCCACGCATGATAGTCCCATTATCTTTTTGAATTCTCCCGATTATACTATATCGGAGAAGTTTGCACTTATTAAGGATTATATTGATGGGTTGCCTTTTACAGTCGCACATGATGATTTTGATAGATATAATATGAATGTGCTTGCTGCTCCTACTTGCAATTATTATGAGAGAGGAACTATATCTCCACCTCTCTATGTTTCCCATACGATAAAATTGCAAGAAACTGTTTATACTATGCATTGGCCTTTACTATCTGTGCATGAATTGTTCTTTTATGACATGCCGATGCATAGGAAGAGAGTTAGACTTCGTCATTACATGATATATGTTTCTTTGTGCTCACTACTAAATTACAAATCATTGCTAATCAAAATTGGCTTTGATATACCTTGGGATCCGGGTGGATTCACTACTTGAGCACAATATGCCTAGCTTAATGGCTTTAAAGAAAGCGCTGCCAGGGAGACAACCCGGAAGTTTTAGAGAGTCATTTATTTCTGTTGAGTGCTTTCATATAGTTTCAAAACAACAAAAATAAAGAGGGGAACCCAAGACTTTTCAAAAAGAAAAGTGAAAGTGAGAGAGACGAGCATTGTGAAAGTGGGGGATGTCCTTAAACTTGTTAAGGCTCACGGCAACTTTGGGAATCTTGATTACAGAAACTTTTCAACAAAAATAATTATCCCCTTGTACAATTCCATTGTATTATAAAAATAATGTGCCAAGGTTTGCCTTTAGGATGTTTACGATGCTTGTTGGTTTGTAAGGTGCAGGACAGAAACTTTGGCTGTAGTACGCGGATTTTAAGTTTTTACTGGAACGTCAAACGGTTCTGATTCTTTTTGCACTGTCTTGCTGTACAAATTTTTTATTTTTCCTAATTTTGGAAGAATTGTTCAAGTATCATAAGTATGGTGGATGTTCAGATTGCTACAGACTGTCCTGTTTTGAGACAGATTCTGTTTTTGATGCATAGTTTGCTTGTTTTGATGAAACTATCAATTTATATCAGTGGATTAAGCCATGAAAAAGTTATGTTACAGTAGACACAATGCAAAAAAAAATATGAATCGGTTTGCTACAGTACTTAGAGTAGTGATTTGCTTTATTATACTAACAGATCTTACCGAGTTTTCTGTTGAAGTTTTGTGTGGATGTAGTGTCTAATCGAGGATGTTTCGATGTGAGAAGAAGGAAGAGAGGCAAGAGCTCAAGCTTGGGGATGCGCGAGGCACCCCAAGTAAATATTCAAGGAGACTCAAGCGTCTAAGCTTGGGGATGCTGGGGAGGCATCCCCTCTTTCTTCAACTAGTATCGGTATGTTTTTGGATTCGTTTCGTTCATGCATTATGTGCAAGTCTTGGAGCGTCTTTTGCAATTAGGTCTTTATTTTTATTTTATGCACCATGCTGGTATGAGATAGTCCTTGGTTTATTTATAGAATTCTCATTGGACTTCACTTATATCTTTTGAGTATGGCTTTATAGAATGCTTCATGTGCTTCACTTATATCATTTGAAGTTTGGGTTGCCTGTTTCTCTTTACATATACAACCGCCATTTGTAGAATGCTCTTTTGCTTAACTTATATTTGTTAGAGCTTGGGCATATCTTTTTGTAGAAAGAATTAAACTCTCTTGCTTCACTTATATCTATTTAGAGAGATGACAGGAATTGGTCATTCACATGGTTAGCCATAAAATCCTACATAAACTTGTAGATCGCTGAATATGATATGTTTGATTCCTTGCAATAGTTTTGCGATATAAAGATGGTGATATTAGAGTTATGCTAGTGGGTGGTTTTGGATTGTAGAGACACTTGTGTTGAGGTTTGCAAGTCCCGTAGCATGCACGTATGGTAACCGTTGTGTGACAAATTTGAAGCATGGGGTGTTTCTTTGATTGTCTTCCTTATGAGTGGCGGCCGGGGACGAGCGATGGTATTTTCCTAACAATCTATCCCCCTAGGGGCATGCGTAGTAGTACTTTGCTTCGAGGGCTAATAAACTTTTGCAATAAGTATATGAGTTCTTTATGACTAATGTTGAGTCCATGGATTATACGCACTCTCACCCTTCCATCATTGCTAGCCTCTTCGGTACCGTGCATTGCCCTTTCTCACCTCGAGAGTTGGTGCAAACTTCGCCGGTGCATCCAAACCCCGTGATACGATACACTCTGTCACACATAAGCCTCATTATATCTTCCTCAAAACAGCCACCATACCTACCTATCATGGCATTTCCATAGCCATTCCGAGATATATGGCCATGCAACTTCCATCATCATCATATACATGACTTGAGCATTTATTGTCATATTGCCTTGCATGATCGTAAGAGAGCTAGCATGATGTTTTCATGGCTTGTCCGTTTTTTTGATGTCATTGCTATGCTAGATCATTGCACATCCCGGTACACCGCTGGAGGCATTCATATAGAGTCATATCTTTGTTCTAGTATGGAGTTGTAATATCGAGTTGTAAGTAAATAAAAGTGTGATGATCATCATTATTAGAGCATTGCCCCCCCCCCCCCCCAAAAAGGAGAGGCCAAAGAAGCCTAAAAAAATGGGGCCAAAGAAGCCCGCAAAAAAGGGGGCAATGTTACTATCTCTTTTTCCACACTTGTGCTTCAAAGTAGCAATATGTTATTCATATAGATTGTCTCCTATGTTGTCACTTTCATATACTAGTGGGAATTTTCATTATAGAACTTGGCTTGTATATTCCAACGATGGGCTTCCTCAAATGCCCTAGGTCTTCATGAGCAAGCAAGTTGGATGCACACCCACTTAGTTTCAGTTTGAGCTTTCATATACTTATAGCTCTAGTGCATCCGTTGCATGGCTATCCCTACTCCTCGCATTGACATCAATTGATGGGCATCTCCATAGCCCGTCGATTAGCCGCGTCGATGTGAGACTTTCTCCCTTTTTGTCTTCTCCACTTAACCTCCATCATTATATTCTATTCCACCTATAGTGCTATATCCATGGCTTGCGCTCATGTATTGCGTGAGGGTTGAAAAAGCTGAAGCGCGTTAAAAAGTATGAACCAATTGCTCGGCTTGTCATCGGGGTTGTGCATGATGGGGGCATTTTGTGTGAAGAAAATGAAGCATGGCCAAAATGTATGATTTTGTAGGGATAAGCTTGCTTTGGCCTTGTTGTTTTGAAAAGACATGATTGCTTTATTGGTATGCTCGAAGTATTATTGTTTTTATGTCAAATGATAGACTATTGCTTTGAATCACTCGTGTCTTAATATTCATGCCATGATTAGACATATGATCAAGATTATGCTAGGTAGCATTCCACATCAAAAATTATTCTTTTTTTATCATTTACCTACTCGAGGACGAGCAGGAATTAAGCTTGGGGATGCTGATACGTCTTCGTCGTATCTATAATTTTTGATTGTTCCATGCCAATATTATTCACTTTCATATACTTTTGGCAACTTTTATATTATTTTGGGACTAACATATTGATCCCGATGCAGTGCGGTTCCTTTACATTGCATGTTTTATGTTTCGTAGAATATCCATATCAAACGGAATCCAAGCGGGATAAAAGCGGACGGAGCTTATTTTTGGAAAATATGGAAAATTCGGAAGAAAAATCCACGCGAGGCGGTGCCGAGGTGGTCACGAGGCAGGCGCGCCCCTCCCAGGCGCGCCGCCTACCCTCGTGAGCCCACCGTAAAGGCGGTTGATGCTCTTCTTTGCCGCAAGAAAGATAATATTAGGAAAAAATCTGGGCGAAGGTTTCAGGCCAATAGGAGTTCTGGATCTCCATGTATCGCAAGCGGTGAAAGCAGAGCGGATCGAGCAGAAGCAGAGATAGATCCAATCTCGGAGGGCTCTCGCCCCTCCCAAGCCATGGGAGCCAAGGAATAGAGGAAACCCTCCTCCCAACTAGGGAGGAGGTCAAGGAAGAAGAAGAAGAAGGGGGCTCTCTCCCCTTGCTTTGATGGCGCGGAGCATGGCAGGGGCCATCATCATCACCGCGATCTTCACCAACACCTCCGCCATCTTCACCAACATCTCCATCACCTTCCCCCCTCTATCTACAGAGGTCCACTCTCCCGCAACCCGCTGTACCCTCTACTTGAACATGGTGCTTTATGCTTCATATTATTTTCCGATGATGTGTTTCCATCCTATGATTTCTGAGTAGATTTTCGTTGTCCTATCGGTGATTGATGAATTGCTATGATTGGTTTGAGTTGCATATTTTATTATTGGTGCTGTCCTATGGTGCCCTCCGTGTCGCGCAAGCGTGAGGGATCCCCGCTGTAGGGTTTGCAATATGTTTATGATTTGCTTATGGTGGGTGGCGTGAGTGTGAAGCCACAGACCGAGTAAGTAGGTTATTTACGTATGGGATAAAGGGGACTTGATACTTTAATGCTATGGTTGGGTTTTACCTTAATGAATCTTTAGTAGTTGCGGATGCTTTCTAGAGTTCCAATCATAAGTGCATATGATCCAAGTAGAGAAAGTATGTTAGCTTATGCCTCTCCCTCAAATAGAATTGCAATAACGATTATTGGTCTAGTAACATAGTCAGTTGCCTAGGGACAATTCCACAAATCCTACCACCACTTTTCCACACTCGCCATATTTACTTTAGTTGTGTCTTTACCTTAACAACCCCTAGTTTTATTTTCGTGTTTTTTATTTTCTTGCTAGCCTTTCCGAAAACACCTACAAAGTACTTCTAGTTTCATACTTGTTCTAGGTAAAGCGAACGTCAAGCGTGCGTAGAGTTGTATCGGTGGTCGATAGAACATGAGGGAATATTTGTTCTACCTTTAGCTCCTCGTTGGGTTCGACACTCTTACTTATTGAAAACTGTTGCGATCCCCTATACTTGTGGGTTATCACACTCCGGCCGGGGTGATGCCCCCTTCCGTTCCGCGCTCTAATCTGGTGCATGACACGTCGACCCGGATGCTGGCTCTCCCACATGTCGGAGTAGTAAGAAGGAGCAAAGAATGATGCGGTATATACAAGTACTATACTACGTACTACTCAGGTCGGAGGAGTGCGAACCACGGCAGTCCAGTGAACCAGCAGTGCGAACCACGACAGCCCAGTGAACCAGCAGTGCAAACCACGGTAGCCCAGTGAACCAGCAGTAGAAAACAATGTGGTGATATGGCCATAAAAAACAATGTGCTACGGTCCACACTGTAGCTTGTACAGTAACACTCCACTTTGTTTGGATCCCTGAGTTAGAGCTAGTTTGGGTTGAAATAGCCTCAAATTATCGAAACAAGAGGTATTAGTTTGAGCTAGTTTGCTCTAACCCAGCTAAAAAAACTAGCCCGGTGGAGAGGTTCTAATTGGGTTAGTTATCCTCGGGCCCACTAAAAGAGAACTAAAAAAATCTCCCATGCCCGCACCAGATCGCCCCCCCTCTCACACGACTCCTCTCTGTTCCCCATAGGGCCGCCCGCCCAAGTGCCGCTCACCCTCTCTCTCCTCCGGCCGCCGTCTCCTTCCGGCCTCCGCCGCCCTACTCCGGCCGTCCTCTCCCTCCGGCCTTTGAAGGTCGCCCCGCTCCCCCTTCACCAGTCGTTTTTCTCCCTCTGTTGTGCGCGGCGGTGGGTCATCTACCAGGGAGGTCACGAGAGGGGTGAGTTTGTTCGTTCCTTCTCTGTCTCACGGCCATATCATTGATCTTGCTTACTCTAGCACTAATTCTGATTTGGAAAAGTAGATCCTGATCAAACTTGGTATAGATTTGTCGTGCACGCACAGAATTGTTTGATGCTGCTTGAGGAGGTAATAAATCTTTCTAGAGGCCCAAAGATTCAGTTCACATTTCTAGGTATTTCAATTTCAGGCTTGCATTATTTCTAGAGGCCCAAAGATTCAGTTCACCTTTCTAGGTATTTCAGTTTCAGGCTTGCATCATTTCTAGAGGCCCATGAAGGAAATATGCCCTAGAGGCAATAATAAAGTTATTATTTATTTCCTTATATCATGATAAATGTTTATTATTCATGCTAGAATTGTATTAAAAGGAAACGTAATACATGTGTGAATACATAGACAAACATATAGTCACTAGTATGCCTCTACTTGACTAGCTCATTAATCAAAGATGGTTATGTTTCCTAACCATAGACATGTGTTGTTATTTGATTAATGGGATCACATCATTAGGAGAATGATGTGATTGACATGACCCATTCCGTTAGCCTAGCACTTGATCGTTTAGTACATTGCTATTGCTTTCTTCATGACTTATATATGTTCCTGTAACTATGAGTTTATGCAACTCACGTTTACCGGAGGAACACTTTGGTGCTACCAAAGCGTCTGGCGTGAATCGGGTGATTATAAAGGAGTACTACAGGTGTCTCCAAAGGTACATGTTGGGTTGGCGTATTTGAGATTAGGTTTTGTCACTCCGATTGTCGGAGAGGTATCTCTGGGCCCACTCGGTAATGCACATCACTATAAGCCTTGCAAGCATTGCAACTAATGAGTTAGTTGCGGGATGATGTATTACAGAACGAGTAAAGAGACTTGCCGGTAACGAGATTGAACTAGGTATTGAGATACCGACGATCGAATCTCGGGCAAGTAACATACCGATGACAAAGGGAACAACGTATGTTGTTATGCGGTTTGACCGATAAAGATCTTCGTAGAATATGTAGGAGCCAATATGAGCATCCAGGTTCCGCTATTGGTTATTGACCAAGAATAGTTCTAGGTCATGTCTACATAGTTCTCGAACCCGTAGGGTCCGCAACAAGGTTTCGATGGCGGT
The DNA here is from genome assembly GCA_021605205.1 of Aegilops longissima. Lineage (NCBI taxonomy): Eukaryota > Viridiplantae > Streptophyta > Magnoliopsida > Poales > Poaceae > Aegilops > Aegilops longissima. The sequence goes on from CM038677.1 coordinate 707,069,684, forward strand.
TATATTATGAGTTTATGAGTTTTGATGTACGAAGGCGTTCGAGTCCCGGATGAGATCGGGGACATGACGAGGAGTCTCGAAATGGTCGAGACGTAAAGATCGATATATTGGACGACTATATTCGGAGTTCGGAAAGGTTCTGAGTGATTCGGTATTTTTGGAGTACCAGAGAGTTACGGAATTCGCCGGGAGTATATGGGCCTTATTGGGCCATACGGGAATAGAGAGAGAGGCCAAAGGAAGGAGGCCTGCGCCCCCCTCTGGTCGAGGTGGACAAGGGCGCAGCCCCTTTTCCTTATTCCTCTCCCCTCTTTCCCCTTCTCCCTCGCCAACAAGGGAGGTGGAATCCTACTAGGACTAGGGAGTCCTAGTAGGACTCACACTGGCGCGCCCTCCTAGGGCGGCCTCCTCCCCCTTGCTCCTTTATATACAGGGGCAGGGGGCACCCCATGACACACAAGTTGATCTACGGATCGTTCCTTAGCCGTGTCGGTGCCCCCTCCACCATATTCCACCTCGGTCATATCGTCGCGGAGTTTAGGCGAAGCCTGCGCGATAGAGCATCATCATCGCCACCACGCCGTCGTCTTGTGGAACTCATCCACGACACTTTGCTGGATCGGAGTCCGGGATCGTCATCGAGCTGAGCGTGTGCTGAACTCGGAGGTGCTATGCGTTCGGTACTTGGATCGGTCGGATCGTGAAGGCGTCGACTACATCAACCGCGTTGTCATAACGCTTCCACTTACCGTCTACGAGGGTACGTGGACAATACTCTCCCCTCTCGTTGCTATGCCATCACCATGATCTTGCGTGTGCATAGGAATTTTTTTGAAATTACCACGTTCCCCAACAGCCCAAAGATTCAGTTCACCTTTCTAGGTATTTCAATTTCAGGCTTGCATTATTTCTAGAGGACCAAAGATTCAGTTCACCTTTCTAGGTATTTCAGTTTCAGGCTTGCATTATTTCTAGAGGCCCAAAGATTCAGTTCACCTTTCTAGGTATTTTAGTTACAGGCTTGCATTATTTCTAGAGGCACAAAGATTAAGTTCCCAGTCGGCGGCAAGCGGCCTTGCTACCCATGCCGGTGTCGACCTCAACTCACAAGGGCCGGCGTCGGAGGGGTTCCCGGGGCTTGGGCTCTACAGAGCCTTCCTCCAGAGCGACGATGGCGAGCTCCTCCCTTGGTGCGTGTGGGGCTCCGGGCTCCCTCCCTATCGTGAATGACTTCCGTGATGAGTTAGCTCATGCTTTGTTTCATGAAGTGTTCTTTTTATTTTGTGAAGCTTGATTGACGACTTGTATGTTTAAGTGGGATATCTCATTTGTCTGGACAAAGTAAAACTTATCATGTTTTGCATGCTTGATTTGTATAGATGGTTCGTTTATGTCAATTGTGAGCGGGAGGAGGCCACAGAAGAGCCGGCCACACCAAATCCGGCAGGAAATAGGGTCCAAAGTAGTCAAATGATTGAGAAAGAGCATTTATTGTCAATCTAACCCTGCCATCCATAAACCTCTTTGGTTTAGAGTTAGTTCAAGAATCTAACTCTAACCTCTAACTGAGTTAGAGTTTCCTCGTCTCGGTTCATCGCCATCATACTTTCCCCATTCCTGTGTTTTCAGTATCCTACGAATCAAAGAGGCCCTTTTTTTTGCGGGAAAAATCAAAGCGGCCCTTAGACTGGTTTAGGTCCGGTCATTTTTTATAAATGTGTTATGTCCAAAATTTATTGAGCGTGCTCCGGTTTCCATGAAAATAATCCGGTTTCATGTAGTAATTCATTCATTTATTTATTCTTCTGCGGGGGGTTTGCATGTAATTCGTGAGGTCTGAAATGTAAAGTACCCCGGCACATGCTCCGAGTCGTGCATGCACTACGACCCAGATGCTCTATGTACCACATGTCGGCGAATGGGAGCACGTGGAAATAGCCTAGGAGTACATATAGGAGGATAAATGCGTGAAAAAAATATGTACTGTGAAGCGTAGCCGCGGTTCGAAAAGGAGACCTAAAGTGATGACAACTATAGGTCGCATGCACCCAACTAGTGGTACTAGACATACGACTAATTTTTCCCTCAAAAAAAAAGAGGCACGAGTGCTCAGTACTCCTATTCTATAAACACGAGTCCCATCTGACAACAGCCTCCGTGCTACAGCTAGCTCTCCTCCCTCGTTTCTCTCTTCTAATTCTAAACTCGATCGACGCACGGTAGGCGGGGTGGGTTTGCTCAACTGCGGCCCCACCTTACAGTGAAAACGTTACGACTGGAATAAAAATGCCATATACTCCCTCCGTTCATAAATATAAGCCTTTTTAGATACTATTTCAAATGGAATACAACATACAGATGTATGTAGACATAGTTTAGAGTGTAGATTCACTCATTTTGCTCCGTATGTAGTGGTCACTTGCTGGAATCTTTAGAAAGACTTATATTTGGGAACAGAGGGAGTACTATATACTAATAAAACATTAAGGACACAAGGCGATGCAGTGCTGGTTACAGGGGGCAAGAAGAAGAGATGCATCCATCAACGACGTCCACCTCCTCGACTCAGGGCGCCGGCCCACCGAACGGCGCCTAAGTAGCAACGGCTTTCGTGGACAGGTCGACATGCTTCTGAACAATGACGTCCAAAGATTCCAGCCGCTGGAAGAAGGCCAATGTATTTCTGTCCTCGCTTGCCTTGTAGTGGCCTATGTAGACGATTTCCTCGTAGACGTGGATGTGCAGGTCGACGGTTTCTTGCATGGCGGGCTGCTGGCGAAGCGCAACCTCGAGTGCACATTCTTCGTCGCGACCTCTGGCACCTGCAGGCCACCAGGGCTTGAAAGAGTTCGTCACCATGGAGGCCGATGAGGGTGGCAGGCAATGAGGAGCCTGGGCGCGCAGGCTGCAGCAGTACGGCAAGGTCGTCTGCGCTTCTTGATGGTAGTGAAGTTGCGGATGGAGTTGACCATCATGTTGTCCATGAGAGAGGCGAAGCCGGTGTCGGCGAGGGCTATGATGCCTGCGGTCGCCAGCACCGTCTGGAAATGCTGCGCGGTGCGGGGCCACAGGCTGGCGCCTTGGATGATTTGGCACAGCCGACTGCCGCTCGCGTCCATCGCCTCCATAGGTGCTTGTGGCTTCTGGTCACTTGGTCTTGGATTGGAGTGAGTAGTGTTGCGCAGAGACTTGGGAGTAGATGGATTGGAGTGGTGGGGCCCTTTCTTACATGAGAGTCCAAACTCTGTTGCATTCACATCGTGCTGGCTCTATTCTGCTTCTCCAATTAATTCCCTCTGCATGTAATTGAGGATGCATCATTGACCGTTCAACATCTCAGGAACCGCTACCCTCTCCCTCCTTGGCATTCAAGCACCTATGGACCCGTCGACGACGAGGTGCCTATGGTGACTTCGTAAATTTCAAGATGATAGTGCCGTGCGTGTAATGCGTTGATAGGGCGAGTGTATGCACATGTATATGAGCGCTTGTGCATCTTTGTGTAAAAAGCGTAAATCGTGTCAAAAGAGACTAGTCAATATACTCAATATTGTGCACCTCGGAGAGGAAAGCGATAGAACTAATGCGCATTTATTTACGGTGCAGATTCACTCATTTTGCTCCATATGTACTCCGTCTCGGTGTAGTCTAGTCACTTGTTGAAATCTCTAGAAGGGCAAATACTCCTTTCTGGTTTACAGGGCTATACTAGCAAGTAGTTGTACGTGCTAATACAATAGTGGGCTCATATAGCAATTTTGTCTCATGCAAGAGCTGGGTATATCGTGCTCCAATGTTACATAACTGCAATGTTCGGTTTGCGCTTGGCTTTTCGCCTCTTGAGAAGGCGAACAATGATGTTACTACTACTGCTTCTACGATGTCGAATCCATTGTTGCATGTCCGTCCACCATGGCCAGACAGATAACTTGTTGTAGAAGTACTACTAAGCAAAAGCCTGTCCTCGTTTGCGAGCAACATGCGCATGGGCGAGGAGAAAGCGTCTAGTAAAATCAAGCTTCTCCTCGTTATGCGAGTTGTGCGACACATCATAGCACTGGCCCCACATGCTTGCCTCTAAACTTGGCTGAAAGACCCGCAGATGTACAATATATTTGCTGCAACCTCTAACATTTACCCACCACAAGATAAAATATATGTGGCTGTATGCATCGTTACGATGCAGAGGCCGGGAGTCCCCCCACCGGAAAAACAAATTAAAATTTATATTCCTGTCTTGACCAGATGGCGTGCAAACTACAATCACCGGGTGACAGGTAGGGCGAAGACTATTTTAATTTTTTTAAAAACTTGAGACAGCCACATAGCATGGAGCCGACCCCAACGATTTTAAGCTTACAGGCACGGTACCGCTATCCTAGACTACTCTACACATGAAACTGCCACACGAGTGTCCGGGCTGCGCTTGGCTCTTCGCCTCTTGGAAGTCGAACAATGATGGAGTACTACTGCCTTTGGAGGAGTACTACGATACACTTCAGCCATCGGCACCGATTGAACTGCTGCATGTCCACGGCGTGCGAGAGGGAGGCGTGTGGCAGCTTCTCCTAGTCTTGCCAGCCACCACGCTCATGGGCGAGGAGGGACGCTCCTGCCTTTGCGTGTATGACAGTGGGCCCGACGGTGTGTGGCCAACCTGTCATACAGCCAATGGCAGAGTGCAGTTAAGTTCGCGAGGAGAGGATAATCAAACTTCTCGTTGATGTACGAGTTGACGCGACACATCAAAGCACTGCACTCGATATATTTCTATAATTTGCGTTTACCGATGCATTAATTACAACGCATGCATGCATGCAATGACTCTCCTTTTGATACTTGCATGTGTTGATTTAATGCACCTTGAAGTAGTATAAAATATGTGACAGTAAAGCTTTGTAATGCCCTGGACCAAGTCGAGAGATGGTTGTGCACGAGGAGGGTGAGATCATGCAGACCGAACAGGACCCAACGATGGAGCTCTCTAAGGTCTCGATGGACCTCACCGTGCTCCACTGCCCCTTGTGCCTCCGCCCCTTGATGCCCCTAGTGTATGAGATTCGAATACACCTCGTCGTTTGGCTGATTGAGCAAGATGCAGGTTTGTTGATTGATGTGCTATTCGATTGATTTCTGCAGTGCAAGGGAGGGCACCTGGCCTGCGCGGACTGCCGCGTCGAGCGCCCCGAAAATCAGCGGCAGTGCCTGAAGTGCGAGCGCGGCGATGGCTTCGACGTGCGGAACACGGTGGTGGACTCCGTCCTTTCGTCGGTGAGGGTGGAGTGCCCACACGAAGGCTGTGGGCTCTATGTCACTTACCACAAGCTCGCCGATCACCAGAGCGTGTGTCCGCTCACGCCCTGCAAATGCCCCGTGCCCGTCTGCGGCTACAAAGGCCCGCCGCCGGCGCTCTACCACCACATCAGCACCGCACATCCCATGCCCGTGTACAGCATCTAGTACGGCAAGGTGCTCCAGCTGCAAGTTCCACTGCCGGAGCCACGACTCTTGCTGTTCGCGGAGGAGGACGGGCTCGTGTTTTTCTTGGTCGGCGGCGTGCTCGACATCGGCGCGCCTATCACCGTGTCGGTCGTCTGCATCAGAGCGGGGGCATCCCCACTGCCGCACTACGTGGCCAAGCTGTGGGCAAATGGCCCGCCGGGGGAGCCCAAAGGCACGACCGACACCGTCAAGGTGGAAATGGAGGTGACAAGCAGCAAGGATCCCGGCGACGTCGACGTGCAGGAGCTGACCTTCTTGACAGTTCCGCCCAAGCTGCTGGCCGGGGCTAAGCTGGTGTCCCTCCACATTCAGATTGACAAGCTCACGTCCTAAATGTTTCTACACTGCCTTCTGTTTATCTTAGTAATATGCTAATATAGGGATTACCTTGGTCTACTTTAGCGTAAGAAATGGTGAGTTTTGGTGGCGATGCAGCAATTACTTCGACATCAGATCAGTAATTTCCAACAGTCGAACGGATATTTTGTGTCTGTTGGATATAAAGTTCCTTTGGGTAAGAAGTACTACTTATCATCAAAATGGATAAAAGGAGATGTATGTTTATCAATGCATTAATTGCAATGCATGCATGCATAAAGTACATGCATTGGTCAATTTTCTCTTAATACTTGCATGCAATGATTTAATGCACCTTGGAATTTGAACATGTGGTGGGGAACAACCAAATTGAGCCTTATAAAATGGAAAAACTAAAATTTTGAGATAAGCCCTATAAAACCGGAAAGGAGGGAGTAGAAAAAGAACTACTCCATCCGAGAATAGTGCCGCACTTCGAAACTAGAACCGTCAATAATTTTTGAGCTTGCGTCTCGTCACATTCCAAATTACTCCACGCTATATTAAATTGCAAACCTGTTCACACCGATCACAACCTAAACGGTTTCCCACTTAGGAGTGTATTAGTACCACGCTATATTGCATTGCAAACCTGTTCACACCGATCACAACCTAAACGGTTTCCCACTTAGGAGCGTATTAGTACTCGGTTATTAATACTAGTATGCCAAGATGACTGGACATTCCTCCTCAACTCCTCATCCACAAAAACAAACAAGTCATTCACCATCCTTCCCTTGCGTCTGCCATGGCCAGCATGAGTTCTGGGTCGAGAGGTTGCCACCAGGGAGAGGCGAGCATGGAAGCGGAAGCGCGAGAGATGTCCCGCCTCGCTGCGAGAGCAGCCGACATGTCCCGCCGCGCGGAAGTAGCAGCACAGAGGTCCCGCCGCGCCGCTGAAGCAGCACGGAGGTCCCGCCGCGCCGTCGATGCAGCAGACTGGTCCGGCCGCGCCACGGAAGCAACGGAGATGTCCCGCCGCGCCGCGAATGCAGCAGAGATGTCCCGCCGTGCCGCGGCGGCCTGGGAAAATTTCTTGCGGGCAGGCGATGACTGTTACAGGCGCATGCATGCGATCATCCATAGCCAGATGGATCAAATCTCCAGCCGGGCGATGTTGCAGGACGACATGAAAGCCTCGTTTGAACAGGCTACCGGCGTCATTCGGCAACTAAGGGAGGGCAATGAGAGGCTCCGGGCTGAGCGCGACCTGCTGAGGGAGAAGATCGTCCGAAGTGCAGACCAGCAGGAGGAGACCAGTGCCTTGTTGAAGAGGACCGGCGTCATCGTCAAGAAACTTATGGACGAAATGACATGCTCCATAACGGCGCCAAAGGCTGGTGGAGGAATCCGTCGATGTTCTCAAGCAGCGTCTTGAGGACACGAAAAACTCATCGCCGCTTCGCCCGGAGACTAGTTCCATGACCTGCAGCAACGCATCAAGAAAGTAGAGATCAGTGAGCGGATCCTTGTCTTCCTTCTTCTTTTGCCCTTGTGTATTTGGGCGTAGCCGCATGTGGCTTTTTTAATTATCTTTCTAATTATGTAAGACAATTAATCGTCCTTATATATTCATCAGTCTTGCTATAAGTCGCAGTAGTTGCTATATAGGTCCGTCGGATCTTACATCAAGATCCGTGCTTTTAGATTTTCTTTTTTCTCTCTTAAATCTCAGTCGAGTGAGACATAGCCACGCCATTAAACAGAGGCTCGAGCGCCATTAATAGAGACCTTGGGAGAGAGGTGGATGGAAGATGGAGGTCAAAGGGCTCTCCTCCCTATAAGCACACGCAGGGGTCTGATCGCACGCCTTTCGTACTCAAATAGCTACCCTGCATGGCGCCTCCTAGATAATAAAAAATGGGGACTCGTGGCGGCACGTAAATCGTACTAGTAAGTAGAACGCCCGCGGTTTCAATAATACTTGTGTTTCCGATTGTAACATGACAACACTTATTCCAAAATGACTTTGTCGATTGTTAATGTGTGCGCCTTCGCAAATCGGACTGCAAAATTACCACAGCATGTTGGTGCCCTGTCATGGCAGCAAGCCAAGTTTCATTATTTTCATGCGTGTTTTGGATTTACAGGAATTAAAAAACTAAGTTTCTCAATGTTTCCAACCCAGCCACGACGCCCATAATTTTGTATTTCCTTCCCATTTCTTGCATGGAACCTAGAAATTTACCCAAGGACACATATGTGATTTTTCAACCAACTTTGGTGCACTGGAACATGTGCTTGTATTTCAAATTTGAATTATGCACACAAAGGTGACACGTTCCCTCCCAGAACCACGAGCCTTCTTGAGAGAAGCTCCGATTTGCAAGAAGCTTATACCCAAATTTGTTCCTATTCTGCCATTTTTTTTACCACGGCATGGTACTACCATGACATGACACCATGCCAAGTCTCATCATTTTAAAACCAAGTTTCTCAATGTTCTCGACCGAGCCACGATGCCCAGATGTTTGAATTTTATTCTCATTTTTTGCATGGGACCTAGAAATTCACCCGAGGACACAAATGTGATTTTTCAACCAACTTTGGTGCACGGGAGCATGTTCTTTTAGTTCAAATTTGAATTATGCACATTAAATGACCAAAAACTCAATTAATGTGTAAATAAGGCCAAACGAAGCCGGAATAATTCAAAAATTTAACAGGGCACTCATGTAGTTCTATGTTGCCTTTGTAAATAAACTCAAGGGGAACAACGTATATCGTTTCGCACTCAAAGGTGGCACGTTCCCTCTCAGAACCTCGAGCCTTCTTGAGAGCAGCTTCGGTTTGCAAGAAGCTTATACCAAACTCCGTTCCTATTCGACCAACTTTTTTACCACAGCATGGTAGTACCATGACATGACATCCATGCCAAGTTTTGTGATTTTCAGACGTGTTTTGGATTTACAAGAATTTTAAAACCAAGTTTCTCAATGTTCTCGGCCGAGCCACGATGCCCAGATGTTTTAATTTTATTCTTATTTCTTGCATGGGACCTAGAAATTCACCCGAGGACAAAAATGTGATTTTTCAACCAACTTTGGTGCACGAGAGCATGTGCTTGTAGTTCAAATTTGACTTGCACATTAAATGACCAGAAACTCAATTAATGTATAAAAACGACAAACAATCCGGAATAATTCCAAAATTTAACAGGGCACTAATGTTGTTCTATGTTGCCTTTGTGAAATTGCAACTATCCCTAGGTGGTTTTGGTAATTCCTAACAACATATAGCTCATTGAGCTAACATTATTCCAAGATAAATATTTTAGGAAAAGCTCAACGAATGGAATGTCATGGATGACAAAAAGTGGATCCCTCAAAATACTAAGGATAAAAGGATTGGCTCAAGCTCAAAGCTCAAGACTCTACATTTTATATTTTAGTGATCCAAGATCACATTGAGTCTGTAGGAAAAGCCAACACTATCAAGGAGGGATGAGGTGTTGCTTAATGGCTTGCTTGCTCAAAGTGCTTAGTGATATGCTCCAAAACCCTCAACTACTTTCTCACATCCACATATGACCTAAACCAAAAGTCCAACTCGGCCCCATCGATTCTTTCTTTCCGGCGCCACTGAGTTCAGATGTCATAGCCACTGCCACAAACCCTAGGCAAATCGGTCTCACCGATAGGGATCTCGGTCTCACCGAGATGGGATTGTAATCTCTCTGTTTCCCTTCGTAACGTTTCGGTCCCACCGAGATGAGCGATCGGTCCCACCGAGATTGCAATGTAAACTCTCTGTTTCCTTTTTGTAACATTTCGGTCTCTCCGAAATGAGCGAATCAGTCCCACCGAGTTTACCTGACCAACTCTATGGTTAGCTTATTACCAAAATCGGTCCCACCGATTTTGTGTAATCGGTCTCACCGAGATTACGTTATGCCCTAATCCTAACCATATCGGTCCTACCGAGTTGCATGTCGGTCCCACCGAAAATCCTAGCGGTCACTAGATTTGCTAAATCGGTCCGACCGAGTTTCTCAATTCGGTCCCACCGAGATTAGTAAATTGTGTGTAACGGTTATTTTTTGTGTGGAGGCTATATATACCCCTCCACCTACTCTTCATTCGTGGAGAGAGCCATAAGAACGAACCTACACTTGCAATACACATTTTCTGAGAGAGAACCACCTACCCTTGTGTTGAGGCCAAGATATTCCATTCCTACCATATGAATCTTGATCTCTAGCCTTCCCCAAGTTGCTTTCTACTCAAATCTTCTTTCCACCAAATCCAAATCCTGTGAGAGAGAGTTGAGTGTTGGGGAGACTATCATTTGAAGCACAAGAGCAAGGAGTTCATCATCAACACACCATTTGTTACTTCTTGGAGAGTGGTATCTCCTAGATTGGCTAGGTGTCACTTGGGAGCCTCCGACAAGATTTTGGAGTTGAACCAAGGAGTTTGTAAGGGCAAGGAGATCGCCTACTTCGTGAAGATCTACCACTAGTGAGGAAAGTCCTTCGTGGGCGACGGCCATGGTGGGATAGACAAGGTTGCTTCTTCGTGGACCCTTCGTGGGTGGAGCCCTCCGTGGACTCGCGCAACCGTTACCCTTCGTGGGTTGAAGTCTCCATCAACGTGGATGTATGATAGCACCACCTATCGGAACCATGACAAAAACATCCGTGTCTCCAATTGCGTTTGAATCCTCCAAACCCTTCCCTTTACATTCTTGCAAGTTGCATGCTTTACTTTCCGCTGCTCATATACTCTTTGCATGCTTGCTTGAATTGTGTTAAGATTGCTTGACTTGTGCTAAGATAGCTAAAATCTGCCAAAGACTAAAACTGGGAAAAGGATAAGTTTTTATTTGGTCAAGTAGTCTAATCACCCCCCTCTAGACATACTTTCGATCCTACAACTGGTATCAGAGATTTGGTCTCCATTTGCTTTGATTTCCATAGCTTTTGGTGGTCATAGCCTTGGTTTCACAACCTAGGAGAGTACAACGTCTAGCGAGGGAAATTATCACCATAGAGGTCCTTACTTTGATGGTACTAATTTTGCTAGTTGGAAGCATAAGATGAAAATGCATATTCTTGGACATAACCCCGCTGTTTGGGCTATTGTGTGTATTGGCTTGCAAGGTGAATTCTTTGATGGGAGAGAACCGAACCGTGAAGCTAGCGCGGAGGAGTTGCAGATCCCGCAATACAAAGCTCAAGCTTGTGATACCCTCTTCAACGGATTGTGCCCCGAAGAATTCAACAAAATTAGCCGCCTTGAGAATGCAAAGGAAATTTGGGATACTTTGATTGATATGCATGAAGGTACCGATTCCGTCAAGGAATCCAAGTTGGATGTGCTTCAAAGTCAACTTGACAAGTTCAAAATGAAGGATGGAAGGTGTCGCTGAAATGTACTCTAGGCTTGCTCTTATCACAAACGAGATAGCCGGCTTAGGAAGTGAAGAGATGACCGACAGGTTCATCATCAAGAAGATCCTAAGAGCCTTGGATGGAAAATATGATACCGTGTGCACATTGATCCAAATGATGCCAAATTACAAAGATCTCAAGCCCACGGAAGTCATTGGAAGAATTGTTGCTCATGAGATGTCGCTCAAGGATAAGGAGGAACTTCACAACAAATCAAGTGGTGCTTACAAAGCCTCATGTGAAGCCCCCACATCATCAAGTGAGAAACAAGCCTTCAATGAAGAATTGAGCTTAATGGTGAAGAACTTCAACAAATTCTACAAGAGTAGAAGCAAAGAGAGAAGCTCCAAGTCAAGGTCCTACAATGACAAAAGACCTTCTAGTCGAGTGCGTAATTGCTACAATTGTGGAAGACCCGGACACTATTCCAATGAGTGTACGGCACCCTACAAAAGAAGAAGTAGAAGAGAAGAATCACCAACAAGAGAGAGAAGGAGTAGAGATGATCGTTATGAACGAAGACCCTCACAGAGAAGCAAGGATTCGGAAAGGAAGGACAAGTCATCAAGGAGCTACACAAAACAAAGACATCAAGCTCATGTTGGTGAATGGATATCCGACTCCGACTCCGACAATCACTCCGAGAGAAGCTATCACTCCGACTCTGAATATACTCAAGATGAAGGTGTTGCCGGTCTAGCACTTGTGTCAACCAACTCCTACGACATATTTGATTCACCAAATGAAGGAATTGGAAGATTCTTCATGGCCAAAGGTCCAAAGGTAACACATCCCGAGTATGTTGATTTCAATAGTGATGAAGATGACTTGTTAGGTGATGATGCTTTACTTGTTGACAACTCTAGTTATGAATACTATGATGAAACGTCAATTAATCATGCTAATCAAGATAAAATGAATGACAATGATAAGGAGAAGATTGAGCTTCTAACTAAAGAACTAAACACTCTTAAGTTAGCTCATGAAACTATCTTAGGAGATCATCGAGAACTTTTAAGGACTCATGAGAAGTTACGCTTTGAAAAGCTCAACCTTGAGCAAGAGCATGAGTTCTTAAAGGCAATCAATGATGATCTTCGCAAGAAAAGTTCTTCTTACATTGCCAAGCGTTTACTCTTATCTACTTACATGCCTCAAGTCAAGTCTAGTAACAAGAACAAGAAGGATTCTTCCTCTAGTAGTAACAATAATCATGCTAAATCCAATATTGTTGCTTCTAGTAGTTCTCTTGATTCCACTAATGATTCTCTTAGCCAAGTTACACTTGAGCAAGAAAATAGCTTATTGAAGGGAATTATAGAGAAAGGTGTTTACAAGAGCCTTGCGGGAGTAAGCAATTTGAGGAAATTGTGCATAAGCAAGGAAGGCACCGGAAGAATCAAGGTGTTTGTTTTGAGCGAAAGTTCAATGCCAATGGAGTTGAGTGGGAAGAAGATCAATACCCCAAGACGAAGTTTGTTCCCCAACAAGAGAAGTATGATCCTACTTCTTTCAAAGGGACACAAGCTCAAGATGATCTTCCACCACAAGACCACAAGCAAAAAGGCAAGGACAAGCTTCAAGAAGAAATTGATGCATTTGAAGAAGCTCCTAAGGACTTGGTCAAGTGGGTTCCCAAGACTACATCAAGTTCCAGTTCATCAAGTACGACTACAACTCCGAGGATTCCCATCAAGATGATGTGGATCCCTAAGAAGGAGAACTAGAGAGTTCTTGAGGGTGACTCCGCCAACATATTTCACTGATATCATTTTGGCAAGAACAAGTGCAATCAACTTCCACATCTTGCACTAGTTTAAGGAGTCACAAACCCTCTTTTTGGTAAGATAAGGGACAAGGTAACCTAATGCTCTCATAGACATTATCTTGTGTGTGCATCACTCTATGTCTATGGATATCCTTGTTTGTTCCTTGTGGGACTAACCCGTGTAGGTATTTAAAGTGCAACTCACTCCAAAGGATTGCTCCAAATGATCTACATCAACATTGAGCATCCACATCTTCAACACCTACATGAAGTCATCATCGACAAAACACAAGGTTAGTTTATCCCTCTAAAAGGGGGATCTCACATCTAGGGGGAGCTTTACTCTAAGAATTGAGCTAAAGCAACTCTAATGGTGTGAACACAACAATGCATTATGTAAAAGTGGTAACCCCACTTGAGTTTAAACGATGAGTATGACCTATGATCAAATGTTCTCATTTGACTCCTAAGTCAATATGCTCATATATAGATGACCTAGTCATCGCCAATTGCTTGATAGATGCTAGAATTGGTTGTGCATGCTTTGCCACATATTTCATTTGCCATTTTATTGTGTGAGCATGTTGGTTGCATATTTTACTCATTTGAGGACATCCACTTGTTGTTTTGATTGATTGTTTTCTTTTTCTTTTGCCAAGTGGATGGACAAGAATGCCTAAGAACCTTCTCTAGCTATCTATGCTCTTCTCGTCTCAAACTCTATTCATGCTACATCAAAAAATTTGATCAAGTCAGATTCGAACCACTCTGTGTGAGGAGCACTCGGAGTCCCCGATTCGTCATAGACTTAAACTTCCAAAACTTATTTGTGCGTTTCGGTCTGACCGATTCATCCATTTCGGTCATACCGAGATCACTAAGTCGATCTATGTTTTCAATCTCGGTGCAACCGATTTGAACTTTTCGGTCACACCGAGTTGCTGTAACTGCTTGCAGTTATGCATCTCGGTGCCACCGAGTTGTTCCACTCGGTCACACCGACAGGGTCGGGCTATATATACCCACGGGCAAAATTTTGGAAATTTTCTCCGAACTCCTTCGCCCGCGCTCAGCCCGCTCTGCCTCCAGGGTCTCCGGATCGTCCTCCTTATCGCCAGCTGCCTCCTGCCTCTAGTCTCCGCCGCCGTCAACGGGAATCATCCCTGCCGTTGCCGCCGTAGCGAGTTCATCGCCGAACTAGGGTATGAACTTGATCACTGTGCTATCCTTATCTGATTCCTAGCACATTGTGTTCGCCATGAATCTTGCCACGATTGAAACTATCCTATCCAGTCAAAACACTCCGTAGATTAGCGGTGAATTGAAAATTTAGGGTTAGGTTTCCGCTGAAACCATCTCGGACCAACCGAGTTGTGGAACTCGGTACCACCGATTCGGCTAAGGCCATTGCACATGTAACTCTCGGTCTGACCGAGAATTGCAAATTGGTGTGACCGAGTTCAGGACTTTGTGAAACCCTAGCAGTCTCGGTGCCACCGAACTGTGACTCGGTCTGACCGAGTTCACTAGTTTAGGTTACAAAAGCTGCTTATGTATCACCGAGTTTACAAATCGGTAGATCCGAAATGCTTTCTGTGGAAAACTAAAACTAAGTTTTTGACTCATTCTTTTGCAAAAACCTCTATATTTTGTGATGCTCATCCACTCTATCTCATCTATATCTACTCACAGGGTCTGTTGTCAGTGATTGCAATATGTCTGATCAAAGTGACAGCCAGAACAGGGAAGAGGAGCAGGTTCACATGAGTGAGGGCACTAGTCCCTCTAGCAGCTATGATGAGGGCAGCAGGAGCACCCCAAGCAACCTACCCAAAGCTAGCACCAGGTCCAGAAAGAAGAGAACCTCAGAATCTGAGGATGAAGACTATGTGGCAGTTGAGGATGAGGCCACTTCCAGGAAGAAGGTGCTCAAGAAAGAATATGGCCCAGCTGCAACAACTAAGCCAGGTCTGAAGACCAAAAGGCCAGCAGGAAGACAACCCATGGCTAAAGCCAGAACCTCCACTCAGGCATCTCTAGAAGCTGAACCCAAAGAGGATGCTGTAGAAGGGAAGAAGAGGAAGGAAAGGGTCAAGAAGACCATGGCCAGAGTAATTGGAAAGCCTTCCATGATGGAAGAGGAGGAAGAAGAAGAGGATGTTGCACCAGCACCCAAAGCTCAGAAGCTTATGGGTGATGCTATTAGGTCAGGGGTAGCTTCATCAAAGCCCAAAGTAGCACCCAAAGCTGCCTCCAAACCAAAGACTGCACCCAAGAGGAGTACCAGGAACATTCCAGCTCTTTGAAAGAACAAGGCCCAGTGCTCAAGCTGTTCTTTGAAGAAGAAGATGATGAGACACATGTTTTGAGAAAATTGAAGCCTAAAATTCCAGATCATAATGATGCCCATCCTGTAGCAGAGAACATGAAGATCATGAAGGACTATGGATTAAGGCTATGGAGAGAGTCAAATCCATATGCCACCAGAAGGAGAATTGCTGTAGACTACAGGTTCCACACAAATGAACAACAGGACTTCTATGAGACAATCCTGCTGGACAAGAAACCAATAGTGTGTGACATGAGATGGGTCAACTGGGAATACATTAAGGAGAATGAAGAACACTATCCTGGTGTGTATGACAACTTCAGTGCTTGTGGAGTGGTAGACTTTGTGGGGCAGAAGCTCACAAAGTGGAATGATGAGTTAATAATGCAATTCTACTCCACAGCACACTTCTATCCAGATGGCAGGATAGTATGGATGTCTGAAGGTACTAGGTACCAATCATCAATTGAAGAATGAGCTAATCTGATCAATGCACCTAAGGAGGAAGAGGATGACTTGGATGTCTATGCCAAGAAGAAGATGGATCACAACACTATGGCACATATGTACAAGGAGATCCCAGATGCTGCTATAGAATCACACAAGTTTGGATCAGTACATTACCTTCTGTCAGGACTGCCAACCATTAACTGGATCCTCAGGCACACTCTCTTGCCCAAGTCAGGTGATCACAACATGATCAGAGGCCATGCAATAAATCTGCTACACTTATTTGATGTTTCACAAAAGTTCAAAGTCATGAGTCTTATAGTTGAAACTATCAAGAGGACAGCTGCTAACCAAAAGAGAAGTTGTGGGTATGCCCCACAAATCCAGGAGCTGATTAACTCCATGATGGGCACTGGCACATACTTGTTGGACAAGGAGCACATGCCTATTTATCGAGACTTTGAGGACAACCAAGTGGTTATGAATGAAGATGAACCATCTTCTGTGCAAGCTCAAGCGAAGAAGGAGAAGGCAAGGACTGAGAAGGCTGCCAAGATGCCAACAATGGCAGAGGCATCTCAGTACTTCTAGAAGAGCAAACAGGATCAACTTGGCTACTTGATTGCATCCACTCTGAGGATTGAGAAGGGGCTAGCCACCTTGACTCAAAACCAGGAGAGCCTGGAGAGGATCATAGAGCAAAAGTTCTATGACATGGATGTGAAGGTGGCGAGATCCGATCTGTTGTTGAGCAACTTCAGGATGATATGCAGGAGAGGAAGGGCAAGTCAACCACTAAGGCTTTTGCCAGAGTGCCTAGAGCTCAAAGGTCAGCTGCAGTGCCAGTGACAGACACCAGAGCCACTTCATCTGCACCAGCTACAACTTCAGTGCCACCAGCTCCAGCACCTACTCCACCAGCTCCATCTACATCAACTGATGCCTTCGTCCTTGGCGTTCTGTCTATACCACCACCTAAAGATCAAGCTTGAGAGACGATTTAGTGCTATGCATTTTCTATGAACTTTTTGGTAACTTGTTGCCAAAGGGGGAGAAAAATGTATAGATCATAGGCTTCGAGAGAGAGCGTTGCTTTTTATTCTCTCTTAATTTGGTGGTTGAACTTTATTTGCTTGATTGAGATACTTTCTGTCTGTGTGATACTTGGATGATCATGTGTTTGATCATATGCTACATTAATGCATGTTGGATGACATTATCCTTTTATCTCTATATGATCATTCACTTTGCTTGGTGATGAGTGCATGTATTCTATTGTTATCATTTTGAGCGCTCCACCAAGATGTATGTGACATGTAAGAGTAACCCATGAGCCTAACTCTTTGTGCATTGGCAGTCCAAAGCAAATCTTAATCTATGCACAGATTTAGGGGGAGCTCTTGCTTTTCACATACTTCTCAAAGCGACAATGTTTTTCACTCTTATTATCATTTGTTGAAGCTTTGATCTATATGTTGTCATCAATTACCAAAAAGGGGAGATTGAAAGTGCAACTATCCCTAGGTGGTTTTGGTAATTCCTAACAACATATAGCTCATTGAGCTAACATTATTCCAAGATAAATATTTCAGGAAAAGCTCAATGAATGGCATGGCATGGATGAGGAAAGTGGATCCCTCAAAATACTAAGGATAAAAGGATTGGCTCAAGCTCAAAGCTCAAGACTCTACATTTTATATTTTAGTGATCCAAGATCACATTGAGTCTATAGGAAAAGCCAATACTATTAAGGAGGGATGAGGTGTTTCTTAATGGCTTGCTTGCTCAAAGTGCTTAGTGATATGCTCCAAAACCCTCAACTACTTTCTCACATCCACATATGACCTAAACCAAAAGTCCAACTCGGCCCCATCGATTCTTTCTATCAAGCGCCACTGAGTTCAGATGTCATAGCCACTTCCACAAACCCTAGGAAAATCGGTCTCACCGATAGGGATCTCGGTTTCACCGAGATGGGATTGCAATCTCTCTATTTCCCTTCATAACGTTTCGGTCCCACCGAGATTGCAATGTAAACTCTCTATTTCCTTTTTTTAACATTTCGGTCTCTCCGAAATGAGCGAATCGGTCCCATTGAGTTTACCTGACCAACTCTCTGGTTAGCTTATTACCAAAATCGGTCCCACCGATTTTGTGTAATCGGTCTCACCGAGATTACGTTATGCCCTAATCCTAACCATATCGGTCCTACCGAGTTGCATGTCGGTCCCACCGAAAATCCTAACGGTCACTAGATTTGCTAAATCGGTCCGACCGAGTTTCTCAATTCAGTCCCACTGAGATTGGTAAATTGTGTGTAACGGTTATTTTTTGTGTGGAGGCTACATATACCCCTCCACCTACTCTTCATTCGTGGAGAGAGCCATAAGAACGAACCTACACTTGCAATACACATTTTCTGAGAGAGAACCACCTACCCTTGTGTTGAGGCCAAGATATTCCATTCCTACCATATGAATCTTGATCTCTAGCCTTCCCAAGTTGCTTTCCACTCAAATCTTATTTCCACCAAATCCAAATCCTGTGAGAGAGAGTTGAGTGTTGGGGAGACTATCATTTGAAGCACAAGAGCAAGGAGTTCATCATCAACACACCATTTGTTACTTCTTGGAGAGTGGTGTCTCCTAGATTGGCTAGGTGTCACTTGGGAGCCTCCGACAAGATTGTGGAGTTGAACCAAGGAGTTTGTAAGGGCAAGGAGATCGCCTACTTCGTGAAGATCTACCGCTAGTGAGGCAAGTCCTTCGTGGGCGACGACCATGGTGGGATAGACAAGGTTGCTTCTTCGTGGACCCTTCGTGGGTGGAGCCCTCCGTGGACTCGCGCAACTGTTAGCCTTCGTGGGTTGAAGTCTCCATCAACGTGGATGTATGATAGCACCACCTATCGGAACCACGACAAAAACATCCGTGTCTCCAATTGCGTTTGAATCCTCCAAACCCTTCCCTTTACATTCTTGCAAGTTGCATGCTTTACTTGCCGCTGCTCATATACTCTTTGCATGCTTGTTTGACTTGTGTTAAGATTGCTTGACTTGTGCTAAGGTAGCTAAAATCTGCCAAAGACTAAAATTGGGAAAAGGATAAGTTTTTATTTGGTCAAGTAGTCTAATCACCCCCCTCTAGACATACTTTCGATCCTACACTTTGTTAAGAAATTCAAGGGGGGGGGGGCAGCGTATATCGTTTCACACTCAAAGGTGGCATGTTCCCTCTTAGAACCACGAGCTTCCGAATCGGCCCAATTTTTGACCACAACATGTTAGTGCCATGACATGAAACCATGCTAAGTTTCATGATTTCCAGGCGAGTTTTGGATTTACATGAATTTAAAATCTAAGTTTCTTGCTGTTCTCGGTCGAGTCAGGACGCCCAGATGTTTGAATTTCATTCTCATTTCTTCCATGGGACCTAGAAATTCAACCAAGGACACGCATGTGATTTTTCAACCCACTTTGGTGCACTGGAGCATGTGCATGCAATTCATATTTAGATTAGGCACATTAAAAGTCCAGAAACTCAATTAATGTATAAAAAGGCCTAATGAACCCGAAATAATTCCAAAATTTAACAGAGCACTCATATATTTCTATGTTGCCTCTGTAAATAAAATCCGGGGGGAGGCAGTGTATATCGTTTCACACACAAAGGTGACACGTTCCCTCTCGGAACCATGAGGCTTGTTGAGAGAATCTCCGGTTTTGCAAGAAGCTTATACCAAAAATTGTCCCAATTCAGCCAAAAATTATACATATGAAAACATGGTTTAAATTATCCCAAACATATCGCTACCTAGACCAATAATGTACTATGATTTGAATTCAACATAAAATGGATACAAATATTTGAATTGGAGAGCGTATGGTACATGTAGTTCATAGCGAAATATGATTACTGCTATATGCATGTTTTTTGTTATCAAGATAATATTTAAATTATTGTATAACTTGACAACAATCGTATTTAAATAAGAAAAATTGATTCAAATTTAGTCCATATGGTAGACGACAATATATATGTTCACATGGTGGAGTAAAATGTTAATTATGATGGAAGATCAAAATGTACGACTACATCAATTATAAACCGCAAGGTCACCTAACGATATATTCGAATTCAACATAACGTGGATTCAAAAATTGAAATTCGAGATCATGGCATCTGTAATCATATAAAAAGGGACATTACTCTTTCTTTGGTGGGAACTGATTTGTTTTTTGTTGTTGTTGAGGGAAGTGCGAATCGATTTGGTACTATGCAGGGTAATCTTGTTCTCCCGATTTTTTTTACAATTTTCTTGTAGTTTTTTCAATGGCATCTATAGTAATATAGTAAAAGGGGACATGACTCTCTTGTGTCTTGTATGAATTGTTTTTTTACACGTTAAGTTTGTTCTGCCGAACAAGGAATCCACACCTTGTTATACCGAATTTTTCAAGCTCGAGTATCTTTTGTCTCACCTGCTTTGAAACTCCCGCCTCTTCAAACCGCGTCGCGCCTTATTTGCGAGAACTCCCTCCTCATCCAAAATCGCTCTCGCAGCCCAGACACGCGAAACCCCCCTTCTACCCCACAGCCGGAAATGAAGCTCCATGTCGCGGTGTCAAAATCGGTGGGGGTACGCTGGTAACTTACCCTACATTTCGGACAAGCGCGTCCCTAAGCTTTGGCTCCCCCCTCCCCATTCGCCCCCCCATTCGTACACCACGGCCGCCAAGACCCGCGAAACCCCATGCTCCTCCGTCGGCCATCCGACCGTCGCCCAGCCGGAGACTCTTCCCCAACTACGTCATCCACCGCAACAGTTCGCCGTCCCTCATCCACCGCACCGGATGAGGATCCGTTGTCGATCTCATCGTCCCGCCGGATCAGCCGCCCCGTCCTCCACCTCCAAGGAGCTGCCCCGACATTCGCCTCGTCTATCGCGCCACCTCAATCCCCACAACACCGTCTGGACCTGCCCCACCGGAACCGCAGCACCCTCACCAATTCCTCCGATGAAGCCGAGGCCAACTCGGCGCCACCAAGGAGGTTCTGCACTCACCGCTGCATTTTATCTTTTATTCGAACTCACGGGCTACCGGTGCTCGATACAGAGCAGACATGGCGTGTCTCCATCGACAGCACCGTCGCCGGCCACATCATCCATGGCGTCTCTCCCCCATGTCGTTGCTTCCTCGGCGGCGACTTCCCCAACCGCACTAGTTGCAGTTGCTCCGGCTCTCGCTCGTGCTGCGGCTCTGTTCTTGCTGTCGGTTGCGCTGCTGCACTGCTCCTTCTTTCGTTCGTGCTGCTGCTCTGCTCTTGCTCTCTCTTGCGCTGCTGCTGCTTCTGCACGACCTCTGGCAGCTACAGGAGTTGCTGCTTTAGCACTCGCTCACGGTGCTACTGCATGACTTGCTCTCTGCTAGTGCGTTCCCTGCTCGAGCGTCTGCTGATTTAGATCACTGCTTCTCTGCTACTAGTGCTCGAACGCCCTAAACATCTATTGCAATGCTCTGTTACTAGTTCAATCAGTTTCGACAGTAAAATTCAGTTTTGACTGTAAAGTTCATTTTCTTCAGTTAAGTTCAGAGTGAACAGTACTTACAGCATCTGTCGGAGCGGCCATGGCGCGACTGATGCGTTTTACATCTAGCACTTTTGGTGATGTATTTTACATCATCTATTGTAGATGATATTAGGATCCAACTTCAGATTAACATTGTTTGTCTTTCATGCTTCAGCCTCGTCGCCGTACACCTTAGCGGAGCTGCTCCAACGATGGAACCGTCCATCACAGCGGAGCAGTACCCTCGACGCCGTTTCCAGAGGCCTCGAATCTTCTTCCCTGCCTCCGACAGTCACACCAGCATCATCACCATCCTCCATGTCTAACCCAATGATGCCGAGGTCCACAAGGCTATGCGAAAGAGGTTGTACACTCGTCGCATCACTTTGTTTCTCCATTCCTGTGTTCTTCCAATTCATGTGAGCCAAACACCCAGGTTGACTGAAATCCTATGTTTCCAAATGCTCTGTTTTGCACGTGCATTCCTATCCTATTCCTGTGTTTTTCCTGTCCCTGCGTGTATAGAATCCTCCAATTCTAAGGGGCCCTTACAGATTTACTTCATTTTCAGATAGGCGTCAAAGAAAACTTTGTGTGTTATGTCCTGCTCCTGCCATGCCGTCATCCACCGCACCTGAGGTGCACCATCGACAGAAGCGTTCACTGCAGCAGAGATCCGCCCAGCAGACTTTCTTTCGCCTCCTCAGATCATTTTCCCCGTTGCCGGCAGCCACGCCAACTGCATTACCATCATCGACTGAGCAGATGAACCTGAGGACTACATAGTTTCGAAAGAGAGGTCGCAGTCTTTCGTGTTTGCTTACGTTATACATCGGTTATTATTACCTGCTACTTTATCGTTCAATCTTGAGTTTTGAATTGCCCATGGGTCTCATATCGAGCAGCAACGGATAGTATCTGTCTACTATCTGGTTCATCTGGGGTCTTCTATGTGGTTCATGTTGGGAGGGAAACAAACAATAGATGATCCATTGTCTATCTTTTTAAACTGAAGCTATAATCTACCTTCTATCATTAGTTTTGGATCCATCCACTCGTTTGCTACCATCAGTCTTGATTTTTGCATGCACCCCTTAGGCCTTACAAAATCTAACTATTTTTATTATGCATGTCGGATATTGTACACAATCGTCTTGAACATGTAGAGAAAAGAGAAGACCGTTATGGGAATATAATTCCATGCAGATGCCGCTCCATGGTGGGCAAAGTGCCCCCTCCTGCATTTCAGATTGTATTCGAGAGGAAGATAACATTCGATGGAGATTCGAAGGAGCCGACCACGCCTGTTTACCACCTGAGGTGTTTGCTCTAACCTGGCATGCTGATGTTGGTCATATCATGCATATGGCGCCTTGCATTGCTTACATTATACATCTTATATGTCATCAACTTAGTTTAGATTTGCTTTGTGTGAATGCCACCTGTTTGGTTTCTATATCATACTCCCACCATTCCTAAATATTTGTTTTTTTAGAGATTTCAACAAGTGACTACATACGGAACAAAATGAGTGAATCTACACTCTAAAATATGTCTATATACATCCGTATGTGATGGTCCATTTGAAATCTTTAAAAAGACAAATATTTAGGAACAGAGGGAGTATATGGGAATTATGAAATGCCATCTTCTTTAGCCAGGCATCATATACGTGAATCATGCAATGCCATCCTGTTTAGCCAGTCATTGTATATGTGAATTGTATCGTGCCATATTTTTTTCCATAATGTATTCCATTTGTCAACAATGTTTATACATTATCTACTCTTCCTGTGCATCAGCCATTTGAGTCGGTCATGGGAAAATCTGGAGTTAAAACAAGGTCTTCTGAGCAGTCAGTGCTACCTGTCCATGCAGATTTCTTGCTGGTTACAGATAGCTCCTCAGAGGAGGATTCAGAGAGAGATGGCCAATCGTATCCCCCCCCCCCCGAGGTGCATGCTCTAATTTGGCTGGGTTATATTGCTCATATCATGAATATGGTGTCTTGCATTGGCATGCCATCTGCTTAGATTAGACATGCTTTGTGTGAATGCCTCCTGTTTGCTTTCTATATCAGATATGTGAATTATGAAATGCCATGTTTTCCAGCCAGTTATCATATATGTGAATTATGCACCGCCATGGAGCCAGGCATCATATATGTGAATTATCTCATGCCATCTTTTTTTTCATTACGTATTCCATTTGTCGACAATGTGTATATTGAACTACTCTTCATGTGTATCAGCCATTTGAGCGGTTATGGAAAAATGTGGAGTGAAAACAAGGTCTTGAGCAGCGTGCTACATGTCGAAGCATATATCTCGATGGTTCTGAGGAGCTCCTCGGAGGAGGATTAGAGATAGATGACCAGTCCTATATCCCACCGAGGTGTATGCTCTAAGTTGCAATGTTTATATTTCTCATATGATGCATATGGTGTCTTGCATTGCTTAGTTTAGACATCATATGCACAATATTGAATTCTATCTGCTTAGTTTAGAGATCATACATGCGAAAGTGCCGGCTGCTTAGTATATGAATCAATTATGTCAATTATATCATGCCATCCTGTATACTTAGACAACATGTATGTGAATTATTTCATCCCAACCTATTTTAGAAAGACATCATATAGTTTTGTCATGTCATCCTGTTTAGGTACTCATCATATGTTGAATTATGCCATTATATCCTGTTAAGTTATCCATCATATATCTGAAACCGTGTCATGCTATCCTATTTAGTTGGGCATCATATATGTGAAATTGTGTCATCTGTCTGTTTGGTTAGACAACATATATGTGAATTACCACATCATCTATCATACAATGTCTCAGACGTTCAATTTATTTTCTTGTTTATCAGCCATTGAATTGGAGGGTGATGGCAGTATCTAAGGGAGCAAAACCCGTTCTTCACAAAAGACAGTGCTACCCGTTGATGCAGATAGTACCATGGTTGTCTTGGCCCACAAACTAGCCCCACCACATAATCGAGACTCTTCTAGATTGCACACTTACACGTTAGGCGGAGAACAAGCTACAACCCATCTAACCGCAACCCCGCGGATAGTAACCCACTTCTAGTTGACAAAGCACCATGTCCACCACAGTACCCCCACACGAGCAGTTTGTAAAGCTCTGCGGTGCCCAAAGCACGAAGACCACCACAGCTAACCCAAACTCCACATTTAAAGCAGAAGAGCAACTGTTCTCAGGTCAGATTCCGTAGCTATGGTCCATACTCCTTTGCTGTTGCATCACTATATTTACTCATACCAACTACTTTCGAATTTGAAGGATCCAATTGAAACTCCAATGGCGCAACAAGTATGTTTTAAACCTATTTCTTTAACTGGATTGTTGTTCTAACTTCTTGCTCTATGTTGATTTCAGCTTAAGTTGTATAAACAGTTATGTTCTCATGTGATGCACATTACAAGTGCTGCCAATGCTATGTAGTTTCTCACACTTATATTCTGTCTATGCTGCTGTGTCTTAAAAATATAGAGTGGAACTGTGTCTCTATCTTGATTAGGGAACATAAACTGGAATGATATGGACAATAAAATGACCAGTACATAGATATATGTTTGTTTCATGCTGTTATCATGTCCACCTTACTACTGAACCGATTTACCAAAATGATTTTCGTATACTACAAGCTAAACCTGTGATGTGTCTGCTTGTTTCTCTTGTAGTATGCAAACAGAATATTGGAGAAGAGCACCCCACTATGCAATGGTAGAGAAAGTAATGCAGATAAGGTTCAAGATAGTGAGACAACCCTGTTTGTCTCCAAGAAAGGTGATAAAAACGATCTTGTAGACAGTGAGAAAACCCCACAGTCCTGCGTTGATGTAGTGTTCGAGTTATTGGCCAGTACCGCTGGCACAAGCTCTTCAAACTCGCTGCATGAATCGCTTCAGCTTCTTCAGTCTCAGCTACAAGCTGAAAGGCATCAGTCAGCAGTGCTGCGGCAAGAAGCCGAAGGACTGAGGAAGTCCCTACAGAATTCAGATGCGTACTTTCTTGTGCAACGGCAAGCGCTGGAGGATTTAAGCGCCAAACAAGAGAAAGTTAATAAGCTTGCTAAGCATCTTTCCAGCATTATGGATACCCAGGATATTGTTTATTGAACTCTTCTGAAGTGGTTTCAGTTCCGGACTTGTTTTGCTGTGGCGTTTATATGCTGCTTTGTTCCCTGTATTTGCACTGGTGGCGAACTTTGATGCCCAGTGGATGTAATATGTGTAATAGCCGTGATAGCCTAGCATAAGTTGCTTGCTTATTTATTTCCGTGTTGTCTTGTTTATTTGTTTGCTTGTAGTCAGTTCAGTTCTTTTTCCACGGTTTGCTAGTGGATTCAATAACCTATTTTTTACAACTAGGCCACAATAACCATGGGCTAATATTTACTGTAGTGACACTAGGTCTCCTACGGGCCGTAGAAACAGTGGGCCTTCTACGGTCCGTAGAAACAGTAGGCCTTCTACGGGCCGTAGAAACAATGGGCCTTCTATGGGCCGTATCATCAATGGGCCTTATACAGGCCGTATGATCGATTGGCCAAACATGGGCCAATAACAGGCCGCATTATGGCCGTAAACGAGCTAGAGTTGGAATCGTCCATTCATTGGCCGACCATAACAGGCCATCGTTAATAGGCCGTATTTGATGACGCTATAAAAACGGCCCAACGTATTAATGGACCACAAACGGGTCGACTGTAACCACGGGCTGAATTTGGCCCACAAGCAGAAAATGATAGTAACGGGCCATAAATAAACGAATGCTGGAAATGAGCCCAAGAATAAATGGGCTCTGAGAAGGCCAAAAGATAACATGGGCTGGAAACGGCCCAACAGAATAACGGACCGTTAATGGGTATAAAGTGATACACTGTTCATTACGGGCCAGTTTCACCACGGGCCGTTAATAGGCCAACAGTTACATGGGGCCTCATAAGGGCCGAAAGACGTCATGGGCCATACATGGGCCAGAAGTGAAAATGGGCTGGAATCATATTGGATGGCCCAAATGACGCTACTGGGCCTAATTCAGATAGGGCGTAACGGGCCTTGGGTTAGCGGGCTGTAAATGGGCTATATGCGAACATGCCGTTAACAGGCTTTCCATGGGCCGGCCCGCCACCTTTTGACCAAGTCAAACGGGCCGGCCTTTTCACAGGAATGGGCCTCTGTTGGGCCGTGCCACGTGTCGACGTATCATAGGCGCCTTCTGTCCAATGAGTGGATGACATCTGTCCCAACAATGAGCCGACACGTGTTTCCTCCAGCCAATGACGATTTTACACATGGAAATCCCCATTGGTCGGGGCTGTTAAGAGGTTATCGGATCTAAAACCCGACCCGATAGCTTAACAGTGTTCCGTTACGGTGGATGCCACGTGTCGGTCACCTTTGACGAAAGCACTTCTGTGACGCGCGATTTATCGTCATGGAAGTGGACACTTCCATGATGATAATTTTGGTAATGTCATGGAACACTTCTACGACAGCACAGGTATGGCTATCTTGATACTGTCATAAAATCGTCATGGATGTACATGCATGACAGAAAATGCGACCTACTGTGACAAACACGTATCATCACGGAAGTGTATTTGTTTTGTAGTGAAGGAGTCGGTCTACTAATCTTGGATGTGATGCCTATATAATGATTATTTCCTGGATACCATCATAATTATTTGAGGTTCTATCAATTGTCCAATATTAATTTGTTTACCCACCGTATGCCATTTTCTCGAGAGAAGCCACTAGTGAGATCAACGGCCCCCGGGTCTATTTTTTCATCATATATTTTTAGATCTATATTGCTATTTGCCTTTTTATTTATTTGCATCTTTTATTTTCAGAGCTATATTACCAAAAACCCAAAAATACCTTGCTGAATTTTATTTGCATCTACCAATCTATCACTTTACCAATCTTTTACCCGAGAGGGATTGACAACCCTCTTTCGCGTCGGGTTGCAAGTATTTGTTCTTTGTGTGCAGGTACAGTTTATATAGTGTTGCTTGGTTGTCCTACTGGTTCGATAACCTTGGTTTCATAACTGAGGGAAATACCTACCGTAGCTGTGCTGCATCATCCCTTCCTCTTTGGGGAAATAACGACGTTGTTCAAGCGACATCAAAAGGAATTTCCAGTGCCGTTGCCGGGGAGACATCATCAACATCTATCAGGTTCCTAATCACAAGTCTCATCTCCTTGCCATTTACATTATTTGCCATTTTCCTATCATTTTCATCTCCCCCAGTTCACAAAAATTTTCCGTTTTATTCTCCCTCATTTTCCCGTTGGCCGTTTTTCTCATTAAGATATGTTTTTGTGTGCAATCTTGTTTGTGTAGTCACGATGACTCAAGAAAACACAAAGTTGTGGGATTTTTCCAATACCAATAACAATGGTTTTATGAGCACTCCGATTGCTCCTCCCGCCAATAGTGCGGAATCTTGTGATATTAGTGCCGCTTTGTTGAATCTTATTATGAAAGATCAGTTTTCTGGTACTCCTAATGAGGATGTTGTATCCCATCTTAACACATTTGTAGAATTATGCGATATGCAAAAGAAAAAAGATGTGGACGCTTTATTTCTTTGCGAGATATTGTGAAGTTGAAATTATTTCCGTTTTTTTTGCGAGATCGTGAAAAAATTTGGTTTGCTTCTTTGCCTCGCAATAGTATCGATTGTAGGGATAAATGCAAAGATGCTTTCAGTACTAAGAATTTTCCGCCCCGAAAATTATTTCCCTTAGAACTCAGATCATGAATTTTAAGCAACTTGAGCATGAACATGTTGCACAATCTTGGGAAAGAATGAAATTGATGCTAAGAAATTGTCCTACGCATGGTTTAAATCTTTTGATGATCATAGAAATTTTTTATGCGGGGTTGAACTTTGTTTCTAGAAATCTTTTAGATTCTGCCGCCGGTGGTACTTTTATGGAAATTACTTTGGGTGAAGCTACTAAATTACTAGATAATATCAGGGCAAATTATTCACAATGGCATACCAAAAGAGCACCTACTAGTAAAAAGGTTAATTCGGTTGAAGAAATTAGCACGTTGAGTGAACAAGTTGATGCTCTTATGAAATTGGTTGCTAATTAAAATACTCCTATTGATCTTAATGATGTGCCTTTGTATACTTTGATTGAGAAAATAGTGATTCCGTAGCTGTGAATTTTGTCTCACGAAATAATTTTAGTAACAATGCTTATAGAGGTAATTTTAATCGTAGGCCTTTTCCTGGAAATTCCTCTAACAATTATGGTGGGACCTATGGTAATCCTTCTTATAATAATAAGAGGAACACCTCTGATCTTGAGAATAATATTAAATAATTTATCAATGCAAAAAAGGTTTTCAATAATACGATAGAAGAAAATTTGAATAAGATTGATGATATGTCTAGAAGCATTGATGGGTTTTCTCACGATATAGGAAATCTCAAGTTGAAAATTTTGGTACCCAAAATTGAGGAATCAGTTAAAGCTTTGTATGTTTCTATGGATGAAAGTAAGAAAAGAACCGCTATGCTTAGAGCTAAAAGAGAATTTTTAGAAAGAGCGTTTTCTAGTGATTGCTTTCATAAAAATAATGAAGATCTTAAAGTGATTGGTGTTTCTTCTATTAATTCCTTGTTTAGTGAGATTAAAATTGATGATAAAGGGACTGAAGAAAAGTCAACTTGAGTTAGAAGGCGTCTCGATAATTTGGAGGGTGAAAATCTTGATGAAAAAACTGATAAAAGTGGGTTTGGAGAGGTCAAAACTTTAACTAGTGATGTGCCCACTCTTTTGGATTACAAAGACTTTAATTGTGATAATTGCTCTTTGATTGATTGTATTTATTTGTTGCAATCCATGATTAATTAACCCCATGCTTATGAACAAAATAAAGCTTTCACTAATCACATTGTTGATGCTATGATGAAAGCTTTTGAAGAAAAGTTGGAACTAGAAGTTTCAATTCCTAGAAAATTGCATGATGAATGGGAACCCACCATTAAAGTCAAGATTAAAAATTATGAGTGTTTTGCTTTATGTGACTTGGGTGCTAGTGTTTCCACGATTCCAAAATCTTTATGCGATGTGCTTGGTCTTACCAATATTGAAGAGTGTTCTTTAAATTTGCACTTGGCGGATTCTACTATTAAAAAGCCTATGGTAAGAATTAATGATGTTCTTATTCTTTCAAATAGGAATTATGTGCCCATAGATTTTATTTTTCTTGATATTGGTTGCAATCTGGCTTGTCCAATTATACTTGGTAGACCGTTTTTACACACTATAGATGCCGTGATTGATATGAAAGAAGACAATATTAAATTCCAATTTCCACTAAGAATGGGTATGGAACACTTCCCTAGAACAAGATTTAAGCCACCATATGAATCAATCATGCGGGCATCCTATGGATCTAGAACCAAAGATGACAACACTTAGATGTATGCATTATGCCTAGCTAGGGGCATAAAACGATAATGCTTGTTGGGAGGCAACCCAATGAATAAAATTTACTTTTTCCTTTTTCTTTGTGTTCTTGAGTGTTTTCACAATTGTGCCTCCTTTTAATTATTTTTATATGTTTTAATTAGTGTTTGTGCCAACCTAAACCTTTGGGATCATGTTGGGTGATAGTTGATTTGATCTTGTTGAAAAACAGAAACTTTTGCGCCCAGTAAAATAATTTTCATAAATCACAAAATATGATTTTTCTCTGATTTTTTTACATAAGATTGATATAAAAAATTCACATGTTGTTCTTATTTTTCAGAATTTTTGGAGTTACGGAAGTATACGAAGTTTTCAGATTCCTACAGACTGTTCTATTTTTGACAGATTCTGTTTTCTTTGCGTTGTGTGCTTATTTTGATGAATCTATGGACTTTATCGCGGCTGGGGGTATAAACCGTAGCAAAGTTGGAATACAATAGATATATTGCAAAAATAAAATATGAATGGGTTTGCAACAATACTTAGAGTGGTGATTTGCTTTGTTATACTAACGGATCTCACGAAGGTTTTGTTAAGTTTTGTGTGATTGAAGTTTTCAAGTTTTGGGTGAGATCACGATGGATGAAGGGATAAGGAGAAGCAAGAGCCTAAGCTCGGGGATGACCCATGGCACCCCAAGATAATATTCAAGGATGAACAAGTAATTAAGCTTGGGGATGCCCCGAGTGGCATCCCCTCTTTCTTCTAACGATCATCGGTATTTTACTTGGAGCTACATTTCTATACGTCACATATCATGCGTTTTGCTTGGAGCGTCTTGTACTATATGAGTCTTTGCTTATTCTGATTTTTGTTTTGTGTCAAGTATCCTTGCTGAAGACACCTATTTGAGAGAGCCAAAATTATGCTATGATTTGTTAGAATTGCTATTTATGCTTCACTTAAATTTTTTGAGCTATGGAATTTCTCTAGTGCTTCACTTATATCTTTTTTGAGCACGGTGTGCTTTAATACTTTTGAAGAAATGCTCTTCATGGTAGCTGGAACTACGTTGGTATTTCCCTGGAGAGGGAGGGATGATGTAGCACAACGATGGTAGGTAGTTCTCTCAGTTATGGAACCAAGGTATCGAACCAGTAGGAGAACCAAGCAACACAATGTAAACAACACCTGCACACAAACAACAACACCTCGCAACCCGACGTGTTAAAGGGGTTGTCAATCCCTTCCGGGGTACGGCGCCTCAAGATAGGCAAACGGACATGAGGTAAATTGCAGTAGATTGATAGATCGAACGCCAAATAAAATAAATAAAGATAAAACACAGCAAGGTATTTTTGTATTTTTTGGTTTAATAGAACTGAATAAAAATGCAAATGAAAAGTAGACCGCAAGGAAAATAAATGAGAAAGAAGGCCCCGGGGGCCGTAGGTTTCAATAGTGGCTTCTGTCGAGAAAAATAGCAAACGGTGGTTAAACAAATTACTGTTGGGCAATTGATATAACTTCAAATAATTATGACGCTATCCAGGCAATGATCATTACATAGGCATCACGTCCAAAATTAGTAGACCGACTCCTGCCTGCATCTACTACTATACTCCACACATCGACCGTTATCCAGCATGCATGTAGTGTATTAAGTTCATGGAAAATGGAGTAATGCAATAAGAACGATGACATGATGTAGACAAGATCCGTTTATCTATATGGCGGTAGATATAGATCTCATCTTTTTATCCTTAGTAGCAACGATACATACGTGTCGGTTCCCTTTCTGTCACTCGGATCAAGCACCGTAAGATCGAACCCACTACCGGGCACCTATTCCCATTGCAAGATAAATAGATCAAGTTGGCCAAACAAAACCCAAATATTGGAGAAGAAATACGAGGCTATAAGAGATCAAAGAAACTCAAATAACTTTCATGGATATAAAAAGATATAACTGATCGTAAACTCGAAATTCATCAGATCCCAACAAACACGCCGCAAAAGTGTTACATCATATGGATCTCCAAGAGACCATTGTATTGAGAATTCAATGAGAGAGAGAGAGAAAGCCATCTAGCTACTAACTACGGACCCGAAGGTCTACAAAGAACTACTCATGCATCATCGAAGAGGCACCAATGGAAGTGGTGAACCCCTCCGTGATGGTGTCGAAATTGGATCTGGTGGTTCTGGGCTTCGCGGTGGCTGGATGAATATTTCGTCGACGCTTCTAGGGTTCTGGTATTTTTGGGGTATTTATAGATCAAAGAGGCGGTCCGGGGGGCACCCGAGGTGTGCACAACCCACCAGGGTGCACCAGGGCCTCCTAGCGCGCCCTGGTGGTTTGTCCTCTCCTCGGGACCCCCCAGGTGCAACTAGGGCCCATCTGCTTCCTTTTGGCCCATAAAAAATCATCCTGAAGTTTCGTGGCATTTGGACTCCGTTTGATATTGGTTTCCTGCGATGTAAAAAATATGGAAAAAACAACAACTAGCACTTGGCACTATGTCAATAGGTTAGTACCAAAAAATGATACAAAATGACTATAAAATGATTATAAAACATCCAAGATTGATAATAAAACAGCATGGAACAATAAAAAATTATACATACGTTGGAGACGTATCAGCATCCCCAAGCTTAACTCCTACTCGTCCTCGAGTAGGTAAGTGATAAAAACATAATTTTTGATGTGGAGTGCTCTTCATCATGTCATAGCATATTCTTTTCTTTATAGCATGGACATTTGGACTTTTATGTGATTCAAAGCAATAGTCTAGTTTTGATATAATAATCTAGATACTCAAGCATATCATCAAGCAACCATGTCTTTCAAAATATCAATGCTAAAATAAGTTATACCTAGCCCAGCATGCTCAAACATTGATCCATTCGTGAAACACACTCGAATATTAACTACACCCAATACTTGAGCACGATCATATTGCCTCCTAGTTGGTGCTTTTGTAAGAGAGGATGGAGACTCAAATATCAAAAAATAAAATTGCATAAAGTAAAATAAAGGCCCTTCGCAGAGGGAAGTAGGGATTTGTAGAGGTGCCAGAGCTCAAAGCGAAAAATTTGAGATAAAAACATTTTGGGAGGTGTATCCATCCCACCAACGAAAACGACTCAGAGCTACGAACACTTTCCATGCTAGATATGCCATAGGCGGTTCGCAAACAGAAAATAAAGTTTATTCCTTTTTCCACCATTCTTTCACTTTCCATGGCTAGCCGTATCCACAGGTGCCCTCCATACCAAAACTTTCCAAGGAATTTATTATTTGACAACATAAAGTAAATATTTTTTGCATTTCGGCCTGGGCATCCCTAAAACCTTTGCCTTACTCTTGTGCAATGACAAGTGAATAAACACTCATCTTGAGAATAACACATCTAGCATGGAAAATATTAGCCACCCGTTACCGTTCCGCGAGCGAAACAAACACAAAAAGAGAAGTTTATTTTGAAAATTAGAGATGGCACATGCAAATTTGCTTAGAACGGCAAAAGAATACCGCATATAGGTAGATATAGTGGACTCATGTGGCAAAACTGGTTTAAAGGATCTTGGATGCACAAGTAGAGGTCATACTTAGTGCAAAATGAAGGCTAGCAAAAAGATTGAGAAGCGACCAACCAAGAAACGGATAATCTCATAAGCAAGCATTAAGCATAATTAACACTGAATAATGCACCACAAGTAGGTTATAATTTTCATTGCATGATTATTGAATTTCGTGCATGCATAGGGAATCACAAATCTTAACACAATATTCTTACTAAAGCACAATTACTCATCAACATAACTCACATATCACATCATCATATCTCAAAACTATTACTAAGAATCAAGTTTATTTTGTCCAATGATCTTCATGGCATTTTCTTTTTCTTTATCCTTCTTGGATATCTATCACTTTGGGACTAACTTTTATGTGTTGCTTTTCATAAGCTCAAACAAATATAAGTGAAGATCATGAGCATAATTTTTTTTCTCTTTCTCTCAAAATAATTTAAGTGAAGCAAGAGAGAATTTCTTCAAAATTTACTAACTCTCAAATAAATCTAAGTGAAGCAAGAGAGCATTTCTTCAAAAATACTAAGCACACCGTGCTCAAAAAGATATAAGTGAAGCACTAGAGCAAGTCCTAGCTCATAAAAGATTTAAGTGAAGTATAGAGAGTAATTTTAACAAGTCATGATATAATTTTGGCTCTCTCAAATAGGTGTGTCCAGCAAGGATTGATGACTTAAAACACAAAATAAAACAAACAAAGACTCATATCATACAAGACGCTCCAAGCAAAACACATATCATGTGACGAATAAAAATATAGCCTCGAGTAAAATACCGATAGTTGTTGGAAGAAAGCGGGGATGCCACTCGGGGGCATCCCCAAGCTTAGTTGGTTGCTCATACTTGGA
Organism: Aegilops longissima; assembly: GCA_021605205.1. Taxonomy (NCBI): domain Eukaryota; kingdom Viridiplantae; phylum Streptophyta; class Magnoliopsida; order Poales; family Poaceae; genus Aegilops; species Aegilops longissima. The sequence continues at coordinate 707,103,968 of CM038677.1, forward strand.
TAATAGCTTGGGATGCCGGGGCATCCCCAAGCTTAGGCTCTTACATCCTTCCTTCATCCATCGTAAGATAACTCAAAACTTGAAAACTTCAATCACACAAAACTCAACAAAACCTTCGTGAGATCCGTTAGTGTAAGAAAAATAAATCACTACTATAAGTGCTGTATCAAACCAATTAATATTTTTTTGTATTATATCTACCATATTGCAACTTTTCTATGGCAAAAACCATAGAGCCGTCAAAATAAGCAGACAACACAAAGAAAACAGAATCTGTCAAAACAGAACAGTCTGTAGTAATCTGATTTGTTCGAATACTTATGGAACTCCAAAAATTCTACTAAATTATGATGACCAGGATAATTTGTATATTAATCTTCTGCAAATATAATCAGACCAAAATCTCTTTTCTGTGATTTATGAAAATTATTTTCGTGAGCACAAAGTTTCTGTCTTTTTCAGAAAGTTCAAACAACTATCACCCAAGAAGATCCTATAGGCTTTACTTGGCACAAACACTAATTAAAACATGAAAACACAATCATACCAGAGGCATAATTGTGCAAACTCAGTAGAACAGAAAGCAAAAAGAAAAAAGAAAATTTATTCATTGGGTTGCCTCCCAACAAGCGCTATAGTTTTACGCCCTTAGCTAGGCATAATAATTTCAATGATGCTCACATGAAAGATAACTATTCAGACACAAAGAGAGCATCATGAAACATGTGACAAACACATCTAAGTCTAACAAACTTCCTATGCATAGGCTTTTATAAGAGACAAGTTATCAAGGCATGCAAAAACTAGCATATGCAAGGAAAAACAGAGAAGCTAAAGCAATATCAATAAAACGACAGGTAATTTAGCAACATGAAAATTTCTACCACAATATTTTCCTCTCTCATAATAATTATATGTGGGATCATATTCAAATTCAATAATATAACTATCATATAAAATTTTCTCTTTATGATCCAGATGCATGGAAAGTTGACACTCTTCCAAAATAGTGGGATTATCATCAAATAAAATCATGACCTCTCCAAGCCCACTTTGATCAAAAATTTCATAAGATTGAACACTCTGCGAATACATGGGATTATTTTTACCTAGAGTTTACACTCTTCCGAACCCACTTTCAATATTATTGCAAACATATTCATCATGAGGGTTAAATAAATTTTCAAGATCATAAGAAACATTATCACCCCTATCATGATCATTGCAATAAGTAGCGAACATGACAAAACAAGCATCCCCAAGCTTGGGGTTTTGCATATTATTAGCACAATTGACATTAATAGAATTTATAATAAAATTATTGCAATCATGCTTTTCATTCAAGGAGTTATCATGAATCACTTCAAAAAAATTCTTCATCAAAATTTTCAGATTCACGATTATCAAGCAAAACATCATAAAGATAATCTAGTGCACTCAACTTACTAGCAATTGGTTCAACATAATTAGATCTCTTAAAAAGATTAGCTAGTGGACGAGAATCCATATCAATAGATTTTTAGCAAGAGAAGATGCAAGCAAATATAAGACACATGGTCACACAAGCAAACAAGAGATTCGACAAGAAATAGGCGAACGAAAAAGAAGGCGAATGAAACGGCAAATTTTTGTGAAGTGGGGGAGAGAAGAACGAGAGGCAAATGGCAAATAATGTAAATTGTGAGGAGATGAGATTTGTGATTAGGAACCTGGTTATGTTGAAGATCCTTCCCGGCAACGGCGCTAGAAATTTCTCCTTGATGGTAGCTGGAACTACATTGGTATTTCCGAGAAGAAGGAGGGATGATGTAGCCCATCGACAGTAGGTATTTCCCTCAGTTATGAAACCAAGGTATCGAACCATTAGGAGAACCAAGAAACACAACGTAAACAACACCTGCACACAAACAACAATACCTCGCAACCCGACGTGTTAAAGGGGTTGTCAATCCCTTCCGGGGTACGGCGCCTCAAGATAGGCAAACATACATGAGGTAAATTGTAGTAGATTGATAGATCGAACGCCAAATAAAATAAATAAAGATAAAATGCAGAAAGGTATTTTTGTATTTTTTGGTTTAATAGAACTGAATAAAAATCCAAAGTAAAAGTAGATCGCAAGGCAAATAAATGAGAAAGAAGACCCGGGGGCCGTAGGTTTCACTAGTGGCTTCTCTCGAGAAAAATAGAAAACGTTGGGTAAACAAGTTACTGTTGGGCAATTGATAGAACTTGAAATAATTATGAGGATATCCAGGCAATGATCATTACATAGGCATCATGTCCAAGATTAGTAGATCGACTCCTGCCTGCATCTACTACTACTACTCCACACATCGACCGCTATCCAGCATGCATGTAGTGTATTAACTTCATGGAAAAACGGGGTAATGCAATAAGAACGATGACATGATGTAGACAAGATCCGTTTATCTATATGGCGGTAGATATAGATCTCGTCTTTTTATCCTTAGTAGCAATGATACATACATGTCGGTTCCCTTTCTGTCACCGGGATCAAGCACCGTAAGATCGAACCCACTATCGGGCACCTCTTCCCATTGCAAGATAAATAGATCAAGTTGGCCAAAAAAACCCAAATATGAGAGAAGAAATACGAGGCTATAAGTGACCATGCATATAGGAGATCAAAGAAACTAAAATGACTTTCATGGATATAAAAAGATATAACTGATCATAAACTCGAAGTTCATCAAATCCCAACAAACACACCACAAAAGAGTTACATCATATGGATCTCCAAGAGACCTTTGTATTGAGAATTCAGCGAGAGAGAGAAAGCCATCTGGCTACCAACTATGGACCCGAAGGTCTACGAAGAACTACTCACGCATCATCGGAGAGGCACTAATGGAAGTGGTGAACCCTTCCGTGATGGTGTCTAGATTGGATTTGGTGGTTCTGGATTGTGCGGCGGCTGGATGATTATTTCATCGATGCTTCTAGGGTTTTGGTATTTTTGGGGTATTTATAGAGCAAAGAGGCGGTCCGGGGGGCACCCGTGGTGGGCACAACCCACCAGGGCGCGCCAGGGCCTCCTGGCGCGCCCTGGTGGGTTTTCCCCTCCTCGAGACTCCCCCAGGTGCAACCACGGCCCATCTGCTTCCTTTTGGCCCATAAAAAATCATCGTGAAGCTTTGTGGCATTTGGACTCCGTTTGATATTGATTGCCTGCGATGTAAAAAACATGGAAAAAACAGCAACTGACACCTGGCACTATGTCAATAGGTTAGTACCAAAAAATGATATAAAATGACTATAAAATGATTATAAAACATCCAAGATTGATAATAAAACAACATGGAACAATAAAAAATTATAGATACGTTGGAGACGTATCAGCTCTCATGCTTCACTTAGATTTATTTGAGAGTTAGTATTTTTGAAGAAATTATCTCATGCTTCACTTATATTATTTTGAGAGATGAAAATCTTTATGCTCATATTTCTTCACTTAAATTTGTTTGAGGTATCAAAAGCAACATATTAAACTAGTCCCAAACAGATAGATATACAAGAGGGATATAATAAAAACTTTCATGAAGATCATTGGACAAAATAAACTTGATTCTATGTGAGTCATGTTGGTGAGTAATTATGCTTTAGTAAGAATAGTGTTAAGGTTTGTGATTCCCTATGCAAGCACGAAATTCAATAGTCATGCAATGAAATTACATTCTACTTGTGGTGCATTATTCGGTGTTAGTTATTCTTAATGCTCGCTTATGTGATTTTTCGTTTCTTGGTTGGTTGCTTCTCAATTTTTTGCTAGCCTCCACTTTTACTAAGTAGAAATACTACGTGTGCATCCAAAATTGTTTAACCCAGTTTTGCCATATTAGTCCACCATACCTACCTATATGCGGTATTCCCGCCCTGTTCTAAGCAAATTTGTATGTTCCATCTCTAATTTTCAAAATAAATTTCCTTTTTGTGTGCTCATACCGCTCATGAAACGGTAGGGGGTGGCTGATATTTTTCCATGCTAGATGTGTTATTCTCAAGATGAGTGTTTATTCACTTGTTATTGCACGAGAGTACGGCAAAGGTATTAGGGATGCCCAGTCCTGAAATGAAAAATGAATTTACTTTATGTTGTCAATTAATAAATTCCTTGGAAAGTCTTGGTATGGATGGCACCCGTGGATACGGCTAGCCGTGGAATGTGAAAGTATGGTGGAAAAAGAAATAAACTTTATTTTTTGTTTGGAAACTGCCTATGATATATCTACCATGGGAAGTACTAGGAACTACTCGATCGTTTTCGTTGACGGGAAAAGTATGCCTCTCAAAAAATGTATTTCTCAATTTAAGCTTTGAGCTCTAGAACCTCTACAAATCCCTACTCCCCTCTGCGAAGGGCCTTTCTATTTACTTTATGCAATTTTATTTTTATTTGAGTCTCCATCTTCTCTTATAAAGCACCAATTAAGGGGCACTATGATCGTACTTCAGCATTGGATGTAGCTAATACACGAGTGTGTTTCATGAATGGATCAATGATTGAGCATGATGGGCTAGGGATAACTTGCTTTAGTGTTGATGTTTTGAAAGACATGGTTGCTTGTTGATATGCTTGAGTATTGAAATCTTCATGTCAAAACGAGACTATTGCTTTGAACCATATAAAAATCCATATGTCCATGCTACAAAAGAAAAGAATGTGATGAACATGATAGGCAACATTCCACATAAAAAATTCTGTTTTTATCATTTACCTACTCGAGGACTTTATCACTCTTATCACTCTCCAACGTATCTATAATTTTTTACTGTTCCATGCTGTTATATTATCACTCTTGGATGTTTTACAATCATTTTATAACAACTTTATATATTTTTGGGACTAACCTATTGACATAGTGCCCAGTGCCAGTTGCTATTTTTTGCTTGTTTTTTACTTTGTAGAATATTAGTACCAAACAGAGTCCAAATGCAACGAAAACTTTGGAGAATTTTTCGAGACCAGAAGACAACTGTTGGGCCACACAAGTACCAGAGGGGGCCTCCGAGGGGAGCACAACCCACCTAGGCGCACCAGGGGGCCCAGGCGCGCCCTGGTGGGTTGTGCCCACCTCGGTCACCTCCCGCACCACCTCTTTGCTCTATAAATACCCCAAAAATCCAAAAACCCTAGGGGAGTCGACGAAACACAATTCCAGCAGTCGCAAGTTCCAGAACCACCAGATCCAATCTAGACACCATCACGGAGGGGTTCATCATCCTCATTGGTGCCTCTCTGATGAATCATGAGTAGTTCATTGTAGACCTACGGGTCCGTAGGCAGTAGCTAGACGGCTTCTTCTCTCTTTTTGATTCTCAATACAATGGTCTCTTGGAGATCAATTTGATGTAACTCTTGCTAGATGATGCGTGTGTTTGTTGGGATCCAATGAACTTTGAGGTTATGATCGGATCCTTATATCCATGAAAGCTATTTGAGTTTCTTTGATCTCTTATATGCTTGATTACTTATAGTCTCGTATTTCTTCTTTGAATCTTTGGTTTAGTTAGCTCGACTAGATTGATTTTTCTTGCCATGGGAAGAGGTGCTTTGTGATGGGTTCCGTCGTGCGGTGTTCTTTCCCAGTGACAGAAGGGGTAGCAAGACACGTATTGATCGTTTCTATTAAGGATAATGGATTGAGAGTTATGAGATGGCCATGGAGATATTGGACGTCAGTGATGCTGCGTGTGCTAAATACTTCACCATGATGTTGGATGGGCCGACCCGCACTTGGCTGAAAGGATTGCCCCCTAACTCCATCAAATCATGGGCTGAATTGAAAACGCGTTTCATCCAGAATTTCAAAGACACGTGCAAGCAACCTATGTCCTTTCTTGATTTAGACTCTTGTGTACAGGGTGAGGGTGAATCAACAACCAATTGGTTGCGGCGGATCTCGGTCGTTATCTATTCATCGAACAGTATCAACGCCGGTTCAGCCGTCCTGATGTTGGAAAAGAATTGCCGGTTCCTTCCCCTTAAGCAGAAGCTGGGGCGGCTTAAGCGCCACTGCAATGATATGGGAGAGATCATGCGGCTCTCGTCAAATATGCCGACTCTGATATATAGTACTAAGGACCCTGAGTTTGATGAGGAGAAGACCGGCAAGAAGAAGAGTGGCAATGCAAAGGGACATCAACATAATACGGCGGGTCAAGTTAACAATGGTAAGCGCAAGCAGATGGACGGTGGTTTAGACTTTGTGGCCAAGACCACCACACAGGGTAATAACCAGCGTCGTAAGGGGAAAATATCAACACCCCGGTTTGGAGGGCCAAAGTTCAACCTTGAGGCGATTATGAATCAACCTTGCCCAAAGCGCGGTATGCAAGAGAAGCCGGCCAACCATCTGTGGAAAGATTGCTTCATCATGAGGGACTATAGAAATCCCAACTTTTTCCAGAACAATCATGGCCCGCATGGCGGGTCGGGATCCTGCTCTCACGGACCTGGCTTTGGAGGTGGCGGCTCAAGCTCCAGTTTTCAGGGCCAAGTCAATCAGGGTGGTTTTAATCAGCAACCTACTCAAGGGAATCAGCAGCAGCAGACTGGTTATCAGAGTAATCCAAAGTGAAAATCCCCCTGAACCCAAGGAAGGGGAAGTGATCATTTTTTTGGACCATCTGAGTCGAGGATTCAGCCCTCCCGGATCAAAAACATTCCGTGATGTTCTTCATTTCCTCCAACTTCACCTCAAGATATTGGACGTAACTTTGTATCCAACATTTGCAATTTCCAAGTGTTCTGTGAAGCTTACCTGCAAGAGGAGCCCACTATCGAACTGTTCAGAGATTTCTACTATTTAAACCGCCATACAGAATTTGTGGACGGGCCCAATACTAAACTTGGTGGGGTTTGAATCCAAAAGAGAAAAGATGTCAGCTTCCCTCACTCTAACCATCATAGCCACCCCGAAGACTGGAATCAAACTTGGTTCTATTGCCAAGATAAATCTCCAACTGGTGAGAACCCTCTGCCGGGTTACCGTGCTCACCGGCTTACAAGTACACATCCACTCCCCCAAAGACACAGTGCAAAGGAATGAGCCAAGTATGCACCACAGTTTTCAAAGCTCAGAGACTTTGGGGCAAACGGTTTAACAGGCGTTGATTTTGTCCGTTGCTGGGTGTCTTGGAGTATTTTTACTTTAAGTCCTCGCCCCGGTTTAATTTGTGAATACATAGGGGATGTGAAAGACCCTCAATGCCACATTGATATTCAACTGACTGATGCTGAAGTTACTGAAGCCGTTAAGAAAATGTTGGATATATCGGTGGCCGAGTGCAGCAAAACATGGCTTAATCCCTTCTGCGCTTCAAATAAACTGCCAGCTGTAAGAATTGCCCAACTCCTGCTTAATCCATATTTTTAATACTCCCTTATGATCTTTCCAAGTTTTAACAGGGTGATGATCCATTCTGGAAGAGGAAACCGCAGGATAAACCAGCCAAAACGGCTCTTGCCAAGACCAAGGTCCACAAGAAGCCCGCCAAGAAGAATACCGCCGAGTCCACCAAATTAAATATTGACGATGATGATGATAATCATGAGTCAGAGGTAGAACTTGATTCACTTGGCTCCTTTTTCATACATCTCATTGACAATGACTATTATCAGGATGACATAGAGGCTAGCCATGCTGGTGATGCAGAGGTAATTATTCTTTCCTCCGGCTCAGAACCTCTGCCAACTCCGAAAACCTGTCAAGCAAACCGGAAAGTAAGATTTTCTCACTCTCTAGATCACTTGGATCCAAACTTTCTTTTGAAGAAATAGCAACACAAAGCTGTCCGCACAACCCGACATAGCGGCCATGTGGTAACTTCTTCCGGTTTACCGAACACGCCAGTTCGTAAACGCCTCCCAGAGGTCTCCTATACTTCTGATACATGTTATCCCAAGGCGGGTTATTTCCAACAACCTCTTAATCCGTCTGATTCGAATTATCAGGGAACTTCCCATTCTTCCTCTGGCGAGTCAAGAGGAACGCAAATTCCAACCCTCAAAACGGTTCCTGGGTGAGCATATTTAACTAACTTATACTTGATCTTTATACTGACTTGAGCTATACTTACTATTTTCAGGGCCCAAGCCAGAGTCAGTAAAAGGGCCAAAGTGAATAAGCCGGCTGAAGACAACATTCCAACTGATCTGGAACAGACCCCGGAATAGTCTAATCCAAATACTGAAGCTATTCTTGATGATCCGCCACCGCAAGATCATGAAATCTTAGCTGAACATATGGAAGTTGATCCGATGATTCATGCTGATAAACCGCCAAGCCCAACTAAAGCTGCTGATGACAAAGCTGACGACCTTGTGGTTACTGGCTTTGGTTACACAATCCCAGGCAACCCCATTGCTCTGTCAAAACACAGTGCCAAAGAAGAAATCTCTGTTGTTGATAAGGGCAAGTGGAAGGCAGACTTGGAAAGCTATGCCCACCTCAACGCCCAAGATATTCATTCTGGGTTTTTAAACCGTTTGTACACAAGCCGTGACTTGAAGCTGATTTACTGAATATGATGAAGGATCGATATGAGGTAAATGCTGTTAACTCTGTATGAATATTCCTCCCTTAGTCGCCAGGTTTATTGGACATAAAAAAATAGAATGTTATGTAAACTTCCAAGAACCCTATAGATCAACTCCAGTAGCCCCCAAGGGCCGGTTTATACTGTTAATATGAACCGGGACTTGTAGAATAACTACTCTTCAATTTTGCCTATGTAGCCCCCAAGGGTCGGTTTATACCGTCAATTTGAACCAGTACGTTAGAATAACAATTCTTCAATTTTGCCTGTGTAGCCCCCAAGGGACGACTTAACAAATATGTTAAGTTGGGACTAATTATGTTGTAAGGCTCAAATTCTTGTTTAAGACTGTCGGCGTTCTGGGAATGGGGGTACCCAGACTTGCCTGCCTGCGGCCTGCGGCGTGGCTCAAGGGGTGGCCCAAGACGCCCATCTTCATCAAGACAAGCTCAAGACCTCTCGAGGGCCAAGCCTCCACGGGTGGACGACAGAAGCTTCCTCGTGCACGGCCTCGTCAGTGGCTGGCTCGAGGAGGCGGAGAGATCAAGGCGGGTACCTCATGAGGTGCCCATGACGCAAGCCATGGCGACCAAGGGCGCCAGCGGGCGCCAGCCCGCCGCAATGTCCTCATTTCCTCTTTGGTGCAAAGGGGCAAGCGCAGCGAGAGCATCAAGGAAAGGCACCTGTTTCAATAACGAGACCAATACCGCCGCAATGGCGAAAGGAAGTCATCGTGGAGCCCAAGCCGGCGCCACCACGAGCCTTTGACAAAGCGAGGACCAACTTTAGTCAGGATAAGTGTACTAGATGTTCCCTTCAAAATGGCTAATTGTTAGCGCCCTTCCCGCTCAATATTTGGGAAGAGGCCGGGGCCTTTGCCTATAAATAGGACTAGCCACCCTAAAGATCGAGGATCCGGAATCGAGTACAGAGCTAGAGATCAAGCAACCTAGAGAGAGAGAGAGAGAGAGAGAGAGAGAGAGAGAGAGAGAGAGAGAGAGAGAGAGAGAGCGAGCGTGAACTCCCTAGCAGTTCATCGCACCGCCAAGAACATACCCTCGCGAGGCTGTTCTTCCTTGTATTGTTCATCATCAGCCCAAGAGGCAATCCACCACACCACACTTTGGAGTAGGGTGTTACACCACAATGGTGGCCCGAACCAGATAAACCTTGTGTCTCTTGTGTTGTTCCTTTGGTAGTTTAGATCCTAGCGAGGCGACGAGGTGCAGGTAGGTAGGGGCGCGATCTCGCGCGCACCCTGTAGTTCGAACCTAGAGGGTCTGCCGGAACCCGAAATCCGACATTTGGCGCGCCAGGTAGGGGTGCGCCGGAGCTTTCCCTTCCGCCGACCCGCTCTCCGCCGACATCGCGACACGCCCTACGATGAGCAGCACGCCGCCCACTCCGGCCGCCGGCGCCAACGCGGGGGACCAGGGGGCTCTGAGCCTTGGCCACAGCCTTGCGACATGTGCGGTGGCCGAACAAGTTCAAGGCGGAGACGCCACCGCGCTACAACGACACGACCGATCCGCTGGCCTTCCTGCTGGCGTATGAGGAGGCCGTCCTCAAAGCAGGGGGCGACGACAGGGCCATGGCTAACTAGCTTCCATGGCCCTCACCGGCGCCCCGCGCGTGTGGCTGCTTCGCTTGCCAGCGGCTTCCGTGGCCTCTTGGGAGGAGCTGCAAGGCCTTTACCTCGCCAGGCACGCTGCACCGGCGCCCGCGGTCGTCGCAGCTCTCCTGGGCCGTTCGCTCGCTAGGTCGGCGCTGCCTCTGTGCAACATGGGGCTCCTCCGGGTCGGTCGGCGCCCATGGCCGATCTGGCCTTCAGCTCGGAGGATCACCCCTCCAACTCAGCCTGCTCAGGCGCGCTCCCAATGCTGTGCACCCCCACCATCTGCCAGGTGGCCGTCACCAGGACTCTCATCAACGGCGGCGCGGGCCTCAGCGTGCTCTCGGTTGAAGCCTTCAGCCTCCTCCACATACCACCGGAGCGGCTTCAGCCCAGCCGGCCCTTCTTCAGCGTCGGGGGCGGTTCATCCAGCTCCCTGGGGCAGATCCGTCTCCCGGTAACCTTCGGCACCTACGACAACTTCCGCACGGAGCTGATCGACTTTGACATCGCTCCCATCGGCCTCCCATACAACGCCACCCTCGGCTACCCAGCACTAGCCTGATTCATGGCCGCGACTCACCCAGCGTAGAACCTCATGAAGATGCCCGGGAGCAACGGCGTCCTCACCGTGTCCGGAGACACCGGGGATGCGTTGCCAGTGCTCAAGCTCGTCTTCAAGACGGCGGCGTCGGCGCAGCCCGCCGACTCAGATGCCCCTGAGCCCAAGGGGGCTGCGCCGGCCAAGAAGAAGCAGTTGTTCACCCAAGACAAGGCAGAAACCAAGCAGATACTGGTCGACGAGGACAGATCCACTAACGCCACCTGCACCATAGGCACCAACCTCGAGCCCGAGCAGGAGGAGGCCCTGGTCAAGTTCTTGCGCACAAACAAGAAGGTATTCGCATGGGAGCCTGATCAGCTGGCGGGGATCCCTAGAGGCGTAATCGAGCACCACCTCAACGTGTGCCCAAACGTATGCCCCGTGAAGCAGAAGGCAAGGCGGCAGTCCACTGAAAAGCAGGCTTTCATCGTCCAAGAGACCTGCAAGCTAGAACCTGCAGGGGTCATTCGCGAGGTCCGATACCCGGATTGGTTGGCTAACCCGGTGGTCGTGCCAAAGAAAGGTGGGAAGGAACGTATGTGTGTCGACTTCACCAACCTCAACAAAGCTTGCCCGCAGGATCCATTCCCGCTCCCTCGTATCGATCAGATCGTCGATTCTACCATCGAGTGCGACCTGTTGTGTTTCTTGGATGCCTTCTCTGGGTATCACCAGATCAAGATGGCGGTAGAAGACGTGGAAAAAACGGCTTTCCTGACCCTGTGTGGGGTGTACTGTTACACATGCATGCCGTTCGGGCTGCGCAATGCAGGGGCGACCTTTCAACGGCTAATCCACATCACCTTGGGCCCGCAGCTCGGGAAGAATGTTGAGGCTTACGTCGATGACATTGTGGTGAAGTCTCGTGAGGCCAAAACCCTGATACAAGACCTGGAGGAAACCTTCATGAGCCTCAACTCGGTGAACTGCGGCTCAACCGGAGAAGTGTGTGTTTGGGGTCCCCTCGGGCAAGCTCTTGGGCTTCCTCGTGTCCCACCGAGGCATCAAGGCTAACCCAGAAAAGGTCAAGGCGGTCGAGACATGAGCCCGCCAAAGACCCTCAGAGAAATGCAGAAGGTCACTGGGTGCGTGACCGCACTAGGACGCTTCATCTCCAAGTTAGGGGAGCGAGCGCTGCCTTTGTTCCAGCTGATGAAGAAAAACGGGCCCTTTGAATGGACTGAAGAGGCCGACAAGGCGTTCCAAGATCTCAAGAGGTACCTAACCAGCCCTCCGGTAATGGTGGCCCCACGCCCTCAAGAACCCCTGGTGCTCTACCTTGCAGCCACTCCCTACTCCGCCAGCGCAGCCCTGGTAGCGGCTAGGGAGGAGCGTCGGACCAAAGTCGCGGCAGCTGCCCTAGTCAAGGCGAAGCAGGATCAAGGAAGACTCACAGAGACCACTACCACAGCCGAGATGGATCAGCCGCCGCAGGGAAACGCACTCGGGACAGTGGAGACCCCTCCCCCGGGCGACCAGCCGCTGGAGGCACCACTGTCTCAGGAGGCGCCACGGTCTCCGGAGGGCGCCATCGACAACAACACTCCCAACCTCGTTGAACACCCTGTGTACTTCGTCAGCACAATGTTGCGAGACGCGAGGGCGCGGTACCCCATGCCTCAGAAACTCCTCCTCGCGCTATTGGTGGCCTCGTGCAAGCTGCGGCATTATTTTCAGGGCCACCCCATCAAGGTTGTCTCAGCGTACCCCTTGGAAACGGTGCTCAGGAGCCCCAACTCAGCTGGAAGAGTCGCTGAGTGGAACATCGAACTGCAAGCGTTTCAGCTTGAATTCAGCACAACCAGAGTAATCAAGGGGGCCGCATTGGCAGATTTCATGGCGGAATGGTCGGAGGCGCCGGGCCTCAAGGATGATGAGGATCGATCCCTCTCCCCAGGAAGCAAGGCGCCGGATGGTTGGGTCATGTACTTCGACGGGGCGTTCTCCAGGCACGGCACGGGGGCTGGAGCAGTGCTTATATCTCCTACTCAAGACAAGCTCTACTACGCTGTGCAGCTCTGTTTCTAGCACGGAGAAAAGGTCTCCAGCAACATAGCAGAATATGAAGGCCTGATAGCAGGCCTGAAAGCCGCAACTGCCCTAGGAGTGAAGCGCCTTACCATCAAGGGTGATTCACAACTCCTCGTCAACTTCTTCAACAAGGTATACGAGCCGAGGGATGATCACATGGAAGCCTACCTCGCAGAGATCCGCAGGATGGAGAAGCAGTTCTGGGGGCTGGAGTTGCAGCCTGTGCCCCGTGGCACCAATCAAGAGGCCGACGACATCGCCAAACGGGCATCCTGGTGGCTACCTCAGGAGCCTGGCGTCTTCAAGGAGCGGCTCTTCAAGCCCTTGGCCACGCCATCGCTGTCAAGCACGGTGCAGCCTCGGGAGGAGCTCCCCCAGCCACCAGCCTCAGGAGCCCCGGTCTGTGGCCCGGCCTCAGGAGCGCGCCTGCTCTTGATGCTAGAGCCTCAGGAGGGGTGGTGGATCACAGAGCTCCGGAGCTACCTGACACAAGGGACCTTGCCGGAGAAGGAGGAGGAAGCGGAGCGTGTGGCGCGGCAAGCCACAGCATACTGCATTAGGGATGGAGAGCTCTACCGGAAGCGCTCAAATGATGTGTCCCTACGCGGCATCTCCAGGGAGCAAGGGAAGGAACTGCTGGCAGATATACACGGTGGAGACTGTGGCATCATTCGTCATCGCGGACCCTCGTTGGCCAGGCGTTCCGCAATGGGTTCTATTGGCCCACTTCGCTCAATGACGCCGTCAAACTGGTGAAGGCTTGCGAGGCCTGCCAATTCCATGCCAAGCAGATCCATCAGCCGGCGGGAGGTCTGCAAACTATACCCCTCTCGTGGCCATTCACAGTCCGGGGGCTGGATATCCTGGGCCGTTTCCTCGGGCGCCAGGGGCTATCGATACCTCTACGTCGCCCTGGACAAGTTCACCAAGTGGGCTGAAGTCGAAGCCGTCCGCACCATCCCCGCAGGTTCTGCGGTCAAGTTCATCAAGGGCATCATGAGCCGGTTCGGGGTGTCGAACCGCATCATCACCGACAATGGTTCGCAGTTCATCAGTAACCTCTTCAAAACATATTCTGCTAACCTTGGGACGCAGATATGCTATGCCTCGGTAGCACACCCGCGGAGCAACGGTTAGGCCGAGCGGGCCAATGCGGAGGTCCTGAGGGGCCTCAGAACCAGGACATTCAAGAAGAAGCTGGAGGCCTGCGGCAGAGGCTGGTACGATGAGCTTCAGTCCGTATTGTGGGCCATCCGCACAACCGCGACCAAGACGACTGGCAAGACCCCGTTCTTCCTGGTCTATTGAGCTGAAGCAGTCCTCCCTCACGAGGTCAGACGTCGTTCCGCACGGCTCCTGGAGTTCGACGAGGTGTAGCAGGACGCCATGCGGGGGACGAACCTCGTGCTGGGGGAGGAGCATCGTCGGGAAGCCTCGCTACGAGCGGCAAGATACCAACAAGCGCTGTGGCGATACCACTGCTGCAACATCCGCCCCAGGACTCTCGAGGTAGGGGACCTCGTGCTCAGGCGGGTTCTCTCCAGTGAAGGACTGCATAAGCTATCTCCCATGTGGGAGGGCCCGTTCAAGGTTGTTCATGTTTCCAGGCCGGCTCCGCGCGCTTGGAGACTCAGGAGGGGTGCCTGTCCAGAACGCGTGGAACATCCAGCACCTCCGAAGGTTTTACCCCTAAAAAGGCCCCGTGCCTGTGAAGAAGGCGAATGCCTGTGAAGCGCTGCGTTTTGGAAAAAGGCCCGGTGCCTATGAAGAAGGCGAATGCCTGTGAAGCGCTGTGTTTTGGAAAAAGGCCCGGTGCCTGTGAAGCGCTGCGTTTTGGAAAAAGGCCTGGTTCCTGAGAAGAAGGCGAATGCCTGTGAAGCGCTGCGTTTTGGAAAAAGGCCCGGTGCCTGTGAAGAAGGCGAATGCCTTTGAAGCGCTGCATTTTGGGAAAAGGCTCGGAGCCTGTGAAGAGGGCCAATGCCTGTGAAGCTTATCTATCTATGAAAGGCCTGGTGCCTGTGAAGAAGGCAAACGCCTGTGAAGTTTATTTTTCTAAGAAAGGCCCGGAGCCTGTGAAGAAGGCCAGTGCCTGTGAAGCTCGCCGCCCGTGACACTCTCACGTAATAATGAGTCGGAGCTGTACACGCCCCGGAGTCTCAGGAGCGCCGGCCTCAGGCCCTGGGGCTCCCTCCCACGCCAAGCGACAGCACTTAGGCTTTTCTCATTTGCTTTCTACAGTTGGCTTGTTCATTCCCATTTGTAGTTTTATTGAAGTTGTTGTCGTCTTTGGCTTGTGACTCTCTGCCTTTTTCGCTCTCCTGCCTCGCTTTCTCTCGCGCAAGTCTCACGAGGGAGCAGCGCGGGCACCCTCGCGAGTGTTTTCTGCCCTTATCGTTTGAGGCTTCCCTACCAGGGTCCACTACAGGAGCACCCCTCCAGTCCATGCCCCACGGGCACCGCGACACGAACACAGGACCTGGGTCGGTCGCCTCCACAGCTGAGGCCGGGAGCTACCTCTCCAGACTAACCTTTGCAGGACATGAAGCATTCGACGAGGCCTCGGCCTCGGGAAGCAAAGGCCACGATAGGCCCCCCTGAGCTAAGTAATTTCTACGCGCAGGCGTGTGGCACAAAAGCATAATATCGAAATAGTGGAAACAATACGATAATTAACAGCAATAGTCCAAGCACGCCCCCGCGGGGCCCTACACTACTGTCTCCTTGCGCAGGAAAAGGAAAACAACATAACAGGCGCGACTCGCCCGACACCAACTCGCGGAGAGAGCTCGGACTGCCTCCAGAGCTCAGGCGGACTCCCTCTCGCGCTTCACCGAGGCGCGACGGCGAGCAGACCCGCTACCTCCCTCCAGGTGGGCGCGGCGGCGCGGGGGCTGGTCGCGGCCACCGCTGGAGGAGCCGCTGTCCAAAGAAGAGACGCCAAAGCTCGACGAACCCCGAGCGCCACCGATCACGCGCGCGCTGCCATCTTCATCGTCGCCGGGGCTAGGCTCACGGCCGCGGTCGTCATCCTCGGGGCAGCACCCAGCGCGGCGACCATCTTCCCCGAACACCCTCACGTAGAGGGTGGCATCGCCGTCGAACTTGAAGTCCAGGGTGCACCGCTGGCTCAGACCACGTGCGCGGGCAAACGTTTGCCAGCCGCGGGTCAGGGCCACACTCCCGGCTGCGGAGACCTCCAGCGAAGCCCAGGAGGCCCGGCTGCAGCAACCGTCCGCCTGGAGCCAAAGGCCGCCCGGGGCGCCGGCCAGAAGTTCACCTAAGAAGAAGCGGGGAACCCGGAGCCGGGTGCTGGTCAGCTCCACCGACCACACGACAAACTCCGGCAGCACCTCCGCCAAGCGGAAGCGTGGCCTAGGGGGTCGCGCGGCCGTAGCGTGCGCCGCATCAACGACCTGACGCCCGTCGCCGCGCAGGAGATTGCCTCCATGGCCGCAGGGAGCCGCTACGGGAGCCACAGGGTGCTTGCGAGGACGGCCTCGACCGCGCTTGGCCGGGGGAGAGTCAGGCTCTACCTGGCGGGCCTTTCCTTTCTCCGCGGCCGAGAACCTCTTCAGCGGAGCAATAGAGAAGAAGGAGAAGCAAGAAGAGATGGGCTGGAAGGGCACGCGCCGTTTCGTACTAATAGCTGGGGAAGGCCAACCGTCGACCTCCATGACCGCAGGTAATCATGACCCGCTTCGCATGCAGGGACTTGTCAATTTATGCAGTTGTCGAGGCGTCGTGGGGAACTGGAGACGCCCACGTCCAATCAACCGCCACGCTGGCGCCCGAAACCAAGAGGCTGTTAGGGCCATGGCGCTGCGCAGACTTGCCCCCGCTTCTCTCGCTCAGCCAAGTCCAGCGCGCTTTGGGCCCGGGGGGCTCTTGTCGGCGTTCGGGAACAGGGTACCCAGACTTGCTCGCTCGCGCCTGCGGCGTGGCTCAAGGGGTGGCCCAGTACGGCCCATCTTCGTCAGCACAAGCTCAAGACCCTCGCGAGGGGCCAAGCCTCGCGGGGCGGACGACAGGAAGCTTCCTCAGGCACGGCCTCGTCAGGATGGCTCGCGAGGAGGCGGAGAGATCAAGGCGGGGTACCTCACGAGGTGCCCATGACGCAAGCCATGACGACCAAGGGCGCCAGGCAGGCGCCATCCCGCGGTGTCCTCATTTCCTCTTTGGTGCAAAGGGGGCAAGCGCAGGCCAGAGCATCAAGCAAAGGCACCCGTTTCTGTGCAACGAGACCAAGACCGTCGCAACGGCAGGAAGGAAGTCATCGTGGAGCCCAAGCCGGCGTCAGCACCAGAGCCTTTGATAGGGGATGACCAACTTTAGTCAGGATAAGTGTACTAGATGTTCCCCTTCAAAATGGCCAATTGTTGGCGCCCGTCTCGCTCAATATTTGGGAAGAGGCCGAGGGCCTTTGCCTATAAATAGGACTAGCCACCCACAGGATCGAGGATCTGGAATCGAGGACAGAGCTAGAGATCAAGCAATCTAGAGAGAGAGAGAGAGAGAGCGACTGAACTCCCCCTAGCAGTTCATCGCACCGACCAAGAACAGACCCTCGCGAGGCTGTTCTTCCTTGTATTGTTCATCATCAGCCCAAGAGGCAAGCCACCACACCACACAATGGAGTAGGGTGTTACACCACAATGGTGGCCCGAACCAATATAAACCTAGTGTCTCTTGTGGTGTTCCTTTGGTAGTTTAGATCCTAGCGAGGCGACGAGGTGCAGGTAGGTAGGGGGCGAGATCGCCGTGCGCACCCCAGAGTTCGAACCTAGAGGGTCTGCCGGAACCCGAAATCTGACAAAGACCTTTGTAAATCGGTTGACACCGAGCGGATAGTGGAAGAAAAAATCCCTAGTTTTGACTGGAGCAAATATGCATTAGCCCCCAAGTGCCAAGGTTAATACTTGTATTGAGCTTGGGACTTGTAATTTTTTTATAAGAAGCAATAGACATTAGCCCCCAATTGCCAAGTATATTACTTGTTATGTGCTTGGGACTTTTAATATGCACTGTCATCTCATAAATTTCTTGTCTCTTGTAGGCTGAGCTTATCAAGATGGAATCCCAAATTGCCGACCTTCAAGAAAATATCAAATCGCAACAAGCATAGACTTCCAAGGCCAAGGATGAACTGACCAGTGCCTTAGCAGCAATGGAAAAGCTGAAGGAAAGCTTAAAAAATGAGCGGGCAGTTGGGATACAGAAAAGTTCACTCTACTGAAGCGGGCTGAGGATGCTGAAGCGGCCCTTAATTAATCCGGTAGCGGAGGAGCTGACTGGCTTGAAACAGCAAATAAATGCCATGACTGCTGCTATTTTTGGTAAATATCTTCTTCATAAGCTTTAAACATGATTTATCTAATAAACTGCCAGTTTACAAACGTTTTTGATGATGCAGGAACCCGCATTGCTCATCTTGGCTCAGATATGCGTCAAAAACTGAAACCTTCCTATACGCTTAAAGAGCAGTTATGTACCGGCGTACAATGGGTTATCTGCACAGCTTCCTATAACAAACCACCCCAAACCTTGATCAAGGAGACGTTGGAAAGGCTGGCGATGATGCCTGCCCGGTTTGAAGAACAAAAGAAATCAGCTGCCAGGGCGGGTGCTCTTACTGCACTAATTCGGGCCAAAGCATGGATATCTGATCTTAATCCGGCTGATTTGGGAAACGGCTACCCGAGCATAAAGGAGGACGGGTCAGACTTTAATACTGATGACCTTGGAGCCCTGACAAGGGAAATGCACCCATTAGCTAGCAAATTGGTTGAAGAGGCCGATCTTTCACATAATCAGTTGATTTTTGATGCCAACAACAAGATAGTTAAAGCGCCAGCTTATGATACTCCAAGTCTTATTCCTCCAATCCGTAAGCATACCTATGCCCCTAATGTTTATCCCTCCACACTTATAAGTGATGAAGCTGTATTCAATGCCCTAACTAGGATTGAATGGACAACCATTGACTTCCAGCCACTGGGTAGAGAAGAGAAAGCTGAACCGGCGCTGGATGATCCACAACCTTCAAGTCCACCAGGCCAAGATTCAAAAACCGGAGGTTGGCTGAACATCTGCTTTCTGCAAGACTTGTTAAAACAAATATTCTTTTGGGCATAAAACGCCTTGTAATAGGCTAGCTTAAACTCTTGATCTGCTATGCCATCACGCATATTTTGCTTTGCATGACACTGATGATTTGCCATGTTAAGATATGCCACGTATGCTTATGATATTAGCAATGTTGAATCTGTTCCTGCATATAATAGATTAAAAGTGTCTTGGCGGTTTACCGCTGGATGGGTCATAACGCCCAATATAAAGCCATGGGAAACTTAAAATAATTTATAACCAAGGCTGGCCTTAATTATAACCATACCTAATTGAAAATATATCATACCTGTGATATTGGATCATACTGGTGGTTTTACCAAGCCAGCGTAGTAAGGGTGATAACCCGAATTTTGAGCACTGATAATTATCATATATTGCCGGCTGATGAACAAGCCAGGCCGGGTTAATAAACACCGGACATTATCTTATCTCATACTGGCGACTTATAATCAAAAACCAGACCGGGTTAATAAACACTAGTGAATTGTAATCATAAAGCATTATAAGCCTCATTGGGTAAACCTCAAAAAATCAGTTGAACAAAAACAAACGAAAAACGAGGCTTTTCATAGGCTGCCAAGCCAAAAATCGAGTGCTTTCACGAGCTGCACATCCACTGAGTTAAACCTTTATACGAACCTTATAAGCCGGACCTCACACAACCAATTGTTGTTTTAACTTTGACAAGTTCAGGGTCTGTATAAGATTGACTTGTCAAAAGTACGACGGGTCGTTCCAGGATTACCTGGGCGGAGTGGCAGACTTAAAAAGGCAGGATAACCCAGGGTTTTAGGTGAATACACCTGGCTTCCAAGCCTGGCTTTTAAGCCTATTACAAGGGTTATACAAACTCTTTGTTCTTTAGAACAAGGAGCCCCCAAGCAATATTTCTGAGTTCTGCTCAAGGGGCACCTATGTTTGAGCTGTGCTTTTGCGACAGACTCTCTTTGGTTCCTTTAACCTGGGTAGCAAGCCCCCAAGTTTACATATTTATATGGCTTATAAGCCGGATCAAAGGGTAATCACAACTTTGCTTTATAAAGCAGAAGCCCCCATGTGACCGAAACTCATTATTTGAACAGAAAACAACAGAGGCCCTGCTTTAACAGGGATGCCGGCTTTATTATATTGATCATAAGATATACATTGTCAAAATATGTACATCAGAAGAGCTAGTGGCTCAGGTGTAGTAAGGCCGAAGATGAGCAATATTCCACCGCCGGTGGGTCTCCTCCTCCGACTTACGTGAGTCTTTGTGTTCTTGAACACCGATAAGGTAGTATGACCCATTGTTCAGATTCTTGCTGACCACAAAGGGTCCTTCCCAAGGTGGGGATAACTTGTGCATATCAGTCTGATCTTTGATAAGCCGGAGCACTAGATTGCCTTCTTGGAAAGTTCTGGCTTTAACCCAGCGGCTGTGGTAATGGCGCAGATCTAGCTGGTAAATCGCCGAACAAGCCGTTGCGATGTCACACTCCTCATCCAGTAGGTCAAGTGCGTCCTGACGTGGTTTTTCATTGTCAGCTTCAACATAAGCCGCCACACGAGGTGAATCGTGACGGATGTCACTAGGGAGAACCGCCTCTACTCTGTAAACCATGAGGAAAGGCGTGTAACCCGTAGATATGTTAGGGGTAGTATTAATGTTCCATAGCACGGAAGGTAACTCCTCCACCCAACAACCCGGCGTCCTCTGTAAAGGAACCATAAGCCGGGGCTTGATGCCTCTCAGGATCTCTTGATTGGCTCTCTCAGCTTGACCATTAGATTGGGGGTGAGCCACTGATGACACGTCAAGCCGGATGTGCTCACGTTGAAAAAAATTCTTTCATAGCACCCTTGTACAGATTAGTGCCATTATCAGTAATGATACTGTGGGGAAAGCCAAAACAGAAAATCACCTTCTTCATGAACTGAACCGCCATCGCCGCGTCACATTTACTGACCGGCTCTGCCTCAACCCGCTTTGTAAAATTGTCAACCGCCACCAGGAGGTGTGTCTTTTTGTCTTTGGTCCTTTTGAAAGGTCCAACAATATCTAGCCCCCAGACTGCAAACAACCAAGTAATTGGAATCATCCTCAATTCTTGAGCCGGCATATGGGCGCGTCGTGAAAACTTCTGACAACCATCACATTTACTGACCAGATCCTCAGCATCAGCATGAGCCGCCAGCCAATAAAATCCATGACGAAAAGCTTTAGCCACGAGAGACTTTGAACCGGCATGATGACCATAGTCTCCTTCATGAATCTCACGCAAGATCTCACGGCCCTCCTCTGGTGAAACACAACGTTGAAAAGCCCCTGTAACACTTCAGTGATGCAGCTCTCCATTGACAATTGTCATTGACTTAGACCGCCGGGTTATCTGCCTGGCTAAGGTTTCATCCTCAGGTAACTCGCCCCGGGTCATATAAGCCAAATAAGGGCCTGTCCAATTAGAAATATGATGAATGGCCGCCCCCAACTGAGCTTCTGGGTTAGGAATGGCCAAATCCTCCTCTGTAGGCAACTTGACCGACGGGTTATGCAAAACGTCAAGAAAGACATTAGGCGGCACCTGTTTACGGTGAGATCCCAATCGGCTTAAGGCATCAGCCACTTCATTTTTTCTCCGATCAACATGCTCAACTTGATAACCCTTGAAGTGACCAGCAATAACGTCCACCTCTCGTCGATAAGCCGCCATGAGTGGATCCTTAGAATCTCAAGTACCAGAGACTTGTTGAGCCACCAAATCTGAGTCACCAAAGCACCTTACCCGGCTTAAGTTCATCTCCTTAGCTATCCGAAGACCGTGGAGCAAGGCCTCATATTCAGCTGCATTGTTAGTGCAAAGGAATATCAAACGGAGAACATAACAAAATTTATCCCCTCGAGGGGAAGCGAGCACAACTCCAGCCCCCGAGCCCTCCAATTGCCTGGATCCATCAAAGTGAATAGTCCAATACGTGTTATCTGGCTTTTCCTCAGGTATCTGCAGCTCTATCCAGTCATTGATGAAATCCACCAGTGCTTGAGACTTGATGGCTATGCGGGGTACATACTTCAAACCATGAGGTTCCAGCTCAATGGACCACTTGGCTATCCGACCTGTAGCTTCTCTGTTTTGAATAATATCCCCTAAGGGAGCAGAGCTAACCACAGTGATGGGATGACCCAAAAAATATTGCTTAAGCTTCCGACTGGCCATAAACACTCCATATACAAGCTTCTATCAATGCAGATACCTTTGCTTGGACTCAATCAACACCTCACTGATGTAGTAAACCGGCCCTGAACCGGGTACTCTTTGCCTGCCTCCTTCCGTTCCACCACAATGGCTACGCTGACGGCCCGGGCATTAGCAGCCACATATAACAATAACGGCTCTTTATCAATAGGAGCAGCAAGAATGGGCGGCTCAGCCAACTGTTTCTTCAGATCCTCCAACGCTTGATTGGCAGCATCACTCCAAACAAAGTGATCCGTCTTCTTCATCATCTGATAAAGAGGAATAGCTTTCTCACCTAGCCGTCTTATGAACCGGCTCAGAGCTGCAATACGACCCGCCAGACGCTGAACATCATTAACACACGCCGGTTTAGCCAATGAAGTAATGGCCTTGATCTTCTCCGGGTTAGCTTCAATCCCTCTGTCGGAGACCACGAAACCCAAGAGCTTGCGTGCTGGTACACCAAAGACACATTTGGCCGGGTTAAGCATCATCTTGTAGACCTGGAGATTGTCAAACGTCTCCTTCAAATCATCAATCAGAGTCTCCTTCTTTCTTGACTTCACCACAATGTCATCTACATAAGCATGAACATTGCACCCAATCTGATTATGAAGACTGTCGGTGTCAAAACCGGCGGATCTCGGGTAGGGGGTCCTGAACTGTGCGTCTAGGCGGATGGTAACAGGAGACAATGGACACGATGTTTTTACCCAGGTTCGGGCCCTCTCGATGGAGGTAATACCCTACTCCTGCTTGATTAATATTGATGATATGGGTAGTACAAGAGTAGATCTACCACGAGATCAAGGAGGCTAAACCCTAGAAGCTAGCCTATGGTATGATTATTGTTCGTCCTACGGACTAAAACCCTCCGGTTTATATAGACACCGGATAGGTTAGGGTTACACAGAGTCGGTTACAATGGTAGGAGATCTACATATCCGTATCGCCAAGCTTGCCTTCCACGCCAAGGAAAGTCCCATCCGGACACGGGACGAAGTCTTCAATCTTGTATGTTCATAGCCTTGGAGTCTGGCCGTGACGATAGTCCGGCTATCCGGACACCCCCTAGTCCGGGACTCCCTCAGTAGCCCCTTAACCAGGCTTCAATGACGATGAGTCCGGCGCGTTGATTGTCTTCGGCATTGTGAGGCGGGTTCCTCCTCCGAATACTTCATAGAAGGTTTTGAACACAAGGATAGTGTCCGGTTCTGCAAAACAAGTTCCACATAATACCGTAGAGAGAATAAATTTTGCACAGATCTGCTGACGTATTCAGGGCGTGACATCACACCACGGCAAGGCCTTTATATGAATCGTTTTTTACTGTTCCCACCTCAGCGTGTTTAGCGAGGCGGTTTCCTTGGCACGTCTTATCAAAGCATAGATCGTGCCCCCTTATTCCGGGATTCTCATCAATACGGACGTGGGTAACCCATCCGCGCCATTGATTACGACACTTGGGAAATAAGCGAGTTTTACCAGGCTGGTGGGGACGATAGCTCGTCCGTCTATATAAGGGATAAGGATCCACCTTTTCACCTACGCCTTCTTCCTCCTTTGCTTATCCATTTCCGCGCACTTGAGCTCCAGCGCCCAAGTCCGCACACCCGACCTCAACCTTTCTCCAATCATGTCAGGAGCGGGAGGCAGGTGGATGGCCTCCTCCGTCACGGAGGGGCACATCGCAAGACTGCGGGAGGCCGGATACTTGTCTGGCAACATCGCGCTGAGCTTCCCGACGAGGGGCAGCTCATCCCACCCCCAGGCCCCGTGAGAGGGTGGTGTTTCTCCCCACTTCCTCCAAGGACTAGGTTTTCCTCTTCACCCATTTGTCCGGGGGCTCATGTTCTACTACGGCCTGGACTTCCACGATCTGGCCCCGAATTTCATCCTCAACATCTCGGTGTTTATCGTCGTGTGCGAGGCCTTCCTCTGCATCCCGCCCCACTTCGGCTTATGGCTGAAGATCTTCAACGTCCGGCCGTAGGTAGTGGGCGGCCGTCAAGCGGAGTGCGGAGGCGCCATGGTTGGCAAGATGGCCAAAGTCCCATGGCTCGAAGGCCCCTTCGTGGAGACAATAAAGGGGTGGCAATCGGGGTGGTTCTACATCACCGAGCCCCGCAACACCAAATGGGTGGCGGCCCCCGAATTCAGATCTGGCTTCCCCACACGGCTCTCTTCATGGAAAGAAACGGGCCTGACGTGGGGGAATTCGGACGAGACATCCGGACTTCAAACATGCGTCCGAAACCTGGCGGCCAAGAATCTTAGGCTTGTCGACGTAATCCAGGTGATGCTCATCCGCCGGATTCTCCCATGCCAACAAAGGGCCTTTAACTTGTGGGAGTTCAATCCGGCACAACACCAAACCTTGAACCGGCTCTTCGACACTACGTACGAAGATGCCTGGAAGGTTCTGTTCAACGGCGCCGAAGCTCCAGCATCCGCTACCAAAGATCGCGGATACAGCTCGCAGCGTCCAGCCGGCGAGGTAAGTTATTTTACCCTTTACGGGACTCTTTTTCCATAGATTGACTCTACGTGGGATCTAAAACTCCCTAATCTTTGACAGGACAGGCTGAAGACGTCCGGACAGATTAACTGTCCGACCCCTTTGCAAGAAGACCCAGCGGACGCCCGATTGACGGGGCTGCTGGCTCCAGCGCCGTACGTGGTGCCGGAGAAGAAGGCCAAGAAGGAGGTCACGGGAACTCGAAGGAGCTCCCGACGCCAGGTGCTGTCAGATTCCGAAGCGGAATCTTCTCCTGAAGATGAGGAGGAGGAAGAAGAAGCTCCTCCCCCAGCGGGGGAGGAGAATAAAAGGAAGGCCGCCCCAACTGGGGAGGCCGGAGGGTCCAAGAAGGGAAGAACCCTTCCTCCGGACTTCTCCACCAACGTCGACGACGACGAGGAGGACTGGCCTACAAGGGCCAAGCCCCTGGCGAGATCGTAAGTGTCCGGATACCCATGGTTTTTTTTATTATTGCAGAGTGTTCTCTAATGTTGAACAACCATGCAGCCCGCCCAAGGGCGAGTTCGCCGATTCATCGAGCGGGTCCCTGGGCTCGTCGGAAATGGAGAGTACCTCGCTTCCGACCGCCTCCTCGCCCCACGCCATGGCAACGCCACAAGGGCCCCAAAGGGGCTTGGTCAAGAGGAGGTAGCGTAGGAGGTGCCACAAGGCGACCTCCCGGACTCCAGGCGCGCGGGGGGCAAGATCCCCGGGGGCTCTAAGCCCGACCCTCGTCCGGACTCCATGCGGGAACCATCGGCGGTTCCGAAGTCCGGACAG
Source organism: Aegilops longissima (assembly GCA_021605205.1). Taxonomy (NCBI): domain Eukaryota; kingdom Viridiplantae; phylum Streptophyta; class Magnoliopsida; order Poales; family Poaceae; genus Aegilops; species Aegilops longissima. Next base: position 707,129,419 of record CM038677.1, read on the forward strand.
CGGATCCTTTGCAAGAAGGGTAAGACGCCGGTGTCCTCCGTCCAAACGGAGGCACCGGATAGCCTACAGGAGGCGCTTAACAGCGCTTCCATCGAGGAGGAACACCGCACTGTAATGAGTGCGGTGATCCAGACAGTTCAGTCCGCCAAGAGCGGGCTGACCGAAGCCTATACCAGCCTTCTAACAGGCTTTGAGGTAAGTTTTTAGAATATGTAAAAATATAACTGCATAGACAGTAGTTCTCGATGCTTAGTTCGTGTTGGAAAGAAAACCGGACTAAGGATCTAGAAAGATATACGCAGGAGTCTAACTTTAGTATGTCAATATGGGAATGCAGTTGCTTGCGCCGACCTCTCGCTGACCGATCATGGAGGTCAATGTATTGAAGCAGAACCTCGAGCGGTCCGAGAACGAGCTCGGACAAGCCAAGAAGGAGCTTGAGGACAAGGAAGGTAAGTAATACCTTATTAAAGAAATACCTTATAGAAAAGGTTTTGGTTGCAAAAAATAACAGGAATAACACGGGTACTGCAGGGGCCACAAACGAGGTGGCGACCCTGAGGGAAGCGGTGTCCGTGGCCGAAAACAAAGCGGCTGCAGAACGCACCGAGCGAGAGAAAGGGGAGGCGCAGCTGGCGGAGGTGCGGCAAGAGCTCCAGATTCTCGTGAAAAAACATGAGGGTTTGGAGCGTGACTCGAAGACCCGAGACTCCGAGCTTGCCAAAGCTGCTAAGGCCGAGGCCCAGAAAGCCCTCCAAGAAATTGAAGCACTAAAGAAAATAGCGGCGGGTGAGGCATTCTTTATGCAATGCAAGAATGTAAAAGTCAATTACCTGTTACTTACCCGGATTCGGAGCTCTCCAGAAGCATTCGCAGATTTGCCCAGTGGTCGCCCGATGTCTTGCCAGATTCTACCGCGCCCAGGAGGGGAGCTCTACGGATAAGGTGTTCTGGTCTCAGTATGCTGAGGCCGAGCATCCGGTGCCCCTGAGCGACCAGCTAAAATAGCTGGTCGAGCTCCATAAGGTCGCCGAACAGGCCATGAAGGGCCTTTTAGCGCGGCTGTGGCCATTGGAGGCCATGCCGGGGAGCTACTTCGGCTTGGTGCAGCGGCTGGTGGATGCCTGTCCGCGGCTTGAAGTCATCAAGCGCTCCGTCTGTATTGAAGGTGTCCGTCGGGCCCTTGCCCGTGCTAAAGTGCATTGGGGCAAGCTGGATGCGGAGAGGCTTGTGACGGACGGGCCACCGAAGGTCCATGAGCATCGCACGCCCGAAATGTACTATGAGGGCCTCCTGAAGGGTGCCCGCCGAATAGTGGATGAGTGCTCCAAAGATGTAATTTTTTGAATAAACTCGCATTTGTTTCCTGTATATTGAAAACTTGTTCATATGCGCTAAGCAATGCTTATTTAATTTAAAATATTACCTTCTGTGCGGCCGTTTATCAAATTTGAGAGATGGCAACTCGTTGGTTTAAGCCCCCATGCCATGAGTGCTGGGGTGTTCGGGATAAACTTGAGCACTCTTGTTCCCATTCTTGGGTCCGTCTAGGGAGGCGCTCAACACAACGAGCAAGGCAACCGGACATATAATGCTTGAACACTCTCACTTAGCCATAGAATTCTATAATTTTAAATTTTGGCGAAGCCCCTAGTATTCCGAAGACCGAGTTCGGGGCGCTATCCACGCCTTGGCCGGACAATTCCGGTTCCTCGCTCTAAGCGGCATAAGTCTTTAGGGACCCGAAAAAACCTCTCGAACAGCGACTGGCTCTTGCGCTATCATGACGGTCAGTTTTAGCTTTCTCCATCGAGGTGCTCGACCAAAGATAATCTGGGCACAATCGCAGATGGTTCTCCGGTGCTACCTTAGCCGATATAGCGGAACGTAAGGTACCAAAACACGGAGCCGGGCAAACCCAACTATTGACCCAAGACATGATTGGAGCCAATTCATATCTGCTATAAGTTCGGGTGCCGCACTTGTGAAAGTGTTCGGACTTATCACACCATAATTTTGGGATACTTAAGCCCCTGGTGTATTGGCCGTACCAAAGTGTACGGTTGCAACATGTCATAAAATGAACACATGTATATATAAAGGAAGTAGAGCAATGATAAGCAAAAGCTGTGTATTGTTTATTCAAAAAGGTACTGCAATGGAAGCAGAACGATACAAATAGTGTGATAAGCAAGGGATGGGACTATCTAACATGTCCCCCTCCAGGGGTAATGTAACGCCCCGGATTCGATGCGCCAGGTGTCTGCCAGTTATTCGCCGTCATTGCCATGTCATTTGCTTGCGTGTTGCACTTTGCCATGTCATCATTTGCATTTCATATCATGTCATCATGCGCATTTCATTTTGCATACGTGTTCGTCTCATGCATCCGAGCATTTTCCCGTTGTCCGCTTTTGCAATCCGCACTCCTATGTCTCCCGGCGCCCCCTTTTACCTCTTTTCATGTGCGAGTGTTAAACGGTCTCGGAATGGACCCAGGTTTGTCAAGCGGCCTTGGTATAGCACCGGTAGACCGCCTGTTAAATTTCTTGCCATTTGGAGGTCGTTTGATACTCCAACGGTTAACCGCAGAATCAAGAAAAGCCTCTTTTGTTTGCAGCCCAACACCCTTCCAAAGTGGCCCAAAACCCACCAAACTCCCTCCATGCTCTCGGTCGTTCGATCACGATCATCGGTCGAAAACCACACCTCATTTGGACTCTCCTAGCTCCCTCTACCTATATAAACACCTCCTCCGACCATCGCGGTCAAATCCTCAAACCCTAGATCTCGCCCTCCGCGCCGGACACGTCCGATCTGGACCGGATGCGTCGCGCCGCCGCCCGGAGCAGTGGCATCGTGCACACGGGCCCTCCGCCTCCTCCGCGCGCCGCCGCCGCTGGGCCTATCCCGGCCGCCGGCGCTGCCTGCGCGCTGCCACCGCTTGCTGCCGCCCGCCCGCCGCCGCCCGCCCCGCCTACGCCTGCTGCCGCCGGCCGGAGCGCCCCTTCCCGCCGCCTCGCCCGCCCCGCCGCCTCCCGCCGCCGCCGCCCGGCGCCTCCCGCCGGCCGCTTCGCCTTAGCCTCGCCGCCTTGGCGCGCCTGCCGGCTCAAGGCGGTTTCTTCGGCCGCCGGAGCTTCGCCTCCGCGCACCCGCCGGGCCGAGCTCGGCCCGAGCTGCCCGCCGCCACGCTCTCGGCGGGCTCCGCCCAGCCCGCCGCCCCTGGGCCAGCGCCGCCCTCACCGCCGCCGCCGGATCCGGCCGGCCAGCTCGTCCCGCCTGCCTCCGGGCGATCCCTTCATCTCGGCCACCTCCACGCTCATCTCCCGGCGAGGTCCGGGAAGATGGACGAGATCCACCAGGATTTGAACCAAACGCGGCATCCCCGTATTCCGGATATCTCCATCCCGAGTTGACTTTCGGAGGGTATAAATTCCACTAAGTCCCCGAAATTGTTGCATTTTTGTTGCATTTTCATCATACCATAACTCTGCATCCGTAGCTCCGTTTTGTGCGTGTAATATATCAAATTGTTCGTCCCGAAGATTAGATCATTTCATCTCATTGCATCTTTTTCATTTGAGCTCATCCTGATGCCCTAAATGCTGTTGGAAGAGGGCTATGTGATGTTAGTTTCTGATTTTTATCAGAACATGCACTTTTGTCATTTTTGCCATGATTGATGTGTGCATCCTATGAACTTGAGTCCTACATGTGTTTTGTAATATGCCATGCCATCTTTCCAAGGGTGTATGCCATGTATTTTTGTGATCTCTGTGGTGACTAGCACAAGCATGCAAACTAGGTGTCTTGATGTTGCTGATTTCAGCCCCTGTTTTGCTGATATTTTTATGCCATGTTAACTTGATGCTACAGAGAGTTCCATGCATATTTTGAGATACTTTAGTAAGGATGTTTTGTTATACACGTCTTGCTCTATCCATCCATGCCCTTGTTTGCAATTATGGAGTGTCATAGCTTGAGTCAATCGAGCTCTACTTTTTCTATAAAATGTTCCTGGCAGGTTGTTTACATGTTATTCAATTTTTCCAAGGTTGTTGTAGTTGATCCTTGCATGCTATGTTGTTGTTCTTGCCATGTATAGCTTCTATGCCATGTCTTCTTACTGTTGGTTGCCTTTCCATGCCATGTATTGCTCTGTGGTGAGTGGTTCAAGCTCACCAACATGCCTACTTATCGTTGTTCCTGCCATGTTTGAATCTGTAATATAACTTGCCATGTTTACATGGGTGCCATCATATTTTCTGATCCTTTTTGGCTTATGGTCAGTAAGGGACTTTTGTTATATGCTTTGACTAGATTCATGACATGCCTTTGTTTGCCATGTTAAGTTCCTGTAACATGTTGTTTGATAGCTCTAAACATTGCAACCTGATGTTATTTCTGCCAAGGCCTGAAACTGTTATTATTTGCAATATTGCCATGTGTGTTTGAGCATGTTCTAGTGATTTCTGGAGTTAGCTCAGTGTTCATGTTTTGTAATGCTTTACCTGTACATCATGCCCATGCATTTTATTATTATGTTGAGATTCTGGAGCATGTTGTTTTGATGCTTGCAATATGCCTAGTTGCTGTTTTGGACAGCTTGTCCTTTAAACTTGTATAGGGTGTATGTGTTGAACCGTTGCTCCGTTTTGAGTGTGCTCTATGTGAAACTTGCTTAGAATTGCATGTAGTTTCATATTATCATGTTGCGTCCTTGTTTTGAGGTGTTTGCTTGATGTTTGGGTGCATTTTGCATCAATGCCATGCTTATCTTGTTTTGCTCATATCTTCTAGGTCAGAGTCTCGAATTTAATGAACTTTATATGTAACTTGACTAGAATTTCGTGTAGATCATCGTGGTGCATCTTAAATTTCTGTTTAACAACTTGAACATAAGGTTTATTCAGATCTGGACCAATTTCGAAATTTGCATATGAGGACTTACCGGAATTGTTATATGTTGTTTCCGGCCTCATTTAAACTTGCCTTGATGTGTTGCTCTTGTTTGCATCATATCTTGCCATGAGTAGCCTCATCTAGATTTGTCATGCATCATGCTTGTTGTGCATCATGTCTTGTTCATGTGTGGTGTGTTTACTATGTTGTGTGCTTCTTCTTGTTAGTTCCTGTTTCGTTGCGATCGTGAGGATTCGTTCGTCTACGCTTGGTTCGGCTTCATCCGTTCGTCTTCTTAATGGACTTGTTCTTCTTCCTTGCAGGATTTCAGGCAAGATGACCGCTACCCTGGATCTCACTACTATCATTGCTATGCTAGTTGCTTCGTTCTTTCGCTATGCTGCGCTACCTATCACTTCTTTGCTCAAGCCTCCCAAATTGCCATGTCGCCTCTAACCTTTTGCACCCTTCCTAGCAAACCGTTGTTTGGCTATGTTACCGCTTTGCTCAGCCCTCTTATAGCGTTGTTAGTTGCAGGTGAAGATGAAGTTTGTTCCTTGTTGAACATGGAGATGTTGTTCCTTGTTGGAACATGTTTACTTGTTGGGATATCACAATATATCTATTGTTTAATTAATGCATCTATATACTTGGTAAAGGGTGGAAGGCTCGGCCTTATGCCTGGTGTTTTGTTCCACTCTTGCCGCCCTAGTTTCCGTCATATCGGTATTATGTTCCCGGATTTTGCGTCCCTAACGCGGTCGGGTGATTTATGGAACCCCCTTGACAGTTCGTTTTTGATAAGACTCCTCCAGCAAGGCCCAACATTGGTTTTACCATTTGCCTCACCTAGCCCTTTTTCCCTTGGGTTTCAGAGCCCAAGGGTCATCTTATTTTACCCCGGCCGGTGCTCGTCGTGAGTGCTGGTCCAAACCGTCACCGCCGGTGGTACCAGGCAACTCGGGTTCGCCTATCGGAAGTTTGGACAATCCGTGTGCCCCGAGACCGAGATATGTGCAGCTCCTATCGGGATTTGTCGGCACATCCGGGCGGCTTTGCTGGTCTTGTTTTATTGTTGTCGAAATGTCTTGTAGACGGATTCGAGACGATCGGGTCTTCCCGGGAGAAGGAATATCCTTCGTTGATCGCGAGAGCTTATCATGGGCTAAGTTGGGACACCCCTGCAGGGTTTTGAACTTTCGAGAGCCGTGCCCGCGGTTATGTGGCAGATCGGAATTTGCTAATATCCGGTTGTAGTTAACTTGAAGCAAACTCTTCTAAAATACACCAACCGTGTGCGTAACCGTGAGTGTCTCTTTTCGGGGTTGATCGAGAGGAGAACACGGTTTCTGGGTTATGTTTGACGTAAGTAGGAGTTCAGTATCACTTCTTGATCATTACTAGTTGACGACCGTTCCTTTATTTCTCTTCTCGCTCTCATTTGCGTAAGTTAGCCACCATATATGCTTAGTCGCTGCTGCAACCTCACCAGTTTACCCCTTCCTTTTCCCTTTAAGCTTTGCTAGTCTTGATACCCATGGTAATGGGATTGCTGAGTCCTCGTGGCTCACTGATTACTACACCACCAGTTGCAGGTACAGGTTTGCGATGATCATGACGCGAGAGTGATCTTTGCTTGTTTTGGAGTTCTTCGCCCGCTTCTTCTTCGATCGGGGATAGGTTCCGTGTCGGCAGCCTGGGCTAAAGGTGGTGGATATTATTTGAGTTTCTGTTTATGTTTCATCCGTAGTCGGATGTTGTTCTTGTATATGATGTTGATGTATTCTTGTGGCATTTGTGCCTTATGTATGTATCCCCACTATTATGTAATGTTGATGTAATGATATCCACCTTGCAAAAGCGTTTCAATATGCGGGTCTATCCTTGGTGGGACCGTCGAGTTCCTTTTGGATAGGGTCGCATATTGGGCGTGACAGGTAAGCTGCTTGATGATATGTAAAACAGGTATAATGCTCGTAATAGAGACCACCTGAACACTCGACGTGGCTTTCCGCTTCCCTGGCTGTTGCATCGTGTGTTCGGCGATTCGAGTGCCGGACAGGACTTCTCAAAGATGGAGTCCTGAAAGTAAAAAAAAGGAAAAAAAAAGAAGTGACACAAACGGGAGCCCCTAGTGCGGTCGAGCCGCATTCTTGGCGTGCCGTTGTCTTGCCCCTCCCCATATGCCCATGGTATCTCCAGAGCGTAATTATGTACGCGTAATACTACCTTCGCAATTTTGCGAGGGCGGGGGTTGGGGCCGGATTGCTACTCGTGCTTGAATCGTGCCAGGTGGTCTTGTTGCAGGTTACTCCGGGCACGCTTGGCGGTGTCCGGACGCTTAGTGGCCGGACTCGAGAATTGCCATGAGAGGCTGCTTTGCACCTCCGCCGCGAGGGTCGCCAGATGCTCCTCCGCTCGGAGAGCGTCGGTGTTTCCATTGACCGTGATTACTCCTCGAGGGCTGGCATCTTGAGCTTGAGGTATCGTAGTGCGGCACCGCATTGAACTTTACAAATGCGGTTCGTCCGAGCAGTGCATGATAGCCGCTGCGGAATGGGACGATGTCGAAGATTAACTCTTAGCTTCGGAAGTTATCCGGAGATCCGAAGACCACTTTGAGTGTGACTGAGCCTGTACAATTGGCCTCTACACCCGGTATGACGCCTTTAAAGGTCGTCTTTGTAGGTTTAATCCTTGAGGGGTCTATGCCCATTTTGCGCACTGTATCCTAATAAAGTAGGTTCAGGCTGCTACCGCCGTCCATCAGGACTCTGGTGAGGTGAAATCCGTCGATAATTGGGTCAAGAACCAATGCTGCGAAGCCGCCGTGACGGATGCTAGTGGGGTGGTCCCTTCGATCGAAGATGATCGGGCAGGAAGACCATGGTTTGAACTTCGGGGCGACTGGCTCCATCTCATATACGTCCTGTAGTGCACGCTTCCGCTCCCTTTTGGGTATGTGGGTTGCGTATATCATGTTCACCGTCCGCACTTGTGTGGGAAAACCTTTCTGTCCTCTATTGTTCGGCGGCCAGTGTTCTTCCTCGTCATCGCTATGCATCCCCTTGTCATTGAGTTCGGCAGTTAACTTGCCTGCTTGCTTGAACACCCAACAATCCCTGTTGGTGTGATTGGCTGGTTTTTCGGGGGTGCCATGTATTTGGCACAAGCGATCGAGTATGCGGTCCAAGTTGGACGGGCCCTGGGTATTTAATTTGAATGGCTTCTTCCGCTGAACGGGTTTAGAGCCTCTGAATCCGGCATTGACGGCCGTATCTTCAGTATTATCGCCGTTAATGCAGCGCTTGTACTTGTTGCGACGCGACCTGCCATTGTTGTCCTTGGTATCCGAACTATCAGGATGTTTGGCCAAGTTGTTGCTTCGAGCTAGCCAGCTGTCCTCTCCCGCACAAGAGCGAGTCATGAGGGTTGTCAGGGCTGCCATAGATTTCGGCTTTTCCTGTCCTAGGTGCCGGGCAAGCCACTCGTCGCGGATGTTATGTTTGAAGGCTGCAAGGGCCTCTGCATCCGGACGGTCAACGATTTGATTTTTCTTTGTTAGGAACCGAGTCCAGAATTGTCCGCCGATTCTTCCGCTGCTGAATTATGTGGCTAAGTACATCGGCGTCGGTGGTCGCATATATGTGCCCCGAAGTTATCAAGGAATGCGGCTTCCAGGTCCTCCCAACAACCAATTGATTTTTTGGCAAGCTATTGAGCCAATGTCGAGCTGGTCCTTTAAGCTTGAGTGGGAGGTATTTGATGGCATGTAGATCATCACTGCGGGCCATGTGGATATGGAGGAGATAATCCTCGATCCGCATCGCGGGATCTGTGGTACCATCGTATGATTCGATGTTTACGGGCTTGAAGCCCTTGGGGATTTGATGATCCATTACTTCATCCGTGAAGCATAGTGGGTGTTGGCGCCTCAGATGGGCTATATCACGGCATAGCTCATATGAGCTTTGTTCATTGTGTTCGCCCGGCCGATTTTCTTTGTGTCCGCGCGACGGTAATCATCCCGCATTGCTTGGCGCCCACGCGATCCGTAGATCGATCTTGTATTTTTGCCTTATCCTCCAATATATCTCGCAGCACGACGCGTTTTCCGTGCCTTGGTACTTTTGAGCGGCGTCGGGTGTGGCTTGAGCGGAGGGCCGAGAGGCTTCTCTGTCGCGGCCACGGGGTGGCCGGTCTGCCATGTCATGCGGTGGTGACTTGGGTGCTTCCTCCTCTAGTCGAGGCAACGGCCTGCGTTTGGGGTAGCTTTTGGAGGGGCGTTCGAGTTCATAGTCTTCGGCTGCAAGGACTTCAGTCCATCTGTTAGCTAGCAGGTCTTGGTCAGCTCTAAGCTGTTGCTGCTTTTTCTTGAGGCTGCTTGCCGTGGCTATGAGCCTGCGTTTGAAACACTCCTCTTTGGCGGGATCCTCAGGCACGACAAACTCGTCGTCGTCGAGGCTTGCCTCATCTTCGGAGGGAGGCGCATAATTATCGCCCTCAACCTTCTTTTCGCCGACCTTGTCATGCGGACTTGCTTCTCCCTCCTCTGTCTTTGAGTCTGCTTTGGAGGGGTTCTCTTCGGCATTTTTCGGGGTGTTATTATCTCCCGTGCCGGAATCACCATTTTTATTATGGCGGGCTTTAGAGCGGCGCCGCTGACGTCGGCGCTTCGGCTGTTTCTTGGAGGGGTCATCCTCCGTTGTTCCATCGCCGTTCCCATCTTTTGGGATGTCCACCATATATATGTCATATGACGAGGTGGCCTTCCAAAGGCCTCAGAGGCGCTGGGTCTTGGTCGTCTCCGCATCGTCGTCCATACCGTCGATGTCTTCGGAGTCGTTGTCTAGCATGTCGGTTAAATCATCGACAGTGGCTACAAAGTGAGTGGTGGGTGGGCGTAGAAATTATTCGTTGTCCGCATCCCAACCTTCATGTCCGTAGTCCGGCCAGGGCTCTCCGGATAAAGAGAGAGACTTTAGTGAATTCAGGATGTCGCCAAAGGGCGAGTGCTGAAAGATGTCTGCGACAGTGAACTCCATGACCGGCGCCCAATCGGATTCGATTGGCGGGCGCGGAGGGTTCGAGTCCGGAGAGGAGTCCGCACCGAGTCAAGGTCTTCGCAGCGACAGGGATGGAGTTCGCTCGATCGCCAGAGATTGTAGCCCCGAGGCGGTGTCCAACCACTCGTCCTCGATCGGGGAATCCGGCCCCGGATGAAGGGTCGGAGCGGATACTGGTGCGGCCTCCATGGCACTGTTTGGCTGCAGAGCTAGATCATGCCCATCGAGACAGTGCGGCGCGCTTGGCTGCGGCTCGAATCCGTCGAAGATCAAGTCTCCGCGGATGTTGGCCGTATGGTTCAAACTTCCAAATCTGACCTGATGGCCAGGGGCGTAGCTTTCGATCTGCTTTAGATGGCCAAGCGAATTGGCCCGCAGTGCAAAGCCGCCGAACACGAAGATCTGTCTGGGGAGAAAAGTCTCACCCTGGACCGCGTCGTTGTTGATGATCGTAGGAGCCATCGGGCCTATCGGTGACGACACAGAGGAACTCTCAATGAAAGAACCAATGTCGGTGTCAAAATCGGCGGATCTCGGGTAGGGGGTCCCGAACTGTGCGTCTAGGCGGATGGTAACAGGAGACAAGGGACACGATGTTTTTACCCAGGTTCGGGCCCTGTCGATGGAGGTAATACCCTACTCCTGCTTGATTAATATTGATGATATGGGTAGTACAAGAGTAGATCTATCACGAGATCAAGGAGGCTAAACCCTAGAAGCTAGCCTATTGTATGATTGTTGTTCGTCCTACGGACTAAAACCCTCCGGTTTATATAGACACCGGATAGGTTAGGGTTACATGTAGTCGGTTACAATGGTAGGAGATCTACATATCTGTATCGCCAAGCTTGCCTTCCACGCCAAGGAAAGTCCCATCTGGACACTGGACGAAGTCTTCAATCTTGTATCTTCATAGCCTTGGAGTCCGGCCGTGACGATAGTCTGGCTATCCGGACACCTCCTAGTCCGGGATTCCCTCAAAGTCAATTCTGCACACATCGTTGGTAAGTCTCCTGGGCACTCTTGAGCCCAAAAGGCATAGACACATAGCAGAAGGCTCCAAAGGGAGTTATAAAAGCTATCTTCTCCTGGTCTTTAACTGCCATCTTTATCTGATGATAACCAGAATAAGCATCCAAAAAGCTCAAACGCTCACAACCCGCCGTAGCATCAATAATCTGATCAATACGAGGGAGAGCGAAAGGATCAGCCGGACAAGCCTTGTTTAAATCCGTGTAGTCCACACACATACGCCAAGTGTCGTTCTTCTTAAGTACCAGCACCGGGTTAGCTAACCACTCAGGATGAAAAACCTCAACAATAAACCCAGCCACCAAGAGCCGGGCTACCTCCTCACCAATGGCCTTACGCCTTTATTCATTGAAACACCGAAGAAACTGCTTGACCGGTTTAAACTTGGGATCAATATTCTGAGTGTGCTCAGCGAGTTCCCTCGGTACACCTGGCATGTCAGAAGGTTTCCATGCAAAGATGTCCCGGTTCTCACAGATGAACTCGATGAGCGTGCTTTCCTATTTCGGATCCAGATTAGCACTGATGCTGAACTGCTTGGATGAATCACCAGGAACGAAATCCACCATCTTGGTATCATCTGCTGACATAAACTTCAGGGCCGGGTCATGCTCTGCAGTTGGCTTTTTCAAAGATGTCATGTCTGCCGGGTCAGCATTATCTTTGTAAAATTTCAACTCCTCTGTTGCATAGACCGACTCAGCATTGGCTGCATCACCCTCCTCGTACTCTAAAGCGATCTTCCGCTCCCGTGAACAGTGATAGTCCCCTTGTAACCCAGGCCGCACCATGAACTTGGCATAAGCCGGTCATCCAAACAGAGCGTGATACGGGCTATGAATCTTGACTACTTCAAAGGTCAATGTCTCTGACCTAGAGTTAGGAGCATCTCCAAAAGCAACATCCAGAGCTATCTGACCAACCGGGTACGCCGACTTACCAGGCACCACGCCATGGAAAATAGTGTTCGACGGTTTAAGATTTTTATCTGTCAACCCCATGCAACGGAAAGTTTCATAATAAAGGATATTGATGCCACTCCCTCCGTCCATGAGTACTTTGGTGAACTTATACCCTCCGACCTGCAGTGCGACCACCAACGCCAGGTGACACGGATTATCATCCCGGGGCGGGTGATCGTCCCGACTCCACACAATGGGCTGCTCGGACCAGCGCAAGTAACGGGGAACTGCCGGTTCAACGGCGTTCACGCCCTTTTACGAAGCTTCTGATCCCGTTTTGCATAAACTTGTGGTGAAACATGGTATTGCCCATTATTCAACTGCTTTGGGTTACTCTGAAACCCAGATTGCTGCTGTTGATTCCCCTAACCTGATTGTTGATGGTAGCCACCCTGATTTCCTTGACTGCCTTGATTACTTGGCAATCCAGAGCTAGAACCGCCACCGCCGTAACCCGGTCCATGACTGCCGGATCCTGATCGTCCACCCGGCCCATGACTGTCTTGAAAAAGATTAGAATTTTTATACTCCTTCATAATGAAGCAATCTTTCCAGAGGTGGCCAGACGGTCTTTCTCGTGTACCAAGCCTCGGCCAGGGCTGATTCAACATCTGCTCAAGATTAAAACCTGACCCTCCCGTCCGTGGGGGCGGTTTACCTTTACGAAGCTAGCCATTATTCTGTGCATTGGTGTTAGCCACAAAGTCCAAGCTATTATCAGCTTTGTGCTTACCATTGCCTCCCTGATTCGCCGGATTATGCTGCTGCCCTCTGGTGGTTCTGCTCTTCTTTCCCTTTCCCGACTTTTCCTCGATAGACTCGGGGTCCTTGGTACCATCAGAGTCAGCGTACTTAACCAGAGCCGCCATGTGTGTCCCCATGTTGTTGCAGTGGCGTTTAAGCCGCCATAACTTTTGCTTCAGGGGTATGAACCGACAATTGTTTTCCAACATTTAGACAGCTGAATCGGCAATGATGCGATCCGACGAGTGTAGGATTGTTGAGACCCGGCGCACCCAATGGGTTGTCGACTCGCCCTCTTCTTGGACACAGAAGGCCAAATCCACAATTGACATGGGCTGCTTGCACGTATCCTTAAAATTCTGGATAAACCGGGCTTTTAATTCGGCCCATGATCCAATGCAGTTGGCCGGCAACCCCTTCAACCAAGTACGAGATGTCCCTTCCAACATCATGGTGAAGTACTTAGCGCATGCAGCATCGTCAACATCCAATAGTTCCATTGCCATCTCATAACTCTCAACCCATGTTTCAGGAGGTAAATCGGCAGTGTAGTTGTCACCTTACGGGGACCCTTGAAATCCTTGGGCAAACGTACGTTACACAAAGCTGGCACCAAACACAGCACACCCAGCCTGAAGGTCACACCTGTCTCCACCGAAGCTGTCAGACGAACCGGGGAATGCTGACGAGCCGTATACTAAGCCGCCAGCTCGGCCTCCGGATGCGCTCTTCCTTGATCCACGATGTTCTGGGCATTAACCCCACCACCTGTCGGGTTATGTCCACGGGGCGGGTTACGGCTCCGTCCATTGCTTGACACGGCCGGTTCTTCAATATGCCTGCTATAACTCCAGCTTGGGCGAGGGGTTGAATGAATCCTGTCACGACTGTAAGAATAAGTCTGCTGCTGCACCAATGCTATCTGAAGTAGCTCTCTAGCCCTTCGCGTTTTCGACTGGCGTTGGAGACTCGCCCTCAACTGGGAGAGCCACCAATCATGATGCTGCAGCGATCATGTTATCTAAGGGGTTAGAATAATGACCCGGTGGCGTCGGCACATGCTGCGGCGGGATATTGTTCTGACGAGGCGGGTCCGTCGTGCGCGGATGAGCCGGCGCCCCTGTCCCAGGTGTTTCAACCCGGTTTATAACTAGTTGGTTACTGGTCCCTGCGTCGGGCGTGTTAAAGAGATTTCTCGCCTCGTAAACCGGAGGCAGGCGAGTCTGATGCCTTCTCCTCATGACATCGTTTGAAGCGTTCTGATCCAGCATGAGCCGGAAGGACTCTGACTGAATCCGCTGTGCCTGAGCATCCAAAGCAGCCCGCTCCTCGGCCATCCTAGTGTTTTCCGCGCTCAACTCTTCCTTGGCCTGTGCTATCTCATCACGCAGTTTTGCAACCGCCACATTATGCTAATCCTGATCCGTTGGGTTAACCACCGTTGTTCACAACGTTGTCAGCTTATCCAACAAGTCGGTTAAGACCTGAAACCGGCGGGCGCACAAGGCCTCCTGCCCCGGCAGCCGTTGCTGCTGCTGACTCGGAAATCATCTCTACTGCAGTCGACGAGTGCTGCACAGGCGGTGGACGACTCGCTGTCAAAGTAGACGACCGTCTCATCACCAGATACCAATCTATCCTCAGATTCCGCTCCATGGATGAATCCCACGAAGGCACGATTCATGGCGGGCTGAACTCGGGCTCGTCTTGCATGTTGAGCCGTCTCGACGATGTCGGTGCGGATGTCCGGCTCAGGCCCGGCTCTCCGATCTTGCCGATGAAGATGTGAATTCCGCCAAAGGGGGCCTGGTACCCATACTCAATTGAGCCGGCCTCGGGGCCCCAGCCGGCGTCGTCGATGTAGAGCTTGCCACGACGACTCTTGGTCATCCGGCCCACACGTATCCCTTGATCCATTCGAAGTTGCCCTCTAAGAACTTGAAACCATCGTGCGATAGCCCCACGGTGGGCGCCAACTGTCATGGGGTTGTCATGGTTGATGTCCTAGTGCAAGGACTTAGTCATGGAGCCATCACAATGAGATTAGCTTAAAGGGGTTAAAATGGGACAAAGGACAGAAGGAGTTTATACTGGTTCGGCCCCTTGCGGTGGAGGTAAAGGCCTAATCTAGTTGAGGTGGTATTGCTAGGGCTTCGATTACCAGGGAGCAAATACACTTTCCTGGCTCTCGAGTTGTTGTTTCTTGTCCCTAAACCGCCGCCGGGTTGTCCCTTTATATACATAGGTTGACGCCCGGCGGTTTACAGAACCCCGGCCGGCTCATAAATGTGTCTGGCTCGGTATCCAATCTTTCCTATCTTACAATATAAGTCATACACCTTTGGCGGTTTACGTCTATGGGCCCTAACCCGCCTTTGGGCTTTGGGCCTTCTTATTAAGTCTCGTTCGTAAATCGCCATCTTCTATGTCTTCATGGGCTTCGATACTGGTATACCACCACGAGCATAACCCGTCCCCTCCTGGGCGGTTTATCCTCAATAGTTATATCCCCAACAGGTACCGTCATAGTTCACGGCAATAGCTTTTGAGTGTGAAGAGGGCGATGTTGCTTATACTGAGTCTGTTTGTGCAACAGAGGAGTTGAAGTTCTACAAATATAATGTTGACCCGGCAGATATGACACCTTTGAAAAAGCCAACCACAACATGACCCCTCGTTGAAGTTTGAGTCGGCGGATGACACTAAGCAGGTTGACTTTGTTCCTGGCGACTCATCCAAGCAGTTCAGCATCAGTGCCAATATGGATCCGAAATAGGAAGGTGCGCTCATCGAGTTCATCCATGAGAACCGGGACATCTTTGCATGGAAGCCTTCTGACATGCCAGGTGTACTGTGGGAACTCGCTGAGCACACTCTCAATGTTGATCCAAAATTTAAACCGGTCAAGCAATTCCTTCGTTGTTTTAATGAAGAGAGGCGCTAGGCCATTGGTGAAGAAGTGCCCGGCTTTTGGCGGCTGGGTTTATTATTGAAGTTTTTCACCCTGAGTGGTTGGCTAACCCGATGCTGGTACTTAAGAAGAATGACACTTGGCGTATGTGCGTGGATTACAGAGACCTTAACAAGGCCTGTCCGGCTGACCCTTTTGCTCTTCATCCTATTGATCAGATCATTGATGCTACGGCGGGTTGTGAACGTTTGAGATTTCTGGATGCTTATTCTGATTATCATCAGATCAAGATGGCAGTTAAGGACCAGGAGAAGACAACTTTCATCATTCCCTTTGGAGCCTTCTGCTATGTATCTATGCCTTTTGGGCTCAAGAGTGCCCAGGCGACTTATCAGTGGTGTGTTCAGAATTACCTTCATGACCAGATTGGATGCAATGTTCATGCTTATGTGGATGATATCGTTGTGAAATCCAGGAAGAAGGAGACTTTGATAGATGATTTGAAAGAGACCTTTGACAATCTCCGAGTCTACAAGATGATGCTTAACCTGGCCAAGTGTGTCTTTGGTGTGCCTGCTGGCAAGCTCTTGGGTTTTTTGGTTTCTGAAAGAGGCATTGAAGCTAACCCGGAGAAAATTAAGGCTATCACTTCTTTGGCTAAACCGGCATGTATTAATGACATCCAGCGTCTGGCGAGTCTGCGGCTTTAAGTCGGTTTATATGCCGTTTGGGCAAAAAGGCTATCCATCTGTATTAGATGATGAAGAAAATAGATCACTTTGTGTGGAGTGATGCTGCCAATCAGGCGTTTGAGGCGTTGAAAAAGCAGTTGGGTGAGCCGCCAATCCTTGCAGCTCCCATTGATAAGGAGCCCTTACTTTTATATGTGGCTGCTAACAGCAGAGCCGTCAGCGTAGCGATTGTTGTGGAAAGAAAGGAATCAGGAAAGAAATATCTGGTTCAGAGGTCGGTTTACTATGTCAGTGAGGTACTCATTGAATCCAAACAGAGGTACCCACATTGGCAGAAGCTGGTTTATGGAGTGTTCATGGCTAGTCGTAAATTGAAGTAGTATTTCTTTGGTCATCCCATCACTGTGGTCAGTTCTGCTCCCTTAGGGGATATTATCAAAACAGAGAAGCCACAGGCTGGGTGGCCAAATGGGCCATTGAGCTTGGACCCCATGGTTTGATATACATGCCTCGGATAGCTATCAAGTCTCAAGCACTTGTTGATTTTATCAATGACTGGTCAGAGCTACTGATGCCTGAGGAGAAGCCGGATAACACATATTGGACTATTCATTTTGATGGATCCAGGCAGTTTGAAGGCTCGGGGGTGGAGTTATTTTAACTTCCCCACGAGGTGATAAGTTTTGCTATGTTTTAAGGTTAATGTTCCCTTGTACTAACAATGCAGCTGAGTATGAGGCCTTGCTCCATGGCGTTAGGATGGCTAAAGAGATGAATCTAAGTCGGGTGAGGTGCTTTGGCGACTCAGATTTGGTGGCTCAGCAAGTTTCAGGAACTTGGGATTCCAAGGACCCACTCATGGCGGCTTATCGCCGAGAGGTTGATGTTATTGCTGGTCATTTCAAGGGTTATCAAGTGGAACATGTTGATCACAGGAAAAATGAGGCGGCTGATGCTTTAAGCCGGTTGGGTTCCCAGCGTAAGCTGGTACCACCTTATGTTTTCCTTGATATTTTGCATAGCCCTTCAGTTAAACTGCCTACGGAGGAAGATCTTGTTGTTCTTGACCTGGAGGCACAGTTGGAGGCGGCTCTTCATGCTATTCCTGATTGGACAGTTCCATATTTGGCTTATATGACCCGGGGTGAGTTGCCTGAGGATGAAACTTTGGCCAGGCAGATAACTCAACGGTCTAAGTCGATGACTATTGTCAATGGCGAGTTGCACCGATGCAGTGTCACATGGGTGTTTCAGCACTGTGTTTCTCCTGAGGAAGGCCGTGAGATTCTACAGGAGATTCATGAAGGAGATTGTTGTCATCATGTCGGTTCTAAGTCTCTCGTGGCTAAGGCTTTCCATCATGGGTTTTATTGGCTGACGGCTCATGCTGATGCATAAGATTTGGTTAGCAAGTGTGATGGTTGTAAGAAATTTTCAAGACGAGCTCATGTGTCGGCTCAAGAATTGAGGATGATTCCAATTACTTGGCCGTTTGCAGTCTGGGGGCTGGATATGGTTGGACCTTTTAAAAGATCCAAGGACAAAAAGACTCACCTCTTGGTGGCGGTTGACAAGTTTAGAAAGTGGGTTGAGGCAGAGCCGGTCAGCAAGTGTGACATGGCAACGGCGGTTCAATTCATCAAATAGGTGATTTTCCATTTTGGCTACCCTCACAGCATTATAACTGATAATGGCACTAATCTATCCAAGGGTGCTTTGAAAGAATTCTGTCAACAAGAGCATATTCACCTTGATGTATCATCAGTGGCTCACCCCCAGTCCAATGGTCAAGCTGAAAGAGCCAATTAAGAAATCTTTAGGGGCATTAAACCCCGGCTTATGGTCCCTTTGCAGAGGGGAAAACTTTGTTTTTGCCACTCTAGTTTTTGCCAACTTTGCTTATTCCACTCTGGAATTTGACATCTCACTTTTGCCACTGTTAGCTTTTGATAATACATCACAAATGCCATTCCGTGGCAAAAACGATAATTTTTCATTTCACTTTTGCCACTCTTAGCATTTGGAATGTATCACAATTGCCACTTGGAAAATTTTGTTTTTGCCCCGGAAGGGCAAAAGTGATATATTGTCAAAAGCTAAGAGTGTCAAAAGTGAAATGTCAAATTCTAGAGTGGCATAAGCAAAGTGGGCAAAATCTAGAGTGGCAAAAACAAAGTTTTCCCATTGCAGAGGACGCTGGGTTGTTGGGTTGAGGAGTTGCCTTTAGTACTTTGGCGTATCAATACTACCCCCAATAGATCCATGGGTCATACGCATTTCTTCATGGTTTATGGAGCAGAGGCGGTTCTCCCTGGTGACATCCATCACGACTCGCCCCGTGTGGCGGCTTATTTTGAAGCTGATAATGAAAAAGCACGTCAGGATGCTCTTGACCTTCTGGATGAGGAGCGTGACCTTGCGACGGCTCGTTCAACGATTTACCAGCAAGATCTGCGTCGTTATCATATCCGCGGGGTTAAAACCCGAACCTTTCAAGAAGGTGACTTGGTGCTCTGGCTCATCCAGGATCAGACAGACATGCACAAGTTGTCCCCACCTTGGGAAGGGCCCTTTGTGGTCAGCAAAAATCTGAGCAACGGGTCGTACTACCTCATTGATATTCGAGATTACAAGGACTCACGCATGTCTGAGGAGGAGACCCGCCGGCCTTGGAACATTGCTCATCTTTGGCCTTATTACACTTGAGCCACTCGTTCTTGTGTTGTACATATTTTCATCCATGTATATATTATGATCAACTATAATAAAGTCGGCATCCCTGATAATTTAGGGCCTCTGTCGTTTCATTTCTGAGTATTTGAGTCTTTATTATCAATTCATAAGATCACTTGGGGGCTTCCTGCTCATTGAGCATAGCTATAACTACCCTACTGATCCGGCTTGTATGCCTTGATAAAGATTATTTGGGGTTTCATGCCCATTGAGCATAGCTATGATTACCCTACTGATCCAGCTTGTATGCCTTGATTGCAAATCACTTGGGGTCTTCCTGTTCAATGAACATATCTTTATTTACCCTTTTGATCGGCTTGGACACCAGGTGTATTCACCAAAAATACGGGTTATCCTTCCTTATTATGTCTGCCACTCCGCCTAGGTAATCCTGGAATGACTCTCTGTACTCTTGACAGTCAATCTTATAAAGACCCCGAACTTGTCAAAGTTAAAACGGTGATTGGTCATGTGAGGCCCGGCTTACAGGTTTGAATAAAGGATTAACTCAGTGGCTGTGCAGCCCTTGAATAGCACTTGATATTGAGGCTTGGCAGCCTATGAAGGCCTTGTTTTGTCTAATTTGTATTTGCTTTGAACATTGTTTGGGTTCATATCTTTGTCCCATATTTGATGTATGGTTTAAAATTGATTCAAGTCATTTAGCCTTAATCCTTATGACTCATATTTGAGTATATCCGGGGTTTTGATAACCCGGCCTGGCTTTGGACGATAAGTCGCCAGTAAGTTTTGATTGTGCACTTAGGGTGCTATGCTCTAAGCCTTTGGGCTGTTACCCTTGCTGCATATGGCGCGGTAAGCCGGCAGTATGAACAAATTTCACAGGTATGTTATTTACTTGTTGTATATGCGAGGTTTTGATAACCCTCCCTGGTTATGGACTATACAGTAACCAGTGATTTTTTTATGGGGCATCATGACCTGTGATACGTCACCAACGTATCTATAATTTATGAAGCATTCATGCTATTTTATTATTTGTTTTGAATGATATTGGGCTTTATTATACACTTTTATATTAGTTTTGGGACTAACCTATTAACCGAAGGCCCAGCCCATATTGCTGTTTTATTGCCTGTTTCAGTATTTCGAAGAAAAGGAATATCAAACGGAGTCCAAACGGAATGAAACCTTCGGCAGCGTTATTTTTGGGAAGAATATGATCCTGGAGACTTGGAGTTCACGTCAGAAGATCCCTGAGGACTCCACGAGATAGGAGGGCACGCCCCCTGTCTCGTGGACCCCTCGAGCACCCCCCCGACCGACTTCTTTCGCCTATATAGTCCCACGTACCCTAAAAACATCCACGGAGAAGATAGATCGAGAGTTCCGCCGCCGCAAGCCTCTGTAGCCACAAAAACCCTCTCGGGAGCCCGTTCTGGTACTTCATCATCCCGACGCTCTCCATGACGAGGAAGGAGTAGGTCACCCTTGGCGCTGAGGGTATGTACCATTGGCTATGTGTTTGATCTCTCTCTCTCTCTCTCTCTCTCTCTCTCTCTCTCTCTCTCTCGTGTTCGCTCTCGTGTTCCCTCTATGGCACGATCTTGATGTATCGCGAGCTTTGCTATTATAGTTGGATCTTATGATGTTTCTCCCCCTCTACTCTCTTGTGATGAATTGTGTTTCCCCTTTGAAGTTATCTTATCGGATTGAGTCTTTAATTTGAGAACACTTGATGTATGTCTTATCGTGTTTATCTAAGGTGACAATGGGATATCACGTGCCACTTGATGTATGCTTTGGTGACCAACTTGCGGGTTCCGCCCATGAACCTATGCATAGGGGTTGGCACACGTTTTCTTGACTCTCCGGTAGAAACTTTGGGGAACTCTTTGAAGTACTTTGTGTTGGTTGGATGAATCTGAGATTGTGTGATGCATATCGTATAATCATGCCCACGGATACTTGAGGTGACAATGGAGTATCTAGGTGACATTAGGGTTTTGGTTGATTTGTGTCTTAAGGTGTTATTCTAGTACGAACTCTTTAATAGATCGATCCGAAAGAATAACTTTGAGGTGGTTTCGTACCCTACCATAATCTCTATGTTTGTTCTCCGCTATTAGTGGCTTTGGAGAGACTCTTTGTTGCATGTTGAGGGATTGTTATATGATCTATCTATGTTATTATTGTTGAGAGAACTTGCACTAGTGAAAGTATGAACCCTAGGCCTTGTATCCTATCATTGCAATACCGTTTACGCTCACTTTTATCCTTAGTTACCTTGCTGTTTTTATTATTTCAGATTACAAATACCTTTATCTACCATCCATATTGCACTTGTATCACTATCTCTTCGCCGAACTAGTGCACCTATACAAATTATCATTATATTGGGTGTGTTGGGGACACAAGAGACTCTTTGTTATTTGGTTGCAGGGTTGTTTGAGAGAGACCATCTTAATCCTACGCCTCCCACGGATTGATAAACCTTAGGTCATCCACTTGAGGGAAATTTGCTACTATCCTACAAACCTGTGCACTTGCAGGCCCAACAACGTCTACAAGAAGAAGGTTGCGTAGTAGACATCAAGCTCTTTTCTGGCGCCGTTGCCGGGGAGGTGAGTGCTTGAAGGTATATCTTTAGATCTTGCAATCAAATATTTTTGTTTCTTGTTTTATCACTAGTTTAGTCTATAAAAGAAAAACTACAAAAAAATGGATTTGAGTTTGTCTCATACGCTTCATCTTTTTAATATCTTTCGTGAGAATGATGGAAAGGAAAATTGTGCTCAAGTGCTAGAAGAAGAATGCATTAAAATGTTTGGTACTAGATCTTTGTATTATGAGCATGATTGCAATGTTGTTAGTATGAATTCCTTGAATATCCATGATGCTAATAATATGCAAGCCACAAGCTTGGGGAAGCTATGTTTGATGATTATGATATTTTTTGTTCCCCAAGTTTTGATGAGAATATTTATTATGATGAAAGCATGCCTCCTATTTATGATGATTATATTGATGAAAGTGGGTTCAGAAGAGTGTCAACTTTAGGAAGTAGTGATCCCACTATTTTGGAGGATGTTGAATCTCATTGTGATGAATATGAAAGTGAATTTGGAAGAGTGTCAACTTTATTTAGTGATTCCACTATCTTGGGAGAGGTTTCAATCGATTATGATGAGAACGAAGTTGCTACTTATGATGATTATTGTGATGAAACTTATGCTATAAAAAGTAGTGATTATTATATTTACAAATCTCGTCATGATTATGATTACCCTTTTTGTGAACATTACTCTTTTAATGTGGAAACAAATTTTAGTGTTCAAGTCTCTTATGATACTCCCAATATTTCGAATGAGAAGATTTTGCTTATATGGAGAGTAGTAAATTTTCTATGCTTGTAGATCATGAAAATAATGCTTCAAGTGCTGGTTATATTGTTGAATTCATTCATGATGCTGCTGAAAATTATTGTGAGGGAGGAACATATGCTTCTAGGAGTTGTAATAATGTCAAGTTTCCTCTCTATGTGCTTCAATTTTTGAAGTTATGCTTGTTTTGCCTTCCTATGCTAGTTTATTATTGTTCCCATAAGTTGTTTGCTCACAAAATCCCTGTGCATAGAAGTGGGTTGGACTTAAATGCGCTAGTCATATTATTCATGATGCTCTCTTTATGTTTCAATTCTTATGTCTTATGTGAGCATCATTGAAATCATCATGCCTAGCTAGGGGCGTTAAACGATAGCGCTTGTTGGGAGGCAACCCAATTTTATTTTAGTTTCTTGATTTTTGGTTCTGTTTAGTAATAAATAATCCATCTATCTTCTGTTTATATGTGGTTTTATGTTTTAATTAGTGTTTGTGCCAAGTAGAACCTTTGGGAAGACTTGGGTGAAGTCTTTATGATCATGCTGTAAAAAACAGAAACTTTAGCGCTCACGAGATTAGCTTCAACTTTTTACTGGAGAGTGATATTTAGTTGATTCTTTTTGCATATGATTACTATACAAATTCCTCAGGTCCACCAATTTATTTTAGAATTTTTGGAGTTCCATAAGTTTGCGTTAGTTACAGACTACTACAGACTGTTCTGTTTTTGACAGATTCTGTTTTCATTGTGTTGTTTGCTTATTTTGATGAATCTATGGCTAGTAAAATAGTTTATAAACCATAGATAAGTTGTAATACAGTAGGTTTAACACCAATATAAATAAAGAATGAGTTCATTACAGTACCTTGAAGTGGTGTTTTGTTTTCTTTCGCTAACGGAGCTCACGAGTTTTCTGTTAAGTTTTGTGTCGTGAAGTTTTCAAGTTTTGGGTAAAGATTCGATGGACTATGGAATAAGGAGTGTCAAGTGCCTAAGATTGGGTATGCCCAAGTCACCCCAAGATATTCAAGAATATCCAAAAGGCTAAGCTTGGGGATGCCCCGGGAGGGCATCCCCTCTTTCGTCTTCGTTCATCGGTAACTTTACTTGGAGCTATATTTTTATTCACCACATGATATGTGTTTTGCTTGGAGCGTCATTTTCTCTTGTTAGTATTTGCTTGCTTTTATTTAGAATAATGTTTTGCATCTTTAGTTCCAATAAAAAATTCAAGGATAGCCTTTGTCATGCTTATTTTGCTAGTATACATGTTGTTGTTTGAAAACAGAAACTTTACCACTGATGCAAAAATTCCCTAGAAAAGTCAGAGAGTGGTATAATGTTGAGTCTTTTTGCATATTGAGCTCTGATAAATTTACTACATTGGTAATTTTAGTTCATAATTTTTGGAGTCAGGGAAGTGTTGATACTCTTGCATTCTTTACAGACTGTACTGTTTTAGCAGATTGCTGTTATGTTTGCATTGTTTGCATTGTTTGCATATGTTTGCCTGTTTAATGATTCTATTTAAGGATAGGAGTATTAAATATGCAGAGGCATTTAATATGCAATGTTTAATAATAATGTTAGTGATTTGTTACAGTACAAAATGATAAGGTGTTGCATTGGTTTATACTAACCTATCTCACGAGTTCTTGTTGAGTTTGGTGTGTATGAAGCTTTTGATAAAAAGAGAAACCATGATATGAGAGGAATTAGGGAGACACAAAATTTCAAGCTTGGGGATGCCCAAGGCATCCCAAGATAATATTTCAAGAAGTCTCAAGCATCTAAGCTTGGGGATGCCCCGGTAGGCATCCCACCTTTCTTCTTCAACAACTATCGGTTGAGCCTAAGTTTTTGCTTCTTCACATGAGTTGTGCTATCCTTGCAATGTCATTTTATTTTGTTTTGATTGCTATTTGAATGCAATACCAAGATCTGAAATTCTTAAATGTTAGAGAGTCTTCACATAGTTGCACAATTATTTAACTACTCATTGATCTTCACTTCTATCTTTTTGGAGTAGTTTGTCATTTACTCGTGTGCTTCACTTATATCCTATGAGTAAATGGTTGAATGAGTTGATTGTCAGAAATCTGAAATTATATGTGCCTCATTTTCTTATCCCATGGGGAGTAATGACTTCACGTCTAAGAAGTAGAGGTTGTAACTTTATTGAAGGTTAGCAAGCGTTGTATTGGTCATTTGAACAATTCATGAAAGAATATTGAAGGAAGAGAGATTTCACATATAAATACATTATCCTAGACATCTTTTATAATTGAGAGCACTCATTAAGTATGAAATGCTAAAGAGTTAATGTTGGACAAGGAAGACAACGTAATGGGTTATGTTTTCCGACATCTCAGTTAAAGTATATTGTCATGGATCATTCAAACATGTTGAGCTTGCCTTTCCCCCTCATGCTAGCCAAAAATTCCTTGCACCAAGTAGAGATACTACTTGTGCTTCCAAATATCCTTAAACCCAGTTTTGCCATGAGAGTCCACCATACCTACCTATGGATTGAGTAAGATCCTTCAAGTAAGTTGTCATCGGTGCAAGCAATAAAAATTTCTCTTTAAATATGCATGAATTGTTAGTGCGGAGAAAATAAGCTTTGTACGAACTTGTTATGGAAGCAATAAAAGCGACTGACTGCATAATAAAGGTCCATATACAAGGGGCAATATAAAGTGACGTTCTTTCGCATTAAGATTTTGTGTATCCAACCCTAAAAGCGCATGACAACCTCTGCTTCCCTCTGCGAAGGGCCTATATTTTACTTTATGTTTTTTACTTTATGCAAGAGTCAAGGTGATCTTCACCTTTCTGTTTTTCATTTTATCCTTTGGCAAGCACTTTGTGTTGGGGTGATCCTGATATAAATATCCAATTGGATGCAAGTTAGCATGAACTATTATTGTTGACATCACCCAAAGGTGAATACATTTGGAGGCAACATTATAAGCCCCAATCTTTCTCTGTGTCTGATTAAAACTTCATAACCACAAGTGTTGCGTGAGTGTTAGCAATTGTAGAAGACTATATGATAGTTGAGTATGTGAAGTTTGCTAAATCAAAGCTCTGACATAGACTCTTCCTAAAAGTAAGATGAATTGTAATTGTTTGATGACTAAGAATGAAGTTTGTTAGTTTTCAAGAAAGTTTATGGTCTATGCTTTAACATGTGAATAGCTTGTTACTTGATTATGAATAGTTTTATGAGATGAACAACTGTTATGACATGTTATCATGCTATAAAAGGTGATTGAAATTATCATTGATCAAACTTGTGCACCTTCTAGCATTCACACTTCATAAATTATTTCTTTTATCATTTACCTACTCGAGGACGAGTAGGAATTAAGCTTGAGGATGCTGATACGTCTCCAATGTATCTATAATTTATGAAGCATTCATGCTATTTTATTATCTGTTTTGAATGATATTGGGCTTTATTATACACTTTTATATTACTTTTGAGACTAACCTATTAACCGAAGGCCCAGCCCATATTGATGTTTTATTGCCTGTTTTATTGCCCAGCCTGGCTTTGGACGATAAGTCGCCAGTATGTTTTGATTGTGCACTTAGGGTGCTACACTCTAAGCCTTTGGGCTGTTACCTTTGCTGCATATGGCGTGGTAAGCCGGCAGTATGAACAAATTTCACAGATACGTTATTTACTTGTTGTATATGCGAGGTTTTGATAACCCGCCCTGGTTATGGACTATACAGTCACCAGCGATTTTTTTATGGGGCATCATGACCCGTGATACGTCATCAACGTATCTATAATTTATGAAGCATTCATGCTATTTTATTATCTGTTTTGAATGATATTGGGCTTTATTATACACTTTTATTTTACTTTTGGGACTAACCTATCAACCGAAGGGCCAGCCCATATTGCTATTTTATTGCATGTTTCAGTATTTCGAAGAAAAGGAATATCAAACGGAGTCCAAACGGAATGAAACCTTCGGCAGCGTTATTTTTGGGAAGAATATGATCCTGGAGACTTGGAGTTCATGTCAGAAGATCCCTGAGGACTCCACGAGATAGGAGGGCGCGCCCCTGTCTCGTGGACCCCTCGAGCACCCCCCGACCGACTTCTTTCGCCTATATAGTCCCACGTACCCTAAAAACATCCACGGAGAAGATAGATCGGGAGTTCCGCCGCCGCAAGCCTCTGTAGCCACAAAAACCCTCTCGGGAGCCCGTTCTGGCACCCTGCCGGAGGGGCAACCCATCACCGGTGGCCATCTTCATCATCCCGACGCTCTCCATGACGAGGAGGGAGTAGGTCACCCTCGGGGCTGAGGGTATGTACCAGTAGCTATGTGTTTGATCTCTCTCTCTCTCTCTCTCTCTCTCTCATGTTCTCTCTCGTGTTCCCTCTATGGCACGATCTTGATGTATCGCGAGCTTTGCTATTATAGTTGGATCTTATGATGTTTCTCCCCCTCTACTCTCTTGTGATGAATTGAGTTTCCCCTTTTAAGTTATCTTATCGGATTGAGTCTTTGATTTGAGAACACTTGATGTATGTGTTGTCGTGTTTATCTGTGGTGACAATGGGATATCACGTGCCACTTGATGTATGTTTTGGTGACCAACTTGCGGGTTCCGCCCATGAACCTATGCATAGGGGTTGGCACACGTTTTCTTGACTCTCCGGTAGAAACTTTGGGGCACTCTTTGAAGTACTTTGTGTTGGTTGGATGAATATGAGATTGTGTGATGCATATCGTATAATCATGCCCACGGATACTTGAGGTGACAATGGAGTATCTAGGTGACATTAGGGTTTTGGTTGATTTGCGTCTTAAGGTGTTATTCTAGTACAAACTCTTTAATAGATCGATCCGAAAGAATAACTTTGAGGTGGTTTCGTACCCTACCATAATCACTACGTTTGTTCTCCGTTATTAGTGGCTTTGGAGTGACTCTTTGTTGCATGTTGAGGGATTGTTATATGATCTATCTATGTTATTATTGTTGAGAGAACTTGCACTAGTGAAAGTATGAACCCTATTCCTTGTTTGCTATCATTGCAATACCGTTTACGCTCACTTTTATCCTTAGTTACCTTGCTGTTTTTATTATTTCAGATTACAAATACCTTTATCTACCATCCATATTGCACTTGTATCACTGTCTCTTCGCCGAACTAGTGCACCTATACAAATTACCATTGTATTGGGTGTGTTGGGGACACAAGAGACTCTTTGTTATTTGGTTGCAGGGTTGTTTGAGAGAGACCATCTTCATCCTACGCCTCCCACGGATTGATAAACCTTAGGTCATCCACTTGAGGGAAATTTGCTACTATCCTACAAACCTGTGCACTTGCAGGCCCAACAACGTCTACAAGAAGAAGGTTGCGTAGTAGACATCAACCCGCCCTGGGGTAAACCACCAGGGCACATGTTATCTGCTTGTACGCAGGGAATATGATGAATATGACCTGTATGACTGATAATATTATAAGAAGAAATTGCAGATCTTCCATATCAAGATTGGCGGTTTAAAGTGTTATGAAGATAAACATGCACGATGGCATGGCAGAACATTGTTTCCAACTAGCCTATTACAAGGCGTCATGTGGCCCAAAAGAATAAGTGTTGCTGTTGTGCACAACTTCTATATGAAAGTCTGAGAGCCGAGTTGTGGTTCAGTGGCCCTGGTCTTGGCATGTTGAAGATTCTGGGTCATCCTGCACCGGTTCTTCCTCTTCTTGTTCACCCATTGGCTGGAAGTCAGATGTGGCCCAGTTGATCCCAGTCAAAGCTCTAAATACAGCTTCATCGTCTATAATGCTTGACTGATCAATATCAGGGGCGAAGGTATGCTTACGTGTTGGCGGGATAAGGTCCACGGCCTCATGAACTGGCGCCTTCACTTTTGCGTTTTCAGCATCATAAACCGAATGATACTTGGAGAGATCAGTTTCCTCAGCCAGTTTGCTTGCCAAAGGACGCATCTCCTTTACAATGTTGGTGAAGTCGTCAGCTCTGAAGGGAGACCCATCTTCTTTTAAGATAGGGCAACCGGTGGCTAGCTCTTAAGGGTCAAGTTCTGCTTGCCATGCCTTTGCCCGGCTCAGTGCGGTAATAGCACCAGCTCTAGCGGCTGATCGCTTGAATCTTCGAACGTTTGGGGCAGCAGAGATAGTTTCTCCAACACTTCCTTGACGAGGGTAGGTGGATGCTTCTTATGGCAGGCAGCAGAAATAGCCCGTTGAGCACCACTGTACAACTGTTCCACAAGGATATACACAACTTTAAGCCTTTTGTGCATGTCTTGACCCAACTTGGAACTTCTGGAGCCTACATCAGCAAAGGTATTGATAAACCGGCCAATGATTGTGATACACTGATGATACAAGTTGAAGTATTCTATTACTTACCGAAGATGGCAGCTGTCATGTTATTGATTTGCTACTTTAAGCCGGATAACTCGTCAGTCACCGGTTTAAGAGCAGCCTCAGCATCTTCTGCTCTTTTGAACAAAGCCGTCTTCTCGGTCTCCCAGCCGGTTCTTTCAGCACTGAAGTCCCTTTTCAATTTTTCAATGTCTTCTAAAGTGGTCTTCAGCTCTGAATTGGCCTTGGAAGTTTCAGTTTGCTGGGTTTGGATGTTCCGCCTCAGATCAATGACTTGAGATTCTTTCGTATTAAATTCAGCCTGTCACGCAAAAAGGCAGGTATATGGTGTTATGATTATCATCTTATTTAAAGTCTCAATCATAATACAAGTATTTTACTTGGCACTTGGGGGCTAATGTACATTGCTCTTTTGAAGCTAAATCTCTAATGACCCGATTAAAATTTTCAACTAAAGCCAGTTCATGGGGGCTACATATTTGGATTTTATTCATAAATATGGTGATAAGTCCCGGCTTAGCCATGCTGATTAAGCCTGCCCTTGGGGGCTACATGTGTGAAATTGAGCACTACTATTTGAAGTCCCGGCTAAACTTTCCATTTTAAGCCGGCCCTTGGGGACTACTCTTTTGATTCAGCAGTTAAAAATTGTTATGGCATGTTTACAAGATCAACCAGAGTATTCAAGTCTATAGCATATTCAAGTTTCTCATACTGACTAGACATGGCGGCTGACAGATATATACTTATGTGAGAAGTTTTTGTTAGTGCTTACCTCAAAGCGCTCCTTCGTGAGGTTGACCAGACCAGCTTCAAAGTCACGGCTGGTGTGAAGGTGGTTTAAATAACCCGAGCGAATCTCCTGAGCATTGAACTGGGCATAACTTTCCGAGTCCAGTTTCCACTTGCCCTTATCAACAGCTGAAGTTCCTTCTTTGGCGCTGTGCTTGGCTAAGACGGTGGGGTTGCCTAGAGCTGTGTAAGCTGTCCCAGTAACTATTACATCTTCAGTTTCTTGAGCCGGCTGAGCGGGACTGGGCGGCTTAGCATTCTCCGGATCAACATTTCATGGAGTCCATGGTGACATGGTACTCCTCTGGCGGTGGATCATCCATGGCTGCTTCAAAAGTTTGATGCAAAGACTCAGACATTGTCTGCTTCTCCGGGTCACCAACCTTGGGATCTTCGGCCGATTTATTAACCTTCAGCTTTTTGCTGGGTTTGTCTATAGCCCTGAAAGTAAAACACATGATGAGATTAGTATACCAATTGAGTAAGGTGTTAAAGCAAGCAGGCTTAAGTGTTCTCACCCAGGAACAGTCTTGAACAGAGGAACTTGAGTCCCAGTGGAGTCACCAGATGAGGAGTGAGAGGTTCCCTGATAATTTGAATCAGAAGGGTTGAGAGGTTGTCGAATAAGACCCACTTTTGGAAAAGCTAAGTCGGAAATTTGTGAAACCTCTGCTCGGCGCTAGCGAGGAGCCGGCGTATTGGGTAAGCCAGAGGGAGAATCCCACCGCCATTGTTCCAGGTTGTGCAGCGAACTTCATGCTGCTGCTTCTTCAAAATAAAGTTGGGATCCAAGTAAGCTAAGGGTGAGAAAACCTTACTTTCCAGCTCGCTTGACGAACTTTCTTTCTTGGCACAGGTTCTGAGTCGGAGGAAAGGATAGTTACCTCTTCACCATCTGCGTGGCTGCCTTCCGCGTCATCCTGATAGTAATAAATGTCAATAAGATGAACAAAGAATGAGCCAAGGGAGTCAAGTTCTACCTCCGACTCATCATCTAGAGTAAATTGATCAGTTGCATCTGCCTTCTTTTTGGTAGGCTTCTTGGTCACCTTATGCTTGTTTCTGGCTTTCTTGGCCGGTTATCTTGGAGTTTCTTGTTCCAAAAGGGAGAGTCATCCTGCAAAAATTCAAATAAGAATGGGAAGGCAGATTGACACTTAATGAGTAAATAGAAATGACTCAAAAATACTTACAGCTGGAGGTTTGTTAAGGATGCAGAAAGGGTTTAAGCCCGTCTTGCTGCAATCTTCCAAGCTCTCATTGAGCAGAGACTTGGTCATATTATTGATGTCATAATCATCTAGTTCTATCTGGCAGTGGCGTTGAGGATCTTTGACATCACCAGTATACTCGCATATTAAGCCAGGCTGGCGGCTTAAGGGAAAAATTCTCCATGCTACCCAACATCCAACTAGGTCGATTCCATTCAAGTCGTTGGCCATTAAGGCTCTAATGTGGGCATATGTTTGGCCCTTTCTTCTTTGCTACTCCGTCCTGGAAGGTGATGTCTGTTGCTGAGCTGATTTTCACGATAACCCGGTAGTGGGTTTTCACCCTCGGGAGATGTGTCATGGCAGCAAAACCAAGTCTGGTTCCAGTCCTTAGGATGACTGGGAGGCGCGGCGGCAGGAAAAGTGGCTTCTTTCCGCCCCTGAATTGAAATGCCACCTAATTCGAGGTTGGGCCCGTCTGTGAACTCAGTCTGCCGGTTTAAGTAATAAAATCCCCTAAACAGATCCACAGTGGGCTCCTGTTGAAGGTATACTTCGCAAAACACTTGAAAATTGCAGTTGTTTGAAACAGAATTGGGCCCGATGTCTTGAGAGTGAAGCTTGAAGAAATGCAGCACATCATGAAAGACTTTTGAGCCGGGTGGGGTAAACCCCCAGAGCATATGGTCAGTAAAGACAATGACTCCGCCTTGTTTGGGCTCAGGAGTGGTCTCTGCTCCTGGGGCCCTCCAATGGATGTCGTTTTTTGCAGCTAAGACGCCCACTGGGACATGCTCATTCAGTGTTTGCTCGGTAACCCGGGAGGCGACCTAGTTGCATGAGGTAACAGTCTTGGTTATTTTGTTGATGAAAGCCTAAAAAGAAAGATATTGCCGGCTTAAGGTTCTACTGTTAATCCGGCCAGTGATTAAAAAGTAATTGTGTTATACTAAACCAGTTTATAAGCGTAAGAAAACGTGCTATGAAGGTCAGCATGGTTAAACCGGAATACAAGGCTGGGTCATGCATATTGTGAACATATACTGGCGGCTTAACAAGGGGACTAATGCTATATAGCGGGTTACGGGTTATCGTGTAAACCGCTCGCACGTATCAGTATGAAAGATTTGTAAGTGGAATTTTTGCTAACTGATGGACAAACAGGTTCCGCAGATTGGTTCTATGTTTTTGGATCTGCAGCAGTCCAGAAAATAAAATAAATTTTAAACCTAAGGTGGGGGCAGCAGAAGAACTTGTATGCTCACATGAGATTTTGTATAAAGAAGGTGTATCCTGTTGTTGGAAACGAATGCTAAAACTAATACCGCGTAACTTTGGCACTGGGCTCAGATCCAACTATGCGACCTAAAGAGGAAAAAGAAGAACACCCATGAACGGTGGAAACCCTAATGCGAATCTTCTATGGGAAAAAGTGGATACTCACTGGCGCTGATGAGCAGCGGAGATGCGCCGTAGTTCTCTGGTCCGTTCAGGTCGATGCAGCGGCCGGAGTTGAGGAAGCTGGAGTGTCGGTGTACTAGAGTAGGGGTACCCTAGTATCCCGAACTCGTGCACGGACAGTTGCAGCGCCCCACGGCAGAGCTGGCCTGATGACCGCCAAGATCCACAGCGGCTCCTTTGGAGCCATTTAAGAACAAAGTAAGCGAGACCCCGGCAAGAGGAGCTTGCCAGGAAGGCCACTCAGGGCGCGAAGGAAACAAGGCCCCGACAAGAGGAGCTTGCCGGGAAGGCTTGGTGGGCGCCAAGCCCCCAAGCGCGACAAGGTTCCTGCCGCGGCAAGGCGCTTGCCGGGGCGGGCAACCTCTCTTCATCTCCGCTCCAGCTCACCCGCCAGCGTGTCACCACGGGCTCTCCCAAGCAGCGTGTCGGCCGGGCTGCGCAGCCAGCGGGGAGCAGCGACAAGCGGCGCGACAGCTACCATTGTGGCAAGCGGAGGCGCGCTTGAGGGTCCTGTTAATTGTTGAGGCGATCGAGGCGGGCATTGATGACTCGTGTCCCTTGCCGTCGAGTTAGGTATAGATTCTGTACCTTTGTATAAAGCGGTGTACCAACCTATGTTTTACCATCATACCCTTGTCTACTTGCCACATGTGGTGACCCCTTGTGCCTATAAAAGGAGGCCCAAGGGCAACGTAGAAAGGGTTCGATCCAGCTCCGGCTTAGTTCATCCTACTCATACGAGGCCACACTCAGGCTAGGTTTTGTAGCCTCCATTGCTCCCTAGCAAGAACACAAGATAATCCACAAAGCAGCATTAGGAGTATTATCTCTCCGGAGAGCTCCGAAGCTGGGTAAATCCGCTCGTGTGCATCGCCTCGATCCGCTCTTTGTGCAATCTCCGCCCCCCTCCGAACCACAAGGGACCCAGGTCCCGTAGGTGCTCGTGGGACACGATCAGTTCTCCCCCGACATATTTGGCGCGCCAGGTAGGGGGCGTCGAGGCTATGTGAACCCGATCCGGCGGTCGCAGGAGCAACTTCATCGACATCTTCGTCAACATGGCACCGAAGAAGAAGTCTTCGGCAGCAGCAGAGCCGTCTGCGTCGAACCCACCACCACCGGGCTGTCGGGAGGTGGGGAAAGCTGGCGGAGGAACGGCGTCGTCGAGAAAGCCCACAATGCCGCCAGGTCAAGGACAAGGCAGCCTGAGCGTCGGCGTCCGAGTCCGCACCGCGTCCCTCGCAGGAGGCGCGGGACCGACAGCAATCATGATGCTCGCGGCACTATCGCTCGTTGGATCAAGGCCTGCTGGAGGATCCCGAGGCCCTCAAGACCGCATGCGCCTCGGCATGCGGTGAAAGTGAGTACTGTCGCTTGGGCGGGATGCTGCTCCTTCTAATTTGGTTAGGAGTCCGAGCACATCCGTTCTTCGCTCCGTCGCCGTTGCCGCCAACCACACCAGCGGAAGCCTTGGCAAGAGCTCGATTACTTCTAGATTACCCTCCAACGGCCGATAAGGTCGACGAATGGAGGGCCACAATTCAGAGTCTCATCGGCTTCTCCAGCGCGCGCCCCGCGGCAACCGAGTGCCGCAGCCACGGCGAGGTGACAAAGCGCGAGCGATGGCGGCGAGACTTGCGGGGTGCACCCACCGTACACTCCCCTTCCCAAAGGCCAAGATCACCGACTCGCGGATCCACCTCGACAGCGACTCCACAGCGTCGCCGGATCCGCGAGCTTCGTCGCGACCAACGCCAAGTTCTTGAGCGGCAAGAAGAAGACGCTCGAACCCGTATTGAGCGCCGAAGAGAAGCGC
Source organism: Aegilops longissima (assembly GCA_021605205.1). Taxonomy (NCBI): domain Eukaryota; kingdom Viridiplantae; phylum Streptophyta; class Magnoliopsida; order Poales; family Poaceae; genus Aegilops; species Aegilops longissima. Next base: position 707,163,480 of record CM038677.1, read on the forward strand.
GCCGTCAATCCGACCAGCGCGCCGGGCCCACTGTTGATATGCATGCGCCAGGGGAACCAGGAGACTTACCGTACGCGGTGGGTTGCCCTGCGTTCACTCGTGAGCTGCGGCAAGTCCGGTGGCCCGACAAGAAAAACTTCAAACCAGACGTGCCAGAGAAGTATGACGGCAGGACACACCCATCGGAGTTCCTCAGCATCTACACCATCGCGGTGCAAGCTGCGGGGGGACGAGACGACAAGATCCTCGCCAACTACTTTCCCTTGGTGCTCAAACCAAACGTCAGATCTTGGCTCATGCACTTGCCGGATGGCTCTATTTCTTCTTGGGCAGATTTGTGCCACCAGTTTGTTGGCGCCTTCACGGTGACCACAAGCCTCATGGCCAGGAGAGTGATCTCAACCTGCTTGCCCGGAAGGAGGGGAGTCTGCGCAAGTTCATCCGAGATTCAGTCGAGTGCACTACAACATCCCGGCGTCCACCCTGCCGCGGTGATCGGTGCATTCCATCAGAATGTCTTGAAACCGCAGGATGAGGAGGAGATGGCGATGTGCAAAGTGAAAGACGTCGGTGAGCTCTCACCCTGGCCGACAAGTGTGCACGCGCTGAAGAAGGAAGAAGACTCCCAGGAGAGAATGTGGGAGCAGAGTCTGACAGTGAGGGGATCGCCCCGGCAAGAAATAGCCGGCGGCGAAGCAACAGGAGGAAGAAAAACCAAGAAGTACTAATTGTCGAGCAGTCCAGCAAGGATGGTGCCGCCAACAAAGGCAAGGCTGGTGGCTCCGGCAAGGAGGTTGCCGTTGACGCCGACCGCCAAGCTGTGGCGGCGCCGACAAGCCCGACAGCTCAACAAGCGATCTTGTAAAATCCACCGCACCAAGGGCCACGATCTCCAAAGCTGCAAGAAAGTCGAGCAGCTTGTTGAGCTCTGAGAGAGCTGAATCTGAGCGGCGAGACAAGGAGAAGGCCAAGAAAGTGCAGGTGCAGCAAGTAAGAAGAGACCCGGTCGGGGAGGGCGCCGCGGCAAAGCCAAGCAGCGGCAAGGAGACAGACCTCCCCGTGGCCGCGACAAGGAAGAAGATGAAGATGAAGATGATGAGGAAGATGAAGACGATGAAGCTGATGAGCAGGAGTTTCAAAAGGCAGCGGAGGTCCTTTGCGTCGGCGGTGGTGCGTCTCGCATACCTCTCACCGCCAACTCAAGCAATGGATGCGTGAGGTCAATGCAGCGAGAACCATCCATAGAATCACGCAAACCTCTGAAGTGGTCCAGCATGCCCATCATCTTTGACATTGAGGATCACCCTGATCGCATCACTGCGGTCGGGTGCTTGCCGATGTTGGTCTCGCCAACCATCCGCAACCTCAAGGTCACAAAGATGTTGGTTGACGGCGGGGCCAGCCTAAATTTGATCTCCTCTGCAGTGCTCCAGAAACTTCAAATCCACGACAATGAGCTCAAGAAACTGGTACTTTCAAGGAATCAACCCAGGAGGAGCAAGCCCAAAGGGAAGATCACGTTGCGGTAACATTGGCAAGCGAGCTCAACTTCAGGCGAGAGGTCACGTTTGGCGTCGCCGATTTCCCATTGCCCTACAATGGCATACTTGGCGCCCGGCACTCGCCAAGTTCATGGTCGCCTCTCATTATGCTTACAACCTACTCAAGATGCCCGGCCCGATAAGCGTCATTTCTGTCCATGGCGACAAGAAAGATGCACTTATCTGCGCCGACAAGATTACGGGATGCAGCAGCGCGGCAGATAGCAAACCACTTACGCTGAAGCTCCCGGGAAGAAGAAGACCACGGGTCCGGCAAGAGCACTGTTGTTGCCCTCCGCAAGCGCACCTCTTGGTGCTGCACTACCGTCGAGGACGCACCATCGAGCTCCACCGGCAAGTGCAACAAGGCGATGGCAGCTCCGCCAAAGACCAAGAAGGTGCCCGCCAAGGAGGGCGGCCTTGGTGGTACCTTCACCATCGATTGCCACGCTTGATCCTAAATAGGAAGGCGAGCTCGTTGCTTTCTGCGGCGAATGTCGATGTGTTTGCATGGCAACCATCGACATCCCGGTGTTCCTGTGAAAGTAATTGAGCTTCACCTAGCTGTCTGTCCTCACGCCGCCCGTCAAGCAAAGAGTTAGGAAACAGGTAGTGGGCGCCAAGAGTTCATAGCGAAGAAATCAAGAAATTAGAAGCAGCGGGGCTTGTCGAGGAGTCCTCCACCCCCGTGGTTGGCCAATCCGGTAGTTGAGCATGAGGCTAATGGGAAATGGAGACTTTGTATTGACTTCACCGATGTTAATAAAGCTTGTCCCAAAGACCCATTTCCCTTGCAGCGTATCGACCAGATTGTTGACTCCACGGCTGGATGCGATCTGCTTCGTTTCTTGATGCATATTCAGGATATCATCAGATCTTCATGGCGAAGAGGATGAAGAAAACCGCATTCATTACACCATGTGGCACGATCGCTTTATCACGGATGCCTTTCGGTTTGAAGAATGCTGGTTCAACCTTTGCAAGGGTAGTCCATGATTCCTTTGGACCACAGATACGTAAATGTAGAAGCTTACATGGATGACATAGTGGTCAAGAGCAAAGACAGAGCGACTACGGTTCAGGATTTGGATGAGGCGTTTGCAAATCTGCGCAAGATAAACCTCAAGCTCAACCCGAGAAGTGCGTGTTTGGAGTCCCTTCCGCAAGCTTCTCGGGTTCTTTGTGTCTCGATGGGGAATTGAAGCCAATCCCGACAAGATCAAGGCCATTGAGCAGATCGAAGCACCAAAGCGCGTCAAGGATGTCGGAGACTTGCGGTTGCGTGGCTGCTCTCGGAGAGTTCATCTCTAAGTCGCGCCGAACGCGCCTTCCGTTTTCAAGATTTTGAAAAGGCGGGTCCAATGAAATGGACTCGAAGCGGAGGCTGCGCTGCAGACTTGAGCGGATACCTGTCCTCCGCTCCAATACTTGTCGCACCAAGGCCACAAGAGAAGTTGCTGCTGTATATAGCGGCAACCAATCAAGTGGTTAGTGCTGCGTTAGTAGCGGAGATGGAGGCGAGATGATGAGCCCGACACCGAGGCAAGCGCATCCAACGACAAGCAAGGGCTTCGCCGTCAAGCTCTGGTCCCGACAAGAACGGATCAGCGGGGTTGCGGCAAGATACTGAAAAAAGATGGTGCAGCGCCAGTCTACTTTGTCGGTTCCCTTCGCAGGGGCTAGATCAAGGTACTACGGTGTGCAAAAGCTGCTTTTCGGCCTCCTCATGGCCTCACGAAAGCTGTGCCATTACTTCCAAGCACACGAGATAACAGTTGTCACTCGCTTTCGGCTGAAGAGGATATTGCAAAATCCGAAGCAACAGGCAGGATTGTCGGTGGGCTTTGGAACATCAAGCTTTGGTCTCAACTTGAAAGCACTTCAACTATCGAGGCAGGGCATTGGCAGAATTCATAGCGAGTGGACGCCAACGCAAGATGAGGAGATTCAGGAGATGAGCATCCCCATCAAGGAGGCAAATAAAGAGTGGCTGATGTACTTTGACGGTGCCTTCTCTTTGCAAAGCGCCGGTCTTTGGCGTGCTGCTCATCGCACCCACCGGAGAGCACCTCAAGTACATAGTCCGGATGCACTTTCCCAAGGAACAAGCAACAAATAATACTGCTGAGTATGAAGGCTTGCTTGCCGGTCTCAGGATTGCGGTGGACCTTGGGATCAAGAAGCTCATTGTCAGGGGGGACTCGCAACTTGTCGTCCCCAAGTAAATAAAGATTATCAGAGTCCGTTGATGGAAGCCTACGTCGATGAAGTGAGGAAGCTGGAAGAGCGCTTTGAAGGCCTGCAAATGGAACACGTCCAAGAGCATGAGAATGATATAGTGACGGCCTCTCCAAAAGTGCCGCACTTAAGTTACCTGTGGAACCAGGGATTTTTGTGCTCAAGCTAACTCAGCCAACTGTAACACCATCAACAGGACAGAGCAAGAAAAGAAAATTGGTTTCCGGCGACTACTTTCCGGCAGAGCTCTCTCAAGCCGCCGCCAAGAAGGTCCCTAAAACCGACGCGAATATCACTGAGGAGCAGTCTGCTCCGACAAACCACGCAGTTTGTATCGGTGAAGCAGACGCACCCGACAAGTTTCGCTCCGGCAAGCTTGCCGGGGATCATCAAGCTCCGGCGGACCCACAGGTCCTTGCCGTAGAAGCTGATGTTCCCGCAGTGATAGATGAGCCTTTAGTTCTTGTTGTCGAGCCACAGGCTCCAACATGGGCACAAATGAATCGTCCATTTCCTTGAGACAGAGAACTTCCGAAGAGCAAGAAGAAGCGGAAAAAGTAGCCCGGCAGTCAAGTATGTACCAGTTTGTTGACAACATTCTATCTGTAAGAAGACTCAGCGGTGTGAAATTGAAGTGTATTTGCGGGAAGATGGACTGAAGCTGTTGGCGGAGATACACGGAGGCATATGTGGTCACCACATTGGCGCAAGAGCACTTACCGGCAAAGCTTTCCGGCAAGGTTTCTTCTGGCCAGAAGCCCTCCAGGATGCAACTGCACAAGTAACCAAGTGTGAAGCGTGCCAGTTCCATTCAAAACAGATACACCAACCAGCTCAAGCTCTCCAGGCGATCCCTTTATCCTGGCCCTTTTCGTGCAGGGGCTCGACATCTCGGCCACTTCCCGAGCTGTCGGGGCTTTGAATACTTATGCGTGCAATCGACAAGTTCACAAAGTGGCGGAAGTGGAACTGATGAGGAAGGTGATAGCACAAAGAACCGTGAAATTCTTGGTCAATTGTTTGCCGCTTTGGGATTCCTAACGGATCATCACCGACAACGGCACACGGTTCTGAGCCGCACCTTCATGCGGTATGCCCAAGATCTTGGCGCAAAGATCTGCTTTGCTTCATTGCTCATCCGAGAAGCAGCGGTCAGCGAGAGAGCCAACGCTGAAGTGCTGCGAGGACTCAAGACCAGAACTTTCGGCGAGGCTGCGCAAGTGCGGAAGGAACTGGATCGAGGAGCTGCGGTGGTTCTTTGGTCGATCAGACGACGCCAAATCGAGCCAGCGCCGGACACCCTTTCCTCTAGTCTACGGAGCAGAGGCAGTTCTCCCCACGGAACTCGTGTAGGGGGTCACCTCGAGTGCTCGCTTATGATGAGCTTGAGCAAGAGCAGCTGCGACAAGATGACGCGCTGCTCCTCGAGGAAGATCGTCTTCAGGCTGCAGTACAAGCTGCTCGTTACCAGCAAGCTTTGCGTCGCTACCATAGCCGCAAAGTTAATGCCAGAAGCTTCGAGGAAGGCGACCTTGTTCTTCGACGCGTTCAATCCGCCAAGAATTCCAACAAGTTGACGCCGAAGTGGGAAGGCCCTTATCGGGTGAAACGAGTCACTAGGCCCGGCGATGTCTGCCTTGAGACCGAAGATGGTCTTCCAGTGAGCAATTCCTGGAATATAGAGCATCTTCGCAAGTTTTACCCATAAAGCGCGGTTGCCGAAACCCGTTCCGGCAACCACCCTTTTGTACAAGTCTTGCCGCTGTTGCATGTAATCCTTTGTACAAAGCGAGCGCAGACCCGTGCATCGATAAAGCCTATGTGTTTGCACATTTTGTCAATACATGCTTTCATAATCATATATGCATGTGTTTACTAACGTCTTGTGCAGCACCGCTTTTGTAAGCGCTAAAGAGCCACTAGGCTCCATAACTTTATTTTCTCTTCTTTCTTCTCAAACAAGAAGAAGGTTCATCCACCCACAAGTTAACCGGGGGGGAGGAGGAAATAATGGTGTGGGCCGCCAAGCGTCGCTCGAGGAACTGTCGTCTTGCCGGATAATGAACAACAGAAAAGCTAAGTTGCTAAGTTTAAACGACCAGTTTTAAATTTTTAAGTTATCTTCCTCGAACGATAGTACTTTGGATGGAAAACCTGTGCGCGGAGGAACCAAATCGTGACTGGTCGCGCCCTTACTTTTTTTCGAGTCCGCTCAACAACTTAAGTGAGCTGCGGCTAGTCCGCGACAAGGTTGCTTGTCGGTAGCGACCCTTGACAGAAGCTCGCTGAAGTTCCGCTTTTCGGCGCTTCGCGGCAAGGGTGCCTGCACCGGCAAGTTTCCCTGAAAAGCGTAGGGCAGTAACATACAAGGGAAGAAATCGAGTAAAGAAAATAACATTACTTTCGATTGCCTAAGATAGCGTATATTACATAATAACTTGTCGTAGATCTAATAGACTTTTTTCCTAAACATGATCTACAGCGACAAGAGAAAGATAGACTTGGCGGCCTAATCCACGCGGTCGCCCTCGTGCCTCTTAACTCCGCTCATCCTGTCCACAATGGGTGCGACAAGGGCCTTGAGCGCTTCAACATCGGCGGATGGAGGCAGGGACTTGAGGGCTTTGGTGAAGTCGACGCCTGGGTTGCGGAAGGCCACCTTCATCAACACCTTCTGGAGAGCCTCGGCACAGACTTGGCGTGATTCCTCCGCCAGTTGCTTCGGAACCTCTTCCCGGAGCCGCTGGATACCCGCCAACACGCCTTTGAAGAATAGGCTGAGCTTGACGCTGGGTTGGAGGTTTTCGTCGGTGGAATATCCAAGATCTGTCATTCCCAACTCCATCAGCTCATTATGGATGCCGGCGGCGGTGTCCACGAAACCTTCTGTCCAATGCATTATGTTGTCTCGAAGATTATTCTGGGCGGTCACAGCATTCGATAGCAACTCCTCGGTGGCCTTGATCTTTTCCGGCAGGCCCGTTTCCCGTTCCTTGGCGCCATTCAACGTCTCCGTCAAGGTGGTCAATTTCAGCTCCAGATCCGCCTTGGAGTCCTTGGCGGCATCGAGCTCTTTGATCTTTTCAGCAAAACGACATTGTAGCTCGCCGAGGGTGTAAGCGTCTTTCTCACGCTCGCGCTTCAACCCGGCGACCTCCTCGGCACTCTTCTGGAGGGTGGACTCCAGCTGAGCCACCCTCATCTCCAATTCCCTCTTGGCGGCCTCAGCAGCCGCAGCAGCATCCTTTGCCTCCTGAAGTGGCCCGCCAATCGTTTGCTCGCGCACGGCGAGATCTTCCTCAAAGATGTCGAGGTTGATCTTCCGCTGCGCCAGCTCACCTTCTCGAGCGGAGAGCTTCTCGCCGGCAAGCCTCTGCTGCTCCTCAACCTCACCTTTCTCCAAGATGAAGGCCGTGCGCTCCTCAGCAAGCTGCTCCCGTGCCTCTGCTATGTCCCGGAGAGTCTCTTTGTTGGGCGTGGAGCTCTTCCGCGCGTTCTCCAAATCAGCTCCGCCCTCGCGACAAGCGCCTCCACAGACTCAGTTTGGCTTGTCGAGCGCGGTAGAGCGGCAACAACCTCCTTAGCAGCTGCTCCTCCTCGGGCTCACCTGCTGCTGCTCGAGGCATCAACCAGCGACAGCCCGGCGGAGAACAGCAGTTCCGCATCGAAGGTCTCCCCCTTGGCGGTGCCTGGAGCTTGATGCCCATGGGAGCTTGATGAAGACACCATCGCTTGCCTTGGTGTAGGCGCCGGTCTGGGCTCCTCGGGTGCAGTGCGGCATCGGTGGCGGGGGATCGGCGGTCGGTGCAGCGCTGGCGCTCCTGCGGCCTCCGGGCCGTCAGTCTGATCGCCGAGTTCCTCCCGACCTCTGCGCCCGGCCCCCAACCTCCTCGCCCGGCCGGGCCCGTCAGCGCCGGCCTCCTCCTCCATGTTGGCGGCGTCGACATTGTCGCCGCGAGCGTCTTCCTCGCCGGCGGCCTCAGTTTCCATCGGATCTCCGGCAGATGGATCTGATGGTCAGAAGAAGAAAGCACAAATCAAGCAGATATTCGAAAGAGAAAAACGGAAGAAAATAACCCAAGGGAAACTTTCAAACAAGAAGACTACCTGCAGTGGGGTCTGTTGCCGCGGTCTCCACCACCGGGGGGTCGTCGGCGCCAGCCCTTGTTGGGGAAGCTCCCCTTGTCGGAGAGGCCTCCCTTGCCGGAGAGCACTCCCTTGGCGGAGAATTCTCCCTTGGTGGCGTAGTTGAAGCAAGCAGAATTTCGGGAGTGACCTCCGGGGCCTCCTGATGAGGCTGGACCTCAGGAGTAGCCTCCGGCGCTCCATGATGTGGCTGCTCTGCTCCTACAAAATCCAACAAACCAGATATCAGTAACGGAAAAGCACCCAAGCGCGCCTAACCATGAGAAGCATACCAGACACTTACGCTGGGGGCTGTCTTTGGGGCTGCTTTCTGTTGAAGGTTGCGGATCCGGCAAGGGAGTCCCAGACGTGCCCTGTTGCTGGGGAGTCATCCGAGACGACAACCACCGGCGTCTTGGCCCTCTTGCGCTCTCGAGCCAACGTCTGAAGAAGAAAGTTCAGTGGAACCATCGGATATAAGATAAAGCAATAAATTGGGAGATTACAAATAGCAGCGGCAAGATCTTACTCTTCCTCTTATTCCTCGGGCTGAGGCGGAGAGATCAAACTCTGCTCGGTAGCGACGGATTGGGGAGAAGACTCCCTCGACGCTTGGCGGGTGCAGGGCCGCGACTCGAGAAGGCCCTCGCGCCTGTCGCCGTGGCGGAATGAGGCGCTCAGCAGCGATGCTTGCGGTGGTGGGCGCGTCGCGGCGAGGCGGCTGTTGGACCGTATGCTCCCCGCCACTTCTCGGTCTTCCCGAGGCGTCTCCTTGGCGGGGGCAGGAGCTCCTCCTGCGGCAAGCTACTTGATCATGCGGAGGAGGCGCCCAGCAGGCTCATTTGGGGCGTTGTCGGGCTCGGTCTGCTCCTCCTCACCGACGAACTCTTCTTGGTCGGCAAGGCTTGCCGCCTCGGCCTCTCTGCCTGCTCAACAGTGAACCCAAAGCAGCGCCCGGCGGCAGCAGCCTCGCAGCCTCCTCCAACCTTGTGGCGACGCGCGCCATCTCCTGAGTAGTGGTGTCGCGGGTGAGCCGCCTCTTCGTCGGCGGATCGGCACTTCAACCAAGTTGTCGAAGAACTGCTGCACTATGTCATCGGCGGGCTCCTGCCAAGTTGGAGCGATCCATGGGAATCGCACAACGACATTATCGCGGATGCTATCAAGCGGCGAGTTGTTGCACAAGGCACAACTCCCTCGGCAACATGCACCATCCAGGGTTATCCGCTTCAGCTTGAACAGCTCCGCAGCATGCCGTCAAGCTCCAAGGTAGTGAAATTCCAATTCAGCCTGGGCGCAGCCTCATGATATCCGCGCTCGGAATTCCCAAGCAGGCCTCCCTTTCTCCTGCAAAGGCGTTAATGCGGCGCGAAGGAAGTCGCGCCAACTGCTCCCACGGTAAGCCCTGCTTGCGGAGATGCAAAATCTAGTCGTGGCAATCTTCAACTTGTCGTCCTCCGCGCCAAGTTGCTCCAATCGTTGCCGCGAACTATGGGGTCTTCTTGCAGGCAGTAAAAGGCTGTAGCTCCTCCTCTAAGATCCAGCACCAGTTAGCCCTCCGCTCCTCCCACTTGCTGCGCAACTCTCCGTCAAGATATACCTCCTTCTTGCCGATCCTAGAGGTCCATGCAATTCCTCCGACAGCGGCTCTCCTCTCTCGCTGGGGTGAGAAGTAGTGGCGGAAGAGTGCGACGTTTGGGTGGACCCGACAAAGTTCTCGAGAGATGTGCAACGCCATGGTAAGGATGGCGTTGGGGTGAAGTCGAGGCGGAGGCCATATGTGTTCATGACATCATGAGAAGAATTCAGAAAAGGGGGCGAGCCCGCACTGTAAGAAAATCGCGAAGAAGGGTACCCGATGGAGACCTTAGCAGATGTGGCGGCGGAGATGACCCTCGTGCGCGGGTGCGCCCGGGTCACCGTTGACCAGAAGAGGTAGTACAGCTCCCGCAGCTCTTTCCTGTTGAGCAGGGGATCGAAGAGGGCCCGCTCCTTCTGCAGCGCCGCGAGCCGCTGCTCCTCGGCCGATTTCACGCCTTTTCCCTTGTCGGCCTTCGGAGCCATAGGGAGAGGTGGTGGAGGAAGCCGACGGCGTTGGTAACACCGGTGGCAATGGAGGGGGCGGGCGTCGCTCTCTTTGGGCTCGAGAAGAAAGGGGAAAGCGGCGGGGTTTCGATGTGACAGCCGGGGCAAGTGGGCGTCTGCCTGTTCCCCGCTTATAAAGGGATAGGGGCCAGGCGTTCGATTTTCCCATTAAAAAAGCCCCACGATCTCCCCATGGCGCCACGTCCGGTGCGTGCCGTTCGTGGGAGACGTGGTGGGTCCAAGGCAAATAACGGCGTAATCAAGACCACGCGTGCCCGTGCCTTTGTTTGGGCCTGGCCCAACAGAGCTTAGCGCCGTGTGTGGCCCGAGCCGGGGCTCTGTCCGGTGTACTAGAGTAGGGGTACCTAGTATCCCGAACTTCGTGCCGGAGACGTTACGCAGCGCTACAGCGAGGCTGGCTGATGACCGCCAAGATCCTCGCGGCTCCTTTGGAGCCATTTAAGAACAAAGTAGCGAGACCCGGCAAGAGGAGCTTGCGGGAAGAATACTCGGTATGCGAAGGAAACAAGGCCCGGCAAGAGGAGCTTGCGGGAAGGCAGTGGGCGCCAAGCCCTAAGCGCGACAAGGTTCCTGCCGCTGCAAGGCGCTTGCGGGCGGGCAACCTCTCTTCATCTCGCTCCAGCTCACCGCCAGCGTGTCACCACGGGGCTCTCCCAAGCTGCAGCGTGTCGGCCGGGTTGCGCAGCCAGCGGGGAGCAGCGACAAGCGGCGTGACAGGCTACCATCGTGGCAAGCGGAGGCGCTTGAGGGTCCCTGTTACCTTGTTGGGCGGCCGAGGCGGGCATTGATGACTCTTGTCCCTTGCCGTCGAGTTAGGTATAGATTATTGTACCTGCATACAAAGCGGTGTACCAACCTATGTTTTTACCATCATACCCTTGTCTACTTGCCACATGTGGTGACCCCTTGTGCCTATAAAAGGAGGCCCAAGGGCAACGTAGAAAGGGTTCGATCCAGCTCCGGCTTAGTTCATCCTACTCATACGAGGCCACACTCAGGCTAGGTTTTGTAGCCTCCATTGCTCCCTAGCAAGGACACAAGATAATCCACAAAGCAGCAGTAGGAGTATTATCTCTCCGGAGAGCTCTGAAGCTGGGTAAATCCGCTCGTGTGCATCGCCTCGATCCGCTCTTTGTGCAATCTCCGCCCCCCCTCCGAACCACAAGGGACCCAGGTCCCGTAGGTGCTCGTGGGATACGATCAGTTCTCCCCCGACATGGAGGAAGACGACGGCGGCAGAGCTCGGGTCTGTAGAGGCACTGCGGAGAAGAACATGCAGAGGCAAGGGGTAAAGTGAGAACAGGGGACCCCTGTCCCTATTTATAAGGAGGTGGATATATGGCATGCACGAGAATCGAGGAGGCCGAAAAATGGTTATGTGGCTATATGGACGCCTCGATTTTCGGGAGGCCCATTAAGATAAGGATCTGTTGAGATATTCTGGGCTTTGTGTGAACTTAATGCGTGATGATGTCATAGCGGGTTGACACGATTCTGAGATGTGATGTCATGGCAGGTTACAGCGAATTACTAAAAGAATCGATGTTTAGGATTCTGTTAAATCAAAGTGATGAAGATTGATGTGAACAAGTTCAAATCAACCTGGGGCCTAGTTGGGGATATAACTATTAGGTATGACCTGCCCGGGAGGGGCCAGTTCATGCCGTAGGAGACTTAAAGAAGAAGATGGCGGGCCATGAAGCAAGCTTATTGAAGGCCCAAGACCCAGTGGCGAATTGAGGCCCAAAGGGATGAACCGCCATATGTTTAACTTGTATTATAAGGCAAGCTTAGTAGAAACTGAGCCGGTCACGTTTGTGTGAGCCGGCCGGACTCTGTAAGCCGCTGGGCATCAACCTGTATATAAAGGGGTGACCCGGCGGCGGGTTAACTCAAGAAACAACTCATCGAGAACTAGGTCAAGTGTATTCGCTCCCTGGTAATCGAAACCCAAGCATGATAGTCACAACCCTCAACCACGAAGGCAAAATACTTAATCAAAATAATATGCCAGCTGACAACTTTTCAACGAAACGTCACGTCGGGCCCCTTTACTATTTCGAAACATTTTTTCGCCTCCCGCTTCGCGTTTCGAGGCACAGCCTCAATGGGAACGTCCTGTCAAAACAGAGATCGTGTCTGCTTATCGTGGGATCCTCATCAATACAATTTTGGGTAATCCAACCGTGTTATTTGCACGACCCCTTGGGAACAGGCGAGTTTTAAGGCTCGAGGGGGCGTCTGATATTCATTGCCTATGTAAGAGGATAAAGATTCCCTCTTTTCCCCACGCCTTCTTCCTTCTCCTGTTTTCCCATCTTCGAGCTCCAGCGCCCAAGCTTCAATCTTTTCCACCGCCACCAGCTTCTCCAGTCATATCTGGATCCGGTTCAAAAGGCAAGTGGGAGGCCTGCTCCGTCACCGAGAAGGACATCAAGGAGCTTCGGGAGGCGGGGTACCTGTCTGCGGACATCGCGCACAAGCTCCCTGCCAAGTACCAAATCATCCCTACTCCGGAGCCCGGTGAAAGGGTTGTATTCATCCCCCACTTTCTCTGCGGGCTAGGGTTTCCCCTCCACCGCTTTGTCTGGGACCTCATGTTCTACTACGGGCTAGATTTCCATGATCTAGCCCCAAATTATTTCCTCCGGATCTCGGCGTTCATCGTCGTGTGTGAGGCACTTCTTCGTATCCCTCCACACTTTGGCCTATGGCTTAAAGTCTTCAATCTGAAGCCGAAGGTGGTCGACGGGCAGCATGCGGACTGGAGCGGCGCCATGGTCAGCAAGCTCCCCAACACAGTTTGGCCAAATGGGGCCTTCGTGGAGACCGTCAAGGTGTGGCAAGAGGAGTGGTTCTACATCACCGAACCTCGCGACGCCAAATGGGCGGCCGCTCCTGAGTTCAGATCTGGACCCCCTATGTGGCTCACCTCATGGACCGCTAAGGGTCTGGACTGAGGGTCCACCACGGAAGTGTTGATGCTGCAAAAGCGCATCACAAACATGATAAACAAGAACACTAGTCTCAATAATGTGATTCACGTGATGCTCTTCCGCCGGACCCTTCCCAGCCAACTCCGGCCCTCCCAAATGTGGGAGTTCAATCCGGAAGATCCACGGACCCTGAAGCACTTCTTCGGCACAACGCACGAAGACATTTGGAAGCTGCTATTCAAGACCTAGAAAGCATGGTTGAAGAAGACCGAAGACATCGGCCTCAACAGCGAGAATCCGGCCACACCGGTAAGTACATGTTTTCCGAATACTCATATCCGGTCAACCAAGTTCTTGGACATAATAATTGTTTTGTCCCTCATACAGAGCTGGACAGCAAAGGTGGAGCGGATTAAGTGTCCGGCCACGCTGCCTGAGGATCTGGCCGAACCCCAACTCACAAAGATGCTAGTATCGGCACCCTATAGGGCGCTGGAGAAGAAGGCCAAGAAGAAGGGCAAGGAGGTCAAAGAGGACCTCCGCCGCAAGGGTCCTTCGGACATAGTATCCGGAGAGACCAAAATCCCCTCCTCCCACGAGGGAGATGAAGACGAAGAGGAGCAGGCGGAAAGCGACTCCCCTCTTAAGGGGAGGAAGAAGAAGAGGGCAGCCTCCACAGACCCGGAGCAGGAGGCGCCCAAGAGGGGGAAGATTGCCCTCTCGGATGGTTCGGATCCGGAGGCCGAACCCATCCCCAAGAGGTTTCCCAGGGTGAAGCCCCTGGCCGAATCATAACTATCAAAATTTTATTGTATGTCTTCGGCCCTTTAAGTTTTTATAGTATAACATATTACTCTGTATGCCTTTCAGCCCCACTCGCGACCACCCCAACCCTTCACTATCTGAAGGGAGTTCTCTGCCAACCGAGATGGCAGAGAGCGAGACGCCTCCACGAGCCTCTCCGCCAATCATCGCGGATGACACTGAGGTGTTGTCCCGAAGGACCTCTCCAGGCTGCGGAGGGGTGGGAGAGGCTACCGAAACGGTGCCCGTGGGCAATACCTCGACCGCCGAAGACATGGGGGTGCGATCCCCATAGCGACCGATGGTGGGGGCCCTGACCAGTCCGGCCCCTAGCCAGATAACATTCCGGAGACCCTTGTGACTCCAGAATCGGGCGAGAAGCCCCCTTTAAAGGAGGGGGAGTATCAGCTCCTACGGCGACCTCCACCAAACCGGAGACGCCGAATGCTCTGGTGGAAGCACTACGACCTGGGTCCATCATGGAGGAGCACCGCACCCTAATGGGTGTGGTGGTTGAGAAGGTTCAATCCGCCAAGAGCGGGCTGAACGAAGCCTTCACCAGCGTGCAAACAGGCTTCGAGGTATACGACTTAATACTCTAGATGTTTTTCATATGATGGAAATATACCTGTATATAGATAGTATCCCCTGAGACTCTGTCCGGCTTTCGAGAAAAGCCGAACAGAGGATCACATAGTATTTCGAAAAAGTGACATAATTATCGATGTTATAACAGGCCTCCCTGTTGGCACAACCGCCCAGGCCGCTAAAGTTTCCGAACTCAATCGAAAGCTGAAGCTGGTTGATGATGAGATCGACCGCATTAACAAACAATTCGATGAGGCGCAAGGTAAGCGTGTACGTTAAAAGAATTTGGTCATACATCTAAAGTGATATGCAAATTCAGAGTGTAACTCGTGTTCTATTGTAAGTATGAGTGCAGGTAACACGGCCGAGGTCGAGACCCTCAAGAGCGCCCTTGCCCAAGCCAAGGAGGAGGCGAAGGCGAGCAAAGCGGCCGCCGAGAAGGTGGCAACAGAATTAAAGACCAAATAGGTCGCCCGCCGCCAGCACGAAGAGAGGGTGGCCGAAGTGGAGCAAGAGCAAAAGGATGCCATCGGCAAATGTGAGGCGTTGGAGGAGAAGGCTACGGCCCAAGCGGCCGAACACGCCAAAGCCCTCCGTGAGGCCAAGGAGGCACGGACCGAGTCTCGGAGTGCTTGTGAAGAGATCCAACGGGCCGAACAGATAGCGGCTGGTAAACCCTTTCTTTTGCAGAGTATTTTTGGAGGTCAGAGATATGCCTTGCTCACTTGACTATGGAGTTCCCCAGACGCCTTTGCGGATCTTCCGAGGAGTGCCACCAACGCCGCGCAGTTCTTCCGAGCCCAGGAGGCGAACACGACAGAGAAGTTGTTCTGGTCATAGTACCTGGCGCCGGAACGTTCGGCGCTACTGAACAATCAGATGATGTAACTGGCAAAGCTGCATAGGATGTCTGGCCTCGCCATGAAGGACATCATAGTCCGGCTTTGGCCAGCTGAACCCATTCCGAGCAGCTACTTTGGCTTGGTGAGGCGACTCTTCGATGCGCTGCCCCGAGTTGAAGCTGTGAAGCGCTCAGCGTGTATAGAGGGTGTGCAGATGGCCTTTGCCCGTGTCGAGATGCACAGGGCTAAGATGAAGGCCACCGTCGTGGCAACTGAATGCCTGCCCGAAGGCAAGGACCACCGCAAGACGGAGCGGTACTTTGAATATGTCCTAGACGGTGCCTGAATAGTAGAGGGCCAATGCTCAAAGGATGTTATGTTTGAGTGAATGTATCAAGGTTTTCCAAACATTGTGCGATGAACCGAGGCTTGTAATATATTTTATGCCTTTATCTGAAGTTATTTTCCTCCTGTGCGGGCGTTTGATCCTGAAAGTTTGCCAGTCGTCATCTTCAGCCCCCACGTAGATGCTACGAGGGTGTTCGCTATAGCGCGCGATCACACTTTACCCAACGTCTTGGTCCGTAAAGGACGTGTTTGTGCCACGAACCAGGCAATCAGACTATGCGTCTTTATTACCTTCACTTAGTCATTGGAGTTTGACGGTGGGGCTAAGTACTAGCCCCTGGCGCTTATGCAGACATCTGAACTAGGATGCCATAGGCGCATGACTGAGCGAGGGCCGGTCCTTCATACAATACGAATTAAATATAAAAATATTTGTAGCAAGTCACCGAATCGCCGACCAGCTCTCGCAATATCATGATAGTCAGTTTTCGACTTTCTCTACTGAGGTGTTTTAACGGGACGAACAAGAAACACAATCACAGTAGTTCTCCCTTTACTACCTTAGCCGAACTAGCGG
Source organism: Aegilops longissima (assembly GCA_021605205.1). Taxonomy (NCBI): domain Eukaryota; kingdom Viridiplantae; phylum Streptophyta; class Magnoliopsida; order Poales; family Poaceae; genus Aegilops; species Aegilops longissima. The sequence goes on from CM038677.1 coordinate 707,179,585, forward strand.
AACATAAGGTGGTAATCACAGGAGCCGGGCAACCCAACTATTGACCAAAGACATGATTCGGAGCTGATGAATATAACACAATATTCGGGACGCCGACCTATACCCTAGAAGTGTACGGACTTTTGAAAATATACGTGGCCGAATAGAGCCCCCGACATTTAGGTCGGGCCAAATTATATTTGGCAATCTGAAGCACGGAGGGAATACAGATGGTAAAATGAACCAATTCCAAATAGGGGCAATAAACTGTTTCCTTTATACTCTGATGAATAAGTTAATACGTGATGTTACATATAATGCCATAAACATCAAGGATATTTTACATGTCTTCACACTTCTCCTTGGGTCTCCTTGGACCTTCTTCATATTAAACCGCCAACGGTGTAACCCGGCCCCTCCTGGGTGGGTCACACCTCTAAGCTACATCCCCAACATTACGCCCCATGTTGATTTGAAATTTTTCATGTCAATCTTCACTGTTTAACCTATCAGACTTTGCATCAGTGTCAAATTTTATGCAGACCAACAAAATCATTGTAACCCGCCATGACCTCATGTGCATTAATTCCGCACAGGACCGAGGATATCTCAACGGATCTTTATCTTTAATAGGCTTCCTGAAAATCAAGGCACCCGCACTGTTAACATAATCATTTTGCCTCCTCAATCTCCGCACATGCCATCTTATCACCTCCTTATAAATAGAGACAGGGGCCCCCTCTTTTTCACTTTTACCCTGCCTCTGCCGCCGCCCCAGTCAACAACATAGTCTTGGCCGTTGCATCAACCTGATTCCGACGAGAAAAACTGCGGCGCCCCTCCGCTGTCCATCAGCATCACCAGGTACCCATCTCCCTGTGCTTCCAATCTGCATTAGGGTTCCCCTAGTTCTTCGGTGTTCATCGAGGTTCATCATGCTTGCCTGTAGTTCATATGCTATGTTGCTTAGTCGAGCCCAGACGCGATGCTAAGGAGATGCCTTGATTATTTTAGTATCTTCTATCAATTACAGATCCACTCCCTTCTTTTGAAATTCACTCCCCAACATAGTAGTTTATCCTCTGTGTTTTAGGTTTAACAATTTCCACCTATTTTCTGAACTGTCGTAGATCCAAATTATAAGCAGAACCTGCAAAACTTGTTTGTTCAGCACTTGGTGAAATTTCACTTAACTCCAGATTTGTAGATAGCTTCTTTATTACTACTGTATTGGTGGCTTAAATGATATTTTGTAACCCTCCAAATGCCAACCGGCTTACTTATGAACTTTTTAAATCGCCAGTATTTATCTAATGTCGATATTACCCGACTGTGCCTTACCGATTTAGCCATGCCATTTATTTTCCTCTTCCATAGCAATCAATCTTTGCACATAACCAATTCTGGATAATAAACTTGCTTTCTTTAACTATTGAGCGGCTTATCATCATGAATTTAACCCGCCAATATGTCCTTCTTAGGCCTTACGTGATAAAAAATTACTAAGACCGTCACCTCGTGCAATTGGGTCGCTTCCACTGTTACGGAGCAAATTCTTAATGAATATGTTCAAGCGGGCATCCTAGCAGCCAAAGATGTCATCCACTGGCGAGTTCCAGGGACAAAATTTAGACCTCAGCCAAAGGAAGGCGAAGCCATAGTCTTTGTTGACCATATAATCCGTGGTTTCTCACCACCTGGGTCAAAATTCTTTCACAATGTATTGAACTCCTTTCAACTTCACCCTCAAGACATTGGACCCAACTCTGTTTCCAAAATTTGTAACTTTCAAGTCATTTGTGAAGTATACCTTCAAGAAGAGCCCAGTGTTGACATTTTCAGAGAGTATTATTATTTGAAACGTCAGACTGATGGATCCAGCTTCGAACTTGGCGGAATCTCAATTCAAAGATGAAGAGATGCTATCTTCCCTGCAGCCGCACTTCCCAGCTACCCTAAAGACTGGAATCAGACCTGGGTTTATTTCCAAGAGACATCTCCATCCGACGAAAATCCTCTGCCGGGTTTCCGTGACTCCCGGCTTAACCCAAAACATCCACTTCCGGACCGAATCAGCACCGCTGAACAGGCTAATTATATCCCACCTTTTTGAAGGTAAGAGCCTTGCTGGCTAACGAATTAACCGGAGTTGATTTGGTCCTATGCTGGGTCGCTTGGAGGATCATACCTTTGAGCCGCCTACCCGGCTTAATGTGTGAATATGTCGGATTACGGGTTCTGGCAAAACCCTTGAGGTTCGAACTCTGGGGTGCGCATGAAGATCTCTCTCCCCCTAGATCACACTCTCGCCGCGATCTTAAGGCCTAGCTTGCCAAACCCACGGAACAAGGGACACAGGGGTTTATACTGGTTCGGGCCACCGATGTGGTGTAATACCCTACTCCAGTGTGGTGTGGTGGATTGCCTCTTAGGCTGAGGATGAACAAGTACAAGGGAAGAATAGCCACCTGAGGAGAGGTGTTCTTGAGCTCGGTGAGCTGGTGCGTGTGAGGATGGAATGGATCCGATCCTAGATCCGTTTCCTTCTACGGTGGTGGCTAGTCCTATTTATAGAGGCCCTGATCCTCTTCCCAAATGTTTAGGCGGGAAGGGATCCCACAACGGCCAATTTGAAGGGGGGGCAACCAATACAAGCTATCCTGACAAAAAAGATGGTCTTTGCCTGCCAAAGGCTCTGGTGGTGACGATGTCGTGGGCTCCGCGATGACCTCCGTCATGCCTTCTTGCTGGTCTTGGTCTCGTTGCACCGATATGAAAACCTTTGCCTGATGCCTCGGGACTCCCCGCCTGCACCTGCTCCCATAGCAACAAAGAGGAAACCAGTACTCTGCGCCCGCTGGTGCCCACCTGGCCTTGGTCGTCATGGCTCACGTCGCGGGAACCTCACGAGGTGCCCCTCGCCTTGATCTCTCCGCTCCTCGCGAGCGAGCCTAGTGAGGCTGCCCCCGAGGTGGTCTTATGTCGTCTGCCTCGCAAGGCTTGGCCCCTCGCGAGGGTCTTTAGTGCTTGCTGATGAAGATGAGTCGTACCAAGATGTTAGTGGAGCCACTTGGTGAAGGCTGGCGAACAAGTCTGGGACTCCCGTTCCCAGATATCGCATGAGCCCCGGGCCCAAAGCGGCGCTTCGGACTTGTCTTGGCGACACCAAAGGGCAAGTGCACGGGCGCTTGTGAGCTCCCAACCGCCTGCGGCCTTGATTGACGCATGGCGACTGATGGGACGTGGGCATCTCTACTTCCCCACACTGCCTCGGCAACTACCCGACTGACAAAAGGTTGGCGCGGGCTGTTCTGCCTTCATTGCTCCCCTTCGTCTTGCTCCAGATCCCCTTTCTTGCTCCTCGTTTCCAAAGACTCCAGATCCGACCAAATCCTCCTTCGAACCTGCAGCCAATGGCACCCAACAAAGCTCGAGCTGTTCCTCCGCCATCCTGGTACGAGCCTGCACTGAAAGCGCCTAGCATCTCGGAGAAGAACCTTGCTGCCACGCTCCTGATGATAGCGGAGGGCGATGAGAAGAGGAAAACTGCACTCCGGGCTGGCTCCGCCAAGCCGGATGCCTCGGGCAGCACCTTCTATCCCTTCTTCATGAGCAGCGTCGTTGTGGGGTTGGTTCGCCCCTTCTCTGACTTCTTCTATTCCGTCCTCAGCCATTACAAGCTTCACGCCCTCCATCTTCACCCAAACTCCATCCTCCTTCTGTCGATCTTCGCCTTCTATTGCGAGGCGTACGTCGGGGTGATGCCGTCTGTGGCGCTGCCGCGCCACTTCTTCTATCTCCGGATCAAGGATGACCACTGCTCGGGGTGCATCAACTTCATCGCAGCCAACAAGACCAACGCGATCTCGAAGGCCGGGAAGAAGGCCGGGGGCGTCAGGAGCAAGTGGGTCCTTATGGATGACAAATGCTCCCACCCTTGGTTGGTGCTGCCGACGGAGATGCCCACGTCCCACGACGGGTGGTTCCGCGCGAGGCTCACCGACCCCCGGGCAGTGCAGGTGCTGGAGAGGATGACCGCCGACCTGAAGCCTGATGACCCAAAGGCGGCGAAGCTGTCGGGGGCCATGATCATCAAGGAATTCATGGAGCGGCGCGTCGCTCCCCTCCAGGCGCGCTCGCGCCCCTTGTGGAAGCTCGGGGAGGAAGAAGACGACCTCCGCCTGCGTCCGGAGGCCCTTTCTGACGAGGAGTTGGGCACGGCCCTTCGCTCCTTAGTTGGGGACGACCAAGGGTATCCGCCGAACACCTTCGTTCCCTTGTACCGCCGCCCAGATGGAGCGAAGATATCCGCCGCCATGCCTGTCTTTGATGGGCGTGGGCTTGTGCCGCCTGCTCCCTCGGATGCCCCGGTGGTGACGGCTCCGGTGGTGGTGTCCTTTGGTAACTCTGACAAGGAGGAAGAGCAGGACTCGGCGGCCACCACGGAGGGGTCTGGGGAGACCTCCCCTCAGCGCAAGGCCGATCCCCTCCACCCCTTGCCCGACGACGACGACGCCGACGACTATCTGGTGAGGGAAGTCCTGCCTCCTGCTAGGTTCACTACAAGGTCCAGGGTCTCCCCCTCGAAGAAGCCGCCGCCTGGGGTCCCGACGAAGAGCAGATCGGCGCTGATCTCTCGGTGTGATGCCTCCGCCGTGTCGCCGCCCGGGGCCACCGCGACCTCGTCGACTCCTGGGGCCTGCGCGCGAGCGCCCCAGGTTGCGAGGCCCCCAGGCTCCGCACTTCCAAAGAGGTGGCGGGACTACGCCGCCGTGGACCAGTGAGTATCCTGTCCTAACCATGCCCTTGCTCCTGCTTCCGTTGCAGCTTCCTGATGCTCCCTCCTTGTGCTGCTAGGCCGACATCATCGAAGAAGAAGAAGAAGGAGGGGGCGGCCACATCCTCGGGGACCCATGTCGGATTTCGGGTTCCGGCAGACCCTCTAGGTTCGAACTCTGGGGTGCGCGCGGAGATCTCGCCCCCTACCTGCCTGCACCTCGCCGCCTCGCTAGGATCTAAACTACCAAAGGAACAACACAAGAGACACAAGGTTTATACTTTGGTTGGGCCACCATTGTGGTGTAACACCCTACTCCGGTGTGTGATGCTCGTGGATTGCCTCTTGGCTGATGATGAACAATACAAGGAAGTACAGCCACATGAGGGTGAGGTGTTCTTAATGGCTAGGCTCTCGTCGGATTGGATCAAGCTAAGATGAGGCGAGATGCACAGGTCTCTCTCAGATGATCTCTACCTGTGGTGGCTAGTCCTATTTATAGGCGGGGGCCCTGGGCCTCTTCCCAAATATTGAGCGGAAGAGGCGCCAACAATTGGCCATTTTGAAGGGGACATCTAGTACACTTATCGACTAAAGTTGGTCCTCGCTTTGTCAAAGGCTCAGTGGTGACACCGGCTTGGGCTCCACGATGACTTCCTTCCTACCGCTGCGACGGTCTTGGTCTTATTGCACGGCAGGTGCCTTTGCTTGATGCTCTCGCTGCGCTTGCCCCCTTTGCACCAAACAGGAAATGAGGACACCTACTGGCTGGCTGGCGCCCGCGCGCCTTGGTCGCCATGGCTGCGTCATGGGCACGCCGTGAGGTACCCCGCCTTGATCTCTCTCATCCTCGTGAGCCAGCTTGACGAGGCCGTGCTCGGAGGAAGCTTCCGTCGTCCGCCTCATGAGGCTCTCCGCGAGGGTCTTGAGCTTGTGCCGATGCAGATGGGCCGTGGCTGACCACCTCTTGAGCCACGCCAGAAGCTGCAGTGCGAGCAAGCCTGGCACGCCTCTTTCCCATAACGCCGACAAGAGGCCCCCGCCCAAAGCGCGCTCGACTTGGCCGAGAAGCGGCGAGGTGGCGGAGCGTCGCAGGAATTCTAACAGCCAGGGTTCTCGGCGCCAGCGGCGGGTTGATTGGATGAGAGTCTCCACTTCCCCACGACGCCGACAACCGCATGAATTGACAAGTCCCCGCATGCTGCGGGTCATGATTACCGCGATCGTGGAGGTCGACGGTTGGCCTTCCTCGCTAAGCACGGAACGGTGCGTGCCCTTCTAGCCCATCTCTTCTTCTTCTCCTTCTTCTCCATGGTTCGGCCAAGAGGTTCTCCGCCGCTGGAGAAAGGAACGCCCGCCAGTAGAGCCTCGACTCTCCCCTGCCAAGCGCCGGTCGAGGCTTGCTGTCAGAAGCACCCTGTGGGCCTCAGAGCTGCTCCCTCGCGCCATGGAGGCATCTCCGCGCTGGGCGACGGGCGCCAGTTGCCGATGCGTGGCTGCCATGCCAGCCGAGACCCCTAGGACACGCTCAGCTTTCGGCGGAGGTGCTGCCGGAGTTTGTCGTGGTGGTCGGTGGAGCCGACCAGCACCCGGCCCGGCTTCCCACTACTTTAGGTGAACTTCCGCCGGCCCCGGCGGCCTCCGCTCCAGCAGACGGTTGTTGTAGCCGGGCCTGGCTTCACTGGAGGTCTCCGATCCGGAGGTGGGCTCTGACCCGCGGGTTGGCAAACGCTTGCCTTGCTGGTCTTTTCCGACTCGTGCACCCTCGCACTTCAAGTTCGACGGCGATGCCACCCCCACGTGAGGGTGTTCGGGAAGATGGTCACCGCGCTGGTGCTGCCCCGAGGACGACGACCGCGTCGTGAGCCCAGCCCCGCGACAATGAAGATGGCAGCGCGCTGCGTGATTGGCGCGCCCTGGGTTCGCCGAGCTTTGGTGTGTCTTCTTGACAGCGGGCCTCCAACAGGGTCAAGAATTCAGCCCTGCGCTGGCCAGTGCCGCTGGAGGGAGGTAGCGGTCTCACAGCCGTCACTGATGAAGCGAGAGGAGTCCGCCTCGAGCTCCGAGGCAGCCCGAGCTCGCCCATGATTTGGTGTCCAGAGTCGCTACTGCTTTTGTTCTTTTTCCTTTTCCTGCGCAATGACAGAGTAGTGTAGGGCCCCGTGGGGGCGTGCTTGGATTATTGCTGTTAATTATCGTATTGTTTCTGCTATTTCGGTATTATGCCTTTGTGCCACACGCCTGCGGGTAGAAATTACTTAGTTCGGGGGGGCCTGTCATGGCCTTTGCTTCCCGAGGGCGAGGTCTCGTCGAACGCTTCATGTCCTGCAAAGTTTAGTCTGGAGAGGTAGCTCCTGCCTCACCAGAAGGCGCCACCCAGTCCTCTGTTCGTGTCGCGGTGCCTGTGGGGTACGGATCTGGAGGGGTGCTCTGTAGTGGACCCGGTAGGGAAGCCTCAAACGATAAGGGCAGAAAACACTTGCTGGGGTGCCCAAGGCCTCCCTAGCGAGACTTGCGCGAGAGAAATCGAGGCAGGACAGCAAAAAGGCAAAGAGTCATAAGCCAAAGACGGCAACAACTTCGATAAAACCTCGAATGGGAATGAACAGCCAACTGCAGAAAGCAAATGAGAAAAGCCGCGTCCGACACCTAATCTAGTCTTCGACGCCTTCTCACCAGCGATGGAGCTAAGTGTCACATCGGGCGTGGAGGGAGCCCTGTGGCCTCGACGCCAGCGCCTCGAGACTCGGGCGGTACAGCCCCAACTCATTATTACATGAGAGTGTCACGGCGGTGAGCTTCACAGCATTAACCTTCTTCACGTGCTCCGTGCCTTCTCGTAAAGATAAACTTCACAGCGCTGTTTCTTCACGTGCACCGGCCTTTTCCAGAAGATAAACTTCACAGGCATTTGCCTTCTTCACAGGCGCCGGGCCTTTTCCAAAATGCAACAGCTTCACAGGCATTCGCCTTCTTCACAGGCTCCGGGCCTTTTTCCAAAACGCAACAGCTTCACAGGCTCTGGGCCTTTTCCAAAACGTAGCGCCTTCTGTGCATTCGCCTTCTTCATGTGCTCGGCCTTCTAGGGGTAAACCTCCCGAGGTGCTGGATGTTCCACGCGCTCGGATGGGCACTTCTCCCGAAGTCTCAAGCGCCATGGAGCCGGGCTCGAAACATGAACAACCTTGAACGGGCCCTCCCACATGGGAGATAGCTATGCAGTCCTTCCCCGAGAGAACCCGCCGAGCACGAGGTCCCCACCGAGAGTCCTCGGTGGATGTCGCGGTAATGGTATTGCCAGCGCTTTGTTGGTATCTTGCCGCTTGTAGCGTGGCTTCCCGACGATGCTCCTCCCCAAAGACGAGGTCCGGCCCCGCATGGCGCCCCATCGCGCTTCGCCTAACGCCAGACCCGTGGAACAACGCCGACTGTTGAGGGAGGACTACTTCAGCTCCATAGACCAGGAAGAACGGGTCTCGCCAATGGCTTGGTCGCGGTTGTCGCGGATGGACCACAATACGGACTGAAGCTCATCGTATCACCTTCCGCCGCAGGCCTCCATTTTCTTCTTGAATGTCCCGGTTTTGAGGCCCTCAGACCTCTGCATTGGCTTGCTCGCCTGACCGCTGTTCGCCGGTGTGCTATCGGAGGCGTAGCATATCAAGGCCCCAAGGTTAGCGCAATATGTTTTGAAGAGGTTATCGTGAACTCGCGAACCGTTGTCGGTGATGATGCGGTTGGCACCCCAACCGCTCACGATGCCCTTGATAAACTTGACCGCAGAACCTCGCGGGATGGTGCGGACGGCTTCCACTTCAGCCCACTTGGTGAACTTGTTCACGGCGACGAGAGGTAGAGATAGCCTCGGCGCCGAGGAAACAGGCCCAGATATCCAGCCCCAGACCACGATGTCCACGAGAGGGTATAGTTTGCGCACCTCCCGCTGCCGATGGGTCCGCCGCATGGAATTGGCAGCCTCGCAGCCCTCACCAGTTTGACGGCGGCCATTGAGCTAGCAATAATAGAACCTGTTGCGAACGCTTTGCAAACGAGGGTCCACGATGATGAATGATGCCCACAGCCTCCACCGTATATCTACCAGCAGCTTCCTTCCTTGATCCCCGGAGATGCAAATAGGGACACATCATTTGGTTGCTTCCCAGAGAGCTTCCATCCCTAATGCAGTATGATGTGGCTTGCCAGCGCCACACGCCTGCTTCCTCCTCCTTCTCCGCAAGGTCCTTTGCGCCGTAGTCCGAGCTCTATGAACCAGCACCTCCCGAGGCTCCAGCACAAGAGCAAAGCGCCTCGAGGCCGGGCCATGCACTGGGCTCCTAAGGCTAGTGGCGGGGAGCTCCTCCCGAGGCTGCACCGCTTCTGACAACACGGCGTGGCCGAGGGCCCCAAGAGCTGCTCTTCAAAACGCCAAGCTTCCCGAGGTAGCCGCCTGGATGCCCGCTTACGGCGTCGCCGGGCCTTCTTGATTGGTGCCACGGGCACATGCCGCAACTCCAGCCCCTGGAATCGCTTCTTGATCCTGCGGACCTTTGGCGAGGTAGGCTTCCATGTGCTCGCCCCTCGGCCTGTATACCTTGTTGGAGAAGTTTACGAGGAGTTGTGAATCACCTTGATGGTAAGGCGCCCACTCCTAGGGCAGTCATGCCTCGTGCCTGCTATTAGGCCTTCATATTCTCGCTATGTTGTTGGAGACCTTTTCTCCATGCCGAAACAGAGCTGCATGGCGAAAGGTAGCTTGTCTTGAGTAGGAGATATAAGCACGGCTTCAGCCCGCTGCAGGCTCGGAGAACGCCTGGTCAAGTACATGACCCAACTGTCTGGCGCCTCGCTTCCCGAGGAGAGGGATCAATCCTCATCGCCTTGAGGGCCCGCACTCCGCCCATTCTGCCATGAACTGCAAATGCGCCCCTTGATGACTCTCGTTGTGCCGAGTTGGGGCTCTGAGCACCCTTTCCAAGGGGTATGCCGAGACAACCTTGATGGGGTCGCCTAAAATAATGTCGCTCGTGGCGAGAGGCCACCAATAGCGCGAGGAGGAGTTTCGAGGCATGGGGTACTGCTACTGGCCCCGCAACACTGTGGCCGATGGCACATGTGGTGTTCAACGAGGTTGGGAGTGCTGGTGTCGATGGCGCCTCCAGGAGATCGTGGGCGCCTCGAGACAGTTGGAGCCCCAGGCGACTAGTCGCCAGGGGAGGGTCTCTTCCGCCCTAGCACGTCAAGGGCGGCCGATACATCTCGGCTGTGGTAGTGGTCTCGTGAGTCTTCCTTGATCCTCGCTTCGCTTTTGACCCGGCAGCTGCCGCTGCTTTGGTCCGACACTCCTCCTTAACTGGCCACGAGGGCTGCACAAGGAGTAGGGAGTGGCTGCAAGGTAGAGCACTGTGGGGTTCTTGAGGGCGCTGGGCCACCATTACCTGAGGGCTAGTTAGGTACCTCTTGAGATCTTGAACACCTTGTCGGCCTCTTCACCCATTCAAAGGTCCCTTTTCTTCATCACCGAAGAAAGGCGCCGCCTCCCCCAACTTGGAGATGAAGCGCCCTAGTGCGTCACGCGCCAAAGGAGCTTCTGCATTTCTGAGGGTCTTTATGGCTCATGTCGTCGACAGCCTTGACCTTTTCTGGTTTAGCCTCGATGCCTCTATGGGACACGAGGAAGCCCAAGAGCTTGCCCGAGGGGACCCCAAACACACACTTCTCCGGTTGAGCCGCAGGTTCACTCATGCTGAGGCTCGAAAAGTTTCTCAGTGTCTTGTATCGTGGTTTTGGCCTCACGAGACTTCACCACAATGTCATCGACGAAGCCTCAACATTCTTCCCCAGCTGCAGGCCCAAGGTGATGTGCATCACCAACGAAAGGTCGCCTCATGCGGCAGAGTCCGGAACGGCATGCATGTGTAGCAAGCAACACTCCACACGGGGTCAAGAAGGTCGTTTTTCCACGCCTTTCTACCGCCATCTTGATCTGGTGATAGCCGCAGAAGGCATCCAAAGCATAACAAAGTTGCATCGGCGGTGGAATCGACGATCCGATCGGCACGGGAGAGGGAATGGATCCTCGCGGGCAGGCTTTGTTGAGGTTGGTGAAGTCGACACACATGCTCCTTCCCCTTTCTTTGGCACAACAACAGGGTTAGCCAGCCAACTGGTATCGGACCTCGCTAATGACCCCACAGCCTTCCATTTTATGGTCTCTTGGACGATGAAAGCCTACTTTTTAGTGGACTGCCGCCTCACTTTCTCGCTTCACGGGCATACGCTGGGGCACACGCTGAGGTGATGCTCGACACGCCTAGGGATCCCAGCCAGCAGATCAGCTCCCATGCGAACACCTTCTTGTTCGCTGCCACAGAACTTGACCAAGGCCTCCTCCCCGCCGGGTTCGAGGTTGGCGCCTATGGTGAAGGTGGCGCAGGATCTGCCCTCGCCGACCATTATCTGCTTGGTTTCTGCCTTGTGTCCGGGTGAACAAATGCTTTTTCTTGGTCAAGCGAGCCCCCTTGGGCTCGGGGCGCTCGAAAGCAAAGCTGGGCTGGCCGCAGTCTTGAAGGCGAAGCTTGAGTACTTGCAACGATCCCTCGTGTCTCGACACGGTGAGGACGCAGCTGCTCCGGGCATCTTCATGAGGTTGTACGATGGGTGAGTCGCGCCATGAATCTGGTCGGCTGGGTAGCAGAGAGGATGGCGTTGGCGGGAGCCCGATGGGGCGGCGTCGGTTGATCAGCCTGCGGAAGTTGTCGAGGTGCCGAAGGTTACCGGGAGACGGATCTGCCCCAGGGAGCTGGATGAACCGCCCCCGACGCCCAAGAAAGGCTTGTTGGGCTAAAGCCGCTCCGGCGGTATGTGGAGGAGGCTGAAGGTTTCAACCGAGAGCAGGCCGAGGCCCGCGCCACTGGCCGATGAGAGTCCCGTGACGGCCACTGGCAGATGGTGGGGTGCAAGATTGGGAGCGCGCCCGAGCAGGCTGGGTTGGAGGGGTGATCCTCCGAGCTGAATGCCAGATCGGCCCTGGGCGCCGACCGACCTGGAGGAGCTCCATGCTGCGCAGAGGCAGCGCCGATCTAGCGTGCGAACGGCTTGATGTGGTGGTCTGAAGGTGGCGCCTGCGAGCCGCCCAGGAGATCTTCGACGACTGGGGTGCCAAGCAGCTTGTCGGGCTAGGAAATGGTTGCAAACTCCTCCCAAGAGGCTACCGGAAGCACTGGCAGGTGGAGCAGCCATATGTGAGGCGCCGTGAGGGCCATGGGAAACCAGTTAGCCATGACCGCTGTAAATGCCGCCATTGTCGAGGACGGCCTCCTGCACTCTAGCAGGAAGGCCAGTAAATCAATCGTGCCGTTGTAACGTCGTGGCATCTCCGGCTTGAACTTGTTCGGCCACCGCACCTGTCGCAAGGCTGGGGCCAAGGCTCGAGCCCCTCGCCTCAAGCAACTGGCGCCGGGCGGCCGGAGCGGGCGGCGCGGCCTCATCATAGGGCTAGCCGTCATGTCGCGGAGAGCGGGTCGGCGAAGGAAACTCCGGCGCACTCCCTACTCGGGGCGCCTAAATGTCGATTTCGGTTTCCGCAGACCTCTAGGTTCAACTGGGTGCGCGGAGATCTCGCCTCTACCTACCTGCACCTCGGCCCGCTAGGATCTGAACTACCAAAGGAACAACACAAGAGACACAAGGTTTATATCGTCTCGGGCCACCATTGTGGTGTAACACCCTACCCAAAGGTGTGGTGTGGTGGATTGCCCTTGGCTGATGATGAATAATACAAGGAAGTACAGCCTCGCGAGGGTGAGGTGTTCTTGTGGCTAGGCTCTCGATCGGATTGGATCAAGCTAAGATGAGGCGAGATGCCTGGGTCTCTCTCAGATGATCTCTACCCTGTGGGTGGCTAGTCCTATTTATAGGTAGGGGCCCTGGGCCTCTTCCCAAATATTGAGTGGGAAGGGCCAACAATTGGCCATTTTGAAGGGGAACATCTAGTACACTTATCCTGACTAAAGTTGGTCCTCGCCTCAAAGGCTCGTGGTGACGCCACTTGGGCTCCACGATGACTTCCTTCCCACTGCATGCATTTGTCTTGGTCTTGTTGCACCAAAATGGGTGCCTTTGTTGATGCTCTCGCGCTTGCCTCCTTTGCACCAAAGAGGAAATGAGGACATCGGCTGGTCTGGCGCCCGCCAAGCGCCTCACCGTGCCCTTTGTCGCCATGGCTTGTGTCATGGGCACCTCGTGAGGTACCCCGCCTTGATCTCTCCGCCTCGCGAGCCAGCCCGACGAGGCCGTGCCAAGGAAGCTCGTTATCCGCCTCATGAGGCTCGCCCTCATGAGGGTCTTGAGCTTGTGCCGATGAAGATGGGCCGGCTGGCCACCCTTGAGCCACGCCTGCAGCCGCAGTGCAAGTCTCGGGTACCCCTGCCTCTGTGAACGCCGACAATCCAGCAGCCTGGCACGGCCGCACCTCCTCTGGCGCAGAAGGGCGGCGATGGCGCCCGCACCTCTCCGGCCCAGAGGAGCATCTCCCGGAGAGGGCGACCCCCAACATCATGCCAGCTCCTGAGGCGCTCGTCCCCAGCTCATCGGCCGAGGCCCCGCAGGCTCCGTAGCTCCTGGCTTCTTCTTCCCCCGTCATCCACCTGCAGGTCTTGGCGATGACGCTGCCTTCTTCTTCCGTCGCACCACAAGCTCGCGGCCCTTCTGCTCCGCTCGATGCTCTGGAGCACGCTCTTTTTGCGCTAACCCGGCTGCGGGATGATCTTCAAGGCGCCGACCACCACCTGGTGGCTGGGCGCCTGGAGCTGATCTCTGGCTGGCTGCACTCCGACGCGTCTGTCCAGGCGGCGCCGAGCCAGGCCGTGGCGGCTTCCGAGAAGGACAAGCAGGCCGCCGCCCAAGTTGTGGCTGCCCGCGAGGAGGCGCTGAAGGATGCCGAAGCCACCAAGGAGCGTTGTCGCTCGATGGAGGCCAAGGTGGAGACCATGCGCAACAAGTGCGCAACCGAGGCTCCCGACCGCAAGGCAGAGGAGGAGAAGATGAAGGCCTGGGAAGACGCGGTCAACGGTAGTGACGACGAGCTGGAGCAGTCAGCGAGGAAGCAGGCTGCAGAGGCAACCGCCTGGAGGAGCTGGAGAAGAAGATGAAGGCTAAGAAGACCCTGCTGGATGCCAAGCCGAAGATTCTGGCCGAGGACCGCGTGGCCTTCAAGTCCCTTGAGGAGAAGTCCCGCGAGGCGCAGTGGGCACTCTACGAGAAGAGCTTGGAGAAACCACTGGCAACAGACGATGAAGGCCCCGCCCAGCTGCTCCCTCATCTTGTCAAGGCCCTCGAGGACGTCGTCGATGGGATCAGCCCCATGGTGGAGGGGGAAGCCCGTGCGCTCTCTTCATCTGCTCTGACGCGCTTCTTCAACCACCTCCATCTTCGTGATTCTGATGCCGACCTTGACGAGCTGCTCGAGCCCGTGGATGAGGGGCTCTGCGCAGCTGCCGCTGAAGCCGTGAAGGGCCAGGTGGAGGCCTTGCTGAAGAAGTTCCTCGCCGTCGACCCTGCTCCCTTGACTAGTTGTGCTGCCGAACCTGCAACTCCAGCAGGCGGCGCAGGTGAGGAAAACATCATCACCGAAGGGACACTCCTTGCGAGTGATGGCAGCGCCCAAGGCTGACGGGAGGGCTTGCTGGTGGCTCCTTTTCCTGTTTTATCTCTGCAACATGCACCATGCCTCGTGGAGGCGTTTAAACTTGTGTTTGGTACTTGAAGAACAGTATGTTTTGTAATATTTGTTTGAGATTCTGCGATTTCCTCCCCGTTGCATGATGTTCTACATCGGCAGGGCCCGACCCCGCGCATACCTCAGCCGTCGTTGGTTTGTTCGGATCACCAGGACGAGACCAAGGGGTGAGGGGCTACGTGGCCAGCTAGGGTCCTGAGTCGCGATGCTCAGGAGTCCCCCTTGACGTCCAAATGACTTTCATACCTTGGCTATGCTAGGGAGGGCGCGTGACGACCAGGTCCGAGGGACCTGGCAGGGTGGCGTACGCTTGGGCGTGATCCGACCGCATCCCCCGTGCCCAGCCCCCTCACGCGACTCTCCCGGGGGGAAGTTTTGTGACGAGGCTGGACATTGAGCCCGGAGGCTCCCTGAGGTTGGTACGGCCATGGGGCCGCCCTCAGTTGTTTATCACCGGCAGTGAGCATAGCGCTCCAAGACTTGCACCGCAGATAGCCGCTTCCTCGACCGTGTCGATCGCCAAAGACGGAGCATGGTACTTCCACTGCGCGGGTGAGGGCTCCCACCAGTAGAGCCCGGGCGTACAGCCCCTGCTACCGACACGTGGCTTGCACGACAGGGCTAGATGAGGTGAGTCTGGGCACTCGTGAGCCAGCGCGGGACTCACGAGGCCCTACCTCAAGGTGGGTTGCGCCTGGTCTTGATTCTTGACGACAGTGGTGGTCCGACGAGATGGTTAGGCAACCTGCACCGGACGAATCTCCTGAGGCGATCACATGAGAAGGCCAAACATCAATGACCCCAGGAGGTGACGTGAATGGGGCCGGCCCACCAGACAGAGCTCAATTGTTGGATATATCGATGCTGGAGGGACGGACCCGAGCACAGACGCCATGCCTAGTATTCTCATGCGAAGAATCCTAAAGAAAGACGGCCGGCGCGCGGCACCCGCGGTGGTGAGGCACCGGGTCGCGCACCCTAGCATGTCCATCCATGATTAGCTCATGCGAGAACAAGGCACCAAGGGCCATGAGAGGTGACGTACACGGCAGCGGGCCCGTGAGCCAGAGCTCAGCCTCTTGGGTCTGGCGACGCTGCAGGGACGAACCCGAGCATAGACGCCAGTCCTTAATCATGAGGCGGTCGTGGGCGGGCTTGCTAGGCCGTACGACTTTCACGGCATTGAAGTGCTGGCAGGCAGGTGGTAATTGTAGGTAGCCCATGCGAGGGAACAAGCTACTTCTGATAGATGCAAGAACGATACATGCCATTGGGACGGACCCAAGCGGCCTGGGGATGATGCAGCCCGAGGGGCGCCCCCGACAGAGTAAGCTAAAGATGCAAAAAAGATACATGCTGCAGGGACAGGCTCGTGCGACCTGGGAATGGTGCAGCCCGAGGGGCGCTCGCAGTTGAATAAACTGGAAAATGTCACATGGTGCCGTTGTCGAAGGAGTGTTGAGGGAGCTGCAGGTGCACGATGAAGGAGTCGCTCCTCACGAGCCATCAGGGCCCTGAGCCTCTGGAGGCTCCGGGGGCTCGGGTGGTTCCCTGAGGACCATCGACATCTTCGCCCGGACTGCATGATGCCTGGCCTCCTGAGCCACCAGGATGCTCCGCAAGCGGCACCGGAAGGTGACAGTTGCGTTCGGTAGGCCAAATGGTATGCGAACATAGCTGTGAGGTGGACCCTCGCACCGCCCAACACGCGAAGGCCAGAAGGCCCTTTTGAGCCCTGGAATGTCAACACAGACGCACAGCCCGCCGTCCTCGCCAGGATGGGGAGCTGCGCCGAGTGGTGGGCGGCGGTCGCCGCGTATGGTCCTTGCCTATTGAAGCTTCTGGGTCGCCTCGATGATGAACTACTAAGCATCGGGCGCTCCTCGCCCAGTGCCCTCCTCAGGGAAACGTGCGGTGAAGCGCGCCTCCACATGGTGCCCGAGCGCCTCCCATGTGATGTTGGCTAGGTCTGAGGCCCTCCAGAAGAGAGCCCCCGAGCCTTGCCCGAGGAGGGCGTCAGGCGCGCCTTCCTATGTGAGGGAGGAAGGCGCCCCGGCTACGGGCGCGGATCCTGAGGTGGTGCCACTAGAGACGCCACTCTCCTGAGGCCCTTGGTGGAGTAGCTGCTTCTTCTTCTTGGGGATGGCCTCATGAGGGTACAGGGTTCCTTCGTTGTCGGCGTCTTCGATCGCTGCGGCTTGGAAGGCGCGCTCAAGGGAGCACACCGCATCTCTTTCTTCGCAGGGGACTGTGATGACTCCGCCGCTCCCTGGCATCTTGATGACGTTGTAGCCATGGTGAGTCACCGTCATGAACTTGGCCAATGCTGGATACCCAAGGATGGCGTTGTACGGCAGGCGAATGTGGGTGACGTCGAAGTCAATGAGATCGGTGCGGTAGTTGTTATGCTGGCCGAAGGTAACTGGGAGGCGGACTTGCCATATGGGGGTGGTGGAGCCGTCGGTCACTCCTGAGGCTTGGTAGGCTGTAGCTGATCGTATGACACTTGGAGGCTGTCGAATGTCTCGACGGACAGGAAATTGAGCCTTGCGCCGTCGTCGACGAGGGTCTTGGTGACTTGGACGTTGCTGATGATGGGTGAGCAAAGCATCTGGAGGGCGCCGGTGGTTGCCGCACACTTGAGCTGGTCTGACGAGCTGAAGGTGATGGCACATTTGGACCACCTGAGTGGGCGCGTGGGCTCGAGCCTAGGAAGGGCCGCGTTCACCTCACGAGCAAACTGCTTGAAGATACGCTAGGAAGCTGGGGCCTGAGCACCGCCCAAGATGCAGGAGATAGCACGCGGCTCCTGGAAGCCCCCAACCCCTCGTCCTGATGGTGGTCGTCGTTCCTTCTTGGCGGTGGCAGCAACGGAGGGAGGCCAGCATTGCCCTGAGGACGGTCCTCACGAGGCTGGTCCCTCCAGGCGCCCTCACGAGGCTGGTCCTACCAGCGGTCTTCGTGAGGCCTGTCGCGCCACTCCTGGCAGGGGCCGCGGTCATCTCAGTCCTCCACTTCGTCCTCCTCCTCTGCCATAGCCCCGGTCATTGCGCTCGGGGCATCGACCGAAGCGTCCATCTTGAATGGCTCTGACCTCTTGACAGTCGTTGGTGTTGTGGCTGTGTACGTTGTGGAAGGCGCAAAACGGACGGCTGCTCTTGGACGACTCGGGATGGTCCCGGGCGCGCTTCGTGTCCGGATCCGCCGCGAGCACGGCTACTCCCTTGTGCTTCACATCCTTGGCCTTGGCTTTCTTCTCTTCTAGGTTGGCAGTAGGTAGCTCGAGGAGGGAGAGGCGCCCTCCTCAGCTCTTGCACACTTGGTCGCCATGTTGAACATCTCCAGAGCCGTGCATAGCTCCTCGTGGATGGCGAGCTCCTCCTTCATCTTGACGTCGCGGATGACATCAGAAAACGCTGAGATGATGGCCCCGTCCGTCACCTTGGGGATCTTGAGGCAAACGTTGTTGAAGCGCTGGATGTACTTCTGCAGTGTTTCTCATGGCTGCTGCTTGATGCGGCGTAGGTCACCCGCAGCTGGCGGGCGGTCACGAGTGCCCTGGAAGTTGGCGACGAAGAGGTCGCGCATCTCACCCCAGGAGGAGATCGACCCCGGGGGCAAGTTCAGGAGACACGAGCGAGCACCATCCTCGAGAGCCATGGGAAACCAGTTCGTCATGACTTTCTCGTGGCCATTGGCCGCCTCAATGCTCAGCTTGTAGAGCTGCAAAAACTCCGCAGGGTCGGGGGTGCCGTCGTAGCGCGGGGGCAGGTCCGGCTTGAACTTGCCTGGCCAGACAACGCTACGCAGTTCCGGAGTGAAGGCGCGGCAGCTTGCTGTGGCCACCGGGGCCCTTTGCAGGGGCGGAGCTTGATCTTGATGCTCGCGACCGTCAGCAGCGGCGGCACGTGGTCTTGACGCCAGGCGCCGGAGTGCCGGAGCGTTTTCAGCCGGGAATTCTTGGCAGCTTCCATCTTCATGCGCGGGCGCTCGGCGCGGAAGGTCGCACCGAGGGGCTGCGCGCCTTGGTGCCAGGGCGCCGTCTTGATGCGGAGGTGATGGAGGCGCTCCGTGAGATACGTCGGCCGCAGCTGGAGGAGGGCGAGGCAGCGAGAGAGACGGCACGGGGGAGCCCCCAGCGGCGCTGACGAGCTCTGCAATGTGGATCAGCCAGTCCTCGTAGAGGTCATCGACCGGGCGGTAGCGCAGGAGCTCGCTTGCCATGAGCAGCATGGCCTCCGCGTCTGTGGGCGCGCGACGAGCGTGGGACGATGAGCCGGCCGGAGTCAGCGACGGGCTGGCGGTGCGGCCGTCCCGCCGCATAGAGGGGTGCGGCCATGATGCTTGCTGCTCGTTTCCCGCTGGGCCGGTGGCGGTGTTGGCGCTGGGTGATGCAGAACAATGAGGAGGCCCGCCGATAGGAGCTGTCTGAGCTACACGAGCAGCCAGGGCAGCCCGGCGCTCGGCGCGGGCTCGGCGTGCATCCTCCATGGACGCGGTGGAGCAGTGGAGCGTGGATCGACGGAAGAAAAGCTTCGGCGCACCCCTACCTTGCGCGCCAAATGTCGGATTACGGGTTCCGGCAAAACCCCAGAGTTCGAACCTCAAGGGTTTTGCCGGAACCCATAATCTGACAGAATACACTTGCAATGTCAAAGATCCACAGTGTCACTGCCAAGTGAGTTTGGAGGATAAAGAAATCAATGAGATGACTAAAACACTGCTCAGGGAAAGCTTCGAAAGCTGTAGCAAGACGGGGTTGAATCCCTTCTGCGCTCTTAATCCAGCTCTAGATGTAAGTGTTTCAAGCCCATTTACTTTATTCATTATTCGCATAAACTGCACACTCCTTATCATCACTTGCTTTCTGCATTCTGACTCTTCTTTTTCGAGCAAGAAACTGCGGGATAAACCGGCCAAAAAGGTTAGGGCAAAGACCAAGGCTCCAAAGAAAACCAAGAAGAAATCAGACACATCAGAGCTATTTGCCCTGGATAATGATTCGGAGGTAGAACTCGATTCTCTCGTTTCTTTTTTTATGCATCTTATTGACGCTGACTCCTCTCAGGATGACGTGGAGACCAGCAAGGCAGAAATTGAAGAGGTAACTATTATTTCCTCCGACTCAGAGCCTTGGCCAAGACAGAAGGTTCGACAAGTGACCCGGAAATTAAGGTTTTCTCACCCTTTAGCTTACTTGGATCCAAACTTTAATTTGAAGAAACTACAACATGAAGCCCGGAGCACAACCCGGAATAGCGGAGGCGGAGACCTTTCTGCCGGCTTACCCAACACGCCAGTCCCTCGCAAACGCTGAAAAGAGGTGCCTGAGAGTTCAATCCTATTCTTTCCAAAGGCGGGTCTTATCCGTCAACCACTTAATCCTTCCGAATCAAATTATCAGGGAACTTCTCATTCATCCTCTGGCGAATCTACTGGGACTTAGATACCTCCCTTCAAGATTGCCCCTGGGTAAGAACATTTGACTTCTTTGTTTTAACACTTTTAAACTGATATATTCACATCCTCATATGTCTTATTTTCAGTGGTATAGCCAAACCAAGCAAGAAGTTGAAGACAGACAAGCTAGCTGAAAATCCTAAGGTCAATGAGCCGGAGAAACAGACGCCAGCATCGGGAGCTCCAAATCAGAACCCCGAAGATACTGCTAGTGACCCGCCACCAGAAACTCATGACACCCCTGTGGATCCAATGGGTGTTGACCCGTCAAGTGCTAAGCCGCCAAGCCCTGTCAAGCCTGCCGAAGAAGATACCGAGGATGTCTTGGTCATTGCCACTGGTTCTGTAGAACCGGGGAATCCCATAGTTTTGGCTAAGCATTCTGCCAAGGAGGAACTGCTTTCCTCTGAGAAGATCAAAACCCAATTTGACATTGCGAGCTACTCAAACTTGGGTGTCAATGAACTATACTCTGGTTATCTGAGTCATCTGCATACTGGTCGTGATCTGGAGGTTGACTTAGTTAAAAGAATGCGACAAAAATATGAGGTATGGATACTTCCCCTGCATATACATTCATCCAGCCCCCAAGTCTTATCCATAGGAAAGTATGTTGAGTATGGTTTAAGACGTATCAATATGCCATTGCAAATTTCCAGTCATAGCCCTTCTGGGCCGGCTTATCTGACAAAGATGAGCAGGATCACCTTCAGTACCTTGTAAGGATAAATTCACTTCATAGCCCTCATGGGCCGGCTTATCCGATAAAGATGAACCGGGTCTTCAGGAATAGAATTTGAAAAGAACTTCCTCATACATTAGCCCCCAAGTGCCAAGTGCTTTGCTTGCAATGTGCTTGGGACTTATATGCAAATTGTGTCCTGACAAATATGTTTATAACCTTTTGATTCTTACTTGCAGGATGCCTTAAGCTTTACTGAGTCCCAATTGGAGCTATATCCCCAACAGTTACTATTACTATCACTATCAAAACTATCATATTACTTTGCTACTGATTGTCTAGCTGCAGATAATTAATCTCCAGGTGTGGTTTACTTGACAACTCAGCTGCTAATACTAGCAAATATTCTTTGGCTTGCCTTGGGACGAATCTATAAATTTGGGTTGAATACTCTACCCTCGAAAACTATTGCGATCCCCTATACTTGTGGGTTATCAAGACCTTTTCTCAAGGCGCGCTGCCGTGGGAGCATAGCTATATTTGTTGAGTCACTTGGGATTATTATCAAATTATCACTATGAAGAATCAAGGATGCTAAGACCATGATTTTTTCTCTAAGACGAGGCTAGGATCTAAACTACCAAAGGAACAACACAAGAGACACAAGGTTTATAATCGTTCGGGCCACCATTGTGGTGTAACACCCTACTCCAAAGGTGTGGTCCGTGGATTGCCTCAATGATGATGAACAATACAAGGAAGTACAAAACAGCGAGGGTGAGGTGTTCTTGTGGCTAGGCTCTCGATCGGATTGGATCAAGCTAAGATGAGGCGAGATGCCTGGTCTCTCTCAGATGATCTCACCCTGTGGTGGCTAGTCCTATTTATAGGCGGGGGCCCTGGCCTCTTCCCAAATATTGAGCGGAAGGGCGCCAACAATTGGCCATTTTGAAGGGGGACATCTAGTACACTTATCCCTACTAAAGTTGGTCACAAAGGCTCGTGGTGACACCGGGCTCCACGATGACTTCCTTCCTACCGCTGCGACGGTCTTGGTCTTGGTAATCAAACGGTGCCTTGCTTGATGTTTCGCCGCTGGCCCCCTTTGCACCAAACAGAAATGAGGACATCACAGGGCTGGCGCACCGCGCCTTTGGTCGCCATGGCTGGTTTGGGCATGGCCGTGAGGTACCCCGCCTTGATCTCTCTCGGTGATCCTCGAGCCAGCTTGACGAGGCTGCAGCTCGGAGGCGCTTCCGCCGTCTCTCATGAGGCTCCTCAGCGAGGGTCTTGAGCTTGTGCCGATGCGTATGGGCCGGCTGACCACCTCTTGAGCCACGCCAGAAGCTGCAGTGCAGCAAGCCTGGCACGCCTCTTTCCCATAACGCCGACAAGAGGCCCCCGCCCAAGGCGCCGCTCGACTTGGCCGAGAAGCTGGCGGGGTGGCGCGGCGTCGCTGGCTCTAACAGCCCGCGTTTCGGCGCCGCGGCGGGTTGATTGGATGAGAGTCTCCACTTCCCCACGACGCCGACAACCGCATGAATTGACAAGTCCCCGCATGCTGCGGGTCATGATTACCGCGATCGTGGAGGTCGACGGCATTCTTCCTCGCTAAGCACGGAACGGTGCGCCCCTTCTAGCCCATCTCTTCCTCTTCTCCTTCTCCATGGTTCTCACCGAGGTTTCTCGTCAGGGAGAAAGGAACGCCGCCGTAGAGCCTCGACTTCCCCGCCAAGCGCCGGTCGAAGGCTGTCATAGCACCCTCGGGTTCAGAGATGCTCCCTCGCGCCATGGAGGCATCTCCGCGCGGGCGACGGGCGCCAGCTGTTGCGTGATGCCATGCACAGCCGAGACCCCTAGGACACGCTCACCGGGCGGAGGTGCTGCCGGAGTTTGTCGGTGGTCGGTGGAGCCGACCAGCACCCGGCCCGCTTCCCACTACTTTAGGTGAACTTCCGCCGGCCCGGGCGGCCTCTGCTCCAGCAGACGGTTGTTGTAGCCGGGCCTGGCTTCACTGGAGGTCTCCGATCCGAGGTGGGCTCTCACCCGCGGGTTGGCAAACGCTTCGCCTGGTCTGAGCCGACTCGTGCACCCTGCACTTCGTTCGACGGCGATGCCACCCCCACGTGAGGGTGTTCGGGAAGATGGTCACCGCGGCCTGGTGCTGCCCCAGGACGACGACCGCGTCGTGAGCCCAGCCCCGCGACAATGAAGATGGCAGCGCTGCGTGATTGGCGCGCGCCTGGGTCTGGCCGAGCTTTGGTGTGTCTTCTGACAGCGGGCCTCCAAAGGGTCAAGAACCAGCCCTGGCCAGCCACGGCCTGGAGGGAGGTAGCGGTCTGTTCAGCCGTCACTGATGAAGCGAGAGGGTCCGCCTCGAGTCTGAGGCAGCCCGAGCCCGCCATGATTTGGTGTCAAGAGTCGCTACTGTTTTGTTCTTTTTCCTTTCCCCAAGAATGACGAGTAGTGTGGCCCCGGGGGCGTGCTTGGATTATTGCTGTTAATTATCGATTGTTTCTGCTATCGGTATTATGCCTTGTGCCACACGCGGGGTAGAAATTACTTAGTCTGGGCCTGTCATGGCCTTTGCTTCCGAGGGCGAGGTCTCGCCGAACGCTTCATGTCCCGCAAAGTTTAGTCCGAGAGGTAGCTCCTGCCTCACCAGAAGGCGCCACCTGTGTCCCTGTTCGTGTCGGGTGCCCGTGGGGTACGGATCTGAGGGGTGCTCCTGAGTGGACCCGGTAGGGAAGCCTCAAACGATAAGGGCAGAAAACACTGCTGGGGTGCCCAAGGCCTCCCTAGCGAGACTTGCGCGAGAGAATCGAGGAGACAGCAAAAGGCAAAGAGTCATA
Source organism: Aegilops longissima (assembly GCA_021605205.1). Classification (NCBI taxonomy): domain Eukaryota; kingdom Viridiplantae; phylum Streptophyta; class Magnoliopsida; order Poales; family Poaceae; genus Aegilops; species Aegilops longissima. The sequence goes on from CM038677.1 coordinate 707,203,071, forward strand.
AGCCAAAGACGGCAACAACTTCGATAAAACTCTCGAATGGGAATGAACAGCCAACTGCAGAAAGCAAATGAGAAAAGCCGCCCCGACACCCAATCTAGTCTTCGACGCCTTTCACCCAGCGGGAGCTAAGTGTCACACGGGCGTGGAGGGAGCCCTGTGGCCTCGACGTCCGGCCCGAGACTCGGGGTACAGCCCCAACTCATTATTACATGAGAGTGTCACGGCGGTGAGCTTCACAGCATTAACCTTCTTCACGTGCTCCGTGCCTTTCTCAAAGATAAACTTCACAGCGTTGCCTTCTTCACGTGCACCGGCCTTTTCCAGAAGATAAACTTCACAGTATTTGCCTTCTTCACATGCGCCGGCCTTTTTCCAAAATGCAACAGCTTTCAGTGCATTCGCTTTCTTCACAGTTCGGCCTTTTTCCAAAACGCACAGCTTCACTGTGCCTGGCCTTTTCCAAAACGTAGCGCTTGCTGTGCATTCGCTTTCTTCATGTGCCTCGGCCTTCTAGGGGTAAACCTCCCGAGGTGCTGGATGTTCCACGCGCTCGGATGGGCACTTCTCCCCAGTCTCCAAGCGCCATGGAGCCGGGCTCGAAACATGAACAACCTTGAACGGGCCCTCCCACATGGGAGATAGCTATGTGTCCTTCCCCGAGAGAACCCGCCGAGCACGAGGTCCCCACCGAGAGTCCTCGGTGGATGTCGCGTAATGGTATTGCCCAGCGCTTTGTTGGTATCTTGCCGCCAGTAGCGGCTTCCGACGATGCCTCTCCCCAGACGAGGTCCGGCTCCCGCATGGCGCCCCATCGCGCCGCCTAACGCCAGACCTGTGGAACAATCGCCCACTGGAGGGAGGACTACTTCAGCTCCATAGACCAGGAAGAACGGGTCTCGCCAATGGCTTGGTCATGTTAAAGCGGATGGACCACAATACGGACCGAAGCTCATCGTATCACCTTCCGCCGCAGGCCTCCATTTTCTTCTTGAATGTCCCGGTTTTGAGGCCCTCAGACCTCTGCATTGGCTTGCTCGCCTGACCGCTGTTCGGTGTGCTATCGAGGCGTAGCATATCTCAAGGCCCCAAGGTTAGCAATATGTTTTGAAGAGGTTATCGTGAATCGCGAACCGTTGTCGGTGATGATGCGGTTGGCACCTAACCGCTCACGATGCCCTTGATAAACTTGACCGCAGAACCCGCGGGATGGTGCGGACGGCTTCCACTTCAGCCCACTTGGTGAACTTGTTCACGGCGACGAGAGGTAGAGATAGCCTCGGCGCCCGAGGAAACAGGCCCAGATATCCAGCCCCAGACCACGATGTCCACGAGAGGGTATAGTTTGCGCACCTCCCGCTGCCGATGGGTCCGCCATGGAATTGGGCCTCGCAGCCCTCACCAGCTTGACGAAGGCCATTGAGCTAGCAATAATAGAACCTGTTGCGAACTTTGCAAACGAGGGTCCACGATGATGAATGATGCCCACAGCTTCCACCGTATATCTACCACAGCTTCCTTCCTTGATCCCCCGGAGATGCAAATAGGGCATCATTTGGTTGCTTCCGAGAGCTTCCATCCCCATGCAGTATGCTGTGGCTTGCCGCCGCCACACGCCTGCTCTCCTCCTTCTCCGCAAGGTCCTTTGCCGTAGTCCGAGCTCTATGAACCAGCACCTCCCGAGGCTCCAAAGGCCAAGAGCAAAGGCCTCGAGGCCGGGCCATGCACTGGGCTCCTAAGGCTAGTGGCGGGGAGCTCCCGAGGCTGCACCGCTTTGACAACACGGCGTGGCCGAGGGCCCAAGAGCTGCTCTTCAAAACGCCAAGCTCCGAGGTAGCCTCGGATGCCCGCTTACGGCGTCGCCGGGCCTTCTGATTGGTGCCACGGGCACATGCGCAACTCCAGCCCCTGGAATCGCTTCTTGATCCTGCGGACCTTTGGCGAGGTAGGCTTCCATGTGCTCGCCCCTCGGCCTGTATACCTTGTTGGAGAAGTTTACGAGGAGTTGTGAATCACCTGATGGTAAGGCGCCCACCCTAGGGCAGTCATGCCTGTGCCTGCTATTAGGCCTTCATATTCTGCTATGTTGTTGGAGACCTTTTTCCATGCCGAAACAGAGCTGCATGGCGAAAGGTAGCTTGTCTTGAGTAGGGATATAAGCACGGGTTTCACTTCGCTGCGCTCGGAGAACGCCTGGTCAAGTACATGACCCAACTGTCTGGCGCCTGCCTGAGGAGAGGGATCAATCCTCACGCCTTGAGGGCCCGCACTCCGGGCTACACACTAGTTGTAGTGACGGTTCAATAACCATATCAAGTCTCCACCATCCTCCCACTCAACTTTTTGAGACAAACTTTTCCTCGAGAAAGGACCTGATTCAAGACACAATCCCTATTGCTTTCGGATCTGAATTAGGAGGTATACCCAACTGTTTTGGGTGTACTATGAAGATGCATTTTATCCGCTTTGGGTTCGAGCTTATCAACCTGAAACTTTTTCACATAAGCGTCGCAACCCCAAACTTTTAAGAAACGACAACTTAGGTTTCTCCAAAGCATAGTTCAAACAGGGTCGTCTTAACGGAATTACGTGGTGCCCTATTAAAGTGAGTGTGGTTGTCTCTAATGCCTAACCCATTAACGATAGTGGTAATTCGATAAGAGACATCAAGGTACGCACCATATCCAATAGGGTGCAACTATGATGTTCGGACACACCATCACACTATGGTGTTCCACGCGTATTAATTGTGAAACAATTTCCGCAATGTCTTAATTATGTACAAAGCTCAGAACTCAGATACTCATCTCTATGATCATATCATAGACATTTTATCCTCTTGTCACAATGATCTTCAACTTCACTCTGAAATTACTTGAACCATTCAATAATTCAGACTTGTGTTTCATCAAGTAAATATACTCAACATCTACTCGAATCATCTATGAAGTAAGAACATAACGGTATTCATCTGCATGCCTCAAAGACTCATTGGACTGCACACATCAAAATGTGTTACTTCTAACAAGTTGCTATCTTGTTCCATCTTATCAAACCGAGGCTTTTAGGTCATCTTGCCCATGTGGTATGATTTGCATATCTCAAGTGATTCAAAATCAAGTGAGTCCAAACGATCCATCTGCATGGAGTTTCTTCATGCGTATACACCAATAGACATGGTTCGCATGTCTCAAACTTTTCAAAACCGAGTGAGTCCAAAGATCCATCAACATGGAGCTTCTTCATGCGTTTTATACCAATATGACTTACATGGCAGTGCCACCAGTAAGTGGTACTATCATTACTATCTTATATCTTTTGGCATGAAAATGTGTATCACTACGATCGAGATTCAATAAACCATTCCTTTAGGTGCAAGACCATTGAAGGTATTATTCAAATAAATAGAGTAACCATTATTCTCCTTAAATGAATAATCATATTGCGATAGACATAATCCAATCATGTCTATGCTCAACGCAATCACCAAATGACAATTATTCTGGTTTAATACTAATCTTGATGGTAGAGGGAGTGTGCGATGTTTGATCACATCAAACTCGGAAACACTTCCAACACATATCGTCAGCTCACCTTTAGCTAGTCTCCGTTTATTCCGTAGCCTTTTATTTCGAGTTACTAACGCTTAGCAACCGAACCGGTATCTAATACCCTGGTGCTACTAGGAGTACTAGTAAAGTACACATTAACATAATGTATATCCAATATACTTCTATCGACCTTGCCAGCCTTCTCATCTACCAAGTATCTAGGGTAATTCTGCTCCAGTGGCTGTTCCCCTTATTACAGAAGCACTTAGTCTCGGGTTTGGGTTCAACCTTGGGTTTCTTCGTTAGAGCAGCAGCTGATTTGCTGTTTCATGAAGTATCCCTTCTTGCCCTTGCCCTTCTTGAAACTAGTGGTTTCACCAACCATCAACAATTGATGATCCTTCTTGATTCCTACTTTCGCGGTGTCAAACATCGCGAATATCTCAAGGATCATCATATTTATCCCTGATTTGTTATAGTTCATCACGAAGCTCCAGCAGCTTGGTGGCAATGACTTTGGAGAAACATCACTATCTCTGGAAGATCAACTCCCACTCGATTCAAGTGATTGTTGCACTCAGACAATCTGAGCACAAGCTCAACGATTGAGCTTTCTCTCCCTTAGTTTGCAGGCTAAGAAAATCGTCGGAGGTCTTATACCTCTTGACGTGGGCACAAGCCTGAAATCCCAATTTCAGCCCTCAAAACATCTCATATGTTCCGCGACGTTTCGAAAAACGTCTTTGGTGCCTCAACTCTAAACCGTTTAACTGAACTATCACGTAGTTATCAAAACGTGTATTTCCGATGTTCAGAACATCCATAGACGATGTTTGGGGTTCAGCACACTGAGCGGTGCATTAAGGACATAAGCTTTCTTTTGTCCGCATAATCGCTACTGTCAACTTTCAACTATATTTTCTCTAGGAACATATCTAAACAGTGGAACTAAAGCGCGAGCTTACGATATAATTTGCAAAGATCTTTTGACTATGTTCAGGATAATTAAGTTCATCTCATGAACTCCCACTCAGATAGACATCCCTCTAGTCATCTAAGTGATTACATGATCCGAGTCAACTAGGCCGTGTCCGATCATCACGTGAGACGGACTAGTCATCATCGGTGAACATCTTCATGTTGATCGTATCTACTATACGACTCATGCTCGACCTTTCGGTCTCTTGTGTTCCGAGGCCATGTCTGTACATGCTAGGCTCGTCAAGTTAACCTAAGTGTTTCGCGTGTGTAAATCTGGCTTACACCCGTTGTATGTGAACGTAAGAATCTATCACACCCGATCATCACATGGTGCTTCGAAACGACGAACTTTCGCAACGGTGCACAGTTAGGGGGAACACTTTCTTGAAATTTTAATGAGGGATCATCTTATTTACTACCGTCGTTCTAAGCAAATAAGATGCATAAACATGATAAACATCACATGCAATCAAATAGTGACATGATATGGCCAATATCATTTTGCTCCTTTTGATCTCCATCTTCGGGCTCCATGATCATCATCGTCACCGCATGACACCATGATCTCCATCATCATGATCTCCATCATCGTGTCTCCATGAAGTTGTCTCGCCAACTTATTACTTCTACTACTATGGCTACCGTTAGCAATAAAGTAAAGTAATTACATGGCGTTGTTCAATGACACGCAGGTCGACAATAAATAAAGACAACTCCTATGGCTCTCGCCATTGTCATACTCATCGACATGCAAGTCGTGATTCCTATTACAAGAACATGATCAATCTCATACATCACATATCATTCATCACATTCTTCTTGGCCATATCACATCACATAGCATACCCTGCAAAAACAAGTTAGACGTCCTCTAATTGTTGTTTGCATGTTTTACGTGGCTGTTATGGGTTTCTAGCAAGAACGTTTCTTACCTACGCAAAAACCACAACGTGATATGCCAATTGCTATTTACCCTTCATAAGAACCCTTTTCATCGAATCCGTTTCGACTAAAGTGGGAGAGACTGGCACCCGCTAGCCACCTTATGCATCAAGTGCATGTCAGTCGATGGAACCTGAACCACGTAAGTGTACATGTAAGGTCGGTCCGGGCCGCTTCATCCCACAATACCGTCGAAACAAGATTGGACTAGTAACGGTAAGCATATTGAACAAAATCAACACCCACAACTACTTTGTGTTCTGCTCGTGCAAAGAATCTAGGCAATAGACCTAGCTCATCCTGCCACTGTTGGGGAACGTAGCAGAAATTCAAAATTTTCCTACGTGTCACCAAGATCTATCTATGGAGAAACCAGCAACAAGGGGAAGGAGAGTGCATCTACATACCCTTGTAGATCGCTAAGCGGAAGCGTTCAAGAGAACGGGGTTGATGGAGTCGTACTCGTCGTGATCCAAATCACCGATGATCCTAGCGCCTGTCGGGGGAGAGCTGATCGTGCCCCACGAGCACCTATGGGACCTGGGTCCCTTGTGGTTCGGAGGGGGGCGGAGATTGCACAAAGAGCAGATCGAGGTGATGCACACGAGGGGGGGTTTACCCAGCTTCGGAGCTCTCCGGAGAGATAATACTCCTACTGCTGCTTTGTGGATTATCTTGTGTTCTTGCTAGGGAGCAATGCGGGCTACAAAACCTAGCTAGGATGTGATGAACTAAGCTGGAGTTGGACTGAAACCAGCCGAACCCTTTCTACGTTGCCCTCGGGCCTCCTTTTATAGGCACAAGGGGTCACCACATGTGGCAAGTAGACAAGGTTACAATGGTAAAAACCTGGGTTGGTACACCGCTTTGTACAGTGTACAGTAATCTATACCTAACTCTGACGGCAAGGGACAAGAGTCATCAATGCCCGTCTCAGTCGCCCAAACAGTGACCGTTAAGTGCGCCTCCGTTCGCCATGATGGTGGCTTGTCAGCGCCGTCTGTCGCTACTCCCCGCTGGCTACACAGCCCCTCGACACGCGTACTTGGGAGAGCCCCGTGGTGACACGTTGGCGGGTGAGCTAGAGCGGAGATGAAGAGAGGTCGCCCGCCCCGGCAAGCGCCTTGCCGCGGCAGGAACCTTGTCGCGCTTGGGGATTCAGCGCCCGCCAAGCCTTCCCGGCAAGCTCCTCTTGTCGGGGCCTTATTTTCCTTTGCGCCCTGAGTGGCCTTCCCGGCAAGCTCCTCTTGCCGGGGTCTTGACTGCTTTGTTCTTTAAATGGCTCCGAAGGAGCCGCTGAGGATCTTTGTGGCCATCAAGCCAGCCTGCTGTGGGGCGCTGAATCTGTCGTGCAGACGAGTTCGGGTACTAGGGTACCCCTACTCTAGTACAACGGACAGAGCCCCGGCTGGGCCACACACGGCGCTAAGCTCTGTTGGGCCAGGCCCAAAAAAGGCACGGCGCTAGCGTGGTCTTGATCACGCCGTTATTTGCCTTGGACCCACCACGCCTCCCACGAACAGCACGCACCCACCGCGTTTCTCTCAGAAACGGCACACGTTAATTGTGGTGTCGTGGGTGAAGTGGGCGGCATGCGAGGTCGCCTCATCTGTCGCCTCAGTTCTGCATCTCCGCCACGTGGTTCCCATGCAATCGGGGTCACGGACGGTGGAAGTGGGAAGCCCTGGGCTGTTCTTGGCAGAGGCAGCAGGTCTGTCCCGATTCCCTGCTCTTCCTGTGCCTTGATTCGCCAAGCGGGGCGGCCGAGCCCCCACCTTGCTCCTTTTAAGAAGGGCGGAAGGGGAGCGCAGAAGCCCGCACTCTCCCATCCCTTCCTTTCTTCAGGTTCTGCTCCCCTTTCTTCCATTCGCCATGGAGAAAGGGAACCTTGTTCTCCATCGGTGGCGGAGGAGGGTCAGCTAGACAGCGACTCCTCCCAATCCCACGCCCGGGTGGCAGAGCCGCCGCAAGGGGAAGAGGGAGGGGCGAGGTCGTGGACAGGTCGAGGAGCCCGGGGGAGAGGCGGACGAGGCGGTGCGCCGTCTCCACCTCCGTCGGCGGTTCCCCTCCGGGGACGAGGTCGTGGACGAGCTCGTGGCGCTCGGGGAAGAGGCGGGCGGGGCGGCGTGCCATCTCCGCCCCCGCTGGCCGGTTCATTTCCCTTGGCCGGTCCATCTGGGGACGCACCCTTGCGAAGTTCTTCGCTGCTGCGCCTGGCGCCTCGTCGTCGTCTCCGCTTCCAGCTCCGTTCGCGATGGCGATGCAATCGGATCCGCCGAGACGCCGAGGTTGCACATGAGGGCTGTGGGATCAGCGCACGCGAGTCGCGTTGTATTCCCAGCCCCTAATATGATGTATCTTGATCGTGGATGGAAGACGTTCGCCCGCATCCACAACCTGCTGGCGGGGTTTACCCTCCATTTTAAGTTAATGGAGGGTGACCTCCTCTCCGTCAAGGTCTTCGGGGATCTTGGCACTCGGGCAAGGTGCTGGGTGGATAGCTCCTCCGACAGCGACGATTCCTCCTCGAGCGAGAGTGGCGAGGAGGAGAGCGACAATGACGACGAGGGTAGCGGGCCCAACTAGTTGCCGGGCGCCGCTCCGCGCGTCGCCGGTGACCCCATCATCCGTGTCGCCGGCTCCTTGAACTCCCCGGGGTCATCTCCTTGGGCGGCTGGCGTAGGGAGGCTGCGGAAGGGGAAGAGGGATGGCGACAAGGCCGTCAAGTCGGAGTACGAGGGCGTAGTGCCCTCGACAGCGTGCTGACGTCCTGCCGCCCGCCTCGAGCCCTGCGCCGGTGCCGCCATCCCCGTCAAGCCTTCGGAGAGCCCCCGGCATGTTCCCTTGGTGCCTTCTGGCACCTGTAGCTCGCGTAGGCGCTCCTTTTGCCCTTCCCGCCTCCTTAACCTACCTCCTGAAGATAGGGACAGAAGAAGGATTACGGGCATCTTATCTTTTTAATTTGTAAGCCTTCGGGCCTTATCTGCATTTAAAAACTTGTAACCCTCTCTTTCATGTTTTTCACTCTCCACGGACTGTATCCGAGTAGAATGTTTTTAATGAAAGAGGGATGTTTGAGAAAGGACGAAAGGCTTATCTGATACCGCAGCCCCCGGCAACTCTGGTTTGCCGTAGCCTCCGGCAACTCTGGCTTGCCGTAGCCTCTGGCAACTCTAGTTTGCCGTAGCCCCCGACAACTCTAGCTTGTCGCAGCCCCCGGCAACTCTGGCTTGCCGGGGCTTAGATGCCGGCGCACCTTCTCTTCGCTGTTGTTTCAGTTCCGAGAACAATTTAGCTAGTGCTGCAATAAGTTATTTTTGTAGTATACACTATCTTAGGCAATCGAATGCAATGTTATTTCCTTTACTCGATTTCTTCCCTTGTATGTTTTTACCCTACGCTTTCAGGGGAACTTGTCGGTGCAAGCACCCTTGTCATGCGCCGAAAGCGGAACTTCAGCAGAGCTTCTTTGGCGAAGGGTCGCTCTCGACAAGCAACCTCGTCGCGGACTAACCGCAGCTCACTTAAGTTGTTGAGCGGACTCGAAACAAAGTAAGGGCGCGACCAGTCACGATTTGGTCCCTCCGCGCATAGGTTTTCCATACAAAGTACTATCGTTCGAGGAAGATAACTTAAAAATTTAAAACTGGCCGTTTAAACTTAGCAACTTAGCTTTTCTGTTGTCCATTTTCCGGCAAGGCGACAGTTCCTCGAGCGACGCTTGTCGGCCCACACCATTCATTCCTCCTCTCCCCCCCGGTTAGCTTGTGGGTGGATGAACCTTCTTCTTGTTTGAGAAGAAAGAAGAGAAAAAGAAAGTTGTGGAGCCTAATGGCTCATTATCGCCATCGGTGCGGGTGCTGCACAAGATGTTAGTAAACACATGCATATTTGATTATGAAGGCATGTATTAGCAAAATGTGCGCAACCATAGGCTTTATCGATGCATCGGGTCTGCATACCGCTTTGTACAAAGGATTACATGCAACAGCGGCAAGACTTGTATAAAAGGGTGGTTCTTGAACGGGTTTCGCAACCGCGCCTCATGGGTAAAACTTGCGAAGATGCTCTATGTTCCAGGAATTGCTCACCGGAAAGCCGTCTTCGGTCTCAAAGGCGGACAGCGCCGCCTAGTGACTCGTTTTACCCGATAAGGGCCTTCCCACTTCAGCGCCAACTTTTTGGAATTCTTGGCGGATTGAACGCTACCAAGAACAAGGTCGCCTTCCTCGAAGCTTCCGCATTAACTTTGCGGCTATGGTAGCGATGCAAAGCTTGTTGGTAACGAGCAGCTCGTGATAAGCAGCTCAAGACGATCTTCCTCGAGGAGCAGCGATCATCTTTCCGCAGCTGCTCTTGCTCAAGCTCATCATAAGCGAGCACTCGAGGTGACCCAGATCACGAAGTTCCGTGGGGAGAACTGCCTCGCTCCGTAGACTAGAGCAAAGGGTGTCCGCCGCCGCTTCGATTTGGCGTCGCCCTGATCGACCAAAGAACCATCGACACTCCTCGATCCAGTTCCTTCCGCTCTTGTGCAGCCTGCCGAAAGTTCTGATCTTGAGTCCTCGCAGCACTTCAGCGCTTGCCCTCTCGCTTGACCGCTGCTTCTGATGAGCAACGGAAGCAAAGCAGATCTTGGCGCCAAGATCTTGGGCGATCGCATGAAGGTGCGACTCGTGAACTGTGTGCCGTTGTTGGTGATGACCCGTTAGGAATCCCAAACGGCAAACAATTGACTCAAGAACTTAACGGCCGATTGTTTTGTCACCTTCCTCACTGGTTCCACTTCCGCCACTTTGTGAACTTGTCGATTGCGACGCATAAGATTCAAAGCCCCGATAGCTCGGGGAAGGGACCGAGGATGTCGAGCCCCTGCACCGAGAAGGGCCGGGATAAAGGGATCGCCCGGAGAGCTTGAGCTGGCTGGTGTATCTGTATTGAATGGAACCGCACGCTTCACACTTGGTTACTTGTGCAGTTGCATCCCGGAGGGCTTCGCGGAAGAAACCTTGCCGGAAAGCTTTGCGGCAAGTGCTCTTGCGCCAATGTGGTGACCACATATGCCTCCGTGTATCTCCGCCAACAGCTTCATCCATATTCGGCAAATGCACTTCAATTTCACTCCGCTGAGTCTTCTTACGCATGTGATGTTGTCAACAAACTGGTACATACTTGACCGCCGGGCTACTTTTTCCGCTTCTTCTTGCTCTTCGGAAGTTCTCCGTCTCAAGGAAATGGACGATCTGCTGTGCCCATGTTGGAGCCTCGTGGCTCGACAACAAGGACTAAAGGCTCATCTATCACTGCGGGACCATCAACTTCTACGGCAAGGACCTGCGGGTCCGCCGAGCTCGATGATCCCCGCTGCTTGCCGGAGCTAAGCTTATCGGGAGCGCTTGCTTCAACGATACAAACTGATGGTTTGTCGGAGCGATCGCTCCTCGGTGATATTCGCGTTGGTTTTAGGGACCTTCTTGGCGGCGGCTTCATAGAGCTTTGCCGAAAGTAGTCGCCGAAACCAATTTTCTTCTTGCTCGTCCTCGTTGATGGTGTCACGGTTGGCTGAGTCAACTTGAGCACAAAATCCCTGGTTCCACGGTGTAACTTAAGTGCGGCACATTTGGAGAGGCCATCAGCTATATCGCTCGTGCTCTTGGAACGTGTTCCATTTGCGTGCCTTCAAAGTGCTCTTCCAGCTTCCTCACTTCATCGACGACGCTTCCATCAACGGACTCGTAATCTTTATTTACTTGGCGGATGACAAGTTGTGAGTCTCCCGACAATGAGCTTCTTAATCCCAAGGTCCACCGCAATCCCGAGACCGGCAAGCAAGCCTTCGACTCAAAGATTATTTGTTGCTTGTTCCTTGGGAAAGTGCATTTGGACTATGTATCCGAGGTGCTCCCGGTGGGTGCGATAAGCAGCACGCCGCACCGGGCGCCTTGCAGCGAGAAAGCACCGCCAAAGTACATCAGCCATTCTCTATTTGCCTCCTTGAAGGGATGCTCGCCTCAGAATCTCTTCATCCTGCGCTACGCCCACTCTGCTATGAATTCTGCCAATGCCCTGCTCTCGATAGTTGAAGTGCTTTCAAACTTGAGACCAAAGCTTGACAGTTCCAGTGCCCACTCAACAATCCTGCCTGTCGCTTCTGGATTTTGCAGAATCCTCTTCAGCGGAAAGCGAGTGACAACTGTTATCTCATGTGCTTGGAAGTAATGGCGCAGCTTTCTCGAGGCCATAAGGAGGCCGAAAAGCAGCTTCTGCACACCAGAGTACCTTGATCTAGCCCCCTGTAGAAGGGATCTGACAAAGTAGATTGGGCGCTGCACCATCTTCTTCCGTATCTTGTCGCAACCCTGCGCTGATCCGTCCTTGTCGGGACCAGAGCTTGATGGCGAAGCCCCTTGCTTGTCGCTGGATGCGCCTGCCTCGGTTGCCGGCTCATCATCTGCCTCCCTCTCTGCTACTAACGCAGCACTAACCACTTGATTGGTTGCCGCTATATACAGCAGCAACTTCTCTTGCGGCTTAGGTGCGACAAGTATTGGAGCGGAGGACAGGTATCTCTTCAAGTCCTGCAGCGCAGCCTCCGCTTCGGGAGTCCATTTCATTGGACCTGCCTTTTTCAAAATCTTGAAAAAGGGCGGGGCGCGTTCAGCAGATTTAGAGATGAACCTGCTGAGAGCAGCCACGCAACCGGCAAGCCTCCTGACATCCTTGACGCGCCTTGGTGCTTCGATCTGCTCAATGGCCTTGATCTTGTCGGGATTGGCTTCAATTCCCCGCTGAGATATAAAGAACCCGAGAAGCTTGCCGGAAGGGACTCCAAACACGCACTTCTCGGGGTTGAGCTTGAGGTTGATCTTGCGCAGGCTTGCAAACGTCTCATCCAAATCCTGAACCAGCGCTTGCCGGAGTGGGCAACAGTGCTCTTGCCGGACCTAGTGGTCTTCTTCTTCGCCCCGGGAGCTTCAGCGGTAAGTGGTTTGCTATCTGTCGCGGCTGCTGCATCCCGATAAATCTTGTCGGCGCAGATAAGTGCGTCTTTCTTGTCGCCATGGACAGAAATGACGCTTATCGGGCCGGGCATCTTGAGTAGGTTGTAAGCATAGTGAGAGGCGGCCATGAACTTGGCGAGTGCTGGACGGCCAAGTATGCCATTGTAGGGCAATGGGAAATCGGCGACGCCAAATGTGACCTCTCGGTTCTAAAATTGAGCTCGCTGCGAATGTTACCGCAACGTGATCTTCCCTTTGGGCTTGCTCCTTCTGGGTTGATTCCTTGAAAGTACCAGTTTCTTCGAGCTCACTGTCGGGGATTTGAAGTTTCGGAGCATCGCAGAGGAGATCAAATTCAGGCCGCCCGCCGTCAACCAGCATCTTTGTGACCTTGAGGTTGCGGATGGTTGGTGAGACCAACATCGGCAAACACCCGACCGCGGTGATGCGATCAGGGTGATCCTCAATGTCAAAGATGATGGGCGTGCTGGACCATTTCAGAGGTTTGCGCGACTCTATGGACGGTTCTGCTGCATTGACCTCACGCATCCATTGCTTGAGTTGGCGGTGCGAGGTATGCAGAGACGCACCACCGTCGACGCAAAGGACCTCTGTTGCCTTTTGAAACTCATGCTCATCAGTCTCATCGTCTTCATCGTCCTCGTCATCTTTATCTTCATCTTCTTCCTTGTCGCGCCACGGGAGGTCTCTCCTTGTCGCTGCTTGGCCTTGCCTGGCGTCCTCCCGACCGGTCTCTTCTTACTTGCCGCACCTGCACCTTCTTGGGCTTTCTCCTTGTCTACGCCGCCGATTCAGCTTTTCAGAGCTCAACAAGCTGCTCGACTTTCTTGCAGCTCGAGATCGTGGCCCTTGGTGCGGTGGATTTTACAAGATCGCTTATTGAGCTGCCGGGTTTGTCGGCGGCGCCACAGCTTGGCGGTCGGCGTCAACGGCAACCTCCTTGCCGGAGCCACCGACCTTGGCTTGGTTGGCGGCTCCATCCTTGCCGGACTGCTCGACAACTAGTACTTCTTGGTTTTCTTCCTCTCGTTGTTCCGCCACGGCTATTCCTTGCCGGGCGGTCCCCTCATCGTCGACTCTGCTCCACACTCTCTCCCGGAGCCTTCTTCCTTCTTCAGCAGGCACACTTGTCGGCCAGGGCGTGAGAGCTCGTTGACGTCTTTCACTTTGCACATCGCCATCTCCTCCTCATCCTGCGATTTCAGACATTCTCGATGGAATGCACTAACCCATCGCAGCAGGTGGACGTCCAGGATGTTGTAGTGCACTCGATCGAATCTTTGGATGAATTTCTTGCAGAGACTCCTCCTTCCGGGCAAGCAGGTGGAGATCACTCTCACGGCAATGAGGCTTGTGGTCGCTGTGAAGGCGCCAACAAACCGATGGCACAAATCTGCCCAAGAAGAAATAGAGCCATCCGCAAGTGCATGAGCCAAGATCGACGCTTGGCTTGAGCACCAAGGGAAGTAGTTGGCGAGGATCTTGTCGTCTCGCCCCCGCAGCTTGCACCGCGATGGTGTAGATGCTGAGGAACTCCGATGGGTGTGTCCTGCCGTCATACTTCTCCGGCACGTCTAGTTTGAAGTTTTTCTTGTCGGGCCACCGGACTTGCCGCAGCTCACGAGTGAACGCAGGGCAACCCACCGCAGACGACAAGTCGCTCGTTCTCTCGGGCGCATGCATATCGACAGTGGGCCCAGCGCGTTGGTTAGACTGACGACGCGCTTCTCTTCGGCGCTCGATACGGGTTCGAGAGTCCTCTTCTTGTCGTTCCCGAAGAACTTGGCGTTGGTCGCGACGAGCTCATGGATCCGACGACGCTGTGGAGTCGCTGTCGAGATGGATCCGCGAGTCGGCGATCTTGGCCTTCGGGAAGGGGAGTGTACGTGGGTGCACCCCCAAGTCTCGCCGCCATCGGCTCGCGCCTTATCGCCCGTCGCGGCTGCGGCACTTGGTTGTCATGGGACACGCCGTTAAGCGGCCGATGAGACTCTGAATTGTGGTTTCCATTCGCCGACCTTATCGGCCGTTGGAGGGTAATCTAGTAGTAATCGAGCTCTCGCCAAGGCTTCCGCTGGTGTGGTTGGTAACGGCGACGGAGCGAAGAACGGATGTGCTCGACTCTAACCAAGTTAGGAGGAGCAGCATCCCGCCTCAGCGATCGCATACCCCACTCGCACGGCATGCCGGGTGCATGCGGTCTCGAGGGCCTTGGGATCCTCCAGCTTGGCCTTGATCCAAAGATCGTGATGGTGCCGCGGGTATCATGACGCTGCTGTCTCGCGCCTCCTCGTGACGGACGCAGTGCAGATTCGACGCCGACGCCTTGGCGCGTTGTCCTGGACCTGGCGACATCGTGGGCTCTCTCGACGACGCCGGTCCTCCGCCAGCGCTTCCCCACCACCGACGGCCCGGTGGTGGTGGGTTCGACGCGACGGCTCAGCTGCTGCCGAAGGCTTCTTCTTGGCGCCATGTCGACGAAGATGTCGATGAAGTTGTTCGTGCGACCGCCGGATCGGGTTCACACAACCTCGACGCCCCCTACCTGGCGCTCCAAATATGTCGGGGGAGAGCTGATCGTGCCCCACGAGCACCTATGGGACCTGGGTCCCTTGTGGTTCGGAGGGGGGCGGAGATTGCACAAAGAGCGGATCGAGGCAATGCACACGAGGCAGGGTTTACCCAGCTTCGGAGCTCTCCGGAGAGATAATACTCCTACTGCTGCTTTGTGGATTATCTTGTGTTCTTGCTAGGGAGCAATGCGGGCTACAAGACCTAGCTTGGATGTGATGAACTAAGCTGGAACTGGACTGAAACCAGCCGAACCCTTTCTACGTTGCCCTCGGGCCTCCTTTTATAGGCACAAGGGGTCACCACATGTGGCAAGTAGACAAGGTTACAATGGTAAAACCTGGGTTGGTACACGCTTTATACAAAGGTACGATAATCTATACCTAACTCGACGGCAAGGGACAAGAGTCATCAATGCCCCCGTCTCGCCCAAACAAAGGACTGTTAAGTGCGCTGCGTCGCCACGATGGTGGCTTGTCGGCGCGTCTGTCGCTACTCCCGCTGGCTGCACAGCCCTCGACACGCCAGATTGGGAGAGCCCGTGGTGACACGTTGGCGGGTGAGCTGGAGCGGAGATGAAGAGAGGTCGCCCGCCTGCAAGCGCCTTGCCGGGCAGAACCTTGTCGCGCTTGGGGATTCAGCGCCCGCCAGCCTTCCCGCAAGCTCCTCTTGCCGGGCCTTATTTTCCTTGCGCCTGAGTGGCCTTCCCGCAAGCTCCTCTTGCCGGGTCTTGACTGCTTTGTTCTTTAAATGGCTCCGAAGGAGCCGCTGAGGATCTTTGTGGCCATCAAGCCAGCCCTGCCGTGGGGGCGCTGCAACTGTCCGTGCACGAGTTCGGGGTACTAGGGTACCCCTACTCTAGTACACCGACAGCGCCGAACGGACGGCACCTCCGCGCTCAACACACGTACAGCCCGGGGACGTCTCCTCCTTCTTGATCCAGCAAGGGGAGAGGAGAAGTTGAGGGAAAACTCCGACAGCACGACGGCGTGGTGGTGATGGAGCTCATGGTTCTCCGGCATAGTTTCGCTAAGCACTACGGAGGAGGAGGAAGTGTTGGAGGAGGGAGGGGCTGCGCCAGGGGAAGGGTGCGGCTGCCCTCTCTCTCCCTCACTATATATAGGGGTAAGGGGGTGGAGGAGACGCCCTAGGGTTCCCTTGGGGAGGGGCGGCAGCCACAGGGGAAACCCTAGATGGGTTTGGGCGCCCCCACCCCCTAGGAAACTTGCCCCCCAAGCCGGGAAGGGGGGCTGCCCTAGGGGAGGCGCCCCCACCTCTCCTGGTTACGTGAAAGGGGCTGGGAGGGGCGCACCACCCCTTAGTGGGCTGGTTTGCCCCTTCCCCTTTGGCCCATGAGGCCCTCCAACACTTGTCGGGCTCCCAAACACCTTTCGGTCATGCCGCCATAGCTCGGTACCCGGAACACTTCCGGTCTCCAATACCCTTCGTCCAATATATCGATCTTCACCGCCGGACCATTCCGAACTCCTCGTGACGTCCGGGATCACATCCGGACTCAACAACCTTCAAGAACTACATACTATTTCCCATAACAACTCTAGCGCCATGAACCTTAATGTGTGGACCCTACGGTTCGGGAACCTATGCGCATATGACCGAGATGTTCTCCGGTCAATAACCAACAGTGGGATCTGGATACCCATGTTGGCTCCCACATGTTTCACGATGATCTCATCGAATGAACCACGATGTCGAGGATTCAATCAATCCCGTATTCATTTCCCTTTGTCTAGCGGTATTGTACTCGCCCGAGATTCGATCGTCGGTATCCCGATACCTTGTTCAATCTCGTTACCGGCAAGTCCCTTTACTCGTTCCGTAACACATCATCCCGTGATCAACCCCTTGGTCACATTGTGCACATTATGATGATGTCCTACCGAGTGGGCCCAGAGATACCTCTTCGTCAACCGGAGTGACAAAGCCCAGTCTCGATTCATTCCAACCCAACAGATACTTTCGGAGATACCTGTAATGAACCTTTATAGACACCCAGTTACGTTGTGACGTTTGGTACACCCAAAGCATTCCTACGGTATCCAGGAGTTGCACAATCTCATGGTCTAAGGAAATGATACTTGACATTAGAAAAGCTTTAGCATACGAACTACGATCTTTGTGCTAGGCTTAGGATTGTCTTGTCCATCACATCATTCTCCTAATGATGTGATCCCGTTATCAATGACATCCAATGTCCATGGTCGTGAAACCGTAACCATCTATTGATTAACGAGCTAGTCAACTAGAGGCTTACTAGGACATGGTGTTGTCTATGTACCCACACATGTATCTGAGTTTCCTTTCAATAAAATTATAGCATGGATAATAAACGATTATCATGAACAAGGAAATATACTAATAACTAATTTATTATTGCCTCTAGGGCATATTTCCAACAACTATGTGAAAACTGCTTTATGTGATATAGGAGCCGGTGTTAGTGTTATGCCTTTCGCTTTATATAAAAGACTTGATTTGAATAAACTCACACCTACCGAAATATATTTGCAAATGGGTGACAAATCAGCTGCCATACCTATCGGTATTTGTGCGGATGTGCCTGTTGTTGTTGCAAACGTTAATATCTTAACTGACTTTGTTATACTAGAGATGCCCGAGGACGACAACATGTCGATTATCCTTGGTAGACCCTTTTTGAATACCGCAGGGGCTGTTATTGATTGTAATAAAAGCAAGATCACTTTTCATATTAATGGTAATGAGCATACGGTGCACTTCCCGAAGAAACAATTCCAAGTGAATGGTATTAATGTTATTGAAAAATCTCCGACAATCACTATTGGAAGTTTTCAACTACCTCTACCTGCTGCCAAAAAGAAATATGAAATGCTTATTGTTGGGGACATTCATATCCCCGTTGAGGTAACTTAGTGTTTTACGAAAGTACTTCGATTTCATGCTAATTGGAAGTTGTTGTTAATAAGAATTGATCAACCTTATTAATGAATCATTTTTGAGAGGTATGAAGTTGATGAATTTAGTGAGCAGTACCTTGTGTCCTTACCTTTTGGTTTCTTTTTTTCTTAGTTAAATAAAATAAAATGCCATGTCTTGCCTGTTTTCTGAATTTCCCGTGCAATAAAAAATGACCCAAAAACAAAAGTTCCCAGAATACCTTGAAAACTTAATGTGATTTTTTTGAATATTTATGAATTTTTGATTCAAATAACATCAGAGGGGGTGCTCCAGGTGGGCACAACCCACTTGGGTGCGCCAGCAGCCCCAGGCGTGCCCTGGTGGGTTGTGGTCCCCACGTGGCCCCCCTCAGTTATCTCTTTAGCCCATGTCACCACCTACCTCCAGAAAAAAATCACCATTGCTCTCTCTCTCTCTGTCTCTCATGTTCTTGCTCTCAAACCCGCGGATTTCGATATCTTTGCTCGAAGCTCCATTTCTGAAACTGTTTTGGGGAATTGCTACTTGGTATGTGACTCCTCCATTGGTCCAATTAGTATTTGCTTTAGTGGTTTATATTCTGAATAATTAGCTACTCTTGGTGCTGATGTAGATGAGCTTCCATGTTGAATTCTTAGAGTTCTAACTAGTTTGAATGCTTGATATGGCCTCTATGCATCCCTATAAGTAGTTGCTATCAATCTTGTGAAGTTTTGTTGAAAAAATTTTGTAGACTAAAAAATTTCAGAATTTTGTTCATAGGGAAAAGATGAGTTTCTTTTGGAAGTTTGCTTCCAAGAAGAGCTCCAAGGGAGTTATTGGGGAGTCATCAGAAAATGATATCCGCACGCGGAGAATGGCGGAGCTGAGTGTGAACAGGGTGGATACAGGATCATGCCAAAGGACATTGTTGCCTACCAGAACAACCAGGTGGCAGCAGAGGAGGAGCCTCAGGAGTGGGATGCTCAGGTGCCCGCCCCACGGCACTTTGAGATTGGACCAAATGGCTATTATGAGTGGTGATCACCAAGCTAGGCTAAAATCCTAAGCTTGGGGGAGTATGTATTCCCACCAACATTACATTCATGTTTACACATTTCATTCCAGTTGTCGCTGTCCAGACTTTTACATTGTATTATCCATGTTAGATTTATTTTCTCGCTTTCTTCTTGTGTGTTTGAAAAACTTTGAGAAAATCCAAAAATATCTCTTGCTTCTTTTCGCTTTTTCTTTCTAGTTTAATTAGTTGCAGTATTAAAAGAAAACCCAAAAGGATTTCCTTGTTCTTCTTTTACTTGTTGGGAGCTTTCCCATGTAAATAGTTCTTCTCGTTTTTGTTTTTCTCATTTCTTTAGTTTGCATTCTTCTATAAAAACTAAAAACTCCAAAAATATTTCGGTGTGTTTCTCTGAATTTCTTTTTCCATTTTTACTAAGTCATACCGAGGAGAAGACCACGATGAAAATGTTGAGTGGCTCTCATATGCATTATTGTTGATCTAACAAAGAGCTCAAATTGCTTTGTTTCTCCACTAGAATAAAGTGTTTGCAGATTCCAGGTTAGTCCACGACACTCTTGCACTATTATCATTTTCATATCATTCGGTCGTGCAAGTGAAAGAAAATAATGACGATATTTGATGAACTGGCCATGGCAGAGAGAAACAGGTATGAACTCAACTTGTTCTGTTTTTTTAATATGTTTAACCTAGTATCCATGATTCAGCCTATTATGATTAAAAATGTTTGCAATGACCCTTAGATATTATACTTTCTCATGCCATGCTTAAGTAGCTAGGAGTGGATAATGATTTATCTTGGATGTCAACATCGCGTTAAAATGTTTGTGATGTAGTATGATGATATGGTATCCTCCTCCGAATGTTCGAGTGGCTTGAGTTGGTGCATGCTCATGCATGTAGTTGAATCAAAACCAACATAGGCTTCATGATATTTATGTTCATGGTGTTCATATCCTACTCTTGCTAGTATCCAATATTACTTATGCATAATGCATGTTCATGACCGTTTTTGCTCTCTAGTTGGCCGCTTCTCAACCTAATTGCTAGCCTTCGCTTGTACTAAGTGGAATTACTGCTTGTGCATCAAAACCCTGAAACCCAAGCTATTGCAAATGAGTCCACCATACCTACCTATATGCGGTATTACCCTTCCGTCCTAAGTAAATTTGCATGTGCCACCTCCAAAAACTTCAAATAAATACCCTTTTTATGTGCCTGGATTGTTCATGGAGCGACAGGAGGTAGTCAGTATCTTCCATGCTAAGTGGGTTATTCTCATGACGAGTGTTGATTCACTCGTCCTTACACGAGAGGGGCGGTAATAGGGATTCCCAGTCCCGACTTCAAATTGCAAATAATTGAACAAAACTCCCCCAAGATTGTTGTTGGTATGGATGGTACCCGTTGTTTCGGACAAGCCGTGGAGTGTGATTGTTGGTGGAGGGGGAGTAAACTTTTACTTTTATCGCTTGGGAACCGCCACAAATGTGTTTAGCATGTAACAAACCGATAACT
Source organism: Aegilops longissima (assembly GCA_021605205.1). NCBI lineage: Eukaryota > Viridiplantae > Streptophyta > Magnoliopsida > Poales > Poaceae > Aegilops > Aegilops longissima. The sequence continues at coordinate 707,223,608 of CM038677.1, forward strand.
AATGGTCGCGAAGTAAACAAGAAGGGTGCATTTGTCAAAAATTTCATTTACCTCTGTTTTAAAAACTTGAGCTCTGGCACCGCTGCAAATCACTGCTTCCCTCTGCGAAGGGACTATCTATTTACTTTTATGTTGTGTCATCACCTTCTCAAATAAGCGCCAGAACTTGAGAGCACTATTGTCATCCTCATGCATTGTGTGCAGCTAATGTTGGGTGCATCATGACTGGATCTTTTCTACCATGAATTACAATGTTTAGTCGCTGCTTGAACTTTGGAGGTGCTCTGCATTTATGTTTTGCGGTCTCAGAAAGGGCTAGCGAGATACCACTATTGTCATATTATATCATGGTACTTTTGACAAAGTGTTGTTATTTGAGATATCTTATTATTGTTCGCTATGCCATTGATATGAGTTAATATAATTTTTAAGAGTTATTGTCGACATGGTTACTCATAATCTTTGATGAAAACCTGGGTGCTACTTAAGCTTATTTATGTGAACAAGAGCAGAAGAGTTTGTAAGAGTTTTTCTTTTTCACTTTCAGTTTATCAACTGAATTGCTTGAGGACAAGCAAAGGTTTAAGCTTGGGGGAGTTGATACTTCTCCCTCGTATCTACTTTCCCTAACGCTTTTCCTCTTGTTTTGGACTCTAATTTGCATGATTTGAATAAATTAACCTAGACTGACGTTGTTTTCAGCAGAACTACCGTGGTGTTGTTTTTGTGCAGAAATAAAAGTTCTCAGATTGGAACGAAACATCGCGAGGAATTTTTATACAATAAAATATAATTTCTGGAGCCAAGAACCACCGGAGGGGGGCACCTGGGTGGGATCAACCCACAAGCCCCCCCCCCCCTCAGGCGCGCCTAGGTGGGTTGTCCACACCTGGTGGCCCCACAGACTTCAACCCTGATACTATAAAATCACATTTTGAGAGAAAAAATCAGGGAGAAAGAATTATCACGTTTCACGAGACGGAGTCACCGCCACCTCCTGTTCTTCATCGGGAGGCCAGATCTGGAGTCCATCTGGTGCTCTGGAACGGGGGATCTTCGATCCTCGTCATCACCAACCCTTCTACATCGCAATTCCATGATGCTCCCCATCGGGAGTGACTAATTCCTTCGTAGGCTCGCTGGTCGGTGAGAAGTTGGATGAGATTCATCATGTAATCGAGTTAGTTTTGTTAGGGCTTGATCCCTAGTATCCATTATGATATAGGGTGGAACCCTAGATGGAGATATTTCATGAATTGGAGGGGGGATCCCCAAGAACAAGATGAACACAAGGGAGAAAACAAGAGGAACACTCAAGAACAAGTCCAATCACACATCCACTAGACCAACAAACACACAAGATCCACAAGGTACATGAACAATCAAAGGGAAACAAGATACATGGTAGATTTCATCCCAAATCCTATGGAGGAGATGAGGGCTTGATGATCTAGATAGATCCTTCCCTAGATGGGGGCTTTATCCACTAGGGATCTTCTCCAATGGAGGTCTTGTACTCCAATGGAGTCTTCTCTCTCAAGAGGAATCCCACAAGGGGAGGTACATGAGCTAAGCTCTAATTCTAGATCTATTCTTAGCTAAGACTAAATGGAGGAGGGAGAGGGGTATATATAAGTCCAAGGGATGAAGGGGTAAGCAGGGAGAAATGGGGATTGCATGGGCAAAGCCCGCAGCAACACTCAGGGGGCCCCGTGTGCACGGGCTAAGTGGAACCCGTGCGCACGCGGTATCCAGAGACCAGGTGCATGATCCCGTGCGCACGGGGTCTTCAGGACCTCCAGCCTGGGAGGCCCGTGGGCACGGGGTCGGAGGGGCCCATGCCCACGGGATCGCGTGGGAGCTGCTGCCTTCTTCTTGGCGCTTCCTTCTTCGCTTACAGGCTTACCTCTTGGATGGTGTAGATGTTGTCTTCTTCTTGGACTCCTCCTCGATGAATGTGTAGCTCCGCTCACACCTATGTATGCACACGAGAGAAGTGTCAAGTAGTATACCATCCTTGAAAGGTACAAGTGAACACGTGTAAAGGAGATGATTCACCTTTGTATGTATGGAATAGATGTGTCACGTGTCACTTGCCAAATGGACTCTTGACATGGTGATGACCATAGGATTCTCTACATCATCCCCTCCCCCTAGGGAAAGATCTGACCTCGGATCGAAATCCAAATCACCACGGGAAAGAGATGATGTCGCCGTGTAGAAGTGGACGATCACCAAGCATTCGTCATCTTGTAGTTCCAAATGGTCACTCTCCAATGTCGCACCTTCTTGTAATTCCTTCAAAAGGAGCAAAGATAACAAGCACTCGGAAAAACAAATGTGGTTTGCGTAAGAGCAAAACCAAGCATTCGAGAGGTGATTCACCCAACAAGTGTTTCCATCAAGCATAGCATATGGTTTGACAAATAAGTGTGGCATGATATTTAAGCATGTAAATTGGGCACAATCAAGGACATCATGGAAACAAGCATGCAAATGGGAGGTAGAGATGCAAATATGTGTGACAAGTGAACAAGCATCTACCTCAATGTCATAGCAAGCATGCATAAAGTGCTCAACAAATGGTCTATGGTATACATATGAACCATTCACCACACCAAATAAGATGAGATGTCGAAACACATGGGGTATGTGCAAGACAATCCAAGCATAATTTGCATATGGTGTAGTGAGGATTGTGTGTCACTCAACACAATGGAAAGAGCAATTGGTCATCATTTGTGAGGCAATTAAGTCAATCATGTGACAATCAAAGGCGCATGGCATACATGAAGAAATGACATTATTGCAACCAAACATATGATAGGAGCAAGTAATCCAAGAACTAGATGCAACACACAAGGCATATATGTCATGAGGCATAGGAATGTGGAAATCATGACTGAAAGATCTATCTCTAACATGTGTGCAATCAAGTGGTCGAAGATGACCAAAAAGTCTCATGGTGCAAGAAACACATGAAGTATGATCCACAATATGCATGCTCATGGTTTGGGTGTTCTCGAAAAAGAAGGATATCACCTTGAAAGTGTGTCCTTGTGCGCCCTTCACAATGCCGAAGTAGTAGCAAACGCATTGTAGAAGCACGTCAGTCGAAAGTGGCTCGCTCTCAAGAGCTCGAATGGTCAAGTCACGTGAAGAAGAAGTCGACACGAAGTCCAAGTATCCTACACATGCACAAAATAAAGAAAACAACGTATGTGCATGGTAGATAAACACATCATCCATCATGATGGTTCTCGTGTCTTGCACATAACCATTAGAAGAGCGAGTGCATGAATAATATGATGCAACAATGGCTATATTCATGGCACTAGGTATATGGTGCAAAGAGGTAAGACAAGCATGCTTCACAAGAAATATGTAAAAATATCCAAGTATATGCGAGAATGCTATGGGGGAAATCTCTTTAGCAAGACTAAAAACATTGTTGCACTCAATACAAGGCAAATCATCTAGCATGAGAGAGGCAACATATGGAGACATATGACAACATGTAATAGCAATCATGTGCAAAGCATGGAAATGGATTCCATCAACCGCATGAGATGAGCAAGTATGAATCATGGGTGATGCAACATAAGCAAGCATATCAATCATGTCGTGCAAACTAGTGGAGCGAAGATGCAACACACTAGTGGAGATCATGGCAATCATGTCATGTGTGCAAATAGTCGAGATAGGCAATGCACATGACATATCGCAAGCACGAACACAAAGCAAGATCATAGTATCATCATAGGAATGGGTCATAACTGGTGAGGGAGTCCTGGATTAGGGGGTCTCCGGACAGCCAGACTATATCCTTTGGCCGGACTGTTGGACTATGAAGATACAAGATTGTAGACTTCGTCCCGTGTCCGGATGGGACTCTCCTTGGCGTGGAAGGCAAGCTTGGCAATACGGATATGTAGATCTCCTCCCTTGTAACCGACTCTGTGTAACCCTAGCCCCTCCAAAGGTCTATATAAACCGTGGGTTTAGTCCGTAGGACAACAACAATCATACCATAGGCTAGCTTCTAGGGTTTAGCCTCTACGATCTCGTGGTAGATCAACTCTTGTAATACTCATATTCATCAAGATCAATCAAGCAGGAAGTAGGGTATTACCTCCATCGAGAGGGCCTGAACCCGGGTATACATCGTGTCCCCCGCCTCCTGTTACCATCCGCCTTAGACGCACAGTTCGGGCCCCCCTACCCGAGATCTGTCGGTTTTGACACCGGCATTGGTGCTTTCATTGAGAGTTCCTCTGTGCCATCAACGTGAGGCTTGATGGATCCTTCGATCATCGGTAACTATGCGGTCCAGGGTGAGGTTTTCCTCCCCGGACAGATCTTCCTATTCGGTGGCTTCGCACTGCGGGCCAACTCGCTTGGCCATCTGGGGCAGATCGAGAGCTACGCACCTGGCCACCAGGTCAGGTTCGGAAACTTGAACTACACGGCCGACATCCGTGGAGACTTGATCTTCGACGGATTCGAGCCCATGCCAGGTGCACCGCACGATCACGACGACCATGATTTAGCTCTGCCGTCGGACAGTGTTCAGGAGATCACACCCGCAACTACTTCGGCCTTCAATCCAGAGCAAATCGCGCCATCCGAGGACGGGTGGATAGATGCCACCATGGAGGCCGCACTCTCAGTTGCGATAGAGCCGGATACTGACTTCACCCCTTACGAGAGCCGTGCTGCCGAACTACTGGAATCATCCCCGGCCACGGACTCCGAGCCGCCTGTGCCCGTGCCTATCGAATCCGATTGGGCGCCGATCATGGAGTTTACCTCCGTGGATATTTTTCAGCACTCGCCTTTCGGCGACGTGCTAGATTCATTAAGGTCCCTCTCCTTGTCAGGAGAACCTTGGCCGAACTATGTCCGGCTAGAATGGGATGCAGACGACGAAGAAATTCGCTGCCCACCCACCACCCACTTAGTAGCCACTGACTGTGATTTAACCAACATGCTCAACTTCGACTCTGAAGACATCGACGGTATGGACGAAGATGCAGGAGACGAACAGGAACCACCACCCACAGGGCGATGGACCGCCACCTCATCATAGGATATATATATGGTGGACACCCCCAAAGAAGGCAATGGCGACAAGACAATGGAGGATGACCCCTCCAAGAAGCAACCCAAGCACCGACGTCAGCGGCGCCGCTCTAAGTCCCGCCACAGCAAAAATAGTGATACCAGTACAAGAGATAATAACACTCTGGATAGTGCCAAAGATGACAACAATCCCCTCCAGCACGATTTAGAGCAGGAGGGTGAACAAGCTAGCCCTCCAGAACAGGCAGCAGATGGAGAAACGGAGGATGACAATTACATGCCTCTCTCCGAAGACGAAGTGAGCCTCGGCGATGAATAATTTGTCGTGCCTGAGGATCTCGTCGAGCAGGAGCGCTTCAAGCGTCGGCTTATAGCCACAACATACAGCCTAAAGAAAAATCAACAACAACTTCGAGCTGATCAAGATCTGCTAGCGGAAAGATGGACTGAAGTCCTGGCAGTCGAGGAATACAAGCTCGAGTGCCCAACCAAGAGTTACCCAAAGCGCAAGTTGCTACCTCAACTCGAGGAGGAAGCATTAAAACCAACATCACCCGCGTATGATGCGGCTGATCGTCCACCTCGCGGCCGAGACAGAGAGGCATATCAACCCGAAGTCCACCTTGCACCCCGCCACCATGCAAACAAAAATACCAAGGCCCGGGGCAACAAGCGGGACCTGCGAGACGTATTGGAAAACAAAGCAAAACATGCAAGATCGATCTACGGATCATGGGATCGCACCACGACTCGTGACGATGATCGTCACGCCGGATACACTAAAAGCAAATCCGGCCGGGCCGAACACATCAGACAATACTCTTATGAACTGCGTCGTGATATAGCCCGGCACAGAGGCGCCGCACACCCCCTATGCTTTGCTGATGAAGTAATGGATCACGAATTCCCAGAGGGTTTTAAACCCGTAAATATCAAATCGTATGATGGTACAACAGATCCCACAGTATGGATTGAGGATTTCCTCCTCTACATCCACATGGCTCGCGGTGATGATCTACATGCCATCAAGTACCTCCCACTAAAACTCAAAGGACCAGCTCGACATTGGCTAAATAGCTTGCCAGCAGACTCCATCGGTAGTTGGGAGGATTTGGAAGATGCATTCCTTGACAACTTCCAGGGCACTTATGTGCGACCACCGGATGCTGATAACTTGAGCCATACAACTCAGCAGCCAGGAGAATTGGCCAGACAATTCTGGACACGGTTCCTAACTAAGAAGAACCAAATTGTCGACTGTCCTGATGCAGAGGCCTTAGCGGTATTCAAGCATAACATCCGCGACGAGTGGCTCGCCTGGCACCTCGGCCAGGAGAAGCCGAAGTCTATGGCAGCCCTCACGAGACTCATGACCCGCTTTTGGGCGGGCGAGGATAGCTGGCTGGCTCGCAGCAACAACACATCAAGGAATTCGGGCACTTCAGATACTAAAGATGCTAACGGCAGACCACGTCGTAACAGACACAAGCGCCATAACAACAGCGATAGCGCCGAAAATACAACAGTTAATGCCAGATTCAGAGGCTCTAAATCCGGTGAGCGGAAAAAGCCATTCAAAAGAAGTACTATGGGCCCGTCCAGTCTGGACCGTATACTTGATCGCTCGTGTCAAATCCACGGCACCGCGGATGAGCCAGCCAATCACACCAACAGAGAATGCTGGGTGTTCAAGCAGGCCGGCAAATTGAATCCCGAAAACAAGGACAAGGGGCTTCATAGCGATGGCAAGGAGGAGCCCCGGCCGCCGAACACGGGAGGACAGAAGAGGTTCCCCCCACAAGTGAAGACGGTGAACATGATATACGCAACCCACATTCCCAAGAGGGAACGGAAGCGTGCACTAAGGGACGTCTATGTGATGGAGCCCGTCGCCCCAAAGTTCAACCCATAGTCCTCTTGCCCGATCACCTTCGATCGCAGGGACCACCCCACTAGTATCCGTCATGGCGGATCAGCCGCATTGGTCCTAGACCCCATCATTGACGGATTTCACCTCACTCGAGTGCTCATGGACGGCGGTAGCAGCCTGAACCAACTCTATCAGGATACAGTGCGCAAAATGGGTATAGATCCTTCAAGGATCAAACCCACCAAAACCACCTTTAAGGGTGTCATCCCAGGTGTAGAGGCCCATTGCACGGGCTCAATCACACTGGAAGTGGTCTTCGGATCTCCGGACAACTTCCGAAGCGAGGAGTTAATCTTCGATATCGTCCCGTTCCGCAGTGGCTATCACGCACTGCTCGGGCGAACCACATTCGCAAAATTCAATGTGGTACCGCATTACGCATACCCCAAGCTCAAGATGCCAAGACCTAGGGGGGTCATAATAGTCAACGGAAACACAGAGCGCTCACTCCGCACGGAGGAGCACACTGCGGCCCTCGCAGCAGAAGCACAAAGCAGCCTTTTAAGGCAAACTGCCAATTCGGCGATACAGCCCCCGTACACCGTCAAGCGAGTCCGGAGTAACCTGTAGTAGGATCGCTGCACGCTCGTGAGCTCGCCTAGCAATTTGGCCCCGCCCTAGTCCGAATCAAGTTTATTTAAACTCCGTGCCGCGTGTACATAACTACGCACTGAAAATACCATGGGCACAGGCGGGGGCACGATCAGGGCATGTCCCGCAATGCGGCTCAACCGCCCTAGGGGCTGCATACCTTCATCATTTTTCTCTTTCAGGACCTTACTCTCTGGAAGACCTTTTCGGCAGTATGATTGCCGGACACATTACGGGAAGGAACAACTAAGGAGTCAAGAAGCTAAGTTGTACAAGGGAACCCCCGGGTGGTATCTAATAACAATCGATATACCCGCTTTTTAATTCCCATACGCAGCCTGCCCTTGGATAGAACATGTCAAATAGTCCTATTTTTTTCTTATTGCACCACCTGTATCAGTACGCTTCGACGTATTATTTAAATAACAATGCATAGCGTTAGTCTATTATTGCATTTTACATCCTTTTTTCTTATATGTTTATTTATGACAATTCGCACCTGTACGTTCTGGTACGGCTAGTACGCCAGGGGCTTTCGTATACCCCATAATACGGCGTGAGAAGTCCGAACACTTTCGATAGTGCGGCACCCCGAACTTATAGCATTATATGCATCAGCCTCGAATCATGTCTTGGGTCAATAGTTGGGTTTGCCCGGCTCCCATGTTTTGGTACCTTACGTTCCGCTATATCGGCTAAGGTAGTGCTGGGAGAACTACTGCGATTGTGTCCCGGTTCTTCCGGACGAGCACCTCAGTAGAGAAAGCCGAAAACTGATTGTCATGATAAGGCGAGAGCTGGTCGCTGTTCGAGAGGTCTCAAGTCCTTAAAGATTTTTTCTGCTTCGGGCGAGGAGTCGGCCTTGCCCGACTAAGGCGTATATAGCGCCCCAAATTCGGCCTTCCGAATACTAGAGGCTTCGCCGTCATTTAAAATTGTAGACTTCTACGGCTAAGTGGGAGTGTTAAAGCCTTATAGTCCGATTGCTCGGTTCACAGTCTTGAACACCTCCTCAAGGACCCAAAATTGGGATAAAGAGTGCTCAGATTTATCCCGAACACCTCAGTACTAGTTACATGGGGGCAGAAGCCGACGACTAGCCAACTCTCAGATTTTATAAACGGCCGCACAGAAGGTAATATTTTAAATGCAAAAAGCGTTGCATAGCACAAATGAACTAGTTTCACATTACAGGATCACATGACCATGCTATTTTCCCTCCGGCGGCCCCTCCTTCACCAGCTTCACGGTGTCCAGCTTCGCCCAGTGCACCTTCGCCCGGGCAAAAGCCCTGCGTGCACCCTCGATGCAGACGGACCGCTTTATGACTTCAAGCCGTGGGCAGGCATCCACAAGCCGCCTCACCTGACCGAAGTACCCTTCATGGCCTATTCGGCCGCCTTGTGAAGCTCGACCAGTTGTTTCAGCTGGTCGCTCAAGGGCATGGGGTGTTCGGTCCCAGTATATTGAGACCATAACAACTTCTCCGTTGAGCTCCCCTCCTCGGCCCGGTAGAACTCCGCGGCATCTGACACACTGCGGGGTAGATCTGCAAACGCTCCTGGAGAGCTTCGAACTCGGGTAAGTAAAAAGAAACTTTCCTTCACATGCTTGCTTTGCATAATGAATGCCTAACCCGCCGCTATCTTCTTAACCGCCTTAATTTCTCGGAGGGCCTTTTGGGCTTCGGCCTTGGCATGTTGTGCACTTTAGAGGGCCTTCGCAAGCTCGAACTCTCGTGTCTTAGATTCAAGCTCCAAGGACTCATGTTTTTAACAAGAGCTTGGAGCTCTTGCCGCACCTCGCCTACCCGGGCTTCTTGCTTTTTTCGCTCAATGCGCTCCTTGGCCGCTTTGTTTTCGGCCTCGGACAGCGCCTTCTTCAGGGTCGCCACTTCGGTCGTGGCCCCTGGCATATTCATCATGATCCTATTATTTTTGCAACCAATTTCCTTTTAATATATAGACAAGGTATTGCTTACCTTTGCTCTCCTCGAGCTGCCTCTTAGCAAGGCTGAGCTCTTCCTCGGACCGCTCAAGGTCCTGCTTCAATGCAGCGACCTTCGCAGTACGTGTGGCAGCAGCCAGGAGTGAAGCCTGCATACGCATATAGACATATTCGGATTAGACTCCTGGGTCATTATTTGATCCTCTATTCGGCCTTTCTTCACGAACGCCAAACAGAGCATCAGGGGCTACTGTCTATGCGGTAATGTTTTCCTATATTTTGATTACTTACCTGAAAGCCTGTTAGGAGGTTGGCGCAAGCTTCAGTCCGTCCGTTATTGGTGGACTGAACCTTCTCGATCACCGCACTCATGATAGTGCGGTGCTCTTCATTGATGGAAGCTCCTTGAAGCGCTTCCAGCAAGTTGTCATGTGCCTCTGGATGGACAGAGGCCACCGGCACGGGCGGCTTGCCCCTCTTAACAGGGGATCGTCTGCTGGAGTCCGGAATCACCCGAGGCTCCGGCACTGTGTTCGGCTGGGAGCCGAACTTGGAGCCAATGGGAGTCTTGCTCCCTTTGCGCCCATGGTCCGGAAGGTCGCCTCAAGGCGCCTCCAGGACTACCTCCCTGTAACGCCCCGGATTCGATGCGCCAGGTGTCCGCCAGTTATTCGCCGTCCTTGCCATGTCATGTGCTTGCATGTTGCACTTTGCCATGTCATCATCTGCATTTCATATCATGTCATCATGTGCATTTCATTTTGCATACGTGTTCGTCTCATGCATCCGAGCATTTTTCCCGTTGTCCGCTTTTGCAATCCGCACTCCTATGTCTCCGGCGCCCCTTTTACCTCTTTTCGTAATGCGGGTATTAAACTTTCTCGGAATGTCCCGAGGTTTGCCAAGCGGCCTTGGTATAGCACCGGCAGACCGCCTGTCAAGTTCCGTGCCATTTGGAGGTCGTTTATACTCCAACGGTTAACCGGTAATCAGTAAACCCTCTTTCTCTTTGCAGCACAACACCCTTCCAAAGTGGCCCAAAACCCACCAAACTCCCCTCCATGCTCTCGGTCGTTCGATCACGATTGCGTGGCCGAAAACCGCACCTCATTTGGACTCTCCTAGCTCCCTCTACCTATATATATGTGTCTCCTTCAAATTTCGGTCCAACCTAGTCTTCTTCATCTCGCGCACGGACACGTCCGCGCCGCCACACGGACATGTCCCCGCCACGCGGACGAATCCGACGCCGCCACGCCATCCCGCCGGTCCTCTCTCTCCTCCCTTCCGCCAAGGGCTCATGAGCCCGTCTGGGCCCTCCTGCCTGGTTGCCGCGCAGCCATAATCGGCCCCGCGGCTGGCGGCGCCTCGCCTCATGGACGCGGCCGCCGCCGCCTGCCGCTGCGCTTCGCCAAGGCGCGCCAAGGGCGCGCCGACCTCCCGTCTGCCAACCTCGCCGCCGCGCCACCGGGCGCCCTCGCCGGTGCCATGGCCTCCTCGCCGCCCGCCGCCTCCTCCGGCCAGATCCGGGCGGCGCCGCCCGGATCCGGCGACCACGACCCTCCGGCCGCCTCCTCCGACCTCCTCCGGCCGAGCTCCGGCCCGATCCGCCGGTCATCCTCGTGAATCCCGCCGGTTGACCTTTTTCCCCCCTCCAAATTCATCAAAGTCCCGAGCGTTTTCATCATTTTCGTGCATTTTCATCATGCCATATCTCTGTCATCGTTGCTCCGTTTTGCGCGTGTAATATGTCAAAATGTTCGCCTCAAAGAGTAGATCATTTCATTGCATTGCATAATTTTCATTTGAGCTCATCTTGATTCCCGAAATGCTGTTAGAAGAGTGCTATGTGATGTTAGTTTCTGATTTTTATCAGAACATGCACTTTTGTCATTTTTGCCATGATTGATGTGTGCATCCTATGAATTTGAGTCCTACATGTGTTTTGTAATATGCCATGCCATCTTTACAGGGGTGTATGCCATGTAGTTTTGTGATCTATGTGGTGACTAGCACAAGCATGCAAAGTAGGCTTCGATGTTGCTGATTTCAGCCCTGCTTTTGTCGATATTTTGATGCCATGTTAACTTGATGCTACAGAGAGATCCATGCTTATTTTGAGATACTTCAGTAAGGATGTTTTGTTAAACATGTCTTGCTCTATCCATCCATGCCCTTGTTTGCAATTATGGAGTGCCATAGCTTGAGTCAATCGAGCTCTACTTTTGCTATAAAATGTTTCCTGGCAGATTGTTTACATGTTATTCAATTTTGCCAAGGTTGTTGTAGTTGATTATTGTATGCTATGTTGTTGTTCTTGCCATGTATAGCTTCTATGCCATGTCTTCTTACTGTTGGTTTCCTTGCCATGCCATGTATTGCTCTGTGGTGAGTGGTTCAAGCTCACCAACATGCCTACTTGTTGTTCCTGCCATGTTCAAATCTGTAATAAAACTTGCCATGTTTACATGGGTGCCATCATATATTATGATCCTTTTTGGCTCATGGTCACTAAAGGACTTTTGTTCTATGCAATGAGTAGATTCATTTCATGCCTTTGTTTGCCATGATAAGTTCATGTAACATGTTGTTTGATAGCTCTAAACATTGCAACCTGATGTTATTTCTGCCAATGCCTGAAACTGTTATTATTTGCAATCTAGCCATGTCCTTTTGAGCATGTTCTAGTGATTTATGGAGATAGCTCAGTGTTCATGTTTTGCAATGCTTTACCTGTACATCATGCCCATGCCTTTTGTTTTTATGTTGAGGTCCTGTAGCATGTTGTTTTGATGCTTGCAATATGCCTAGTTGCTGTTTTGGACAGATTGTTGTCATGACTTGTATAGAGTGTATGTGTTGCACCGTTGCTCCGTTTTGAGTGTGCTCTATATGAAACTTGCTTAGAATTGCATGTAGCTTCATATTATCATGTTGCATCCTTGTTTTGAGGTGTTTGCTTGATGTTTGTATGCATTTTGCATCAATGCCATGTTTATCTTGTTTTGCTCATATCTTCAGGCCGTAGCTCCGAATCTAATGAACTTTATATGTAACTTGACTAGAATTTCGTGTAGATCATCGTGGTGCATCTTAACTTGTTGTTTAACAACTTGAACATAAGGTTTATTCAGATCTGGACCAATTTCGAAATTTGCATATGAGGACTTACCGGAATTGTTATATGTTGTTTCCGGCCTCATTTAAACTTGCCTTGATGTGTTGTTCTTGTTTGCATCATCTCTTGCCATGAGTAGCCTCATCCTAGCTTCGTCATGCATCATGTTTGTTGTGCATCATGTCTTGTTCATGTGTGGTGTGTTTACCTATGTTGTGTGCTTCTTCTTGTTAGTTCCTGTTTGCTGCGATCGTGAGGATTCGTTCGCTCACGCTTGGTTCGGCTTCATCCGCTCGCCTTCTTCATGGACTCGTTCTTCTTCCTTGCGGGATTTCAGGCAAGATGACCGCTACCCTGGATCTCACTACTATCATTGCTATGCTAGTTGCTTCGTTCTATCGCTATGCTGCGCTACCTATTACCTGTTTATCAAGCCTCCCAAATTGCCATGAACCTCTAACCTTTTGCACCCTTCCTAGCAAACCGTTGTTTGGCTATGTTACCGCTTTGCTCAGCCCCTCTTATAGCGTTGCTAGTTGCAGGTGAAGATGAAGTTTGTTCCTTGTTGGAACATGGAGATGTTGTTCCTTGTTGGAACATGTTTACTTGTTGGGATATCACAATATATCTTATATTATTAATGCATCTATATACTTGGTAAAGGGTGGAAGGCTCGGCCTTATGCCTGGTGTTTTGTTCCACTCTTGCCGCCTCTAGTTTCCGTCATATCGGTATTATGTTCCCGGATTTTGCGTCCCTAACGCGGTCGGGTGATTTATGGGACCCCTTGACAGTTCGCTTTGAATAATACTTTTCCAAAGAAGGCCCAACATTGGTTTCACCATTTGCCTCACCTACCCCTTTTTCCCTTGGGTTTTGAGCCCAAGGGTCATCTTTATTTTAGCCCCCGGCCGTTGCTTTCTAAGTGTTGGCTCGAACCGAGTAGATCGCAGGGCCCCTCGTGGCAACTCGAGGTTTTGTTTTACTCAGAGGATGTCTCATCCGTGTTGCCCCGAGAACGAGATATGTGCAGCTCCTATCGGGATTGTCGGCGCATCGGGCGGCTTTGCTGGTCTTGTTTTGTTGTTGTCGAATTGTCTTGTAGCCGGATTCCGAGACTGATCGGTCTTCCCGGGAGAAGGAATATCCTTCGTTGATCGCGAGAGCTTATCATGGGCTGTTGGGACACCCCCGCAGGATTGAACTTTCAAAGCCGTGCCCGCGTTAGGTGGCAGATGGGAATTTGTTAATGTCCGTTGTAGAAAACCGAAGTTGATCTCAATTAAAATACACCAACCGTGTAAAGCGTAATCGTGATGGTCTCTTTTCGGGTTGATCGAGAGGAGAACACGGTTTTTGGGTTATGTCGACGTAAGTAGGAGTTCAGGATCACTTCTTGATCATTACTAGTTGACGACCGCCTTTGTTTCTCTTCTCGCCTCATTTATGTATGTTAGCCACCATACATGCTTAGTCGCTGCTGCAACCTCACCACTTTACCTCTTCCTTTCCCATTAAGCATTGCTAGTCTTGATACCCATGGTAATGGGATTGCTGAGTCCTCGTGGCTCACAGATTACTACACCACCAGTTGCAGGTTCAGGTTTGCGATGATCATGACGTGAGAGCGATGTTTGCTTGTGTTGGAGTTCTTCTTCTGCTTCTCCTCCGATCAGGGGATAGGTTCCAGGTCGGCAGCCTGGGCTAGCAGGGTGGATGTCATTTGAGCTTCTGTTTATGTTTCATCCGTAGTCGGATGTTGTTCTCTTGTATATGTTGTTGATGTATTCTTGTGGCATTGTATGCCTTATGTATGTATCCCTATGTATTATGTAATGTTGATGTAATGATATCCACCTTGCAAAAGCGTTTCAATATGCGGGTCTATCCTTGGTGGGACCATCGAGTTCCTTTTGGATAGGGTCGCATATTGGGCGTGACACTCCCCTCAGCTCGGTGCCCTCTGAGACAACACCTCGACGTTGTCCGTAGGGCGAGGGGAGGAGGCGGTCGGAAGTGAATCACTATTCATATCCGACGGGTCCAAAGAACCATCCGACGAAGATACGCCGACATGTGCTCTGGATAGACCGCATAATCATATTCGCGAAGGAGAAGCAAAGTGCAATTAAACATACCATGAATTACTATGGAATCCGGATACTTACGATTTCACCAGGGGCTTGTCCCTGGGCAACCACTCGTTGTCGCTGTCGGCGGCCGTTGTGGAGTAGTCCGGAAGGAGGGTCTTTCCTTCTCGATTCTTCGCCTCCCGGTTGGGGCGGCCTTCCTTTTCTTGTCCCCCCCGGCTGGGGGGGGGGGGGACTTTCCTCTTCCTCCTCCTCGTCTTCGTGGGAGGACTGTGCCTCGGAGTTTTCAGGTGACGAGTCCGATATAACCCTGCGCCAGAGACCCTTTCGGGTCCCCGTGGCCTTCTTCTTGGCCTTCTTCTCCGGCAACTCATAAGGTGTCGGAACCAGCATCTCCGTTAGGAGGGCATCTGCTGGATCTTCGGGCAGGGGGCTGGACAATCGATCTGCTCTGCTGTCTCGACCCAGTCCTGCAAAATAGCGTGGGGGCTTAGATCCCGCGCATGGTCAAACTGGGGAAAATGAACATCTTATAAAGATATAAAGGACTTACCGAATTCGGAGGGCGCTTTGCGCTGAGTCCGCGGTCCTCGGTAAGGGGAGGTGGTACCTCGGCGCCCTTGAAAGCACCCTCCAGACGTCCTTGTGCGTCGTGTCGTAGAGCTCTCACAGCGTTTGGTGCTTGGCTGGGTCAAACTCCCACAAGGTAAACGCCCGTCTTTGACACGGGAGAATCCGGCGGAAGAGCATGACTTGGACCACGTTGACGAGCTTGATTTTCTTGCTCATCATGTTTCTGATGCATGTCTGGAGTCCGGTCAGCTCTACCAGGGAACCCCAGGACAGGCCCTTCTCTTTCCAGGAGGTCAGCCACGTGGGGATTCCGGATCGTAATTTGGGGCCGCCACGCTATTGGTGTCGCGCGGCTCGGTGATGTAGAACCACCCCGATTGCCACACCTTTATGGTTTCCACATAGGAGCCTTCGAGCCAGGCGACGTTTGGAATTTTGCCCTCCATGACGCCTCCGCACTCCGCTTGCTGGCCAACCACCACCTTCGGTTTAACATTGAAGGTCTTCAGCCACAGGGCGAAATGTGGTTGGACGCGGAGGAAAAGGCCTCGCACACGATGATAAACGCCGAGATGTTGAGGATGAAATTTGGGGCCAGATCATGAAAATCCAGCCTGTAGTAGAACATGAGCCCGCAGACAAACGGGTGGAAAGGAAATCCCAGTCCACGGATGAATTGGGTAAGGAAAACCACCCTCTCATGGGGTTCTGGAGTAGGGATGATTTTCCCCGCATCTGGCAGCCGGTGCGCGATATCCGCAGCCAGGTATCCGGCTTCCCATAGCTTTGTGATGTTCTCCTCCGTAATAGAGGAGACCATCCACTTGCCTCCCGCTCCGTACATGCTTGGAGTGGCTTGAGGAGAAAGACACGAACTTGGGCGCTGGAGCTCGAGTGTGCGAGAACGGACGAACTAGGGGGAAGAAGGCGTAGGTGAAAAGGGGTGAAACCTTGTCCCTTAATAAGGGCGGAAGAGGCGATGCGCCTCCCCACTCACATGGTAAAATCGCTTATTCCCCAAGCGCCATAATTGATGGCGCGGTTGGGTTACCCACACCCATATTGATGAGAATCCCGTGATAAGGGGACATGATCTCTACTTCGACAAGACGTGCCAAGGAAACCGCCTCGCGATATGAGCGGTGGCTGGTTGCGAAAAACTGTTCGAATAATGACCGGGCCATGGTGTGACATCATGCTACAAAATGTGTCAGCATATTAGATTTGTGGAAATATTATTCTATCTGCGGTGGTATGTGGAATTTGTTTTGCAAAGCCGGACACTACCATTTGTGTTCAAGATCTTCTATGGAGTATTCGGAGGAGGAACCCGCCTTGCAATGCCGAAGACAATCTGCGCGCCAGACTCATGATCATTGAAGCCTGGTTCAGGGGGTACTGAGGGAGTCCTGGATTAGGCGGTCTCCGGACAGCTGGACTATATCCTTTGGCCGGACTGTTGGACTATGAAGATACAAGATTGAAGACTTTGTCCCGTGTCCGGATGGGACTCGCCTTGGCGTGGAAGGCAAGCTTGGCAATACGGTATGTAGATCTCCTCCCTTGTAACCGACTCTGTGTAACCCTAGCCCCCTCTGGTGTCTATATAAACTGGAGGGTTTAGTCCGTAGGACAACAAAAATCATACCATAGGCTAGCTTCTAGGGTTTAGCCTCTACAATCTCGTGGTAGATCAACTCTTGTAATACTCATATTCATTAAGATCAAGCAAGCAGGAAGTAAGGTATTACCTCCATCGAGAGGGCCCGAACCTGGGTAAACATCGTGTCCCCCGCCTCCCGTTACCATCCGCCTTAGACGCACAGTTCGGGACCCCCTACCCGAGATCCGCTGGTTTTGACACCGACAACTGGTACATGGCAATAACAAGAAATATCTCCACCAAACTTGCAAATACACATACAAGTACTAGAATCAATCATCATGTGTAATGCAAAGCATGGGTCACAAATGCATGGCAAAGGCATAGGAATGAGTATATCATGCAAAGTGAACATGGCAATATGGGCATAAAGTGAGAAGTGGTATATAACCCATAACCATGTGAGGTCCATGTAGAAGAAATGTGCGAAGTCTTTTCGTGAAGAGAACGGTGGTAAGGACAATCCACGGGATTCCAAGTCATCGTTGCTCTCTAGAGCTCGTTTTTTCAACTCATGGGATTGTGAGGTTGACAAATATTCATGGGTACCTACACAAAAGAGACACAAACGAAATAAATTGTGTGTGTGATAAATGTACACATCATCCATCATGATGTGTATGTGCATGTGAGCATTAGCACAAGATAAGCATTGCTCAAAGAAATTTGAGGCATGGTATATGAACATGTCATCCATCATGAAAGAATAATTGTTATGTATGACACCATGGGGACACAAATTGAGAATGCAAGTATATGACACATAAATAGCATGTTTATACATGGGTAGCTCTGGTGCACACAATCATGTGAATCATGCAAATCATAGGATGGATCAAAATCTCCTAACATGTATGAGGAAACTATGGGGGTCTCCTCATGAGAAATAGCGGAAGCATAATATGGAGAATATTGACAACATCCAAAACAATGCATATCCGAATCTAGGTGGTCATGGCATGGCATATAGATAAATGATGCAAAGGGAGCATATCAATATCATCACAAGAAAAACAAATGCCAATAATCATGGGTTTGTCATCTATGCCATATGTGCAAATTGGGTTTATTTTAATGGCATATGCATAGTCACTACGATGAGATTGCAACTTAGACATATGATTGATCTCATGTACAACATATGACAAGTCATGCGGATTGTCAAACATGATGTGACCAAGAGAATTATCACAAGAAATCCTATGTAACATGGCATGACAACTAATAGACTCCGCATGAAAATCATCAAACTCATCATAAATGGGTAAATCATTGCATGTGGAAATCATAATACCATGAATCATGGTAATAGGTGTTGTGGAATGCAGTATTTCAAAAAAATTACGTACGATCACGCAAGATCTATCTATGTGATGCATAGCAATGAGCGGGAGAGTGTGTCCACGTACCCTCGTAGACCAAAAGCGGAAGCGTTAAGTAACGCGGTTGATGTAGTCGAACGTCTTCTGATCCAACCGATCAAGTACCGAACGCACGACACCTCCACGATCTGCACACGTTCAGCTCGGTGACGTCTCTTGAACTATTGATCCAGCTGAGGTCGAGGGAGAGTTTCATCAGCACGACGGCGTGATGACGGTAATGATGAAGTTACTGACGCAGGGCTTCGCCTAAGCACTACAACGGTATAACCGAGGTGGAAATCTATGGAGGGGGCACCGCACATGGCTAGACAATCAACTTGTGTGTCTATGGGGTGCACCCTCCCCCGTATATAAAGGAGGGGAGGAGAGGAGGGTCGGCCCTCATAGGGCGCACCCAAGGGGGGGAGTCCTACTCCTAGTAGGAGTAGGTTTCCCCCCTTACTAGTTGGAGTAGGAGAAGGAAAAGGGAGAGGGAGAGAAGGAAAGGGGGCCCGTCCCCCCACCCCAATTTGGATTGGGCTTGGGGGCGCCCTCCACCTGGCCACCTCCTCCTCTCTTCCACTAAGGCCCAATAAGGCCCATTGACTCGCCAGGGGGTTCCGGTAACCTCCCGGTACTCCAGAAAATGCTCGAACTCATCCGGAACCATTCTGGTGTCCAAACATAGCCTTCCAATATATCGATCTTTATGTCTTGACCATTTCGAGATTCCTCGTCATGTCCGAGATCACATCCGGGCCTCCGAACAACCTTTGGCACATCAAAACACATAAACTCATAATATCGATCGTTATCGAACGTTAAGTGTGCGGACCCTACGAGTTCGAGAACTATGTTGACATGACCGAGACTCATCTCCAGTCAATAACCAATAGCAGAACCTGGATGCTCATATTGGCTCCCACATATTCTATGAAGATCTTTATCGGTCAAACCGCATAACAACATACGTTGTTCCCTTTGTCATCGGTATGTTACTTGCCCGAGATTCGATCGTCGGTATCTCATTACATAGTTCAATCTCGTTACCAGCAAGTCTCTTTTCTTGTTCCGTAATGCATCATCTCGTAACTAACTCATTAGTCACATTGCTTGCAATGCTTATAGTGATGTGCATTACCGAGAGGGCCTAGAGATACCTATTCCACAATCGAAGTGACAAATCCTAATCTCGATCTATGCCAACCCAACAAACACCATTGGAGACACCTGTAGAGCATCTTTATAATCACCCAGTTACATTGTGATGTTTGATAGCACACTAAGTGTTCCTCCGGTATTCGGGAGTTGCATAATCTCATAGTCATAGGAACATGTATAAGTCATGAAGAAAGCAAATATCAATAAACTAAACGATCATAGTGCTAAGCTAATGGATGGGTCAAGTCAATCACATCATTCACTAATGATGTGATCCCGTTCATCAAATGACAACTCATGTCTATGGCTAGGAAACTTAACCATCTTTGATTAACGAGCTAGTCAAGTAGAGGCATACTAGTGACACTCAGTTTGTCTATGTATTCACACATGTACAAAGTTTCCGGTTAATACAATTCTAGCATGAATAATAAACATTTATCATGATATAAGGAAATATAAACAACTTTATTATTGCCTCTAGGGCATATTTCCTTTAGTCTCCCACTTGCACTAGAGTCAATAGTCTAGATTACACAGTAACGATTCTAACACCCATGGAGTCTTGGTGCTGATCATGTTTTGCTCGTGAGAGAGGCTTAGTCAACGGGTCTGCAACATTCAGATCCGTATGTATCTATCAAATCTCTATGTCTCCCTCCTTGACTTGATTGCGGATGGAATTGAAGCACCTCTTGATGTGCTTGGTTCTCTTGTGAAATCTGGATTCCTTTGCCAAGGCAATTGCACCAGTATTGTCACAAAAGATTTTCATTGGACCCAATGCACTAGGTATGACACCTAGATCGGATATGAACTCCTTCATCCAGACTACTTCATTTGCTGTTTCCGAAGCAGCTATGTACTCTGCTTCACACGTAGATCCCGCCACGACGCTTTGCTTAGAACTGCACCAACTGACAGCTCCACCGTTCAACATAAACACGTATCCGGTTTGCGACTTAGAGTCATCCGGATCAGTGTCAAAGCTTGCATCGATGTAACCATTTACGATGAACTCTTTGTCACCTCCATACACGAGAAACATATCCTTAGTCCTTTTCAGGTATTTCAGGATGTTCTTGACCGTTGTCCAGTGATCACTCCTGGATTACTTTGGTACCTCCCTGCTAAACTAATAGCAAGGCACACATCAGGTCTGGTACACAACATTGCATAAATGATAGAACCTATGGCTGAAGCATAGGGAATGACTTTCATTTTCTCTCTATCTTCTGCAGTGGACGGGCATTGAGTCTGACTCAACTTCACACCTTGTAACACAGGAAAGAACCCTTTCTTTGCTTGATCCATTTTGAACTTCTTCAAAACATTATCAAGGTATTTGCTTTGTGAAAGTCCAATTAAGCGCCGTGATCTATCTCTATAGATCTTGATGCCCAATATATAAGCAGCTTCACCGAGGTCTTTCATTGAAAAACTCTTGTTTAAGTATCCTTTTATGCTATCCAGAAATTCTATATCATTTCTAATCAACAATATGTCATCCACATATAATATTAGAAATGCTAGAGAGCTCCCACTCACTTTCTAGTAAATACAGGCTTCTCCAAAAGTTTGTATAAAACCATCTGCTTTGATGATACTATCAAAACATTTATTCCAACTCCGAGATGCTTGCACCAATCCATAGATGGATCGCTGGAGCTTGCACACTTTGTTAGCACCTTTTGGATTGACAAAACCTTCTGGTTGCATCATATACAACTCTACTTTAAGATATCCATTAAGGAATGCAGTTTTGACATCCATTTGCCAAATTTCATAATGATAAAATGCGGCAATTGCTAACATGATTCGGACGGACTTAAGCATCGCTACGGGTGAGAAGGTCTCATCATAGTCAACTCCTTGAACTTGTCGAAAACCTTTCGCAACAAGTCAAGCTTTGTAGACAGTAACATTACCGTCAGCGTCAGTCTTCTTCTTGAAGATCCATTTATTCTCTATGCCTTACCTATCATCGGGCAAATCAACCAAAGTCCACACTTTGTTCTCATACATGGATCCCATCTCAGATTTCATGGCCTTAAGCCATTTCGCGGAATCTGGGCTCATCATCGCTTCCTCATAGTTTATAGGTTCGTCATGGTCAAGTAACATGACCTCCAGAACAGGATTATCGTACCACTCTGGTGCGGATCTTACTCTGGTTAACCTACGAGGTTTGGTAATAACTTGATCTGAAGTTACATGATCATTAGCTTCCTCACTAATTTGTGTAGGAATCACGAGAACTTGTTTCTGTGATGAACTACTTTCCAATAAGGGAGCAGGTACAGTTACCTCATCAAGTTCTACTTTCCTCCCACTCACTTCTTTTGAGAGAAACTCCTTCTCTAGAAAGGATCCATTCTTAGCAACAAATATCTTGTCTTCGGTTCTGTGATAGAAGGTGTACCCAACAGTCTCTTTTGGGTATCCTATGAAGACACATTTCTCCGATTTGGGTTCAAGCTTATCAGGTTGAAGCTTTTTTACATAAGCATCGCAGCCCCAAACTTTAAGAAATGACAACTTGGGTTTCTTGCCAAACCACAGTTCATAAGGTGTCATCTCAACGGATTTAGAAGGTGCCCTATTTAACGTGAATGCAGTTGTCTCTAAAGCATAACCCCAAAAAAATAGCGGTAAATTAGTAAGAGACATCATAGATCACACCATATCCATAAAGTGCAGTTATGATGTTCGGACACACCATTACGCTGTGGTGTTCCGGGTGGCCCAAGTTGCGAAAGTATTTCGCATTGTTTCAAATGAAGACCAAACTCGTAACTCAAATATTCTCCTCCACTATCAGATCGCAGAAACTTTATTTTCTTGTTACGATGATTTTCCACTTCACTCTGAAATTCTTTGAACTTTTCAAATGTTTCAGACTTATGTTTCATCAAGTAGATATACCCATATCTGCATAAATCATCTGTGAAGGTCAGAAAATAACGATACCCGCCGCGAGCCTCCATATTCATCAGGCCGCATACATCAGTATGTGTTATATCCAATAAGTCTGTTGCTCGCTCCATTGTTCCGGAGAACGGAGTTTTAGTCATCTTGCCCATGAGGCATGGTCCGCAAGTACCAAGTGATTCACCTTCAACAAGGACCGGGCGTAGTCACACTTGATTCAACTAAAGTTGGAGAAACAGACACCCACTAGCCACCTGTGTGTGAAGCACGTCGGTAGAACCAGTCTCGCATAAGCGTACGCATAATGTCGGTCTGAGCCGCTTCATCCAACAATACCGCCGAATCAAAGTATGACATGCTGGTAAGCCGTATGACTATTATCGCCCACAACTTTGTCTTACTTGTGCATATAACATCTATGCATAGACCTGGCTCTGATACCACTGTTGGGGAATGCAATATTTCAAAAAATTACCTACGATCACGCAAGATCTATCTATGTGATGCATAGCAACGAGCGGACGAGTGTGTCCATGTACCCTCGTAGACCGAAAGCGGAAGCGTTAAGTAACGCGGTTGATGTAGTCGAACGTCTTCGCGATCCAACCGATCAAGTACCGAATGCACGACACCCCCGTGATCTGCACGCGTTCAGCTCGGTGACGTCCCTCGAATTCTTGATCCAGCTGAAGCCAAGGGAGAGTTTCGTCAGCACGACGGCGTGATGACGGTGATGATGAAGTTACCGATGCAGGGCTTCGCCTAAGCACTACAACGATATGACCGAGGTGGAAATCTGTGGAGGAGGCATTGCACATGGCTAAACAATCAACTTGTGTGTCTATGGGGTGCCCCCTCCCCCGTATATAAAGGAGGGGAGGAGGAGAGGGCCGGCCCTCATAGGGCGCGCCCAAGGGGGGAGTCCTACTCCCAGTAGGAGTAGGTTTCCCCCCTTCCTAGTTGGAGTAGGAGAAGAAGGAAGAGGGAGAGGGAGAGAAGGAAAGGGGGGCCGGCCCCCCACCCCAATTCAGATTGGGCTTGGGGGGGCGCCCTCCACCTGGCCGCCTCCTCCTCTATTCCACTAAGGCCCAATAAGGCCCATTGACTCCCAGAGGGGTTCCGATAACCTCCCAGTACTCCGGAAAATGCCCGAACTCATCCGGAACCATTCCGGTGTCCAAACATAGCCTTCCAATATATCGATCTTTATGTCTCGACCATTTAGAGATTCCTCATCATGTCTGTCGGTGTACTAGAGTAGGGGTACCCTAGTATCCCGAACTCGCGTGCCTGGCGATTCTGAAGACCCGTGCAAGGCTGGCTGGCCGGTAACAATCAAGATTTTCCGTGGCTCCTTTGGAGCCATTCAAGAACAAAGTAATCAAGGTCCCGGCAAGAGGAGCTTGCCGGGAAGGCCACTCAGGGCGCGAAGGAAACAAGGCCCCGACAAGAGGAGCTTGCCGGGAAGGCTTGGTGAGCGATAAGCTCCCGAGCGCGACAAGAACCTTGCTGCGGCAAGGTACTCGCCCCGGCAAGTGACCTCTCTTCATCTCCGCTCCAGCTCACCCGCCGACGTGTCACCACGGGGCTCTCCCAAGCATGCGTGTCGACGGGCTGTGCAGCCAGCGGGGAGCAGCGATAAGCGGCGCTGACAAGCTATCATCGTGGCAAACGGAGGCGCGACTTGACGGTCCTGTTATAATGTTTCGGGCGATCGAGACGGGCATTGATGACTCTTGTCCCTTGCCGTCGAGTTAGGTACAGACATCGTACACCTGCACAAAGCGGTGTACCAACCTATGTTTTTACTATCTTACCCTTCCCTACTTGCCACATGTGGTGACCCCTTGTGCCTATAAAAGGAGGCCCAAGTGCAACGTAGAAAGGGTTCGGTTCAGCTCCAGCTTAGTTCATTCTACTCACACATACACCCAAGCTAGGTTTTGTAGCCCTCATTGCTCCCTAGCAAGAACACAATATAATCCACAAAGCAGCAGTAGGAGTGTTATCTCTCCGGAGAGCTCCGAAGCTGGGTAAATCTGCTCGTGTGCATCGCCTCGATCCGCTCTTTGTGCAATCTCCGCCCCCCTCCGAACCACAAGGGACCCAGGTCCCATAGGTGTTCGTGGGACACGATCAGCTTCCCCGACATCTTTGGCGCGCCAGGTAGGGGGCGTCGAGGCTGCGCGAACCCGATCCAGCGTTCACGCGAGCAGTTTCTTCATCAACATCTTCATCAACATGGTGCCGAAGAAGAAGTCTTCGGCAGCAGCAGAGCCGTCCGCGTCGAACCCACCACCACCGGAGCTGTCAGGTGGTGGGGGAAACGCTGGCGGAGGAACGGGCGCCGACGAGAGATCCCACAACGCCACCAGGTCCAAGGACAAGGCAGCGCAGGCGTCGGCGTCCGAATCCGCACCGCGTCCTTCTCAGGAGGCGCGGGACCGACAGTGTCACGGTGCTCGCAGCACCATACGTCCGATAGATCAAGGCCAAGCTGGAGGATCCGGGGACCCTCGAGACCGTGATGCGCGCCAAAGATGCCGGTACCAGCGGAGTACGGTCATTGGGCGGACGCTGCTCCTCCTAACTTGGTTAGGAGTCCGAGCACGTCTCGTTCTTCGTTCCGTATGCCATTGCCACCCACCACACCAGCAGAAGCCTTGGCAAGAGCTCAGCTACTTCTAGACTACCCTCCAACGGCCGATAAGGTCGATGAATGGAGGGCCACAATCCAGAGCCTCATCGGCTTTGCTGACGACGACATCCCGCGGCAACCAAGCGCCTCGCAGCCACGACAAGGCAACAAGGCACAAGCCGATGGAGACGAGACTTGCGGGGGTGCAGCCACCGTACACTCCCCTTCCCGAAGGCCAAGATCACCGACTCGCCGGATCCACCTCGACAGCGACTCCACAGCCTCGTCGGATCCGCGAGCTCGTCGCGACCAGCGCCATGTTCTTCGAGAATGGCAAGAAGAAGACGCTCGAACCCGTGACGAAGCGCCAAGAGAAGCGCGCCGCAATCCGACAGCCGCGGGCCCACTGTCGATATGCATGCGCCAGGGGAACCAGGCGACCAGCCGTACTCGGTAGGTTGCCCTGCGTTCACCCGTGAGATGCGGCAAGTCCGGTGGCCCGACAAGAAAAACTTCAAGCCAGATGTGCCGGAGAAGTATGATGGCAGGACACACCCATCGGAGTTCCTCAGCATATACACCATCGCGGTGCAGGCTGCGGGGGGACGAGACGACAAGATCCTCGCCAACTACTTTCCTCTAGTGCTCAAGCCAAACGTCAGATCCTGGCTCATGCACTTGCCGGACAGCTCAATTTCTTCTTGGGCAGATTTGTGCCACCAGTTTGTTGGCGCCTTCACAGCGACCACAAGCCTCATGGCAGGAGAGTGACCTTCACCTACTCGCCTGAAGGAAGGAGAGTCCTAGCAGATTCATCTGAGAGATTCAGCCGTGTGCATTACAACATCCGGATGTCCACCCTACCAAGGTGATCGGTGCATTCCATCGAATGTGCGAAACCGTAGGATGAGGGAGGAGATGGCGATGTGCAAAGTGAAAGACGCCGGCGAGCTCTACGCCTGGCCGACAAGTGTGCACGCTGAAGAAGGAAGAAGACTCCTGGGAGAGAATGTGGGAGCAGAATCGACAAGGAGGAGATCGCCTGCAAGGAAGAGCCGTGGTAAACAATGTAAAGAAGAAAACCAAGAAGTACTAGTTGTCGAGCAGTCCGGCAGCGGAGGTGGCGCCGGCAAGGCTAAGGTTAGCGGCTCCGGCAAGGAGGTTGCCGTTGACGCCGACCGCCAAGCTGTGGCGTCCGCCGACAAGCCTGACAGCTCCAACAAGCAGTACTGTAAGATCCACCGCACCAAGGGCCACGATCTCTAGAGCTGCAAGAAAGTCGAGCAGCTTGTTGAGCTACAGAAAGCTGAATACGAGCGGCAAGACAAGGAGAAGGCCCAGGAAGGTGCAGGTGCAGCAAGTAAGAAGAGACCCGGCCGGGGAGGACGCCGCGGCAAGGCCAAGCAGCGGCAAGGAGACAGACCTCCCCGCGGCCGCGACAAGGAAGAAGATGAAGATGAAGATGACGAAGACATGGAAGACGATGAAGCTGATGAGCAGGAGTTTCAGAAGGCAACGGAGGTCCTTTGCGTTGACGGTGGTGCTTCTCTGCATACCTCGCACCGCCAACTCAAGCAATGGATGCGTGAGGTCAATGCAGCAGAACCATCCATAGAGTCGCGCAAACCTCTGAAGTGGTCCAGCACGCCCATCATCTTTGACATTAAGGACCACCCTGATCGCATCACTGCGGTCGGGTGCTTGCCGATGTTGGTCTCACCAACCATCCGCAACCTCAAGGTCACAAAGATGTTGATTGACGGCGGGGCCGGCCTGAATTTGATCTCCTCTGCAGTGCTCCAGAAGCTTCAAATCCCTGACAGCGAGCTCGAGGAGACTGGTACTTTCCAAGGAATTAACCCAGGAAGGAGCAAGCCCAAAGGGAAGATCACATTGTCGGTAACATTTGGCAGTGAGCTCAACTTCAGAACTGAGAGGGTCACATTTGACGTTGCCGATTTCCCATTGCCCTACAATGGCATACTTGGCCGTCCAGCACTCGCCAAGTTCATGGCCACCTCTCATTATGCTTACAACCTACTCAAGATGCCCGGCCCGATAAGCGTCATTTCTGTCCATGGCGACAAGAAAGATGCACTTATCTGCGCCGACAAGATTTACCGGGATGCGGCAGCCGCGACAGATAGCAAACCACTTGCCGCTGAAGCTCCCGGGGGGAAGAAGAAGAAGACCACCAAGTCCGGCAAGAGCTCTGATGCCCACTCCGGCAAGTGCACCTCTTCGGAGTGCTGCGCTGCCGTCGAGGACGCACCATCGAGCTCCACCGGCAAGTGAAAGAAGATGATGGCAGCTCCGCCAAGACCAAGAAGGTGTCCGCTAAGGAGGACAGATCGGTGGTACCTTCACCATCGATTGCTATGCTTGACCCTAAATAGGAAGGCGAGCTCGTTGCTTTCTGCGGGCGAATGTCGATGTGTTTGCATGGCAACCATCCGACATCCCCGTGTTCCTGTGAAAGTAATTGAGCACCACCTAGCTGTATGTCCTCACGCGCGGCCCGTCAAGCAAAAAGTTAGGAAACAAGCAGTGGAGCGCCAAGAATTCATAGCAGAAGAAATCAAGAAGTTGGAAGCAGCAGGCCTGGTCAGAGGAGTCCTCCATCCCATGTGGTTGGCCAATCCGGTAGTTGTACACAAGGCAAATGGGAAATGGAGACTGTGTATTGACTTTACAGATGTTAATAAAGCTTGTCCCAAAGACCCATTTCCCTTGCCACGTATTGACCAGATTGTTGACTCCACGGCTGGATGTGATCTGCTTTCATTTCTTGATGCATATTCAGGATATCATCAGATCTTCATGGCAGAAGAGGATGAAGAGAAAACCGCATTCATTACACCATGTGGCACGTACTGCTTCGTACGGATGCCTTTCGGTTTAAAGAATGCTGGTTCAACCTTTGCAAGAGTAGTCCATGTTGCCTTTGAGCCACAGTTACACAGAAATGTAGAAGCCTACATGGATGACATAGTGGTCAAGAGCAAGGACAAAGTAACTCTAGTTCAAGATTTGGATGAGACATTTGCAAATCTGCGCAAGATCAATCTCAAGCTCAACCCCGAGAAGTGCGTGTTTGGAGTCCCTTCCGGCAAGCTTCTCGGGTTCTTTGTGTCTCAGCGAGGAATTGAAGCCAATCCCGACAAGATCAAGGCCATTGAGCAGATTGAAGCACCAAAGCGCGTCAAGGATGTCAGAAGGCTTGCCGGTTGCGTGGCTGCTCTCAGCAGGTTTATTTCTAAGTCTGCTGAGCGCGCCCTGCCATTTTTCAAGATTTTGAAAAAGGCAGGTCCAATGAAATGGACTCCCGACGCGGAGGCTGCGCTGCAGGACTTGAAGAGATACCTGTCCTCCACTCCAATACTTGTCGCACCTAGGCCACAAGAGAAGTTGCTGCTGTATATAGCGGCAACCAATCAAGTGGTTAGTGCTGCGTTAGTAGTGGAGAGGAGGCGATGATGAGCCGCAACCGAGGCAGATGCATCCAACGACAAGTGGGGCTTCGCCACAAGCTCGTCCCGACAAGGACAGATCAGCAGCAGGTTGCGACAAGATACGTAAAAGGATGGTGCAGCGCCAGATCTACTTTGTCGGTTCCCTTCGCAGGGGCTAGGTCAAGGTACTACGGTGTGCGAAGCTGCTTTTCGCCTTCTCATGGCATCGAGAAAGCTGCGCCATTACTTCCAAGCACACGAGATAACAGTTGTCACTCACTTTCCGCTGAAGAGGATTTTGCAAAATCCAGGAGCAACAGGCAGAATTGTCGAGTGGGCACTGGAACTGTCAAGCTTTGGTCTCAAATTTGAAAGCACTTCAACTATACAAAGCAGAGCATTGGCAGAATTTATAGCTGAGTGGACGCCAACGCAAGATTAAGAGATTCCAGAGACAAGCATCCCCGTCAAGGAGGCAAATAAAGAGTGGCTGATGTACTTTGACGGTGCCTTCGCTGCAAGGCGCGCCGGTGCGCGTGCTTATCGCACCCACCGGAGAGCACCTCAAATACATAGTCCAGATGCACTTTCCCAAGGAACAAGCAACAAATAATACTGCAGAGTATGAAGGTTTGCTTGCCGGTCTCAGGATTGCGGTAGACCTTGGGATCAAGAAACTCATTGTCAGGGGGGACTCGCAACTTGTCATCCGCCAAGTAAATAAAGATTATCAGAGTCCATTGATGGAAGCCTACGTCGATGAAGTGAGGAAGCTAGAAGAGCACTTTGAAGGCCTGCAAATGGAACACGTTCCAAGAGCTCAGAATGATATAGCTGATGGCCTCTCCAAATGTGCCGCACTTAAGTTACCTGTGGAACCAGGGATTTTTGTGCTCAAGCTAACTCAGCCAACCGTAACACCATCAACAGGACAGTGCAAAAAGAGAAAATTGGTTACCGGCGACTACTTCCCGGCAGAGCTCCCTGGAGCCGCCGCCAAGAAGGTCCCTAAAATCAATACAAATATCACTGAGGAGCAGTCTGCTCCGACAAACCCTGTGGTTTGTTTCGTTGAAGCAGACGCTCCCGACAAGCTTTGCTCTGGCAAGCTTGCCGGGGATCATCAAGCTCCGGCGGAACCTCAGGTTCTTGCCGTGGAAGCTAATGTTCCTGCAGTGGTAAGTGAGCCTTTAGTCGTTGTTGTCGAGCCACAGGCTCCAGCATGGGCGCAGCAGATCGTCCGTTTCCTTCAAACAGGAGAACTTCCCGAAGAGCAAGAAGAAGCAGAAAAAGTAGCCCGGCAGTCAAGTATGTATCAATTTGTTGACAACATCCTATACAGAAGAAGACTCAACGGAGTGAAATTGAAGTGCATTTGCCGGGAAGATGGACAGAAGCTGTTGGCAGAGATACATGGAGGCATATGTGGTCACCACATTGGCGCAAGGGAGCTTGCCGGCAAAGCTTTCCGGCAAGGTTTCTTCTAGCCAGAAGCCCTCCAGGATGCAACTGCACAAGTAACCAAGTGTGAAGCGTGCCAGTTCCATTCCAAACAGATACATCAACCAGCTCAAGCTCTCCAGACGATCCCTTTATCCTGGCCATTTTCGGTCTAGGGGCTCGACATCTCGGCCCCTCCCCGAAGCTGTCGGGGCTTTGAGTACTTGTACGTCGAATCGACAAGTTCACAAAGTGGCCGGAAGTGGAACCAGTGAGGAAGGTGACACCTGAACAAGCAATCAAGTTCTTCAGTCAATTGTTTGCCGCTTTGGGATTCCCAACAGAATCATCACCGACAACGCACACAGTTCACGAGCCGCACCTTCATGCAAGACGCCCAAGATCTTGGCGCCAAGATCTTCTTTGCTTCGCTGCCCATCCGAGAAGCAACGGTCAAGCGAGAGAGCAAACGCTGAAGTCTTTGTGGGGACTCAAGACCAGAACTTTCGACAAAGCTGCGCAAGTGCGGAAGAAACTGGATCGAGGAGCTGCTCGTGGTTCTTTGGTCGATCAGACGACGCCAAATCGAGCCACCGCCGTACACTTTCGCCTAGTCTATGGAGCGAAGCAGTTCTCCCCACGTAACTCAGATACGGGTTACCTTGAGTGCTCTCTTATGATGAGCTTGAGCAAGAGCAATCGCGACAAGATGACGCGCTGCTCCTCGAGGAAGATCGCCTTCAGCTGCTGTGACGAGCTGCTCGTTACCAGCAAGCTTTGCATCGCTACCATAGCCGCAGTTAATGCCGAAGCTTCGAGGAAGGCGACCTTGTTCTTCGCGCGCTCAGTCCGCCAAGAATTCCAACAAGTTGACGCCAAGTGGGAAGGCCCTTATCGGGTGAAACGAGTCACTAGGCCCGGCGCTGTCCGCTTTGAGATCAAGATGGCGCCCGTGAGCAATTCCTGAATATAGAGCATCTTCGCAAGTTTTTCCCATATAGCGCGGTTGCCGGAACCTGCTCCGGCAACCACCCTTTTGTACAAGTCTTGCCGCTGTTGCATGTAATCCTTTGTACAAAGCCGGGCACAGACCCCGTGCATTAGTAAAGCCTATGTGTTGCGCACAAATTGTCAATACATGCTCTCATAATCTTATATGCATGTGTTTTACTAACATTTTGTGCAGCTTACACACCCGGTAAGCGATGACGAGCCACTAGGCTCCATAACTTTATTTTCTCTTCTCTCTTCTCAAACAAGAAGAAGGTTCATCCTCCCACAAGTTAACCGGGGGGGAAGGGGAAGATAATGGTGTGGGCCGCCAAGCGTCGCTCGAGGAACTGTCGCCTTGCCGGGAAATGGACAACAGAGAAGCTAAGTGGCTAAGTTTAAACGACCAGTTTTAAATTTTTGAGTTATCTTCCTCGAATGATAGTACTTTGTATGGAAAACCCAGCGGCGGAGGAACCGACTCGCGACTAAGCTTGCCCTTACTTTGTTTCGAGTCCGCTCAACAACTTAAGTGTGCTGCAACTAGTTGCGATAAGGTTGCTTGTCGGAGGCGGCATCGCCAAAGCAGGCTCTTGAAGTTCAGACTCGGCGCCAATGCAAAGGTGCTCGCACTGACAAGTTCCCCTAAAAGCGTAGGGCATAAACATACAAGGGAAGAAATCGAGTAAAGGAAGTAACATTGCATTCGATTGGCTAAGATAGTGTATATTACATAATAACTTGTCGCGGATCTAATAGATTTTTCACCTAAACATGATCTACAGCGACAAGAGAAAGATAAGCTTGGCGGCCTAATCCACGCGGTCGCCATCGAGCCTCTTGACTCCGCCACCCCGTCCACAATGGGTGCGACAAGGGCCTTGAGCGCTTCAACGTCTCATGGATGGAGGCAGGGACTTGAGGACTTTGGTGAAGTCGATGCCTGGGTTGCGGAAGGCCACCTTCATCAACACCTTCTGGAGAGCCCCGGCGCAGACTTGGCGCGATTCCTCCACCAGCTGCTTTGGGATCTCCTCCCGGAGCCGCTGGAGACCCGTCAGCACGCCTTTGAAGAATAGGCTGAGCTTGATGCTGGGTTGAAGGTTCTCGTCGGTGGAGTACCCAAGATCCGTCATCCCCAGCTCCATCAGCTCATTATGGATGTCGGCTGTGGTGTCCACAAGACCTTCTGTCCAGTGCATTATGCTGTCCCTGAGATTATTCTGGGCGGTCACAGCATTCGACAGCAACTCCTAGGTGGCCTTGATCTTTTCCAACAGGCCCGCTTCCCGCTCCTTGGCGCCATTCAACGCCTCCGCTGGGTGGTCGGTTTCAGCTCCAGATCCGCCTTGACGCCCTTGGCGGCATCGATCTCTTTGATCTTTTCAATGGGCGACCTTGCAGCTCGCCGAGGTGTAGGCGTCCTTCTCGCCAAGGCTTCAACCCGTGACCTCTTGGCGCTCTTCCGGAGGGTGGACTCGGCTGAGCCACCTCGCCTCCAGTTCCTTCTTGGCGGCCTCGGCAGCCGCAGTGGCATCCTTCGCCTCAAGTGGCCCGCTAATCGCTTGTTCGCAGACGGCGAGATCTTCCTCATAGCTGTCGAGGTTGATCTTCCGCTGCGCCACTCACCTTCCCACGCGGAGAGCTTCGCCGCAAGCCTCTGCTGCTCCTCGACCTTGCCCTTCTCCAAGATGAAGGCCGTGGCGCCTCGACAAGCTGCTCCCGCGCTCGCTATGTCCCCGAGAGTCTTTGTTGGCGCGTCGGAGCTCTTCCGCGTTTCTCCAAGTCAGCTCCCCCCGCGACAAGCGCCTCCCTGACTCCAACTTGGCTTGTCGGGCGCGGTAGAGCGACAAGAACCTCCTTAGCAGCTGCTCCTCCTCAGCTCACCGCTGCTGCTGCTCGGAGCATCGACCAGCGACAGCCCGGCGGAGGCAAGCAGTTCCGCGTCGAAGGTCTCCCCTCGGCGGTGCCTCGAGCTTGATGCCCAAGGGAGCTTGATAAAGACACCTCGCCGCCTTGAGATAGGCGCCTGGCTGGGGCTCTTGAGTCTGGTGCGGCATCGGTGGCGGAGGATCGGCGGTCGATCAGCGCGCTGGCGCCTCCTGCGGCCTCAGGCCGCAAGGCGATCGCAGATTCTCCCCAACCTCTACGCCAAGAGCCTCGGCGGCCTCCTCGCCCGGCGGGCTTGTCGGCCAGCCTCCTCCTCCATGTTGGCAGCGCCGACATTGTCGCCATGGCGCCCTCCTCGCCGGGCAGCCTCGGCCCATCGGATCTCCGGCAGGTGGATCTGATGGTCAAAAGAAGAAAGAACAAGTCAAGCAAATGTTCGAAAGAGAAGAACAGAAAAAAAAAGAATCCAAGGGAGATTTTCAAACAAGAAAATTACCTGCAATGGGATCTGTTGCCGCGGTCTCCACAACCGGAGGGTCGTCGGTGCCGGCCCTTGTCGGGGAAGCTCCCCTTGTCGGAGAGGCCTCCCTTGCCGGAGAGCGCTCCCTTGGCGGAGAGTCCTCCCTTGGCGGCGTAGTTGAAGCAAGCAGAACCTCGGGAGGGACCTCCGGTGCTTCCTGATGAGGTTGCTCCGCTCCTACATGATTCAACAAACCAGATATCAGTGACGGAGAAGCACCCAAGCACACCTAGCCATGAGAAGTATACCAAACACTTACGCTGAGGGCTGTGCTGGGGGCTGCTCTGTTGAAGGGTTGCCGGGTCCGGCAAGGGAGTTCCAGACGTGCCCCGCCGCCATGTGGGAATCATCCGAGACGACAACCACCGGGGTCTTGGCCCTCTTCGACGCCCTCTGAGCTAGCGTCCTGAAGGAGAAGGTTCAGAGTGAAGCCAGTCAGATATAAAATAAAGCAATAAATTGGAGAATTACAAGCAACAGCGGCAAGATCTTACTCTTCCTCTTCTTCCTCGAGCTGAGGGCGAGAGATCAAACTCCGCCCGCACGCATTTAATTGGGGAGAAGATTCCTCGGACGCTTGGCGGGTGCAGGGCAGCGGCTCCAAAGACCCCGCGCCCGTCGCCGTGGCGGAATGAGGCGCTCCTGCTGCAAGTGCTTGCCGCGGTGGAGCGCGGGCGGGCGGCGAGGCGGCTGTTGGACCGTATGCCACCCCGCCACTTCTCCAGTCTTACGGAGGCGTCTCCTTGGCGGGGCAGCGGGCTCCCCCTGCGGCAA
This sequence comes from Aegilops longissima, assembly GCA_021605205.1. NCBI lineage: Eukaryota > Viridiplantae > Streptophyta > Magnoliopsida > Poales > Poaceae > Aegilops > Aegilops longissima. Next base: position 707,257,762 of record CM038677.1, read on the forward strand.
GCTACTTGACGGCGGAGGAGAGGCGCCCCCGGCAGGCTCGCTCGGCTCGTTGACGGGCTCGGTCTGCTCCTCCTCGGCGACGAACTCTTCTCGGTCGGCAAGGCTTGCCGCCTCAGCCGTCTCCGCCTCCTCGACAGTAAACCCAAATATGCCAGCGGCAACAGCCTCTGCAGCCTCCTCCAACCTCGTGGCAATGTGCACCATCTCCTGATCGGTGGTGTCGCGGGTGAGCCGCCTCTGCTCGTCAGCGCGGATCGGCACTTCAACCAAGTTGTCGAAGAACTGCTGCACGACGTCATCGGCGGGCTCCTACCAAGTTGGAACGATTCCATGGGAATCGCACAACGGCATTATCGCGGATGTCGCTCAGCGACGAGTTGTTGCACAAGGGCACAACTCCCCTCGGCAACATGCACCACCCGGGGTTGTCCGCTTCAGGCTTGAACAACTCCCGCAGCATGCCGTCAAGCTCCAAGGTAGTGAAATTCCAATTCAAACCCGGGCGCAGCCTCATGATGTCCGCCGCGTTCTGGAATTCCCAAGCAGGCCTCCCTCTCTCCTGCAAGGGCGCAATGCGACGGCGAAGGAAGTCCGCGCCAACTGCTCCTACGGTAAGCCCTGCTTGCCGGAGACGCAAAATCCTAGTCACGGCAATCTTCAACTTGTCGTCCTCCGGCGTCAAGTTGCTCCAATCGCTGCCGCGAACTATGGGGGTCAGCGCGAGGCGGTGAAAGGCTGTGCCTCCTCCTCTAAGATCCAACACCAGTCAGCTCTCCACTCCTCCCACTTGCTGCGCAACTCTCCGTCAAGATACGCTTCCTTCTTGCCGATCCTAGAGGTCCATGCAATTCCTCCGCAAGCGGCTCTCTCTCTCTACGCTGGGTGAGAAGTAGTGGCGGAAGAGTGCGACATTTGATGGACCCGACAAAGTTCTCGATAGGTGTGCGAAACGCCATGGTGAGGATGGCGTTGGGGTGAAGTCAAGGAGGCGGAGGCCATATGTGTTCATGACATCACAGAAGAATTCAGAAAAGGGCGGACAGAGCCCGCATTGGAAGAAAATCGCGAAAAAAGGGTACCCGATGGAGACTTTATCGGACGTGGCGCGGAGATCACCCTCGTGCGCGGGTGCGCCCGCGTCGCCGTCGACCAGAAAAGGTAGTATAGCTCCTGCAGCTCCTTCCTGTCGAGTAGAGGATCAAAGAGGGCCCGCTCCTTCCGCAGCGCCGCGAGCCGCTGCGCCTCGGCTGATTTCACGCCTTTTCCCTTGTCGGCCTTCGGAGCCATGGGGAGAGGTGGTGGAGGAAGTCGACGGCGTTGGTGGCAACGGTGGCAATGGAGGGGGTGGAGCGTCGCTCTCTTTGGGCTCGAGGAGAAAGGGGAAAGCAACGGGGGTTTTCTGATGTGACAGCGATGGCAAGTGGGCGTCCTGCCCCTATTCCCCCTGCTTATAAAGGGGAGAGGGGACGGGCGTTCCGATTATTTCCCATTAAAGAAAGCCCCACGATCTCCCCCACGACGCCACGTCCGGTGCGTGCTGCTAAGTGGGAGACGTGGTGGGTCGATCAAGGCGAGTAATGGCGTAATCCGCACGCAAGGCGTCGCAATTTTTTGGGCCTGGCCCAACAGAGCTTGGCGTTGTGTGTGGCCCAGGCCCGGGGGCTCCTGTCGGTGTACTAGAGTAGGGGTACCCTAGTATCCCGAACTCGTGCACGGGCAGTTGCAGCACCCCGTGGCAGGGCTGGCCTGGTAACCGTCAAGATTTTCCGTGGCTCCTTTGGAGCCATTCAAGAACAAAGTAATCAAGGTCCCGGCAAGAGGAGCTTGCCGGGAAGGCCACTCAGGGCGCGAAGGAAACAAGGCCCCGACAAGAGGAGCTTGTCGGGAAGGCTTGGTGAGCGATAAGCCCCGAAGCGACAAGAACCTTTGCTGCAAGGTACTCGCCATGCAAGTGACCTCTCTTCATCTCCGCTCCAGCTCACCCGCCGACGTGTCACCACGGGGCTCTCCCAAGCACGCGTGGGCTGTGCAGCCAGCGGGGAGCAGCGATAAGCGGCGCTGACAAGCTATCATCGTGGCAAACGGAGGCGCACTTGACGGTCCCTGTTATAATCGTTCGGGCGATCGAGACGGGCATTGATGACTCTTGTCCCTTGCCGTCGAGTTAGGTAGAGACATCAGACACTGCATAAAGCGTGTACCAACCTATGTTTTACTATCTTACCCTTCCCTACTTGCCACATGTGGTGACCCCTTGTGCCTATAAAAGGAGGCCCAAGTGCAACGTAGAAAGGGTTCGGTTCAGCTCCAGCTTAGTTCATTCTAGTCACACATACACCCAAGCTAGGTTTTGTAGCCCTCATTGCTCCCTAGCAAGAACACAATATAATCCACAAAGCAGCAGTAGGACTGTTATCTCTCCGGAGAGCTCCGAAGCTGGGTAAATCTGCTCGTGTGCATCGCCTCGATCCGCTCTTTGTGCAATCTCCGCCCCCCTCCGAACCACAAGGGACCCAGGTCCCATAGGTGTTCGTGGGACACGATCAGCTTCCCCGACAATGTCCGATATCACATCCGGGACTTCGAACAACCTTCGAAAGATCAAAACACATAAACTCATAATACCGACCGACATCAAACGTTAAGCATGCGAACCCTACGGGTTCGAGAACTGTGTAGACATGACCGAGACTCATCTGCGGTCAATAACCAATAGCAGAACCTGGATGATCATATTGGCTCCCACATATTCTACGAAGATCTTTATCGGTAAAACCGCATAACAACATACGTTGTTCCCTTTGTCATCAGTATGTTACTTGCCCGAGATTCGATCGTCGGCATCTCAATACCTAGTTCAATCTCGTTACTGGAAAGTCTCTTTACTCGTTCCGTAATGCATCATCCCATAACTTACTCATTAGTCACATTGCTTGCAAGGCTTATAGTGATGTGCATTACCGAGAGGGTCCAGAGATACCTCTCCGATAATTGGAGTTACAAATCCTAATCTCGATCTATGCCAACCCAACAAACACCATCGGAGACACCTGTAGAGCATCTTTATAATCACCCAGTTACGTTGTGAAGTTTGATAGCACACTAAGTGTTCCTCCGGTATTCAGGAGTTGCATAATCTCATAGTCATAGGAAAATGTATAAGTCATGAAGAAAGCAAATAGCAATAAACTAAACGATCATAGTGCTAAGCTAACGGATGGGTCAAGTCAATCACATCATTCACTAATGATGTGATCCCGTTCATCAAATGACAACTCATGTCTATGGCTAGGAAACTTAACCATCTTTGATTAACGAGCTAGTCAAGTAGAAGCATACTAGTGACACTCTATTTGTCTATGTATTCACACATGTACTAAGTTTCTGGTTAATACAATTCTAGCATGAATAATAAACATTTATCATAATATAAGGAAATATAAACAACTTTATTATTGCCTCTAGGGCATATTTCCTTCAATAGGTGGTTCAACATCATGGAAGCAATCAATATCAAGAATGTCCACTAGTGGGACTAGAGCATAACCTTCACCTATGTTACCTTTCTCATTCCACTCATGTGATGTAGGTGAGGTTGTAAATACCCAATCGTGGTCAACGTCGTCATCGGGGTGGAACCATGTGGGGGTGCATCATAGTCCACCATGGCCATCGTCTTGTCCAAAGGAAGGACGAAGTCATCGAGGATCGGTGCGTCATCATATATGGGACCTAGCACCAAATGAGAAGACACAATAGAGGTAGAGGCTAAGTTGTTAGAAATCTAAATGGCCTCATATGCCTCATCAACTATCTCACTCTCTCTTCGTGGTGGTGGCTCACTCACTCCCTCAAGGTAGGTGCACTCAATGTCACATATGGTGGACTCACTCAAATCACTCAAGTGGTGGTGGCGGTGGCTCTCCTCACATGGGAATTGTGGCAAATCATCATATATGGGGCTAGTGGTGAAGTCACTCGCACTCTCAATATGGTGGCAAAAGGCACTCAAGCCATCATACGTCGCCGTGGTCAGAGGGAAGATCCCATTCTCAACCATGTCGTAGTCGTCGCCATGGATGAAGGACGTAGATGGCACATCATCACTCTTGTTGTGGATGAAGGCCAAAGATGGCACATCATCACTCTCGCCGTGGATGAAGGCCGAAGATGGCACATCATCGCTCTCGTCGTGGATGAAGGCCGAAGATGGCATATCATCACTCTCGACGTCTTGTAGCGTGGTCGTTGCGAAGTGAGCTTGGGGTCGAGTAGACTTGGCCTTCTTGAGTTCTTGCTCCACCTTGAGAGCACCAAAGTAGTTGTCATCGAGGGACTTGTAATTCTCGAGAAAGTTTGTCTTGGAGATGTCGTTGTTCAATCCCATCATGAAGTAGAACTTCATCCAAATAGGGTCGTCCACACCGGCTTGTCGCAAGGCTTTCTTCATGCCCTTGAAGTACTCATCGAGGGACTTGGATCCTTGTATGGTGTTCTCCAATTGGCGAAGAAGATGTTCCGTGTAGGAGGAAGACACAAATTCTCGCTGCATCGCTTTCTTCGTCTTGGACCAACTCATGTCGAAGCTCCTCGAAGGTGTGTGAAGCCACCAAATCAACGCGTAGTCGTGGAAGGTACTTGTGGCGCACTTCACTTGAACTTCAAAGGGTACTTGATGTACCTTGAGGTAGTCGTCCATCTTCACTCCCACTCGAGGTATTCACTGGGGTCATTAGTCCCAAAGAATGGAATCTCATTGGTGATGTCGAAGTCGTGGTAGCTTGTGGGAGTAATGGACTTGAGCTCGTGGAGTAGGCGAAGATGTCGTACGTCCGAAGGCGAAGATGTCTTGAAGTCACTTGGTGAAGATGCCAAAGGTGTTGAAGAAGCCACGGCCTTGTAGTCCATGTTGTTGTACTGTATGGCCCGTGCGCACGGGGGTGCTGAAGGCTGTGTGCACGGGGGTCGAAGGCCCGCGTGCACGGGGTTGGCAGAGCAGCTAACTCGCATCCTGAAGCTCGCTCTTCATGGTCCTATCGATGTCGATGCTTGTGTGTACTTGCCAGAGATGGTAGCCCAGAAGTCTTTGCACTTGAGCGTCTTCTCGAAGATGAGGAAGACCGCTTGCGGTTCTTGATGAGGACCTTGAGCTCCTCCATGTGCTTGTCCATCTTGGCGTCGATGAAGTTCTTCATAGAATCACACTCGTTGTTGTTGTTGTAGACCAGAGATGATGTGCTTTTCCTATCCATCATAAGACTCGAGCAATGGTGGGTAGGAAATGAGATAAAAAATACCAAGCTACCTTTTCCCAAAGTTCAGGATGTATCTTGTATCACTCAATGTGAAATGAAAGAATAGTGGAACTGGTACCTGACTTGTTCACTCACACCTACAAAGTAAAGCTTATCGAGTGGCTTGGTTAGGACAAGTGGCACAAAATCATGCAAAGTGAAGTCCAAGATATTGTAAATGTTTAAATAAATCCAAAGGACTCAAAATGCAAAGCAAGTGATCACAAATATAGAGGAGGGCAATAAAGAAACACACACGGTGGGATAATGGGGCTTGTGCAACTATAGGGATGATGAAAGGACATGCGGTGCCCCCATGTGTGGTTTTGGTAATTGATGACAATCTCTATGGACTAACGGTTGTCTTGAGTTATATTTGAAGGATTTGTCCATAGGATTGTCTTGAAGTCCATGTGTTGGTTTCAAGGAGTTTATGAGATGGCCAAAGTGCTTTTCAAGGAATTATCCAAATAATGGTCATGTGAGAGTTGAGCTTATTGCAAGCATGTCTTGAAGAAGAATATTGTGTGAACATTCAAGTCACCTTCAAGACAGCATCCTAATGAAGAGACTTGGAAAGATTCAAGGTTGATCAAGACTAAGTACAGAAAGTGATTCAAGTTTATCAACACACAAAGCGCAAGTTGTACCGAGAGGCACCAAGTGATCCCATGGTATGGTAAGCATTGTCCATTACGCGTTGTGTACTAACCCATGGTCTACGTGAGATTTCTTTGTGGTGTTAGGAATGTTTCCATGGTCTTGCGTCAAGAGGAAGATCTCATACAACCCATGGAGGATGCCATCAAGTGGTGATCGTCATCAAGTTTGCAGTGTGCAAGTTCAAGTGGAGCAACACGAAGAGTGGCTCACCCATAATGGAGTATGGGGGAGAAATCAAGCTTGAAGCTTGCCGTCCATTGTGGTGTCAGTGGAATTGTGAAGATGTGCCGAAGACTGGTTTACCCATAGTAGAGTATGGGGGAGCAATCAACTAGTCTTCATCGAGCCAACACAATCAAGAAAGGTGGTCCAACTTGAGGAAGTCAAGATCGTCATCATCTAGCTCAAGTGGACTATGTGCAAGGCAAAGGTCTGCCCTTCATAGGTTTTCTATTTTACCGGTCACTTAGTGGTAGTTGGGAGACCGGGTTGTAGGATCGATTGCCGTACTATTAAGGGGGGCTCTCTAGTGAGTAGCTTGATCGTATCGTTCGTCGAGAGCTCAAACCATTGCATCCTTGCATCATCTCTCTTGGTTATTGTCTGGTTCTTCTCCTTCTGAGATTTGGATCTCATGGTCATCTTCTTGACAAGCTCGAGTTCATCAAAAACCGATTTCATATGCATCTTCTTTTGTGTTTTCGGTGTTGGGGTTTATACCGGTCTTAATTGAGAAAGGGTTCTCACCATTTTATTTTGGGTATTTTCTCAATTGCTATTTCTTTATATTTCTATCAAGATTGTGTTTGCTCTTGTCCTTAGCTTTCCAACAAACTTGATTTCATCGAATTCGAAGCTCGTATGCGAAAGTTGTGGTTGTTTTGATATTAGCTGTTTTACATAGAGAGGTTGTACCGCCCCATAGAGAGGTTGTACCAGTTGACCGGTACAACCAGTGTTTGGAGTGGTTGCACCGCTCCAGGATTGGTCCGAAGGTTGTACCGGCCATGTACCGCTCTACCACCGGACTAGTTTCTGTTGTGGTGCGGTTGTTGGGCGGTTGTGGGCCAGTTGTACCGCTTATTGCCTGTTACCGGTTGTACCGGTGCTCATAGAGGTTGTACCGCTCCTATGTTATTCTGCACATAACGGGCAGATTCGTGGGGACCTATTTAATAGGGTCTTCTTCCCCAATGGTTCCCCATCCCTTGAGCTCGTTTTTGCCCCCATTGTTGACCTTCTTTGAGCATGCAAACTCTCAATCCCTCCATGGATTCTTGCTAGTTTTTGAGGGAAAAGAGAGAGGAGATCTAGATCCACACTTCCACCAATCACTTTCTCCTCTATGTGAGGGGAATCCCTTGGATCTACATCTTGGAGTTCTTGGTGTTCTCCTTCTTGTTCTTCCTCTCACTTTCCTCCCTAGCATTAGTTGCTATGGTGGGATTTGAGAGAGAAGGACTTGGGCACTTCGTGTGCCCTTGCCATTGCATTTGTGCATCGGTTTGAGTTCTCCACGGTGATACGTGGAAGTTACAAGTTGAGAAGCTTATTACTCTTGGGTGCTTGGTGCCCTTGAGCTTGTTCCTCTTGGGTGCTTGGGCGCCCTATACGGTTGGTGGTGTTCGGAGCTCAATCATTATGGTGTAAAGCTCCGGGCAATCGTCGGGGTCTCCAATTAGGTCGTGGAGATCGCCCCGAGCAATTTGACAGGTTCCGGTGACCGCCCCAAGGGTTGCCAAAGTGTACGGGTTCGGTGACCGCCCCCAAAGGTTGCCATTTGTACGGGTTCGGTGACCACCCTCAAGGGTCCCTTAGTGGAATCACGACACCTTGCATTGTGTGAGGGCGTGAGGATATTACGGTGGCCCTAGTGGCTTCTTGGGGAGCATTGTGCCTCCACACCGCTCCAAACGGATATTAGCATCCGCAAGGGTGTGAATTTCGGGATACATCGTCGTCTCCGCGTGCCTCGGTTATCTCTTACCCGAGCCCTTTACTTGTGCACTTTACTTTGTGATAGCCATATTGTTTCTTGTCATATAACTTGCTATCACATAGTTGTTTATCTTTCTTGGCATAAGTTGTTGGTGCACATAGGTGAGCCTAGTTGTTTTAGGTTTTGTGCTTGACAAATTAACCGCTAGGTTTATTCCGCACTTGTTCAAGCCTAAACGGTAATTATTTTAAAGCGCCTATTCACCCCCCTCCCCTCTAGGCGACATCCATGATCTTTCAATTGGTATCAGAGCCTCATCTAACTTTGTCGGGCTTAACCGCCTAGAGAGTAAGGATGTCGACTAGGGCATTAGGATTCTCTAACACTCTTAGTTTCAATGGCACAAATTTTGATGTTTGGGTAATTCGCATGCTTAATCTCTTTAGGGTCATGGACCCAAATTTAGAGCGAATTGTAGATATGGGTTTTTTTCCTCCAAAGGATCTCCAAATATTATCTTTAGAGGATGAGAAAAAATCTTCTCTCAATGCTCAAGCTTCTAATGTGCTTTTCGATGCTTTAAGCAATGTAGTTATATTTCAACTCATGCCTTTTCGGGATGCACATGAGTTGTGGACAAAGCTTCAAGATAAATATGGTGTGTCCAAGATTTTTGGGGATGATTGTTCTCCCTCCACCTCCGGCCGTGTTGCCTTCTCAACATCTTCTAGTTCACCTACATGTGGAGTTCCACAAGGTAATGCTATGGTGAGTAGTGTTGGTCATTGCAATGATGATAGTGTGCTTATTGTTGATGATTCTTCATCACCATCTTATTGCAATGCTCCATCTTTGGACGTTAACACTTCGTGCACCTTACATGTTTCACATGCTTGTGTTGATAGTCCATGCATATCATGTAGAAATTGCTTGACTAAATCTCATGATGATATGCTTGCTATATCTTGTTGCCATGATAAAAATGCATGTATTTCCTCGAGTTGTTGTGCTAACAATGTAGAGGAAACCCAACACTCCATGGAACAAGATGTGGTCTTGAACGTTGCTTCAAGGGATCCTACATCATAATCTATTGCTTTTTGCCTTATGGCTAAGGCTTCAAAGGTATCTCCTACTTTGAACCCCAATATGTCTCTTGATGATGATGTTAATGTTAATGATGATGAGGATAATGATGAAGAGAATGATAATGTTGCTTCCTTAAAAATGAAGGGGGAAATGATTTTTAAAGCTCTTCATAAAAATAAAATTGCTCGTTCCAACTTCATGGAAATCATGTCTATTGCTATTGAGGGCAAGAAATATATTGATGAGTTGGAATCTCGCCTTGAGGAGCATGACGTCACCATCGATAAAATGGAAGGTCATGAGTGTGATTATGCTAATGAGATTGCGGACCTCTCTCAAGCTCTTGAACTTGAACAAACCACCAAGGAATCTCTTGAGGAGACTTTTTCTCTAGAATTATCTAGAGTGAAGGAATCTCATGATAGAGCTCTTGAGGTGGCCAATGTTTTTGAAACTAAAAATTCTAAGCTTGAAGTTGATCATGCTAGACGCCTTGAGGATTTTGAGCACCTCAAAAAAGGCTTAAGGGTCATCAAGGGTGAGCTCATCAAACTCACTGAGTCTCATGCACAACTTAAAGCTTCATATTCAAAAGAGCTTGTAAAGTTTCTTCTCCTCTTGCTATTATTGATGATGCTGGTGCTACTAACTTTATTACTTGTGAAGCATCCATTTTGAAGAAGAATGTTGAGCTACGGGCTCAACTTGAGTTACTATCTAGAAATTATGGAAAATTGGAAGAAAGGCATGAAAAGCTCTCAAGGTCTCATGATGATCTTCTAGTACCCCCATAATGTGCTAAAGATAGCTCATGATGCCATGATTGCTAAGGTAACATCTAGTGAGCCTCATGTGGATACTAGCACTACTTTTAGTAAAAATGCTATATTGCCTTGTGCTAGTCCTCGTGATTCATCCATGCATAACATTGGCACATCTTGTGATGAATTTCTTTCCTTGCCTTGTTTCTCAAACGATGAAGCTTGTACTTCCTCTAGTGCTTGTGTTGAGACTAACCATGTAGAGGAAATCAAAGAGCTCAAGGCCCAAGTCACTTCTTTGAATAAAGACTTGGAGAAGTGTCATGACGGGAAAACCAAACTCAACAATATCTTGAGTGTGCAAAAATCCCCCAATGACAAAGGTGGACTTGGATTCAACTCCAATAATAAGAAGAAGTCCAAGATGAACAAAAAGAAGGGCCAAGAACAAGTCAAGAATTCGGCCAAGATTGTTTGCTTCAAGTGCAAAGTAGAAGGGCATCATGCTAGATCTTGCCCATTGAAGAATAAGCCCATTAGTGACAAGCAACAAGGGAAGCGGCCACAAGTTCACTCTCATGCTCAACCTCAAGTTGAAGAAAGGCCTCTTCCCAAGAAAACTCAAGCTAATGCTTCTCAAGTTGAGAAATCAAGTGAGAAGAAAGTGAAGAGTAGACGTTGCTACCTATGTCGTGAGAAAGGTCACCTTGCTTCTTCATGCACTAGTGGTAACTTATCCACTCCAATTATTATTAATGATATCTATTCTCTTGGGAAGGATAAGGTTGGAAATGTGTTTGCCAAAGTTGTTGGTACTCAAAGTGGTGTAAAGAAAAGAACCATTTGGGTAGCCAAGCCTATTGTGACTAACCTCTTAGGACCCAACTTGGTTGGGGACCAACTAACTCAAACTTGATCAATAGGTGTTGTTGGAGGGCATTGGAGACTTGGCTACATCATGAAGAATTAAGGGATCTTCATCATTCATATTATCTCAAGCCAAGTCAATTGGGTTATCAATTTTCTATCTTATATCCAATGTGCCTCCTTGCGGTAACTTGTACTTAAATTGTTTACATTGAAATTTACTTGCCCCTTTGCATGTTTTGGTTTGTTCCTTGCATGTGTTTGTATATGTTGTGCCTCCAATTTGCTTATCTTGAGTAATCAAGTAGTTCTGTGTTGGTTTGCACATCATGTACGTGTGTGTAGTGCGTTGAGCCTTTGCCATCTTGTTTGTATGTTAGTTGGCTCTTGTGAAAGATTAATGGAAAATCCCATTTTGGGGGAGTGATGTGCTTTGTGCACCTCACAATCCTATAAATGTGTGTACATGAGGAATACCATCTAGTATTGATATTACAAGAATATCTAGTCTCTAGGTGGTATATCTCTCTTGAGAAATTCAAATTCTAGAAAGTCCATTAATTATCTCTTGTTGGATCCTCTTATTTCCTCTTGTTAAGTTTTCTTGGTATCACATTATGGGGAAGTAATATGCTATGTGCATATTACAAGCCTAGAAAATGTGTACATTTGAGATATTGTCACTTAGAGTTGATAGTATTAATCATCTTGTTCGTAGGTGACATGTTAGCTCTACAAGTTGCAATTTGCTTGTGTTTGTTGTGAAGATGATGTTGGATATCCTTGTTATCTACCACCGGGAATTATTTCCAAATACTTCTTGTCTTTTGACAATTTGTACTCACTTATGTGTGGTAGAATTTATTGATCATCTTTACATTGGCTTTTGCTTTCATTTCCCTTATCTCGTTCCAAGGATTGTGTCAACTCCCGTTGGCTTCCATATCACTTATGGATCTTGTTAATGTCTTGATCTTGTCTAGTGTTTTCTAGATATAGTGAAAGTGGTGATCCCACCTTGTTAATTTTATATTCAAATGCAAATTCTCTATAATGCACTACTCTTGGGGGAGCTATCGTATTTTCTATATAACACTCATCTTGTGATCCTTTTCAAGTGTGTTGGTGGAAGGCAAGCCGTTTCTTTTTGGTACTTTGTGCCATCATGGAAATTTGTAGAGAGCTTGGTTTGTTTGGAACCAACCTCTCTTTTGGGGGTTTGACATCTCTTGTTTTTTTGCGTGTTTAATGGATATCTCATTCCTTGATGTATCTTTTAATGATATCTTCCAAGTGATGATTTCTCTATTTGGTATTCTATTTTCACTTGGTATTTCTTTTTCATTTGGTTTCGGTCCTTGAAAGCCTTAAGCATGCATATTCCCTTCATATATTTTCTTTGGCATGCTTTCTTTCTTTGACCCATTATATAGGGGAAACTCCACCAAGTCTCAAATTGGATGAGATGTGCATGAAATTCTATTTCATATCTATGTGCACATATTTAGGTGGAGTTTGTCCTATGTATTGGTGTTTCTAACTCTTTGGTCCCAATGAGTTTGGGTACCATTTTGTTTGTGTTGTTGTTCTAGGAACAATTGGAGATGCATTGGATGCTCGGCTCACTCACAAGGAAGGTGGTGTCATGATACGTCTCCAACGTATCTATAATTTATGAAGTATTCATGCTATTATATTATCAGCCTTGGATGTTTTATATGCTATTTTATATGGTTTTTGGGACTAACCTATTAGCCTAGAGCCCATTGCCATTTTCTGTTTTCTCCTTGTTTTAGAGTATCGCAGAAAAGGAAAACCAAACGGAGTCCAATTGACCTGAAACTTGACGGAGCTTATTTTTGGACCAGAAGAAGGCCAAGGAGTCAAAGAGTTGGGCCAGAAGAGTCCCGGGCTGCCCACGAGGGTGGGGGGCGCGCCTCCCTGCCTCGTGGACAGCCCGGAGACCCCCCTAGACTTGTTCTCTACGCCAACACCTCTCATATATACCCAAACTTCCAGAAAGAAACCTAGATCGGAAGTTCCGCTGCCGCAAGCCTCTGTAACCACGAGAAATCAATGTAGGCCCTCTCCGGCACCCTGCCGGAGGGGGCCATCATCACTGGTGGCCATGGAGGAGTATCCCGAAGAGGCCATCATCGCCATGAAGGCCAAGGACCAGAGGGAGAACCTTTCCCCATCCAGGGGGAGGCCATGGAGGAGGAAGCACAAGGGGGAGAACCTCTCCTCCTCTCTCTTGGTGGCGCCGGAGTGCCATCGAGAGGGGAATCATCGCCGCGGTGATCGTCTTCATCAACATCACCATCACCATCACCATCACCATCCTCATCTCTTTTACGCGGTCCACTCTCCCGCACCCCGCTGTAATCCCTACTTGAACATGGTGCTTTATGCCACATATTATGATCCAATGATGTGTTGCCATCCTATGATGTTTTGAGTAGATATCCTTTGTCTTTGGGTTGATTGATGATCTAGATTCGTACGAGTTGTATGTTTTATTTTGGTGCTGTCCTATGGTGCCCTCCGTGTCGCGCAAGCGTGAGGGATTCCCGCTATAGGGTGTTGCAATACGTTCATGATTCGCTTATAGTGGGTTGGCGAGTGACTGAAACACAAACCCGAGTAAGGGGGTTGTTGTGTATGGGAATAAAGAGGACTTGATGCTTTAATGCTATGGTTGGGTTTTACCTTAATGATCTTTAGTAGTTGCGGATGCTTGCTAGAGTTCCAATCATAAGTGCATATGATCCAAGTAGAGAAAGTATGTTAGCTTATGCCTCTCCCTCATATGAAATTGCAATGACGACTACCGGTCTTGTGAACAATTGCCTAGGACAATTCCGCACACCAATCCACCATTATTCCACACTCGCTATTTATAATATTTAGTAATATATTCTAACTTTATGATAACAGAACCTACTTTTATATTTTAGCTCTCTGATACCATGCAAAGTTATCCTCTTCATACCCACAACATAGTTTTATTTCTCGTTTATAGTTGGAAGCAAACGTTCGGTATACATAGAGTCGTATGAGTGGCAGATAGGGCTTGAGAGAATATTGATCTTACCTTTAGCTCCTTGTGGGTTCGACACTCCATACTTATCACTTCCACCTTTGGAAATTGCTATGATGATTCCCTGCACTTGGGGACTATCAAGCTCTTTTCTGGCGCCATTGCCAGGGAGCAATAGCGTGGGGTTGATATTCTCGTGTGTGCTTGTTTGCTTTCTTCACTAAGTAGATTTTGTTTTTCCTTTTTGTTTCTGTTTAGTTGTGGGTGAAACATACAAAAAAATTAAGAATGAGAATACAAAAAAAATTACTTGCCTTACTTGCCTAAAAAGTTTTTCAAAAAGAGAAGTGATTGGAAAGTTATGCATTGAAGAAGTGAGGGTCGACCTTAAGCACTTGTGTTCATGCTCACGGGAAACAATGTAGAATTTTTCATGGAAGTTTCTCTGTAAGTAATTATCCCCTTGTATATATCCATTGTATTATAAAAATAATGTGCCAAGCTTTGGTTTTAGGATGATTAGATTGCTTGTTTACTATGTGCAGAACAAAAACAGAAACTTCGGCTGTAGTGTGTGATTTTACATTTTTTTTATTAGAAGGTAAAATGGGTCTGAAACTTTTTCCAAATTACTTCTGTACAAATTTTTCAAATTGTCAAATTTATTTCATAATTTTGGGAGTTACAGAAGTTTACTAAACTTCCGCATTACTACAGACTGTCCTATTTTTGACAGATTCTGTTTTTCGTGTGTTGTTTGCTTATTTTGATGAATCTATGGCTAGTATCGGGGGGTATGAACCATAGAGAAGTTGGAATACAGTAGGTTTGACACAAATATAAATAAATAATGAGTTCATTACAGTAACTTAAAGTGGTAGTTTTCTCTATTAAACTAACGGATCTCACAAAGTTTTTGTTAAAGTTTTGCGTGGATGAAGTGTTCGAAGATCGAGGAGCTATCAATATGAGAATAATAAAGAGAGGCAAGAGTTCAAGCTTGGGGATGCCCAAGGCACCCCAAGTAAATATTTCAAAGGATACTCAAGCATCTAAGCTTGGGGATGCCCTGGTTGGCATCCCATCTTTCTTCTTCAACAAATATCGGTATACCTCAGTTTTTGTTTTGTTCACATGATTTGTGTCATTTGTGTTTTTATTTTTTCTTCAAGAACCATGCTAGTATGAGATAGCCCTTCATTGATTTATAGAATTATTCTTGTGCTTCACTTATATCTTTTGAGTATGACCTTATAGAATGCTCTTTGTGCTTCACTTAAATCTTTTGAGTGTGGTTTTATAGAATGCTTCGTGTGCTTCACTTATATATTTTGAGCTTGGTTATTGGTTAGTATATATTAATTGTAGAATGATCCATGAACTTAACTTATATCTTTTGGAATATGAATAATACTATCATCTAGAGTGGGTTTGAAGAGTGTCAACTTTAGGAATTAGTGACCCCACTATTCCGTATGAGAAGAATTTTTCTTATGTAGAAAAATTTCTATGCTTGTAGATCATGAAAAGTATACTTTATGTGATGGTTATATTGTTTAATTCATTCATGATGCCACTCAAAATTATTATGAGGGAGGAATACATGCTTGTAGGAGTTGCAATAAGATTAAGTTCCTCTCTATGTGCTTAAAGTTTTGAAGTTATACTTGTTTTGCCTTCCTATGCTAGTTGATTCTTGTTCCTATAAATTGTGTGCTCACAAAACCCCTAGGCATAGGAAGTGAGTTAGATTTAAATGTGCTAGTCATATTCTTCATGATGCTCTCTTTATGTTTCAACTCTTATCTTTTATGTGAGCATCATTAAAATCATCATGAATAGCTAAAAGGCATTAAAAAAAGCGCTTGTTGGAAGACAACCCAATATTTACCCTTAATTTTTTTGTGTGTTTACATGATTAAGATACTTTAGTAATCATGTTTTATAGCTTTTGTTTCAATAAAGTGCCAAGTAAGACCTTTGGGAAGACTTGGGTGAAAGTTAATGTGATCTTGCTGTAAAAACAGAAACTTTGCGCTCACGGGATTAGCTACCATTTTTTACAGAAGAGTGATTTTCAGTTGATTCTTTTTGTAGAATATTAATAGACAAATTTATCACGTCCACAAATTTATTTCAGAATTTTTGGAGTATCAGAAGTATGGTTCCTTTTCAAATCATTACAGACTGTTCTGTTTCTGACAGATTCTCTTTTCATTGCATAGTTTGCTTGTTTTCTAGTTTCTATGGCTTATATTTCTCAATATAAATTGTAGAAATGATATGGTACGGTAGGCATTGTGTGAGAACAATTATGAACCTTGTGTTTGACAGTACCAAAGTGAATGCTTTACTCTTTATCATACTAACCTATCTCACGAAGTTTCGTTAAGTTTTGTGTGATTGAAGTTTCCAAGCTTTGGGTGAGATATCGATATGAGGAGAATAAGGTGTGGGAAGACCCTAAGCTTGGGGATGCCCAAGCCACCCCAAGGTAATATTCAAGGAATACTCAAGCGCCTAAGCTTGGGGATGCCCCGGAAGGCATCCCCTCTTTCGTCTTCAAAACTATCGGTATACCTTACTCGGAGCTATATTTTTATTTGTCACATGATATGTGTTTTGCTTGGAGCGTATTTTCAACTTTACTTGATGTTTGAATAAAATCATTGGATCTGAATTATTGAATGAAAAAGAATCCTCCCATGGCTAGTTAATTATTTGACTACTCAGTGTTCTTCACTTATACCTTTTGGAGTAGTTTGTCATTTACTCATGTGCTTCACGAATATCCTATGAGTAAATGGTTGAATGAATTGAATGTCATAAATCTGAATTTATATATGTTTAATATGCTTATAAATTGGGGAGTAATTACTTCACACATAATAAGTATAGGTAGTAAACTCATTGAAAGTTAGCAAACGTAGAATTGGTCACTTGAACAATTCATGAAAGAATATTGAAGGAAGAGAGATTTCACATATAAATATACTATCTTGGACATCTTTTGTAATTGTGAGCACTCATTAAAATATGACATGCCAAAAGGTTGATGTTGGACAAGGAAGACAACTTAATGGGTTATGTTTTCTTATATCCGAAATAAAGTATATTGTCATGGATCATCCAACATGTTGAGCTTGCCTTTCCCTCTCATGCTAGCCAAATTCTTTGCACCAAGTAGAGATACTACTTGTTCTTCCAAACATCCCTTAAAACGAGTTTTGCCATGAGAGTCCACCATACCAACCTATGGATTGAGTAAGATCCTTCAAGTAAGTTGCCATTGGTGCATGCAATAAAAATTGCTCTCTAAATATGTATGATCTATTAGTGCGAAGAAAATAAGCTTTATACAAACTTGTGATAGGGAAGTAATAAAAGCGACGGACTGCATAATAAAGGTCTTTATCACAAGGGGCAATATAAAGTGACTTTCTTTTGCATTAAGATTTTGTGCATCCAACCATAAAAGCGCATGGCAACCTCTGCTTCCCTATGCGAAGGGCCTATCTTTTACTTTTATCTTCTACCTTATGCAATATTCATGGTGATCTTCACCTTTACTTTTTACATTTTATCCTTTGGCAAGCACATTGTGTTGGAAAGATCCTGATATATATGTCCAATTGGATGTAAGTTATCATGAGTTATTATTCTTGACATTACCCTTGAGGTAAAAGGTTGGGAGGCAAAACTATAAGCCCCTATCTTTCTCTGTGTCTGATTAAAACTTTGAACCCATAAATATCACATGAGTGTTAGCAATTGTGAAAGATTAAATGATAGTTAAGTATGTGGAGTTTGCTGAATCAAAGCTCTGACATAGACCCTTCCTGAAAATAAGATGAATTGCAATTGTTTGATGACTAAGAGCATTGTTTGCTAGTTTTCAAGAAAGTTTATGATCTGTACTTTGACATGTGAATAGCTTGTTACTTGATCATGAAAACTTTTACGAGATAAGCTACTGTTATGACATGTATTGATGCTAGAAAAAGTGATTGAAATTATCATTGATCAAACTTGTGCACTTGCTAGCATTCACACTTCATAAATTATTTCTTTTATCATTTACCTACTCGAGGACGAGCAGGAATTAAGCTTGGGGATGCTGATACGTCTCCAACGTATCTATAATTTATGAAGTATTCATGCTATTATATTATCAACCTTGGATGTTTTATATGCTATTTTATATAGTTTTTGGGACTAACCTATTAACCTAGAGCCCAGTGACAGTTTCTGTTTTCTCCTTGTTTTAGAGTATCGCAGAAAAGGAAAACCAAACGGAGTCAAATTGACCTAAAACTTGACAAAGCTTTTTTGGACCAGAAGAAGGCCAAGGAGTCAAAGAGTTGGGCCAGAAGAGTCCCGGGCTGCCCACGAGGGTGGGGGCGCGCCTCCCTGCCTCGTGGATAGGCTGGAGACCCCCCCCCCCCTGACTTGTTCTCGACGCCAACACCTCTCATATATACCCAAACTTCCAGAAAGAAACCTAGATTGGAAGTTCTGCCGCTGCAAGCCTCTGTAGCCACGAGAAATCAAGCTAGGCCCTCTCCGGCACCCTGCCGGAGGGGGCCATCATCACCGGTGGCCATGGAGGAGTATTCCGGAGAGGCTATCATCACCATGAAGGCCAAGGACTAGAGGGAGAACCTTTCCCCATCCAGGGGGGAGTCCATGGGGGAGGAAGCACAAGGGGGAGAACCTCTCCTCCTCTCTCTTGGTGGCGCTGGAGTGCCATAGAGAGGGGAATCATCGCCGCGGTGATCGTCTTCATCAACATCACCATCCTCATCTCTTTTACGCGGTCCACTCTCCCGCACCCCGATGTAATCCCTACTTGAACATGGTGCTTTATGCCACATATTATGATCCAATGATGTGTTGCCATCCTATGATGTTTTGAGTAGATATCCTTTGTCTTTGGGTTGATTGATGATCTAGATTGGTACGAGTTGTATGTTTTATTTTGGTGTTGTCCTATGGTGCCCTCCGTGTCGCGCAAGCGTGAGGGATTGCCGTCGTAGGGTGCTGCAATACGTTCATGATTCGCTTATAGTGGGTTGGTGAGTGACTGAAACACAAACCCGAGTAAGGGGGTTGTTGTGTATGGGAATAAAGAGGACTTGATGCTTTAATGCTATGGTTGGGTTTTACCTTAATGATCTTTAGTAGTTGTGGATGCTTGCTAGAGTTCCAATCATAAGTGCATATGATCCAAGTAGAGAAAGTATGTTAGCTTATGCCTCTCCCTCATATGAAATTGCAATGACGACTACCGGTCTTGTTAACAATTGCCTAGGACAATTCCGCACACCGATCCACCATTATTCCACACTTTCTATTTATAATATTTAGTAATATATTCTAACTTTACCATAACAGCACCTACTTTTATATTTTAGCTCTCCGGTACCATGCAAAGTTATCCTCTTCATACCCACAACATAGTTTTATTTCTCGTTTCTAGTTGGAAGCAAACGTTCGGTATACATAGAGTCGTATGAGTGGAAGATAGGGCTTGAGAGAATATTGATCTTACCTTCAGCTACTTGTGGGTTCGCCACTCCATACTTATCACTTCCACCTTTGGAAATTGCTACGATGATTCCCTGCACTTGGGGACTATCATGTCACCATGTGCTTATTGGAGTCAGGCTAGGATGATCAATGAACTACTTTGATTGGTATCTACTACATCCTTCCATTGATATCCCGGTAACAAGTATCATCATCTTCTTCATGCACACATTTCTTGCATCAACCTTGTGTAGGTTGCATCATGGCATGTAATTCATTCTCTCTTGTGATACATGTTTCCTTTCTCAAAGCATCCCAACAATGATCTCTTGTTGCTAGTTGTGATGTCTTTGATGTTCGTGCGTGGAATTCTTTGATATACACTAAGACAATATTTAGCCTTGTGCTATAGTTTTTAAGCAAAGATCTTATCAGTATATTTTATGACTTCCGTTTGGGTATCCTCTTCTTCCCTTGAGTAACCATTTCTTGTGTGCATCCTTCTTTGTGGATTCATATCATTTCATCTACCAAGAATCTTATACACTTGAGAGAAGTTACATCTTTAGTGAATTTCCTTATTCTTTCATGTCCACCTTTCTTTCCTTTGTATTTCCTAGGTGGCTCCGTGAAAGGATTTGTCTTGAGTGCAGATCTTATATCTTTTCATCTTTTTGCACTCTTGTGTGGTGAAGATTATTTTCCTCATGCTTGTCTTTACGAGGCTTTTGCCATCTTAATTGGTATCCCTCGTCTTGATGAGGCTTTCATCTTCTATCTTCACCATGGGTTGTCGCAAGCCTTGTTGTTAATTCACATTTTAGTGAGCTTGTGAACCCATTTGCTTGTTGGGTGTGTGTGGGGAGGACATGTCATGCACCGTGTATCTCATTTATCCAATACTATGTTGATGCTTTACGCTCATCCTTATATTAGTCTTCTCAAGTGCTTTGTCATGACTCACATACATCATTTTGGTCGAGCCTATTCTTAAGTTGCCTCTTTTACATGTTGCTCAACCATTTGTTTGTTGCAAGTGCTAGGCTTTGTTTCCTATATGCTCACTTGCACTTGTTGTGAGTTTCTATTGATTTTGGGGGAACTATGATCCTATTTTGTGTACTGCCCAAATATAAAAATTCTTATGTGTGCACAAATCATGGGGAGCTTCTCTAGTTTCTTTAGAACACTCCTTTTCTCATATCGTAATATCCTTTTTTTTCTTATGGCTCATAGGATCTTTGGTCTAGTTGGTTCAATTGATATCCTTTGATTGCTTGCTTCAATTGGTATCTTTTGATTGCATGATTGCTTGTTTCTCTCTTTGCTATATCTTTGTGGCATATCATTCTTTTGCAATCTTTGGGCCTCAATATAGTCTGTCTTCCTCCAAGTATTTACCGTTGATATGTGTATTGCATTCCACTCTCTTGTTGAGAAATACACAATTTATGGAGGAACACTTTTTATATTGGCCTTCTAAGCTTTTCTCCCATTTTGGCAATCGATGCCAATGGGGGAGAAGTTTCAGAGAGTTTTGTGGATAAGTTTAGAGAGTTATTTCTTCTTGCTTTGGTTTTGTTCCTAAGCATTTGCATCTCATACACATGCATTATTGGTTTTTGCATTGCATGGTGATGCATAATTCCTTATATAAACTCTCTTGAAAGTGATTGTCATCAATTACCAGAATGGGGGAGATTGAAAGGACATGATGTGCCCCCATGTGTGGTTTTGGTAATTGATGACAATCTCTATGGACTAACGGTTGCCTTGAGTTATATTTGAAGGATTTGTCCATAGGATTGTCTTGAAGTCCATGTGTTGGTTTCAAGGAGTTTATGAGATGGCCAAAGTGCTTTTCAAGGAATTATCTAAATAATGGTCATGTGAGAGTTGAGCTTATTGCAAGCATGTCTTGAAGAAGAAGATTGTGTGAACATTCAAGTTACCTTCAAGACAGCATCCTAATGAAGAGACTTGGAAAGATTCAAGGTTGATCAAGACTAAGTACAGAGAGTGATTCAAGTTGATCAACACACAAAGCGCAAGTTGTACCGAGAGGGACCAAGTGATCCCATGGTATGGTAAGCATTATCCATTACGCTTTGTGTACTAACCCATGGTCTATGTGAGAGTTCTTTGTGGGGTTAGGAATGTTTCCATGGTCTTGTGTCAAGAGGAAGATCTCATACAACCCATGGAGGATGCCATCAAGTGGTGATCGTCATCAAGTTTGCAGTGTGCAAGTTCAAGTGGAGCAACACAAAGAGTGGCTCACCCATAATGGAGTATGGGGGAGCAATCAAGCTTGAAGCTTGCTGTCCATTGTGGTGTCAGTGGAATTGTGAAGATGTGCCGAAGACTGGTTTACCCATAGGGGAGTATGGGGGAACAATCAACTAGTCTTCATCGAGCCAACACAATCAAGAAAGGTGGTCCAACTTGAGGAAGTCAAGATCGTCA
Organism: Aegilops longissima; assembly: GCA_021605205.1. Lineage (NCBI taxonomy): Eukaryota > Viridiplantae > Streptophyta > Magnoliopsida > Poales > Poaceae > Aegilops > Aegilops longissima. The sequence continues at coordinate 707,279,410 of CM038677.1, forward strand.
TCATCTAGCTCAAGTGGACTATGTGCAAGGCAAAAGTTTTCCCTTGATAAGTTTTCTATTTTATCGGTCTCATATTGGTAGTTGGGAGACCAGGTTGTAGGATCGATTGTCGTACTATCAACGGGGCCTGTCTAGTGAGTAGCTTGATCGTATTGTTCGTCGAGAGCTCAAACCATTGCATCCTTGCATCATCTCTCTTGGTTCTTGTTTGGTTCTTCTCCTTGTGAGATTTGGATCTCATGGTCATCTTCTTGACAAGCTCGAGTTCATCGAAAACCGATTTCATATGCATCTTCTTTTGTGTTTTCGGTGTTGGAGTTTTTACCGGTCTTAATTGAGAAAGGGTTCTCACCGTTTTATTTTGGGTATTTTCTCAATTGCTATTTCTTGATATTTCTGTCAATATTTTATTTGGTCTTGTCCTTAACTTTCCAACAAACTTGATTTCATCGAATTCGGAGCTCGTATGCGGAAGTTGTGGCTGTTTTGATATTACCTGTTCTACATAGAGAGGTTGTACCGCCCCATAGAGAGGTTGTACCTGTTGACCGGTACAACCGGTGTTTGGAGCGGTTGTACCGCTCCAGAATTGGTCCGAAGGTTGTACCGGCCATGTACCGCTCTACCACCGGACTAGTTTCTATTGTGGTGCAGTTGTTGGGCAGTTGTGGGCCGGTTGTACCGCTTATTGCCTGTTACTGGTTGTACTGGTGCTCATAGCGGTTGTACCGCTCCTATGTTATTCTGCACATAACGGGCAGATTCGTGGGGACCTATTTAAGGGGGTCTTCTTCCCCAATTGTTCCCCATCTCCTAAGCTCGTTTTTGCCCCCATTGTTGACCTTCTTTGAGCTTGCTAACTCTCAATCCCTCCATGGATTCTTGCTAGTTTTTGAGGGAAAAGAGAGAGGAGATCTAGATCCACAATTCCACCAATCACTTTCTCCTCTATGTGAGGGGAACCCCTTGGATCTAGATCTTGGAGTTCTTGGTGTTCTCCTTCTTGTTCTTCCTCTCACTTTCCTCCCTAGCATTATTTGCTTTGGTGGGATTTGAGGGAGAAGGACTTGGGTACTCCGTGTGCCCTTGCCATTGCATTTGTGCATCGGTTTGAGTTCTCCACGGTGATACGTGGAAGTTACAAGTTGAGAAGCTTATTACTCTTGGGTGCTTGGGCGCCCTAGACGGTTGGTGGTGTTCGGAGCTCAATTATTGTGGTGTAAAGCTCCGGGCAAGCGTCGGGGTCTACAATTAGGTTGTGGAGATCGCCCCTAGTAATTTGACGGGTACCAGTGACCGCCCCCAAGGGTTGCCAAAGTGTACGGGTTCGGTGACCGCTCCCAAGGGTTGCCATTTGTACGGGTTCGGTGACCGCCCTCAAGGGTCCCTCAGTGGAATCACGACACCTTGCATTGTGCGAGGGCGTGAGGAGATTATGGTGGCCCTAGTGGCTTCTTGGGGAGCATTGTACCTCCACACCGCTTCAAACGGATATTAGCATCCGCAAGGGTCTGAACTTCGGGATACATCATCGTCTCCGCGTGCCTCGGTTATCTCTTACCCGAGCCCTTTACTTATGCACTTTACTTTTTGATAGCCATATTGTTTCTTGTCATATATCTTGCTATCACATAGTTGTTTATCTTTCTTGGCATAAGTTGTTGGTGCACATAGGTGAGCCTAGTTGTTTTAGGTTTTGTGCTTGACAAATTAACCGCTAGGTTTATTCCGCATTAGTTCAAGCCTAAACCGTAATAATTTTAAAGCGCCTATTCACCCCCCCCCCCTCTAGGCGACATCTACTACCTTCAGATGAGCAATACAAAATTGCCTAACAAAGACTAAGCTCGTGTTGCACCAACACTAGGAGAGCACTAGCTTGATTGCACACTTGGGCAAGATTCACCACTTGGCACCAACCTATATGTGTGCAAGCTAAATGTTTCCTATTCCATGTATCCTCATGCACAAGTATCTGTTTTCATGCTCAACTCTTTGCTTATAAGCTTATGATCTTTCTTTTCTTGCTTAAAAGCTTTTTTTTGCTCTTCTCTTCCTGTCCACTTTTCTTATTGAGCCTCAACCACAAACATGAGATAGGTCTCACAAGATATGCACGGGAGCAAGCAATTGCACAATATGATATATCCCATGATGCAACAATATGATATCGTATCACTAAGGTGCACAAGTTTTCGCGAAGCCCGGCAATACTCGGATAGCTCGTCTCAATAGGTACGAAGGTATGCGCAAAGATGGTGGGGCTATCAAGATGTAATGGCAAGGAAGGAAAAGTTTTTGACGGAATGGATACCTTCGTCACACTTAACCTTTCATGAAGTCGGGTGTAACCAGCCTTGCTTCCGGTTGAAGATGGTCTCAAAGGACGGATGGTCGTCGTCGATGTGGAAGCTCGTGGTGGATGTAGTCGACGGAACGATACAATTCACCGGTGGTTGATGAAGATGTAACCGTCCCTAAGTAGTCGAAACACCTTAGGAGACTCAAATCACAACTCAAACAACCACAAATACCAAAGGAACCAAAATGGGTTAGTTTGCGGAAGTTGTATGCGGTGGTGCGGGAGTTATGGCGGAAAGCCTATGCAAAAGATGCAATAATGGAAAAAAATTGATTGATTCAAATGTTGGTAAAACCTATCTATATGGATGGGTGATTTCAATAGCTACACAATGAGCTAAAGAACGTCAAAAACGGACCCGGGATGCAAAAATTATGGCCAAAACGGTGATGTCCCGACGGCTGCTATAGGGGGACCGTGCGCACGGGGTCCAGGGCCCGTGGACACGGGGTCCCATGCGCACGGTACATGTACTGAGGACACGGGGTCACGAGAGACTTCGCGGGGGCCCGTGGGCACGGGGTAGGCGGAAAATTTGTGATTTCTTGGTCAAATTCGATGGGGGAAACAAAAATTGGGGTATGGGGACGCAAGAGGGGGTAGATATACTTGCTAGACACCAGATCCATGGATCAAAATCAACAAAAACTTCAAATCACAAAAAATTTGGTATGCCTCTTTTTGTGAGGATTTTTGAAATTGGGCAAGAACAAGCAAAATTAGGCTAGAAAACAAAGAGGGGGCTCCAATTTCGTGAGAAACCATGGCTCTAGATACCAAGATGATATAGGGTGGAACCCTAGATGGAGATCTTTCATGAATTGGAGGGGGAATCCCCAAGAACAAGATGAACACAAGGGAGAAAACAAGAGGAACGCTAAAGAACAAGTCCAATCACACATCCACTAGACCAACAAACACACAAGATCCACAAGGTACATGAACAATCAAAGGGAAACAAGATACATAGTAGAGTTCATCCCAAATACTATGGAGGAGATGAGGGCTTGATGATCTAGATAGATCCTTCCCTAGATGGGGGCTTTATCCACTAGATATCTTCTCCAATGGAGGTCTTGTACTCCAATGGAGTCTTCTCTCTCAAGAGGAATCCCACAAGGGGAGGTACATGAACTAAGCTCTAATATCTCGATCTATTCTTAGCTAAGACTAAACGGAGGAGGGAGAGGAGTATATATAGGTCCAAGGTGTTGGGTTCTACGGTAGGGTGCGTCGACTGCAAATTAAAATTTTCCTACGCGCAGAACAAATAGGAACATGCTACGGGAGATGGATCACAGTTCGTTACCACTAGACGCGCAGTGTCGTGAAGCGGAAGAAGAGTTGGGGCAGCGCATCCACGTGGTTCGTCTCCTCCTCGTCCGATCTCCCTCGAACAGTCGATCGTCCGATCCCAAGTATAAGTTCGCCGGAGCGGCGCAGGTGCATCTCCTCTAACGGTATCCACGCGTGCCGGAGGAACACCGAACACCAAGCAGACTATGAAGCTGGATAGGCGAACCTGTACATCACACTTCCATTCCTTTTTCCACACGATATATGTTGTCGGGCTCAAGGTGAGTCTGTCATCCTTGTGCTAGCCCGACCTCTTACTCGTTCCAGTGATGCCGACCACAAACCGGATTATCTCATAATCCATGTCGCATGGCCATGCTTATCTTGGTCGGATCACACGAGGGGCCAAGAGTATATCTCTCCTGATCGGAGGGGCAAATCCCATCTTGCTCGACCACGTCTCGCAGCATGGGTCTAGAAAACCCAAACCTACCTTTGTAACTACCCGCCACGGAGTAGCGTTTGGTCGGCCCAAAGCAAGTCTGTCACCATCCCGAGTACATGCGTCAGCTCAGGTCTTAGGACATAGAACGTATGTTGTACTAGAGACTCACAGATGACATATCGCTGCGTCTCATAGTTGGGTCTGTCCGACTCGGACCTTATCTCGACTCGGATCTGAGTACGTCGAATCTGGCCAGACCTTTCCAAGTCCATATTATCCGGTTAGCATCCAATGCTCCATGGCTAGTGAGACCAAGCCATCGACCGTATCATATGCTAGTCTACTCGGCTGCGCGTCCACACAGCCCTTTCGATTAGGGACATTTTAGGACAGTCTCGGATCTCGGGTTCCGGCAAAACCCTTAAGGTTCGAACTCTGGGGTGCGCGCGAAGATCTCCCCCTCGCAGATCACGCCCTCTCACGCTTCTCAATCTCTAGGCTAGCTCGACGAACTCACAACACAAGGGACATAAGATTTATACTGGTTCGGGCCACCGTTGTGGTGTAATACCCTACTCCAGTGTGGTGGTGGTGGATTGCCTCTTGGGCTGAGGATGAATAGTACAAGGGGAAGAACAGCCTCCTGAGGAGAGGTGTTCTTGTGCTTGGTGAACTTGTGTGGGTGGGGATAATCGGAATTCGTCCCCTCCTATGGTGGTGGCTAGTCCTATTTATAGAGGCCCCGGCCCTCTTCCCAAATATCGAGCGGGAAGGGATCCCACAACGGCCAATTTGAAAGGGGACAGCTAGTACAGCTTATCCTGACAAAAGTAGTCTTCGCCTGCCAAAGGCTCTGGTGGTGACGCCGTCTTGGGCTCAACGGTGACCTCCGTCCTGCCATCCTACTGGCCTTGGTCTTGTTGCACCAATAAGGAAACCTTTGCTTGACGCCTCGGTACTCCTCGCCTGTCGTTGCCTCCTTAGCACCAAAGAGGAAACAAGGACACTGTGCGCGCTGGCGCCCGCCTGGCGCCAGCCTGGTCTCGATCATCATGGCTTACGTCACTGGAACCTCGCCAAGTTTTGTCTTGCCTTGATCTCCCCGCCCCTCGCAAGCCAGCCTGGTGAGGACGCTCCCGAGGAGGTCTTGTGTCATCCGCCTCGCGAGGGTCTTGAAAGCTTGTTGGTGAAGATGGGTCGACGGCCCGCCGCAGAAAGCCACGCCGTGGCCGCAGTGCAAGCAAGTCTGGGACCCCGTTCCTAGAACGCCGACAGTAGCCCGCGGGCCCAAGGCGCGCTCGGGCTTGGCTTCGAGGCGAAGCCAATGGGCAAGTGCGGAGCGCCGCGGGCCCCAATAGCCTGCGGCCTTGGTCGACGTGTGGCGGTTGATTGGACGTGAGCGTCTCCGCTTCCCCACGCTGCCTCGGCAACTGCCCGACTTGACAAGTCCCTGCGACATGCAAAGAAAAACCATCATTACATGTGATCGTGGGGGGCGCTGGTTGGCCTTCTCCTGCTATAAATGGGGAGGGGGGCAGAGGCCCCGTCGCCCATTTCTTCCCATTCCGTTCGCTCCTTCCCCCTTGCTCCATTGCCTGCAGCGACACCAATAGCGCCGTCAAAGAGGTTCTCCGTCGTGGAAAAGGGGACGGCCCCCCGCGAAAGGTCAGGCTCTCCTATGCCCAAGCGTGGACGTGGCCGTCCCCGCAAGCACACCGCGACCCCCACCGCGGTCCCCCGCGGCGGTGCCGCTTCGCGTGGCGGGGGTCGCTCAGGTTGCGGCAGCCCTGTTGATGAAGGGAGACGCGTCGTGGTCGCACGGCCTCCCCGGCCGCGCTTCCACTCGGCGGAGGTGCTGACAGAGTTCGTCGTCTGGTCGGAGAACCCGGCCGGCAACTGGCTTCAGCTACCATGCTTCTTCATGGACGAACTACCGGCCGCAGGTCTAGGCGGGCTCTGGCTGCAGGCGGACGGCTGCTGCAGCAGGGCTTCCTGGGTCGCGGTTGAGGTCTCTATCACGGGCAGCATAGCGCTGGCCTGCGGCTGGCAGACGTTTGCCCGCGCGCGCGGCCTAGGTAGGCGGTGCACCCTTCATTTCAAGTACGACGGTGATGCGACCCTCTACGTGAGGGCATTTGGGGAAATGGTCGCCGCGCAGGATGCTGCCCCGAGGTCAACGATGGCGACGAGGTGCTCGGCCTTGGCGATGGTCGTTACGAGGATGAGGGAGAACCCGCCCTTGGCGTCGAACGCGTCTCTTCTAGCTATGGCGGCTCTTCCCCCGGTGACAGCTCCAGCAGTTGTGGTTACGACCAGCTCCCGCCCCTGCTTCGAAGGTGGCAGCGGGCCGTCTCGTCATCGCGCCCCTGTGAAGCGCGAGGAGGGGTCTGGCTGAGCTCGGGTCAGCGTCAAGGGCCCGTCTTCGCGGTCCACCACAGGGGCACGCGCCGCTTTTATCTCGTTCTTCCTTTCCTTCCTGTATTAAGAAAGAAACCAGTATGGGGCCCGGAGGGGCGTGCAACGAACTATGATTTCCCAATTATTATGCTATGTTCATCGTCCCTGTGCTGTGTCGCATCATCGTTGTTTCATGTAAGGATAACTTAGCTTGACGTGCTTGGGGCAGTCTCCCCTCCACGAGGTGCTCGCTTCCTGGTGCCTGTCGAGGCCCCCTTGGCCTGGTAGGCGCTTAGAAACTGCAAAAAAACTCGTTAGGAGGCTTAACGTTTTCCCGAGCCTTGGTCGTAGGCGCTGTTGGCCTTGACCCTGCACTTTGTATCGCGATACCCGTGGGGCACGGATTAGAAGAAGTGCGCCAGCTTGTGGGCTCTAACGAGGGTGCCTCGCGAAAAGCGGACGAAAGGCAGAACAAGAAAAAACGCTCATGAGGGAAGGAAAAACGTTCAGGAGGGCACCTGTCCAGCCTCCTCGCGCGAGAGAGTAAAGGCCAAGCCGAAAACGGAAACAGAGGTAGAAGGCAATGGAACCAAATCAGTCGAGAATACCAGAAGCAAACTTCAATTAAAGAGGGGCGAGCCAACTACGGAAAGCAAATGAAAAGCCGCGTCCGGCACCTAGTCTAGTCTTCAAGTATTCTCACCAGCGCGGAGCTAAGTACTGCCACTAAGACGTGGGAGGGATCCCCCGAGGCCCGAGGGCGGCACTCCTGAGATTCCGGGGCGTGTACAGCCCCACTCATTATTACGTGAGAGTGTCACGAGCGGAGACCTTCACAGGCACTGGGCCTTCTTCACAGGTGCTGGGCATTTATTCATGGGTAGAACTTTCGGAGGTGTTGGATGTTCCAGGCGTTCTGGATGGGTACCCCGTCCAGCATCTCCAGGCGCGCGGCGCCAGGCCTGGAGACATGGACGACCTTGAACGGGCCCTTCCACATGGACGAGAGCTTATGCAGCCCTTCCCTGGAGAGGATCCGCCTCAGGACGAGGTCACCCACCTCGAGCGTCCTGGGCGGATGTTGCGGCAGTGGTACCGCCGCAGCGCCTGCTGATACCTTGCCGCCCGCAGTGCAGCTTCACAGTGGCGTTCCTCCCCCAGCACGAGGTCCATCCCCCGCATGACGTCCTGCTGTGTTTCATCAAACGCCAAGACCCGTGCGGAGCGATGCTTGACCTCATGAGGGAGGACCGCTTCTGCTCCGTAGACAAGGAAGAATGGGGTCTCGCCCGTTGGCTTGGTGGCGGTGGTGTGGATGGACCACAACACGGACTGGAGCTCGTCATACCATCCCCTGCCGCAGGCCTCGAGCTTCTTCTTGAAGGTCCTGGTCTTGAGGCCCCTCAGGACCTCTGCATTGGCGCGTTTGGCCTGTCCATTGCTTCGGGGGTGCGCCACCGAAGCCTAGCAGATCTGCGTTCCATGGTTAGCACAATATGTCCTGAAGAGATTACTAGTGAACTGCGAGGCATTATCAGTGATGATGCGGTTGGGGACCCCCAAACGGCTCATGAGACCCTTGATGAACTTGACCGCGGAGCCAGCTGGGATGGTGCGGACGGCTTCTACCTCCGCCCACTTGGTGAACTTGTCGATGGCGATGTAGAGGTAGCGGTAGCCCCCGGGGGCTTGAGGGAACGGGCCCAAGATATCCAACCCCCAGACCCCGAATGGTCATGTGAGTGGGATGATCTAGAGGCCCTGAGCCGGCTGATGAATCTGCTTGGCGTGGAACTGGCAGGCCTCGCAGGACTTCACCAGTTCAGTCGCGTCATTGAGTGTCCTGGGCCAGTAGAATCCACTGCGAAATGCCTTGCCGACGAGGGTTCGTGACGACGAGTGGTGCCCGCAGTCCCCGCTGTGTATGTCGGCCAGTAGCTCTCTTCCTTGCTCCCTGGAGATGCAACGTAGGGAAACGTCATTTGGCCGCTTCCTGTATAACTCACCGTCCTGGATGCAATATGCCGTGGCTTGTCGGGCCACACGCTCCATGTCTCCCTCCTCTTCCGGCAGCGTCCCTTGCGTCAGGTATTCCTTGAATTCCTTGATCCAGCATGCCTCCTGAGGTTCGAGCGCCAAAAGCAAGCGCGCTCCTGAGGTCGGGCTGCAGGCCGGGGCTCCTGAGGCAGGTGGTTGAGGGAGCTCCTCGCGAGGCAGCGCTATTCTTGAGAGCGGTGGCGTTGCTGATGGCTTGAAGAGCCGCTCCTCAAAGATGCCAGGCTCTTGGGGTAGCCGCTTGGATGCTCTTCTGGCGATGTCGTCAGCTTCCTTGTTGGTGCCACGGGGCACATGCCGTAACACCATACCCGAGAACTGCTTCTCCATCTTGTGCACCTCCGCGAGGTATGCCTCCATGTGCTCGTCCTTTGGCTCATAAACCTTGTTGGAGAAGTTGACGAGAAGCTGCGAGTCGCCCTTGATGGTGAGACGCCTCACCCCCAGGGCCACCGCAGCCCTGAGGCTAGCTATGAGGCCTTCGTACTCTGCTATGTTGTTGGAGACCTTCTCGCCCTGCTGGAAGATGAGCTGCACAGTGTAGTAGAGCTTGTCCTGGGCGGGTGAGATGAGCACCGCTCCAGCCCCCGCGCCCTGGCGTGAGAATGCGCCGTCGAAGTACATGACCCAGCCGTCCGACGCTTCGCTTCCTGGAGATAGGGATTGGTCCTCACCTGCTTCGAGTTCTGGGGCGTCGGTCCATTCAGCCACAAAGAAGTCTGCGAGCACGGCCCCCTTGATGACCTTGGTTGTGCTGAACTCCAAGTCGAACTCTTGCAGCTCGATGTTCCATTCAGCGACTCGCCCGGCAGCATTGGGGCTCCTGAGCACTCTTTCCAGTGGGTAAGCCGAGATGACCTTGATGGGGTGACCCTAGAAGTAGTGGCGCAGCTTGCGCAAGGCCACCAGGAGCGCGAGCAGGATCTTCTGAGGCATGGGGTATCGTGCCCTCGCATCCCACAGCACTGTGCTGACAAAGTACACCGGGTGCTCGACGAGGGTGGGAGAGCTTAGGGAGTCTTCGGCTTCCGGGAGCTGAGGTGTCTCTGCGAGGGCTTTGGCTTCAGGGGCTTGGTGGTCCACTGAAGCAGCTGCTGCTTCAGGAGCTTCGCCTTGGTGTCACGTCGCTTCATCCGGCCTGGTGGTTCCCCCTGGCGGGTCCTTGATCTAGCGCTCTTCTCTGAGGGCCACCAGCGCTGCACTGGCGGAGTGGGGTGTGGCAGACAGGTAGAGCACCAAGGGCTCGAGGGGCCGAGGCGCCACCAACACTGGCGGGATGGTCAGGTATCTCTTGAGGTCTTGAAGCGCTTGATCGGCTTCCGGAGTCCACTAGAATGGGCCCTTTTTCTTCATCGGCTTGAAGAATGGTAGGGCACTCTCTCCCAGCTTGGAGATAAAGCGGCCCAACGCAGTCATGCGACTAGTAAGCTTATGCACCTCCTTGAGGGTCTGCGGCGGGCTCATGTCTTCGATTGCCTTGACCTTCTCTGGGTTCGCCTCGATCCCTCTGTGGGATACAAGGAAACCTAGCAGCTTGCCGGAAGGGACACCAAACACGCACTTCTCCGGGTTGAGCCGTAAGTTCACCTGGCGTAGGCTTGCGAAAGTCTCCTCCAGATCTTGGATCAAGGTTCTCGCCTCCCGAGACTTCACCACGATGTCGTCGACATAGGCCTCCGTGTTTCTCCCGAGCTGCTGCCCCAAGGCGATGTGCATCAGTCGCTGAAAGGTCGCGCCCGCGTTGCACAGTCCGAAAGGCATGCAAGTATAGCAGTACACCCCACACGGGGTCAGGAAGGCGGTCTTCTCCACATCTTCTACCACCATCTTGATCTGGTGGTAGCCCGAGAACGCATCCAAGAAGCACAACAAATCGCACTCGGCGGTGGAGTCAACGATCTGGTCGATGCGTGGAAGCGGGAACGGATCCTAGGGGCAGGCTTTGTTGAGGTTGGTGAAGTCGACACACATGCGCTCCTTCCCGCCTTTCTTTGGCACAACAACGGGGTTTGCTAGCCACTCGGGGCACCGAATTTCACGAATGGCACCTGCCGCTTCTAGCTTGTGGGTTTCTTGGACGATGAAGGCCTGCTTCTCTGTGGACTGTCGTCTTGCCCGCTGCTTCACAGGGCGTACATTGGGGCACATCCTTAAGTGATGCTGAATCACCTCTCTCAGGACCCCCACCAGCTGCTTGGGTTCCCATGCGAATATCTCCTTGTTTGCGCACAAGAATTTCACCAACGCTTCCTCTTGGTCAGGGTCGAGGTCGGAACCTATGGTAACGGTGGCTCCTGAGGACCCTTCGTCATCGACGGGCACTTGTTTGGTTTCTGCCTTGTCTTGGGTGAAGAGCTGCTTCTTCTTGGTTGGTGCGGCTCCCTTGGCCTCGGAGGCGCCTGCGCCGGCGGGCTGTGCCGCCGCGGCGGTCTTGAAAGCAAGCTTGAGCACCAGCAGAGCCTCCTTGGTGTCCCCCTCGATGGTGAGGACGCCCTTGCTCCCAGGCATCTTCATGAGGTTGGAAGCCGGATGGGTTACTGCCATAAACTGGGCCAGAGCTGGGTACCCGAGGATGGCGTTGTACGGGAGGCTGATGCGGGCGATGTCGAAGTCGACCAGCTCGGTGCGGTAATTTTCGCGCGTGCCAAAGGTGACAGGAAGGCGGGTCTGCCCCAGGAAGTGGGCGATGTCACCGCCAACTCCTGAGAAGGGCTTGCTGAGGCGGAGCCACTCAAGTGGTACGTGAAGGAGGCCGAAGGCTTCCACGGAGAGCATGTTGAGGCCGGCGCCGCCGTCGATGAGGGTCTTGGTGACGACCACGTTGCAGATGGTGGGAGTGCAAAGCATTGGGAGCATACCCGAGCTGGCGGTGGAGACGGGATGATCCCTTGAGTCGAAGGTGCAAGTCGGCCTCGGGCGTCGCCTAGCCTGGGGGAGACCCCAGGCGCTTGGAAGGGACGCCGATCTGGCGAAAGAACGGCTTGATGTGGCGGTCCGAGGGCGGTGCTTGCGAGCCGCCGAGGAGGGCCACGACCGCGTGGGGTGCCGGTGCCGCGAAGCGTGTGACGAAGAGGCCGCGCAGCTCCTCCCAAGATGCCACCATGGATCCGTGGAGGTTGAGCAGCCAGGCGCGCGGTGCACCTGCGAGGGCCATGGGCAGCCAGTTGGCCATGACCTTGTCGTCGCCTCTGGCCTTGAGGACCGCCTCCTCGTACGCCAGCAGGAAAGCTAACGGGTCCGCCGCGCCGTCGTAGTGCGACGGCATCTCTAGCTTGAACTTGGGCGGCCACTGCACCTACCGCAGGGCGGGGGCCAAGGCTCGGAGCCCCCTGGCCCCGTCGCCGGCATCAGTCGTCAGAGCCGGGAGTGAGACGCCTGCCATGGGGGCAAAGCGCGGTGGTGGCGGAGCGAGGACCGATGGAAGGAAAGCTACGGCGCACCCCTACCTGGTGCGCCAAATGTCGGATCTCGGGTTCTGGCAAAACCCTTAAGGTTCGAACTCTGGGGTGCGCGCAAAGATCCCCCCCTCGCAAATCACGCCCTCTCACGCTTTGCCATATCTAGGCTAGCTCAACAAACTCACAACACAAGGGACACAAGATTTATACTGGTTCGGGCCACCGTTGTGGTGTAATACCCTACTCCAGTGTGGTGGTGGTGGATTGCCTCTTGGGCTGAGGATGAATAGTACAAGGGGAAGAACAGCCTCCTCAGGAGAGGTGTTCTTGTGCTTGGTGAACTTGTGTGGGTGAGGATGATCGGAATCCATCCCCTCCTATGGTGGTGGCTAGTCCTATTTATAGAGGCCCCAGTCCTCTTCCCAAATATCGAGCGGGAAGGGATCCCACAGCGGCCAATTTGAAAGGGGACAGCTAGTACAGCTTATCCTGACAAAAGTAGTCTTCGCCTGCCAAAGGCTCTGGTGGTGACGCCGTCTTGGGCTCAAGGGTGACCACCGTCATGTCGTCTTGCTGGTCTTGGTCTTGTTGCACCGATAAGGAAACCTTTGCTTGATGCCTCGTTACTCCTCGCCTGTGCTTGCCTCCTTAGCACCAAAGAGGAAACAAGGACACTGTGCGCGCTGGCGCCCGCCTGGTCTCGATCGTCATGGCTTACGTCACTGGAACCTCGCGAGGTTTTGTCTTGCCTTGATCTCCCTGCCCCTCGCGAGCCAGCCTGGTGAGGACGCTCCCAAGGAGGTCTTGTGCCGTCCGCCTCGCGAGGCTTGGCCCCTTGCGAGGGTCTTGAAAGCTTGTTGGTGAAGATGGGCCGTACGGGCCCGCTCGCAGAGCCACGCCGTGGGCCGCAGGCAGGCAAGTCTGGGGACCCCCGTTCCCAGAATGCCGACAGACAGTCATCATACAATGCATGGTCCCACAAACAAGTCACGTACTTGCTGATACACATCATTAATATGTCCAAGGACTATCTTTATTCATAAACACATAAGAAATATCATCATACATGATTGCCTCTAGGGCATATCTCTAACACAAGGGATGAAGGGGTAAGGGGCGAAATGGAGATTACATGGGCAAAGCACGCAGCAACACTCAGGGGGCCCCTTGTGCACGGGGTAAGTGGAGCCCGTGCGCACGGGATATCCAGAGACCTGACGCATGAGCTCGTGCGCATGGGGTCCGTGAGGCCCGTGGACACGGGGGTCCCATGGGCACGGTACACGCCCGTGCGCACGGGGACTTCAGGACAGCCAGCCTGGGAGGCCTGTGGGCACGGGGTCGGAGGGGCCCGTGCGCACGAGGTCGCCTCGGAGCTGCTGCCTTCTTCTTGGCGCTTCCTTCTCCGCTTCTAGGCTTCCCTCTTGGATGGTGTAGATGTTCTCTTCTTCTTGGACTCCTCCTCGATGAATGTGTAGCTCCGCTCACACCTATGTATGCACACGAGAGAGGGGTCAAGTAGTATACCATCCTCGAAAGGTACAAGTGAACACGTGTAAAGGAGATGATTCACCTTTGTATGTATGAAGTAGATGTGGCACGTGTCACTTGCCAAATGGACTCTTGACATGGTGATGACCATAGGATGCTCCGCATCACATTATGTTCTGAGATTGATGTTGCTATGACTTTGCCATGCTTAATGCTTGTCACTTTGGGCCTGGGTGCCATGATTTCAGATCTGAACCGTTTATGTTATCGCCATTATATCTATGTTCTAGATACGATCTTGCAAGTTATAGTCACCTACTATGTGTTATGATCCGCAAACCCTGGAGTGACAGAAGTCAGGATACTTTCCGGTGATGACCGTAGTTTGACGAGTTCATGTATTCACTATGTGTTAATGCTTTGTTCCGGTTCTCTATTAAAAGAAGGCATTAATATCCCTTAGTTTCCAATTGGACCCCGCTGCCACGGGAGGGTAGGACAAAAGATGTCATGCAAGTTCTTTCCATAAGCACGTACGACAATTTACGGAATACATGCCTAAATTATATTTATGAACTAGAGTTAGTGATGTATCGCCCTAGGTTATGACTGTTATATGATGAATATCATCCAACGAATTCACCGATCCAATGCTTATGAATTTCTCTAATATTGTTCTTGCTAAGTTACTACTGCTACTGTTACTGTTACACTTGCTTCATTGCTATCACCGTTACTATTACCTTTACTGTTACTATCACTATCAAAACTATCATATTACCTTGCTACTGATCGTCTTGCTGCAGATAATTGATCTCCAGGTGTGGTTGAATTCGCAACTCAGCTGCTAATACTAGCAAATATTCTTTGGCTCCCCTTGTGTCGAATCCCCTATACTCGTGGGTTGTCAGTAAGAGACATCATAAAGCGCACCATATCTAATAAAGTACGGTTACAACGTTTGGACACACCATTACGATGTGGTGTTCCAGGTGGCATGAGTTATGAAACAATTCCACATTGTTTTAAATGAAGGCCAAACTCGTAACTCAAATATTCACCTCCACGATCAGATCGTAGAAACTTTATTTTCTTGTTACGATGATTCTCTACTTAACTCTGAAACTCTTTGAACTTTTCAAATGTTTTCAGATTTTTGTTTCATCAAGTAGATATACCTATATCTACTCAAATCATTTATAAAGGTTAGAAAATAACGATACCCGCCGCGTGCCTCAACACTCGTCGGACCGCATACATCGGTATGTATCATTTCAAATAAGTCTTTAGCTCGCTCCATTGTTGCGGAGAATGGAGTTTTAGTCATCTTGCCCATGAGGCATGGCTCGCAAGTATCAAATGATTCATAATCAAGTGATTCGAAAAGTCCATCTTCATAGAGTTTCTTCATGCGCTTTACACCAATATGACCTAAACGGCAGTGCCACAAGTATATTGCACTATCATTATTAACTTCGCATCTTTTGGCATCAATATTATGAATATGTGTATCACTATGATCGAGATTCAATAAACCATTTAAATTGGGTGTATGACCATAGAAGGTTTTATTCATGTAAATAGAACAACAATTATTCTTTGACTTAAATGAATAATTGTACTTGCAATAAACACGATCTAATCATGTTCATGCTCAACGCAGACACTAAATAAAATTTATTCAGGCTCAACACTAACCCCGAAGGGAGAGGGAGTGTGCGATGGTGATCATATCAATCTTGGAAACACTTCCAAGACACATCGTCACCTCGCCCGTAACTAGTCTCCATTTATTCTGCAACTCCTGTTTCGAGTTACTAATCTTAGGAACTGAACCGATATCAAATACCTAGGGGCTACTACGAGCAGCAGTAAGGTACACATCAGTAACATGTATATCGAATATACCTTTGTTTACTTTGCCATACTTCTTATCCGCCAAGTATTTGGGGTAGTTCAACTTCCAGTGACCATTTCCTTTGAATTGGAAGCACTCAGTTTCAGGCTTGGGTCCAGCTTTAGGCTTCTTCACGGGAGAGGCAACTTGCTTGCCATTCTTCTTGAAGTCCCCTTTCTTTCCCTTGCCCTTTTTCTTGAAACTAGTGGTCTTGTTAACCATCAATACTTGATGATCCTTCTTGATTTCTACCTCCGCCGATTTCAGCATCATGAAGAGCTTTCGGAATCGTTTCCGTCATCCCTTTCATATTTATAGTTCATCACGAAGCTCTAGTAGCTTGGTGATAGTGACTGGAGAAATCTGTCAACCACTATCTTATCAGGAAGATTAACTCCCACTTGATTCAAGCGATTGTAGTACCCAGACATTCTGAGCACATGATCACTGGCTGAGCTATTCTCCTCCATCTTGTAGGAAAAGTATATGTCAGAGGTCTCATACCTCTCAACATGGGCCAATTTCAGTTCTTGGAACATCTTATATGCTCCATGGCATTCAAAACGTCTTTGGAGCCACAATTCTAAGCTGTAAAGCATGGCACACTAAACTATCAAGTAGTCATCTGAACGAGCTTGCCAAATGTTCATAACGTCTACATCAGCTCCTGCTGCAGATCTGTCACCTAGCCGTGCATTAAGGACATAATTCTTCTGTGTAGCTATGAGGATAATCCTCAGATCACGGACCAAGTCCGCATTATTGCTACCATCATCTTTCAACTTTTTCTCTAGGAACGTATCAAAAACCGAGGGAACGGTAACACGGGCCATTGACCTACAACATAATTTGCAAAGACATTTTGACTATGTTCATGATAAATCTTAGTTCAATTAATCAAATTACTAATGAACTCCCACTTAAATCAACATCCCTCAAGTTGTCTAAGTGATACATGATCCAAATCAACTAACCCATGTCTGATCATCATGTGAGATGGGGTAGTCATCAGTGGTGAACATCTCTATGTTGATCATATCTACTATATGACTCACGTTCGACATTTCGGTTGCCAGTGTTCCGAGACCATGTCTATACATGCTAGGCTCATCAAGTTAAACCCAAGTAATCCGCGTGTGTAAATCTGGCTTACACCCGTTGTATGTGAACGTAGAGTCTATCGCACCCGATCATCACGAGGTGCTTCAAAACGACGAACTTTAGCAATGGTGCATACTCGGGGAGAACACTTTTGTCTTGAAATTTAGTGAAGGGATCATCTTATAATGCTACCGCCGTTCTAAGCATAATAAGATGCATAAAGGATAAAAATCACATGCAATCAAAATATCTGGCATGATATGGCCATCATCATCTTGTGCTTTTGATCTCCATCTCCAAAGCATCGTCATGATCTCCATCATCATCGGCTCGACACCTTGATCTCCATCATTGCGTCGGGGTCGTCTCGCCAATTATAGCTTCTACAGCTATTGCTAATGCATAGCGATAAAGTAAAGCAATTACATGGCGTTTGCATTTCATACAATTATTAAGAGACAACCATAAGGCTCTTGCCGGTTGTCGATATAATAAAACATGATCATCTCATACAGCAACGTATATCACATCACGTCTTGACCATATCACATCACAACATGCCCCGCAAAAACAAGTTAGACGTCCTCTACTTTGTTGTTGCAAGTTTTACGTGGCTGCTACCGGCTTCTAGCAAGAACCATTCTTACCTACAATAAAACCACAACGGTGATTTATCAAGTATGTTGTTTTAACCTTCTTTAAGGACCGGCCGTAGTCAAATTCGATTCAACTAAAGTAGGAGAAACAGACACCCGCCAACCACGTTTATGCAAAACAAGTTGCATGTCAGTCGGTGGAACCGGTCTCATGTGCGTGGACATGTAAGGTTGGCCTGGGCCGCTTCATCACACAATATCGCCGAATCAAAATAAGACGTTGGTGGTAAGCAGTATGACCATCACCGCCCACAACTCTTTGTGTTCTACTCGTTTATATCATCTACGCATAGACCTGGCTCGGATGCCACTATTGAGAAACGTTGCATGGAAAATAAATAAAAATTCTATGCACACGCAAGATCTATCCATGGAGGTGCATAGCAATGAGAGGGGAGAGTGTGTTTACATACCCTTGTAGACCGTAAGCGGAAGCGTTTATTAACGCAGTTGATGTAGTCGAACTTCTTCGTGATCGAACAGATCAAGTAACGAACATACGGCATGCTACTTCTTGAGCTTGCGTTGGTTTTTCCCTTGAAGAGGAAAGGGTGATGCAACAAAGTAGAGATAAGTATTTCGCTCGGTTTGAGAACCAATGTATCAATCCAGTAGGAGGTACAAGCAAGTCTCCAATCTATGCACCTGCACAAACAATCAAACACTTGCACCCAACGCGATAAAGGGGTTGTCAATCCCTTCACTGTCACTTGCAAGGATGAAATCTGATAGAGATAGATATAAAAGATTACTAAAACGTAAAACAAAGTAAAAGTAAATAAATTGCAGCAAGGTATTTTTGTATTTTTTTTTTGTTTATAGATCTGAAAATATATGGTGGAAAACAGACCCGGGGGCCATAGGTTTCACTAGAGGCTTCTCTCATGAAAGAAAACATATGGTGGGTGAACAAATTACTATCGAGCAACTGATAGAAAAGCGCAAAGTTATGACGGTATCCAAGGCAATGATTATGAATATAGGCATCATGTCCGTGTCAAGTAGATCAAGATGATTCTGCATCTACTACTATTACTCCACAATCCTACCTGCATCTAGGGTATTAAGTTCAAGAGAACAGAGTAACGCCTTAAGTAAGATGACATGATGTAGAGGGATAAACTCAAGCAATACAATGAAAACCCCATCTTTTTACCCTTGATGGCAACAATACAATACGTGCCTCGCTACCCCTACTATGTCATTGGGTGGGGACACCACAAGATTGAACCCAAAACTAAGCACCTCTCCCATTGCAAGAAGAACCAATCTAGTTGGGCAAACCAAACCGATAATTCGAAGAGAAATACAAAGATATTTAATCAAGCATAAAAGAGTTCAGAAAAACTCAAATGATATTCATAGAAAATTTGATCATAAATCCACAATTCATCGGATCTCGACAAACAGACCGCATAAGAATATTACATCGGACATAACTCCAAGAACATCGAGGAGAACATTGTATTGAAGATCAAAGAGAGAGAATAAGCCATCTAACTACTAGCTATGGACCCGTAGGTTTGTGGTAAACTACTCACGCTTCATCTGAAGGGCAAAAAGATTGGTGTAGAAGCCCTCCGTGAACGAATCCCCCTCCGGCAGGGTGCCGGAAAAGGCCCCAAGATGGGATCTCATGGGAACAGAGGCTTGCGGCGGTGGAAAAATATTTTGGTGGACGCTTCTGTTGGTTTGGGAATATTTGGGAATTTATAGGCCAAGAATCAGGGCTGGAGGACACCCGTGGGACCCACAAGCCAGGGGCGCGCCCTGAGGGCTTGTGTTGCCCTCGGGACTCTTCTGGCCCCCTTTCCAAGCTCCGTGGATGTCTTATGGTCCAAGAAAAAATACCGCGAAAGTTTTATTTTGTTTGGACTCCGCTCGATATTCCTTTCTAAAAAAGCCAAAAACAAGGAAAAAACAGAAAGTGGCACTGGGCTCTAGGTTAATAGGTTAGTCCTAAAAACAATATAAAATAGCATATTAATGCATATAAAACATCCAAAACAGATAATATAATAGCATGGAACAATAAAAAAATTATAGATATGTTGGAGACGTATCATGGCACCTCCGCGTTCAGCACACATTCAGCTCGGTGACGTCCTCGCCTTCTTGATCCAACAAGACGGGAGAAGTAGTGGATGAGTTCCGGCAGCACGACAGCGCGGTGACGGTGGTGGTGATGCTATCTCCTCAGGGTTTCGCCTAAGCACTACAAAAATATGACCAAGGGACGAAATTGTGGAAAGGGGCATCGCACACGGCTAAGAGCTTGTCATGGTCCTTGTGTGGCGCCCGCTCCCACATATATATAGGTGGGAGAGAGGGGAGGCAGCCAGGAGGCGCCCCAAGGGTGGTCGAATCCCCCTTGGGCTCCTGCCCTTGGTTGCCGCCGTTTCCTTGTTTGTGCGAGGAAGGAAGGCAGCGGGAGGTGCCCCCTGAGGGAGTCCTAGATTAGGGGGTGTCCGGATAGCCGGACTATAACCTTTGGCCGGACTCCTGGACTATGAAGATACAAGGTTGAAGACTTCGTCCCGTGTCCGGATGGGACTTTCCTTGGCGTGGAAGGCAAGCTTGGCGATACGGATGTGTAGATCTCCTCCCATTGTAACCGACTCTGTGTAACCCTAGCCTTCTCCGGTGTCTATATAAACCGGAGGGTTTTAGTCCGTAGGACAAACAACAATCATACCAGAGGCTAGCTTCTAGGGTTTAGCCTCTCCGATCTCGTGGTAGATCTACTCTTGTACTACCCATATCATCAATATTAATCAAGCAGGAGTAGGGTTTTACCTCCAACGAGAGGGCCGAACCTGGGTAAAACATCGTGTCCCTTGTCTCTGTTACCATCCGCCTAGACGCACATTCGGGACCCCTACCCGAGATCCGCCCATTTTGACACCGACATTGGTGCTTTCATTGAGATTTCCTCTGTGTCGTCATCTTTAGGCCTGATGGCTCCTCCGATCATCAACAACGATGCGGTCCAGGGTAAGACTTTTCTCCCCGGACAGATCTTCATATTCGGCGGCTTTGCATTGCGGGCAATTCGCTTGGCCATCCGAGCAGATCGAAGCTACGCCCTTGCCATCAGTCAGATTTGAAGTTTGAACTACACGGTGACGTCGCGGAGACTTGATCTTCGACGGGTTCGAGCCATAGCCGCGTGCGCCGATTGTCACAATGGGCATGATCTTTCTCGCCGCCGAGCAAAGGCCTCGAGGTCAAGACCGTGACCGCTCCGACCCTTTAGCTCGGAGCCGACTGCACCAATCGAGGACGGGTGGCTGGACACCGCCTCAGGGGCTGCAATCTCTATGGTGATCGAGCCGAACACCAACCTTGTCCTCTGCGAAGCTCGTGACTCCAAGGCGCCGGACTCCTCTCCGGACTCCTAACCTTCCACGCACCTGTCGATCGAACCCGATTGGGCGCCGATCATGGAGTTCGCCGCCGCGGACATCTTTCAGCACTCGCCCTTCGGTGACATTCTGAATTCACTAAAGTCTCTCTCTATATCAGGAGAGCCCTGGCCGGACTATGGTCAGCAAGGTTGGGATGCGGACGACGAAGAAATTCAAAGCCCACCCACCACCACTTCGTAGCCACTGTCGATGATTTAACCGACATGCTCGACTTCGACTGCGAAGACATCGATGGTATGGACGCCGATGCAGGAGACGACCAAGAACCAGCGCCTATAGGGCATTGGAAGGCCACCTCGTCGTATGACATATACATGGTGGACACCCCAAAAGAAGGGAAGGGCGATGGAACAACGGAGGATGACCCCTCCAAGAAGCAGCCTAAGCACCGGCGTCAGCGGCGCCGCTCTAAATCCCGCAAAAGCAAAAATGGCGATTCTGGCACGGGAGATAATAACACCCCGGACAGTGCCGAAGACAACCCCCTCCAGCAGGATTCAGCAAGGAGGATGGATAAGCCAGCCCTCATGAGAGAGCGGCAGACAGAGAGGTAGAGGACGATAATTACATGCCTCCCTCCGAAGACGAGGCAAGCCTCGACGATGACGAATTTGTCATGCCTGAGGATCTCGTTGAACAAGAGCGTTTCAAACGCAGGCTTATGGCCACGGCGAGCAGCCTCAAGAAAAAACAGCAACAACTTAGAGCTGACCAAGACTCGCTAGCCGACAGATGGACTGAAGTCCTTGCGGCCGAAGAGTACGAACTCTTACGCCCCTCCAAGAGCTACCCAAAGCGCAGACTGCTACCCCGATTAGAGGAGGAAGCACCTAAACCTACATCACCGGCGACGACGCGGCCGACCCGCCACCTCGTGGCAGCGACAGAGAGGCCTCTCGGCCCTCCACTCAAGCCGCACCCCGGCGTCGCTCAAAAAATACCAAGGCACGGGGAAATGTGCCAGACCTGCGAGATATATTGGAGGACAAGGGAAGGCAAACAAGATCGATCTACGGATCGCGTGGGCGCCCCACAACACGTGATGATAACCGTCATGCCGGATATGACAAACCCGGCCGGGCCGAACACAGTAGACAAAGCTCATTTGAGCTACGTCGTGATATAGCCCAGTACAGAGGTGCCGCACACCCACTATGCTTCACAGATGAAGTAATGGATCATCAAATTCCCAAGGGTTTCAAACCCGTAAACATCGAATCATACGATGGCACAACAGATCCTGCGGTATGGATCGAGGATTATCTCATTCATATCCACATGGCCCGCGGTGATGATCTACACGCCATCAAATACCTCCCACTCAAGCTTAAAGGACCAGCTCGGCATTGGCTTAACAGCTTGCCAGCAGAGTCAATTGGTTGTGGGAGGACCTGGAAGCCGCATTCCTCAACAATTTCCAGGGCACCTATGTGCGACCACCAGACGCCGATGACCTAAGCCACATAATCCAGCAGCCAGAGGAATCGGCCAGACAATTCTGGAGACGGTTCCTAACCAAGAAAAATCAAATAGTCGACTGTCCGGGCGCAGAGGTCCGCAACGAGTGGCTTGCCCGGCACCTAGGACAGGAAAAGCCGAAATCCATGGCAGCCCTCACAACACTCATGACCCGCTTTTGCGCGGGAGAAGATAGCTGGCTAGCTCGTAGTAACAACATGACCAACAGCCCTGGTAATCCGGATACCAAGGACAGCAATGGCAGGTCGCGTCGCAACAAGCACAAGCGCCGCATTAACAGCGACAATGCTGAGGATACGACAGTTAATGCCGGATTCAGAGGCTCTAAACCCGCTCAGTGGAAAAAGCCATTTAAAAGAAATACTCCAGGCCGCCCGGTTTGGGCGAATCATCGATCGCTCGTGCGGATACACGGCACTTCGAAAAACCAGCCAATCACACCAACAGGGATTGTTGGGTGTTCAAGCAGGCAGGCAAGTTAAATGCCGAAAATAGAGACAAGGGGTTGCATAGCGATGATGAGGAGGAGCCCCGGTTGCCGAACAATAGGGGACAGAAGGGCTTCCCCCCACAGGTGTGGACGGTGAACATGATATACGCAACCCACATACCCAAAAGGGAGCGGAAGTGCACTCGAGGACGATATGCGTTGGAGCCATCGCCCCAAAGTTCAACCCGTGGTCCTCCTTCCCGATCACTTTTGATCAAGGACCACCCACTAGCATCCGCCATGGCGGATTTGCCGCATTGGTTCTAGACCCAATCATTGACGGATTTCAGCTCACTAGAGTCCTTATGGACGGCGGCAGCCTGAACCTGCTTTATCAGGATACAAGATCAGCGAAAAATGGGCATAGATCCTCAAGGATTAAACCCACAAAGACGACCTTTAAAGCGTCATACCGTGTGTCTGAGCCAAGCTAGACAGCTCGATTACACTTGAGGTGGTCTTGGATCCCGGATAATTTCAAGCGAGGAGTTAATCTTGACATAGTCCCGCTCTGCGGTGGCTATCACGCATCGCTTTGGACGAACCGTGACGGTAAAGTTCAATGTGGTGCCTTTCACGATACCTCAAGCTCAAGATGCCAGGCCCTCGAGGAGTCATTACGGTCAATGGAAACACCGAATGCTCTATCCGAACGGAGGAGCATCTGGCGGTCCTAAATGGCGGAAGTACAAAGTAGCCTCTCAAGGAAATCCTCCATCCGTCTATTAAACGTCCGGACACCGCAAGCGGCGCCGGAGTAACCTACAACAAGACCGCTTCGCACGTTAGAAGCAAAGCGTAGTAATCGGCCCCAACCCCAGCCCTCGTGAAATTGCGAAACCAGTACTACGCGTACATAATTACGCCTGGAAATACCATGGGCATAGGGGAAGGGCACGACCACGGCATGCCCAAAATGCGGCTCAACCGCACTAGGGGCTCCGATTTTGTCATTCTTTTTCTTACTTTCAGGACTCCACTCTCCGGAAGGCCTGTCCGCAAAGACAATCACCGAACACACGATGCAACAGCCGGGAGGCGAAAGCTACGTCGAATGTCCGGTGGTCTCTATTGAGCTAAATACCGTTCTTACATACCGTCTTGCAGCTTGCCCCTGGAGGGGGACATGTCAAATAGTCCCATCTCTTTCTTACGGCACTATTTGTATCGTTCTGCTTTCACAGCATCCTTTTAATAAACAATGCTCAGCTTCGGCTTACTATTGCATTTTCTATTTATTTCTTTTTCAATACATATGTTCAGTTATGACATTTAGCACCCGTACACTTTGGTACGGCAAAATACGCCAGGGGCTCAAGCACCCCATAATACGGCGTGAGAAGTCCGAACACTTTAACAAGTGTGGCACCCCGAACTTATAGCATTATATGCATCAGCTCCGAATCATGTCTTGGGTCAATAGTTGGGTTTGCCCGGCTCCTATGTTTTGGTACCTTACGTTCTGTTATATTGGCTAAGGTAGCGATAGGAGAACTACTGCGATTGTGCCCCGGTTGAGCTGGGTTCAGCACCTCAGTAGAGAAAGCTAAAACTGACCGTCATGATAGGGCGAGAGCTGGTCGCTGTTTGAGAGGTTTCGAGTCCCTAAAGACTTATGCCGCTTAGAGCGAGGAGTCAGCTTTGTCCGGCCTAGGCGTGGATAGCGCCCCGAACTCGGTCTTCCGAATACTCGGGGCTTCGCCGAAATTTAAAATTATAGAATTCTATGGCTAAGTGAGAGTGATAAAGCATTATAGTCCGATTGCCTTGTTCGTTGTGCTGAGTGCCTCCCTCGAAGGACCCAAGAATGGGAACAAGAGCGCTCAGGTTTATCCCAAACACCCCAGCACTCATGGCATGGGGGCAGAAGCCAACGACTCACCATCTCTCAGATTTAATAAACGGCCACACAGAAGGTAATATTTTAAATTCAAAAAGCGTTGCTTAGCACATATGAACAAGTTTTCAGCGCACAGGATAACACGAGCGAGTTTACTCAAAAATTACATCCTTGGAACATTCATCCGCCATAAGGCGGGCACCCTTCAGGACGCCCTCATAATACATCTCGGGCTTGCGATGCGCCTTGCCCTCCGGTGGCCCATCTGTCACCAGCTTCTCAGCATCCATCTTGCCCAAGTGTACTTTAACACGGGCGCCTTCGATGCATACGGAGCGCTTGATGACTTCAAGGCGTGGACAGGAATCCGCCAGCCGCCTCACCAGCCCAAAGTAGCTCCCAGGCATGACCTCCCCAGGCCATAGCCGGACTATAAGGCCCTTCATGGCCTGTTCGGCCACCTTATGGAGCTCGACCAGCTGCTTCATCTGGTCGCTCAAAGAGCACAGGTGTTCGGCCTCAAACATCTCGAGACGAGAACACCTTCTCCGTCGAGCTTCCCTCCTCGGCCTGGTAGTATCTTGGCAGCGTCGGACACATCAAGGGCAGATCTGCGAATGCTCCTGGAGAGCTCCGGACTCGGGTAAGTAACAAGTAATTCACTTTCACGTGCTTGCTTTGTATAAAGAATGCCTTACCCGCCGCTATCTTCTTCGTCGCATCAATTTCCTGGAGGGCTTTTTTGGGCTTCAGCCTTGGCAGATTTGGTGCTCTCAAGGGCCGAGGCAAGCTCGGACTCTCGAGTCTTTGAGTCAAGCTCCAAACTCTCGTGTTTTTCACGAGCACGGAGCTCTTGCTGCACCTCCACCACCCGCGCCTCCTGCTTTTCTCGCTCGTCGCTCCACGGCCGCATTGTCTTGACCTTGGACGGCGCTTTCTTCGTGGTTGCCACAGGTTGTGGACCTGTAATACTCACGTTAGTCATGTCATTTTTGCAACTGCATCTTTTTATATACTTACATAAGGTATTACTTACCTTCCTTGTCCTCGAGCTACTTCTTGGCAAGGCCGAGCTCGTTCTCGGACCGCTCGAGGCTCTGCTTCAATGCATCGACCTTCGCATGATCGGTCTGGCAGAGGTCAAGAAGAGACAGCCTGCATTCCCATATTGACATACTTATGTTAGACTCCTCGTATATCTTTTAGATCCTCGGTTCGGCTTTTCCTTCCGAACACCAAACTGAGCATCAGGCTACTGTCTATCGGTAATATTTTTACATATCTTAAATCGTACCTCAAAGCACATTAGAAGGCTGGCACGAGCCAGTCAGCCCGCTCTTGGCGGACTGAATTTTCGGATCACCGCACTCATAATAGTGCGGTGCTCCTCGTCGATGGGCGCCTTTAAGCACCTCCCAAATTATCCGTGCCTCGGTTGGGCCGGAGGTCACCGGCGTCGCAGCTTGCCCTTCTTACTAGGGGCGCTTTGCGGACTCGGAACCATTGAAGGTTCCGGTGCGGTGTCCGTCCGGGGCGGACTTGGAGCCCTTGGGTGTCCCCTTTGCGCTGAGTCCGGGAGGTCGCCTTGCGGCGCCTCCAGACCACCTCCCCTGGCTTGGACCCTTTGGGACTCCACCTCGGCATCGTCCGTAGGGCGAGGGAGGTAGCGGTCGGAAGCGAATTCACATCCGACAAATCCAGGGAGCCGCTCGACGAAGCGTCGAGCCGGGCCTTGGGCGGACTGCATGATTATATTCGGCGTCAGAAAATATTGTGCAATAAAGGAACGCCATGAGTCATTCTGGTATCCAAACACTTACGACTTCGCCAGGGGCTTGGCCCTGGGCGGCAACTCTTCCTCGCTATCGGCGACGTTGGTGGAGTAATCCGGGGGAAGGGTTCTTCCCTTCTTGGACCTCCGGCCTCCCCAGTTGGGGCGGCTTTCCTTTTCTTTTCTTCCCCTGCTGGAGAAGAAACCTCTCTTTCCTCCTCCTCGCTTTCGTGGGAGGAGTGCGCCTCGAAGTCATCAGACGACGAGTCCGGTTCCACCAGGCGCTGGGTGCTCTTCCGGGTTCCCGCGGCCTTCTTCTTGGCCTTCTTCTCCGGCACCACGTAAGGTGCTGGGACCAGCAGCTTCGCCAAGCGAGCATCTGTTGGGCCTTCGAGCAAAGGAGCCGAACAGTCGATCTGTCCGGTCTTCTTCTGCCAATCCTGTCAAAGGAACGGGAGCTTAGATCCCGCATAGAGTCAAACTATGAAAAACAAGTATCCCGTAGAGGGTAAAACAAGCTTACTACGTTGGCTTGGCGCTTCGCGCAGAATCCGCGATCCTCGGTAATGGGAGGGGGAACCTCGGCGCCCTTGAATAGCACCTTCCGGGCATCCTCGTGCGTTGTGTCAAGAGAGCTGGTCGAGTTTGGTGCTGGGCGGGTCGAACTCCCACAAGTTAAAAGCCCGTCGTTGACACGGGAGGATCCGCGGATGAGCATGACCTGGACTACGTTGACAAGTTTAACCTTCTTGTCCACCAGGTTTTGGGCCTTGAGTTTGGAGTCCGGTCAGCTCTCCCGAATTACCCACGACGGGCCCTTCTCTCGCCGGAGGTGAGCCATGTGGGGATGCCAGATCAGAATTCGGGGGCCGCTGCCCAATCAGGGTCACGCGGCTCGGTGATGTAGAACCACCCCGATTGCCACCCCTTGATGGTTTCCACGAAGGAGCCCTCGAGCCATATAACGTTGGGCATCTTGCCCACCATGGTGCCTCCGACTCCGGCTTGCTGGCCGCCCACTACCTTGACTTGACATTGAAGGTCTTCACCATAAGCCGAAGTGGGGCTTGATGCGGAGGAAAGCCTCGCACACGATGATAAACGCCGAGATGTTGAGGATGAAGTTCGGGTCCAGATCGTGGAAATCCAGGCCATAGTAGAACATGAGCCCCCGGACAAATGGGTGGAGTGGAAAGCCTAGTCCACGGAGGAAATGGGTGAGGAACACCACCCTCTCATGGGGCCTGGGGGTGGGGATGAGCTGCCCCTCGTCTGGGAGCCGGTGCGCGATGTCATTGGACAAGTATCCGGCTTTCCTTAGCTTCTTGATGTGTCCCTCCGTGACGAAGGAGACCATCCACTTGCCTCCCGCTCCGGACATGGCTGGAGAAGGTTGAAGTGGGGTGTGCGGACTTGGGCGCTGGAGCTCGAGTGCGCGAAAATGGATAAGCGAAGGAGGAAGAAGGCGTAGATGAAAAAGGTGGATCCTTATCCCCTTATATGGGCGGACGAAACTATGTGCCCCCACCAGCCTGGTAAAACTTGCTTATCTCCCAAGCGTCGTAATTAATGGCACGGTTGGGTTACCCACGCCGTATTGATGAGAATCCCGAATAAGGGACACGATCTCGCTTCGACAAGGCGTGCCAAGGAAACCACCTCGCTAAATCGCTGAGGTGGAAGCAGTAAAAACGATTGAATAAAGGCTTGGCCGTGGTGTGATGTCACGCCACGGAATCGTCAAGAGTTGGATTTTTGTAAATATTATTCTCTCTACGGTGGTATGTGGAACTTATTTTGCGAGCGGACACTATCCTTGTGTTCAAAATCTTCTATGAAGTATTCGGAGGATGAACCCTCCTTGCAATGCGAAGACAATCTGCGCGCGGACTAAATCGTCATTGGAGCCTCGTTCAGAGCTCTTGAGGAGTCTTGGATTAGGGGTGTCCGGATAGCGGACTATAACCTTTGGCCGGACTCCTGGACTATGAAGATACAAGGTTGAAGACTTCGTCCCGTGTCCGGATGGGACTTTCCTTGGCGTGGAAGGCAATCTTGGCGATACGGATGTGTAGATCTCCTCCCATTGTAACCGACTCTGTGTAACCCTAGCCCTCTCTGGTGTCTATATAAACCGGAGGGTTTTAGTTCATAGGACGAACAACAATCATACCATAGGCTAGCTTCTAGGGTTTAGCCTCTCCGATCTCGTGGTAGATCTACTCTTGTACTACCCATATCATCAATATTAATCAAGCAGGAGTAGGGTTTTACCTCCATCGAGAGGGCCCGAACCTGGGTAAAAGCATCGCGTCCCTTGTCTCCTGTTACCATCCGCCTAGACGCACAGTTCGGGACCCCCTACCCGAGATCCGCCAGTTTTGACACCGACACCCCCCCCCCCTTCCTTTCTCTCATGAGGAGGGAAAGGCAGGAGGGGCCAACCCTCCCCCTTTCCTTCCCCTAGGGCCGGCGGCCAGGGAGAGGGGCGCAACAGCCCCTTGTGGGCTGGTGTGTTCCCCCCTTTGGCCCATTAAGCCCATATAGCCTCCTGGGGCTTCCCGGAACCCCTTCCGGTGATCCGATGACTACCGGTACCTCCCGAAACTCTTCTGATGTCCAAATATTATCATTCTTTACCTCCAGACTATTCCGGAGGTCCTCGTCATGTCCATGATCTCGTTCGGCGCTCCGAACAACAACCGGTCACCAAATCACATAACTCATATAACACTATATCGTCAATGAACGTTAAGCATGCGGACCCTACGGGTTCGAGAACTATGTAGACATGACCGAGACACCTCTCCGGTCAATAACCACTAGCGAAACCTGGATGCCCATATTGGTTCCTACATATTCTACGAATATCTTTATCGGTCGAACCGTTATGACAACATACGTCATTCCCTTTGTCTGTCGGTATGTTACTTGCCCGAGATTTCATCGTCGGTATCTCCATACCTAGTTCAATCTCGTTACTGGCAAGTCTCTTTACTCATTCCGTAATACAACATCTCGTAACTAACTCCTTAGTCATTTTGCTTGCAGGCTCCTTGTGATGTGTATTACTGAGAGGGTCCAGAGATACCTCTCCGATACACGGAGTGAAAAATCCTAATCTCGATCCATGCCAACTCAACAGACACCTTCGTAGAGAATCTTTATGATCATGCAGTTACGTTGTGATGTTTGATAGCACACAAGGTATTCCTCCGGTATTTGGGAGTTGCATGATCTCATAGTCGAAGGAATATGTATTTGACATTAAGAAAGCAATAGCAATAAACTAAACGATCATATGCTAAGCTAACGGACAAGTCTTGTCCATCACATCATTCTCCTAATGATGTGATCTCGTTATCAAGTGACAACTCATGTCTATGGTTAGGAAACCTTAACCATCTTTGATCAACGAGCTAGTCTAGTAGAGGCTCACTAGGGACACGGTATTTGTTTATGTATCCACACATGTATTTAAGTTTCCAGTCAATACAACTCTAGCATGAATAATAAACCTTTATCATGATTAAGGAAATATAATAATAACCATTTTATTATTGCCTGTAGGGCTCTAGGGCATATTTTCATCACATAACATGGTCATCTCCGACAACGCCCGACTTAGCTTAGACCGACTCGTCGAGAAGATTAAATTGAAGGCTAGACAATCAGCCTTAGCAGGCACATGTAGGTTTATAAATTTTCTTTTCGCGAGCGCATCCTCGATCGACGTAGGCGCTCGTGGTGCCTTAAGAGCAACTCTAGTAGATCTGCTAAAATCTCGCCGCCCCTTAAAATACCGAGCGTTTTACAGGTTTTGCACATTTTCGGGCCCGAACAGATCTGCTAAAAATGGCTTGCCCGTAAAAAATATAGAGGAGTCTCATTAAAATCCTCCACCACTGCTATATTTCCCGGATAGCGGTCAAAGTGCATCTGGAGTTCCCATCCTCCATATTCGACGATGCTCTTTGGTCACACACCAAGAGGTGTCGCGAGGTGGGGGACGAGCTCCTTGCCGACCAGCGCGTGGTGGTGGCTGGAGAAGAAGGCGCCGACGAGCGTCTCGCCGCCGCCAAGGAGAGCACGCATACGCCAAATGCTCTCCGGAGGTCGGCGGAGGAGCTCTACCTCGGCGGCAAGCCATGAGCCGCCCACCCCTAGGTTTACATTAGTTTGATCTATGTTTTTATGTTTAAATGTACGATGAACTCCCGTGGTGAACTTTTGTGGCACGAACATCGTTTTTTTTCGAAAAGGGGGATTCCCCGGCCTCTGCATCTGAACGATGCAT
Organism: Aegilops longissima; assembly: GCA_021605205.1. Lineage (NCBI taxonomy): Eukaryota > Viridiplantae > Streptophyta > Magnoliopsida > Poales > Poaceae > Aegilops > Aegilops longissima. The sequence goes on from CM038677.1 coordinate 707,309,813, forward strand.
ACGGCCACTTTAATAAAAAAAATAGGTTCAACAATGCCATAGAGTCTTGAAGCAAAATAAAGGCGAGCTCACAAAGAGCCTCGACACTGAAACAAGAAAAGGCCATAAAGCCACAGCCGGCTGGCAAAATAAAGATAGGAAAACAATTGCCTATCCTATTACATGACCGCCATCCAAACCGGTTGAAGATATCCCGCGCTACCATCTCCCACCGGACAGATCCAGCAACCAAACGCTCCCTGGCATCCGTCGGTGTGAGTAAGGACCACATACGGATCAGCGACGTAGCACGGAATATAACCTGCAAAAATTAATAGTAGTTATTCGGTTAAAAGCCAAATCATTTCTGCAATTCCAAATTGCCCAAAACAACGCACAAACTCCTACACGAATATGTCTAGCTGTATCGGACTCTATCCCATCCAGCCACGTTCCAAATAACGACCCGACCGAACTCGGAGGAGTAATGTTAAAGGCAATTTGCACAGTGCGCCACAGAATTCTCACCAACGGACACTCAAAGAATAGATGCTTAATGGTCTCGTCGTGATCACAGAAACTACACCTAGTAGATCCTGTCCAGTTGCGCTTAACCAAGTTGTCCTTTGTTAAAATAACCTGTTTATGGACAAACAACATAAACACTTTAATTTTCAAAGGAACTTTTACTTTCCAAACATGTTTGGAACTAGGAATGACAGTCGAGTTAATAACATCGATGTACATCGACTTAACGATAAATTGTCCAGACCTAGTAAGTTTCGGCTGGCGATCGGGCTGATTAGCTAGCTGGACTTCCATCGATCACGCACAGATGAAGCCAAGCTTTCCATCTATCACCAACAAGCACCTCCAAAATTGAATATTAAGGGAATGGTCTGCATGATCGTTGCAACTAACGCATCACGTCATTTGGACAATACGATACAAGGTTGGATCTTGTAGTGCCAATGGTGTATCACCCACCAAGTATCCTCCCGAACCGTGTATCATTGCCATCACCGACAATAAACTTTGTTCTATTAAAGAAGGCTGCCTTAACTATCATAAGCCCCTTCCAAAGCGGCGAATCAGTTGGTCTCTTGTCACAGGGACAAAGTTTTGGAATGAGATACTTGTTGCGGAGAATCTGCGCCCAAGTTGCGTCAGTTTGAACAGAAAGCTTATACAACCACTTGCTAAGCATGCATCTGTTCTTGACCTCAAGATTCTTGATACCCAAACCCCCTTGGTCCTTTGGTCGACAAATAACATCCCATTTGGCGAGTCTATACTTTCTCTTAAGTTCATCACTCTGCCAAAAAAATCTCGATCGGTAGAAGTCCAACCGTTTCCTAACCCCAACTGGAACCTCAAAGAAAGATAGTAGGAACATCGGCATACTTGTAAGCACCGAATTAATAAGAATTAACCGGCCTCCATATGACATAATTTTGCCCTTCCAGCAACTAAGTTTCTTTTCAAACCGATCTTCGATGCATTTCCACTCTCTGTTCGTTAGCTTACGATGGTGAATGGGTATACCTATGTAAGTAAAAGGTAGAGTCCCTAATTCACAACCAAACAATTGCCTATAAGCCTCTTGTTCCTCCTTGGCTCTACCAAAGCAGAACAACTCGCTTTTATGAAAGTTAATCTTTAACCCGGTCAATTGTTCAAATAAGCATAACACCAGCTTCATATTTTCGCTTTTGCGTGTCATGCTCCATAAAGATGATTGTATCATCAGCGTACTGCAGAATGGACACACCCCCATCATCAAGGTTGGGCACCAAGCCACCCACCTGACCGGCCTCCTTTGCCCTACCTATGAGAATTGCCAACATGTCAACCACAATGTTGAACAAAATCGGGGACATTGGATCTCCTTGCCTCAGACCTTCGCGTGTCTGGAAATAATGCCCTATATCATCATTTACTTTAATTCCAACACTTCCTTTTTGTGTAAAGGATTCTACCTGGCGTCGCCAAGCCTCATCAAAACCCTTCATACGTAAGGCCTGTTGAAGGAATGGCCATTTGACTTTGTCATACGCTTTTTCGAAATCCACTTTGAAAACAACCCCATCCAGCTTTTTCGTGTGGATTTCATGGAGCATTTCATGAAGGACCACTACCCCCTCAAGGATATTCCCGTCCGGCATGAAAGCAGTTTGGGTAGGCTGCACAACAGCATGCGCGATCTGTGTGAACCTATTGGTCCCGACCTTGGTGAAAATTTTGAAACTAACATTAAGAAGTCAGATTAGCCTGAATTGCTCAATTCTCACAGCCTCTGTTTTCTTAGGAAGAAGGGTGATCGTTCCAAAATTTAGCCGAAAAAGATGAAGATGTCCAGCAAACAAATCATTGAATAAAGGCAACAAATCCCCTTTAATGATATGCCATCATTTCTTATAAAACTCCGCTGGAAATCCATCGGGGCCCGGCGCCTTGTTATTTTTCATTTGCGAAATGGCCTCAAGTACCTCTTTCTCGGAGAAAGGAGCCGTAAGAATATCATTCTCCACTGCAGTGAGCTGAGGAACATCCTCAACCCTGGACTCATCCAGAGACACACATTTCATTTTTGGAGGACCAAACAGCTGCTTATAGTACTCGGTAATGTACAATTTTAGGTTTTCATGTCCTACAATTGTACCCTCATCTTGCTCAAGCTGAAAGATCCTCTTCTTTCGATGCTTACCATTAGCGATCATGTGAAAGAATTAAGTCTTCGCGTCCCCCTGGACTACTCGCCGGACCTTGGCCCGCAACGCCCACTTTAACTCTTCTTCCCTAAGAAGTTCTTTCAGCCTCAATTCCGCGTCAAGCTTGGCATGAAGCTCTGCGGCCGGCAGTATCATGGTTTCTGCTTTTACATCCAGGGACTGAATAAGGGATAGGAGCCTTTCCTTTTCGACCTTATAAATCCTTCTAAGATGCTTAGCCCATCCACGCAAGAAACTCCTCAAATGCCTAATCTTGTTCTGCCAGCGCTGAAGCGCAGTCTTCCCTCCTGAATCCTTAGCCCACTCTCTAGCCACGAGATCAAGGAAGCCTTCACGTTCAAACCAAGCCATCTCAAAGGAGAACACATTCTTATTCCCCAGGTGGGAGGGCTCACCAGAGTCCACAAATAAGGGCGTGTGGTCGAAATACCACGGACGGGGCACGATCACATTACTAGGGAACTTTTGTTCCCAATCGACACCGCCAACACTCGATCCAACTTCTCATCGTCGAGTTGGCAGCGTTAGCCTGTGTAAATTTTCTACCCGAGAGCTCAATTTCTCTCGGGTTCAAACTTTCAATGATAGTATTGAACATGAACGACCATCTGCCGTCAAAGTTATCATTGTTCTTATCCTCACGCCTTCTAATTATATTGAAATCACCCCCATCAGGATAGGCAACTGCTCGGAACCACAAATCCAAACGAGATCGGCCAAGAACTCGGGCTTGAGCTCGGGCTGCGCAGCCCCATATACCGCAACCAGCGCCCAATTAAACCCATCTTCCTTCGACCGCACCCGGAACTTGACTGCAAAGTCCCCCATAACCACACTGCGAACCTCAAGCATTTCACACCTAACGCCGAGTAAGATTCCACCCGATCTCCCTATCGGCGGCAAGCAATGCCAATCAAAATCTATACCCCGCCCCCCCGACAAAGTATTTAGAAATTGAGGCGCAAAATTATCTCTACCCGTCTCCGATAGAGTGATAAAGTCTAAACGATGCTCGACAGACGTCTCAGCAAGAAACCTTCTTTTAGCCAAGTCCTTTAGACCTCTGCTATTCCAAAAGATTCCTTTCATAGTTCATCATGGAATTTTTTTGTCGTACGAATCCTAGCACTCCTACGCACTGCGAACACCGGGTACACCTTCCGTTTCCACTTGTGCTTGGGGACAGTTTGACGCTGCAACTGGTCCTCACAACCAGTCCTAGAGGGGCTAGCCAAAAGTATCTCAGTAGAATCATCCTCTACATCCCCCTCAGTAATAGGTTGCATAAGATCCGCATAAAAAATTTCGAGCACCCTGACCCCGGGCGCATCAACCTCAGAATCACTCATGGGTTTAACAGCCGCAATATTATGAATCATCTCTAAGGCTCGCTCAGCCTCTAGATCAAGCAAATCACTAACCGAATTAGAGATTTCAGTGACATTACTACCCAGCGAAACTCCTAGTTGATTTGCATTTTCAACAATCTCATCATTTGAAAAATGCAGAATGGAATTAGAAGTATTGACCGACATACCAGTAGTGACCTCGACGTCACGAAGCTTGGCCGCCCTCATGGCGCACCGCTGCTGAATGTCGTCCACGTCCGGCTGTGTCTGGAGACGGCCACTCACCCGGCGCCCCTCAGACATCGGATCATGAATCCCTCCAAACGCAATGACCTCCTCCTGAGAGATCACGGTTGGGGTCAGGCCTCCTGCCTCACCCCAACCAGCAGGCCGATCCATCTGCACGGGCTCACCCACAGCCTCGCCAGAGAGTGGACCGGCACTCACCAAGATCTCAGACTCCTGCCCTGCCCCGCAGGACGGGGCCGGCAGGAAAGGTGGTGGAGACAGTACAAGGGCCACTTGCCCTTGCACCCCCCTCCCCAACACCGGAGAAGCCACCCCCACAGGCATCGAAGGAGAAGGCTCCGAGGCCACCTGCCCTAAGCCCTCTCCCGAAGGCGCCATGAGCCGAATGGTAGACGCGGCGGGAGAGGAGGTATCCGAGGCCTCCTACCCCAGACCCCCTCCCAACGAAGAAAAGGACACGGGAGCCACCTGCCCCGAGTCCCCTTCCTCAACAGAAGGGGAGCAACCCGAGGCCGCCTGCCCCAGGGCTCCCCCCGACGAGCCGGGCACGACAAACTGCGTCACCTCTTGAGGAGGTGCCGAGTGCTGAGCGCGAGGGGGAGTGGCCACCTGCCGACTCACCTCCTCATTCCCACAGATTGAGATCGAAGAACCCCCAAGATCCCCAGGAATGGTATCCACAGCACCCTCAAACCCCAAAACAGGCAACCCGAGCTCAAAAGCCTCCTCAGACTCGACCCGATCACTCCACAGTCTCGGAGGTGCCGAAGAGGGCTCGAAAGACCCAAATCTCAGAGTCGTCGAAGGCATCGAAGAGGGTGGGGCCGCTCCATCCCCGGTCGTCGCGGTCTCGGACCCCGGCCCCTTGGACAACTATCGTCCAGAGTCATCGACCAGCGGCTCCTGCGCTCCCGCGCTGCCATCACCCTCGTGCATATCCACGTCAGACTCATGAGCCGGCGCAACCAGAAGGCTCTCATCCTCAAACTCAATAACCAAATTATAAATCCTGCCTCGATAAGCCCACTTAACCACTTCCGGCACATACTCAATGTTCAGAATACTAACCAGAATCCGAGCAATCCCGTGAGCTCTGGTGAACTCCATGTCCACACGCTCAGGCTTCCCTACTAAAATGCCCATGCTGGCCACAACCCGAGCATCCTGCAGAGGCTTAGATGGAGCCCCGGAAAATCGCAACCACGCTGAGTAAGCGGCGCATACGAGGCTCAATATGCTTCCTCCACGAAACTCAAGGATGCCATCCGTTCCGGCACCTTACACATACCAAAACTCAACAACCTCTGCAAATCCTCCACGGAAGGACACTCAACTCTGAACATCTTATCAGCAAGACTGACAAGGTCCCACTGGAAATCCCCAGGGGCCAAGTCTCTGAGCCTCTGCACGATCTGTGTCTCAGACACCTCCCCGGCCGCCCCGACCACCACGATGGCCTCGGAAACCTCCTCGCCGCCGAAGACCCGGATCAGCAGGCCACTCAACGAAGCCGCCTGAAGGACCCAAGAAAGGCCTCTCGGCCGAACCATCACTTTGCCACGCATAGCCCCGACCGCCAACCGTGGACGAAGAGCCACGGTGTTGGCCAGCCCCATAGGCATCGTAACCGTCATCCCCCCATTGACCACGGGGCACAGCCACAGCACCGATGGTCTGCAACGGCATGGTCGGTCGAGTAACGACATGGGGAGGAGGGACCGGCGCCCTTGGTGGCGCAGCTCCCCGGCCCGCAGTTGCCACCGCCGCACCGCCCGGAACGACCGGCCGAGGACCGCAGGTCTGTCCTCCTCGCACAACCGGAGCCGGAGGCCGCCCCACTGCCCGGCGGGTCAAGTTAG